>OX465518.1:0-682500 GCA_950022985.1 Udea ferrugalis
CTAACCTAACCTAACCTAACCTAACCTAACCTAACCTAACCTAACCTAACCTAACCTAACCTAACCTAACCTAACCTAACCTAACCTAACCTAACCTAACCTAACCTACCTAACCTAACCTAACCTAACCTAACCTAACCTAACCTAACCTAACCTAACCTAACCTAACCTAACCTAACCTAACCTAACCTAACCTAACCTAACCTAACCTAACCTAACCTAACCTAACCTAACCTAACCTAACCTAACCTAACCTAACCTACCTAACCTAACCTAACCTAACCTAACCTAACCTAACCTAACCTAACCTAACCTAACCTAACCTAACCTAACCTAACCTAACCTAACCTAACCTAACCTAACCTAACCTAACCTAACCTAACCTAACCTAACCTAACCTAACCTAACCTAACCTAACCTAACCTAACCTAACCTAACCTAACCTAACCTAACCTAACCTAACCTAACCTAACCTAACCTAACCTAACCTAACCTAACCTAACCTAACCTAACCTAACCTAACCTAACCTAACCTAACCTAACCTAACCTAACCTAACCTAACCTAACCTAACCTAACCTAACCTAACCTAACCTAACCTAACCTAACCTAACCTAACCTAACCTAACCTAACCTAACCTAACCTAACCTAACCTAACCTAACCTAACCTAACCTAACCTAACCTAACCTAACCTAACCTAACCTAACCTAACCTAACCTAACCTAACCTAACCTAACCTAACCTAACCTAACCTAACCTAACCTAACCTAACCTAACCTAACCTAACCTAACCTAACCTAACCTAACCTAACCTAACCTAACCTAACCTAACCTAACCTAACCTAACCTAACCTAACCTAACCTAACCTAACCTAACCTAACCTAACCTAACCTAACCTAACCTAACCTAACCTAACCTAACCTAACCTAACCTAACCTAACCTAACCTAACCTAACCTAACCTAACCTAACCTAACCTAACCTAACCTAACCTAACCTAACCTAACCTAACCTAACCTAACCTAACCTAACCTAACCTAACCTAACCTAACCTAACCTAACCTAACCTAACCTAACCTAACCTAACCTAACCTAACCTAACCTAACCTAACCTAACCTAACCTAACCTAACCTAACCTAACCTAACCTAACCTAACCTAACCTAACCTAACCTAACCTAACCTAACCTAACCTAACCTAACCTAACCTAACCTAACCTAACCTAACCTAACCTAACCTAACCTAACCTAACCTAACCTAACCTAACCTAACCTAACCTAACCTAACCTAACCTAACCTAACCTAACCTAACCTAACCTAACCTAACCTAACCTAACCTAACCTAACCTAACCTAACCTAACCTAACCTAACCTAACCTAACCTAACCTAACCTAACCTAACCTAACCTAACCTAACCTAACCTAACCTAACCTAACCTAACCTAACCTAACCTAACCTAACCTAACCTAACCTAACCTAACCTAACCTAACCTAACCTAACCTAACCTAACCTAACCTAACCTAACCTAACCTAACCTAACCTAACCTAACCTAACCTAACCTAACCTAACCTAACCTAACCTAACCTAACCTAACCTAACCTAACCTAACCTAACCTAACCTAACCTAACCTAACCTAACCTAACCTAACCTAACCTAACCTAACCTAACCTAACCTAACCTAACCTAACCTAACCTAACCTAACCTAACCTAACCTAACCTAACCTAACCTAACCTAACCTAACCTAACCTAACCTAACCTAACCTAACCTAACCTAACCTAACCTAACCTAACCTAACCTAACCTAACCTAACCTAACCTAACCTAACCTAACCTAACCTAACCTAACCTAACCTAACCTAACCTAACCTAACCTAACCTAACCTAACCTAACCTAACCTAACCTAACCTAACCTAACCTAACCTAACCTAACCTAACCTAACCTAACCTAACCTAACCTAACCTAACCTAACCTAACCTAACCTAACCTAACCTAACCTAACCTAACCTAACCTAACCTAACCTAACCTAACCTAACCTAACCTAACCTAACCTAACCTAACCTAACCTAACCTAACCTAACCTAACCTAACCTAACCTAACCTAACCTAACCTAACCTAACCTAACCTAACCTAACCTAACCTAACCTAACCTAACCTAACCTAACCTAACCTAACCTAACCTAACCTAACCTAACCTAACCTAACCTAACCTAACCTAACCTAACCTAACCTAACCTAACCTAACCTAACCTAACCTAACCTAACCTAACCTAACCTAACCTAACCTAACCTAACCTAACCTAACCTAACCTAACCTAACCTAACCTAACCTAACCTAACCTAACCTAACCTAACCTAACCTAACCTAACCTAACCTAACCTAACCTAACCTAACCTAACCTAACCTAACCTAACCTAACCTAACCTAACCTAACCTAACCTAACCTAACCTAACCTAACCTAACCTAACCTAACCTAACCTAACCTAACCTAACCTAACCTAACCTAACCTAACCTAACCTAACCTAACCTAACCTAACCTAACCTAACCTAACCTAACCTAACCTAACCTAACCTAACCTAACCTAACCTAACCTAACCTAACCTAACCTAACCTAACCTAACCTAACCTAACCTAACCTAACCTAACCTAACCTAACCTAACCTAACCTAACCTAACCTAACCTAACCTAACCTAACCTAACCTAACCTAACCTAACCTAACCTAACCTAACCTAACCTAACCTAACCTAACCTAACCTAACCTAACCTAACCTAACCTAACCTAACCTAACCTAACCTAACCTAACCTAACCTAACCTAACCTAACCTAACCTAACCTAACCTAACCTAACCTAACCTAACCTAACCTAACCTAACCTAACCTAACCTAACCTAACCTAACCTAACCTAACCTAACCTAACCTAACCTAACCTAACCTAACCTAACCTAACCTAACCTAACCTAACCTAACCTAACCTAACCTAACCTAACCTAACCTAACCTAACCTAACCTAACCTAACCTAACCTAACCTAACCTAACCTAACCTAACCTAACCTAACCTAACCTAACCTAACCTAACCTAACCTAACCTAACCTAACCTAACCTAACCTAACCTAACCTAACCTAACCTAACCTAACCTAACCTAACCTAACCTAACCTAACCTAACCTAACCTAACCTAACCTAACCTAACCTAACCTAACCTAACCTAACCTAACCTAACCTAACCTAA
Organism: Udea ferrugalis; assembly: GCA_950022985.1. NCBI lineage: Eukaryota > Metazoa > Arthropoda > Insecta > Lepidoptera > Crambidae > Udea > Udea ferrugalis. The sequence continues at coordinate 3,248 of OX465518.1, forward strand.
CCTAACCTAACCTAACCTAACCTAACCTAACCTAACCTAACCTAACCTAACCTAACCTAACCTAACCTAACCTAACCTAACCTAACCTAACCTAACCTAACCTAACCTAACCTAACCTAACCTAACCTAACCTAACCTAACCTAACCTAACCTAACCTAACCTAACCTAACCTAACCTAACCTAACCTAACCTAACCTAACCTAACCTAACCTAACCTAACCTAACCTAACCTAACCTAACCTAACCTAACCTAACCTAACCTAACCTAACCTAACCTAACCTAACCTAACCTAACCTAACCTAACCTAACCTAACCTAACCTAACCTAACCTAACCTAACCTAACCTAACCTAACCTAACCTAACCTAACCTAACCTAACCTAACCTAACCTAACCTAACCTAACCTAACCTAACCTAACCTAACCTAACCTAACCTAACCTAACCTAACCTAACCTAACCTAACCTAACCTAACCTAACCTAACCTAACCTAACCTAACCTAACCTAACCTAACCTAACCTAACCTAACCTAACCTAACCTAACCTAACCTAACCTAACCTAACCTAACCTAACCTAACCTAACCTAACCTAACCTAACCTAACCTAACCTAACCTAACCTAACCTAACCTAACCTAACCTAACCTAACCTAACCTAACCTAACCTAACCTAACCTAACCTAACCTAACCTAACCTAACCTAACCTAACCTAACCTAACCTAACCTAACCTAACCTAACCTAACCTAACCTAACCTAACCTAACCTAACCTAACCTAACCTAACCTAACCTAACCTAACCTAACCTAACCTAACCTAACCTAACCTAACCTAACCTAACCTAACCTAACCTAACCTAACCTAACCTAACCTAACCTAACCTAACCTAACCTAACCTAACCTAACCTAACCTAACCTAACCTAACCTAACCTAACCTAACCTAACCTAACCTAACCTAACCTAACCTAACCTAACCTAACCTAACCTAACCTAACCTAACCTAACCTAACCTAACCTAACCTAACCTAACCTAACCTAACCTAACCTAACCTAACCTAACCTAACCTAACCTAACCTAACCTAACCTAACCTAACCTAACCTAACCTAACCTAACCTAACCTAACCTAACCTAACCTAACCTAACCTAACCTAACCTAACCTAACCTAACCTAACCTAACCTAACCTAACCTAACCTAACCTAACCTAACCTAACCTAACCTAACCTAACCTAACCTAACCTAACCTAACCTAACCTAACCTAACCTAACCTAACCTAACCTAACCTAACCTAACCTAACCTAACCTAACCTAACCTAACCTAACCTAACCTAACCTAACCTAACCTAACCTAACCTAACCTAACCTAACCTAACCTAACCTAACCTAACCTAACCTAACCTAACCTAACCTAACCTAACCTAACCTAACCTAACCTAACCTAACCTAACCTAACCTAACCTAACCTAACCTAACCTAACCTAACCTAACCTAACCTAACCTAACCTAACCTAACCTAACCTAACCTAACCTAACCTAACCTAACCTAACCTAACCTAACCTAACCTAACCTAACCTAACCTAACCTAACCTAACCTAACCTAACCTAACCTAACCTAACCTAACCTAACCTAACCTAACCTAACCTAACCTAACCTAACCTAACCTAACCTAACCTAACCTAACCTAACCTAACCTAACCTAACCTAACCTAACCTAACCTAACCTAACCTAACCTAACCTAACCTAACCTAACCTAACCTAACCTAACCTAACCTAACCTAACCTAACCTAACCTAACCTAACCTAACCTAACCTAACCTAACCTAACCTAACCTAACCTAACCTAACCTAACCTAACCTAACCTAACCTAACCTAACCTAACCTAACCTAACCTAACCTAACCTAACCTAACCTAACCTAACCTAACCTAACCTAACCTAACCTAACCTAACCTAACCTAACCTAACCTAACCTAACCTAACCTAACCTAACCTAACCTAACCTAACCTAACCTAACCTAACCTAACCTAACCTAACCTAACCTAACCTAACCTAACCTAACCTAACCTAACCTAACCTAACCTAACCTAACCTAACCTAACCTAACCTAACCTAACCTAACCTAACCTAACCTAACCTAACCTAACCTAACCTAACCTAACCTAACCTAACCTAACCTAACCTAACCTAACCTAACCTAACCTAACCTAACCTAACCTAACCTAACCTAACCTAACCTAACCTAACCTAACCTAACCTAACCTAACCTAACCTAACCTAACCTAACCTAACCTAACCTAACCTAACCTAACCTAACCTAACCTAACCTAACCTAACCTAACCTAACCTAACCTAACCTAACCTAACCTAACCTAACCTAACCTAACCTAACCTAACCTAACCTAACCTAACCTAACCTAACCTAACCTAACCTAACCTAACCTAACCTAACCTAACCTAACCTAACCTAACCTAACCTAACCTAACCTAACCTAACCTAACCTAACCTAACCTAACCTAACCTAACCTAACCTAACCTAACCTAACCTAACCTAACCTAACCTAACCTAACCTAACCTAACCTAACCTAACCTAACCTAACCTAACCTAACCTAACCTAACCTAACCTAACCTAACCTAACCTAACCTAACCTAACCTAACCTAACCTAACCTAACCTAACCTAACCTAACCTAACCTAACCTAACCTAACCTAACCTAACCTAACCTAACCTAACCTAACCTAACCTAACCTAACCTAACCTAACCTAACCTAACCTAACCTAACCTAACCTAACCTAACCTAACCTAACCTAACCTAACCTAACCTAACCTAACCTAACCTAACCTAACCTAACCTAACCTAACCTAACCTAACCTAACCTAACCTAACCTAACCTAACCTAACCTAACCTAACCTAACCTAACCTAACCTAACCTAACCTAACCTAACCTAACCTAACCTAACCTAACCTAACCTAACCTAACCTAACCTAACCTAACCTAACCTAACCTAACCTAACCTAACCTAACCTAACCTAACCTAACCTAACCTAACCTAACCTAACCTAACCTAACCTAACCTAACCTAACCTAACCTAACCTAACCTAACCTAACCTAACCTAACCTAACCTAACCTAACCTAACCTAACCTAACCTAACCTAACCTAACCTAACCTAACCTAACCTAACCTAACCTAACCTAACCTAACCTAACCTAACCTAACCTAACCTAACCTAACCTAACCTAACCTAACCTAACCTAACCTAACCTAACCTAACCTAACCTAACCTAACCTAACCTAACCTAACCTAACCTAACCTAACCTAACCTAACCTAACCTAACCTAACCTAACCTAACCTAACCTAACCTAACCTAACCTAACCTAACCTAACCTAACCTAACCTAACCTAACCTAACCTAACCTAACCTAACCTAACCTAACCTAACCTAACCTAACCTAACCTAACCTAACCTAACCTAACCTAACCTAACCTAACCTAACCTAACCTAACCTAACCTAACCTAACCTAACCTAACCTAACCTAACCTAACCTAACCTAACCTAACCTAACCTAACCTAACCTAACCTAACCTAACCTAACCTAACCTAACCTAACCTAACCTAACCTAACCTAACCTAACCTAACCTAACCTAACCTAACCTAACCTAACCTAACCTAACCTAACCTAACCTAACCTAACCTAACCTAACCTAACCTAACCTAACCTAACCTAACCTAACCTAACCTAACCTAACCTAACCTAACCTAACCTAACCTAACCTAACCTAACCTAACCTAACCTAACCTAACCTAACCTAACCTAACCTAACCTAACCTAACCTAACCTAACCTAACCTAACCTAACCTAACCTAACCTAACCTAACCTAACCTAACCTAACCTAACCTAACCTAACCTAACCTAACCTAACCTAACCTAACCTAACCTAACCTAACCTAACCTAACCTAACCTAACCTAACCTAACCTAACCTAACCTAACCTAACCTAACCTAACCTAACCTAACCTAACCTAACCTAACCTAACCTAACCTAACCTAACCTAACCTAACCTAACCTAACCTAACCTAACCTAACCTAACCTAACCTAACCTAACCTAACCTAACCTAACCTAACCTAACCTAACCTAACCTAACCTAACCTAACCTAACCTAACCTAACCTAACCTAACCTAACCTAACCTAACCTAACCTAACCTAACCTAACCTAACCTAACCTAACCTAACCTAACCTAACCTAACCTAACCTAACCTAACCTAACCTAACCTAACCTAACCTAACCTAACCTAACCTAACCTAACCTAACCTAACCTAACCTAACCTAACCTAACCTAACCTAACCTAACCTAACCTAACCTAACCTAACCTAACCTAACCTAACCTAACCTAACCTAACCTAACCTAACCTAACCTAACCTAACCTAACCTAACCTAACCTAACCTAACCTAACCTAACCTAACCTAACCTAACCTAACCTAACCTAACCTAACCTAACCTAACCTAACCTAACCTAACCTAACCTAACCTAACCTAACCTAACCTAACCTAACCTAACCTAACCTAACCTAACCTAACCTAACCTAACCTAACCTAACCTAACCTAACCTAACCTAACCTAACCTAACCTAACCTAACCTAACCTAACCTAACCTAACCTAACCTAACCTAACCTAACCTAACCTAACCTAACCTAACCTAACCTAACCTAACCTAACCTAACCTAACCTAACCTAACCTAACCTAACCTAACCTAACCTAACCTAACCTAACCTAACCTAACCTAACCTAACCTAACCTAACCTAACCTAACCTAACCTAACCTAACCTAACCTAACCTAACCTAACCTAACCTAACCTAACCTAACCTAACCTAACCTAACCTAACCTAACCTAACCTAACCTAACCTAACCTAACCTAACCTAACCTAACCTAACCTAACCTAACCTAACCTAACCTAACCTAACCTAACCTAACCTAACCTAACCTAACCTAACCTAACCTAACCTAACCTAACCTAACCTAACCTAACCTAACCTAACCTAACCTAACCTAACCTAACCTAACCTAACCTAACCTAACCTAACCTAACCTAACCTAACCTAACCTAACCTAACCTAACCTAACCTAACCTAACCTAACCTAACCTAACCTAACCTAACCTAACCTAACCTAACCTAACCTAACCTAACCTAACCTAACCTAACCTAACCTAACCTAACCTAACCTAACCTAACCTAACCTAACCTAACCTAACCTAACCTAACCTAACCTAACCTAACCTAACCTAACCTAACCTAACCTAACCTAACCTAACCTAACCTAACCTAACCTAACCTAACCTAACCTAACCTAACCTAACCTAACCTAACCTAACCTAACCTAACCTAACCTAACCTAACCTAACCTAACCTAACCTAACCTAACCTAACCTAACCTAACCTAACCTAACCTAACCTAACCTAACCTAACCTAACCTAACCTAACCTAACCTAACCTAACCTAACCTAACCTAACCTAACCTAACCTAACCTAACCTAACCTAACCTAACCTAACCTAACCTAACCTAACCTAACCTAACCTAACCTAACCTAACCTAACCTAACCTAACCTAACCTAACCTAACCTAACCTAACCTAACCTAACCTAACCTAACCTAACCTAACCTAACCTAACCTAACCTAACCTAACCTAACCTAACCTAACCTAACCTAACCTAACCTAACCTAACCTAACCTAACCTAACCTAACCTAACCTAACCTAACCTAACCTAACCTAACCTAACCTAACCTAACCTAACCTAACCTAACCTAACCTAACCTAACCTAACCTAACCTAACCTAACCTAACCTAACCTAACCTAACCTAACCTAACCTAACCTAACCTAACCTAACCTAACCTAACCTAACCTAACCTAACCTAACCTAACCTAACCTAACCTAACCTAACCTAACCTAACCTAACCTAACCTAACCTAACCTAACCTAACCTAACCTAACCTAACCTAACCTAACCTAACCTAACCTAACCTAACCTAACCTAACCTAACCTAACCTAACCTAACCTAACCTAACCTAACCTAACCTAACCTAACCTAACCTAACCTAACCTAACCTAACCTAACCTAACCTAACCTAACCTAACCTAACCTAACCTAACCTAACCTAACCTAACCTAACCTAACCTAACCTAACCTAACCTAACCTAACCTAACCTAACCTAACCTAACCTAACCTAACCTAACCTAACCTAACCTAACCTAACCTAACCTAACCTAACCTAACCTAACCTAACCTAACCTAACCTAACCTAACCTAACCTAACCTAACCTAACCTAACCTAACCTAACCTAACCTAACCTAACCTAACCTAACCTAACCTAACCTAACCTAACCTAACCTAACCTAACCTAACCTAACCTAACCTAACCTAACCTAACCTAACCTAACCTAACCTAACCTAACCTAACCTAACCTAACCTAACCTAACCTAACCTAACCTAACCTAACCTAACCTAACCTAACCTAACCTAACCTAACCTAACCTAACCTAACCTAACCTAACCTAACCTAACCTAACCTAACCTAACCTAACCTAACCTAACCTAACCTAACCTAACCTAACCTAACCTAACCTAACCTAACCTAACCTAACCTAACCTAACCTAACCTAACCTAACCTAACCTAACCTAACCTAACCTAACCTAACCTAACCTAACCTAACCTAACCTAACCTAACCTAACCTAACCTAACCTAACCTAACCTAACCTAACCTAACCTAACCTAACCTAACCTAACCTAACCTAACCTAACCTAACCTAACCTAACCTAACCTAACCTAACCTAACCTAACCTAACCTAACCTAACCTAACCTAACCTAACCTAACCTAACCTAACCTAACCTAACCTAACCTAACCTAACCTAACCTAACCTAACCTAACCTAACCTAACCTAACCTAACCTAACCTAACCTAACCTAACCTAACCTAACCTAACCTAACCTAACCTAACCTAACCTAACCTAACCTAACCTAACCTAACCTAACCTAACCTAACCTAACCTAACCTAACCTAACCTAACCTAACCTAACCTAACCTAACCTAACCAAGGTTTTTAGTAAGGCATCCCTGTGCGCTTTGTTCGGCAAAGTTGTAGAGGAACTCACCCCGAATCCAACGACACCTCATTCGACACCCTCCGACTTCATCGACGCAAGAGATCGCACATTTTTGGGCGAATTCCGGGGTTTGTTTTGGTTTGTTTACCTAAACCGAGTCTTCTTGGTCAAGCCACGCACCGGTACAAATTAACAAATTAGCTGAACTAAAAGCCCAATTAGAGTGGTTTTTGCGCTTCTATATTTCTTTAATAAGTAGTTTCAGTGTTTCTACATAAAAAGAAGCGTATTTAATTTTGTATTTTTTGAATTTTAGCGATTTTTCGTTAAAAAATTTCGACCTCCATACATTTTGTATAGGACTGAAATTTCAACCTTAAATTTCTTCCAAATTAAACACAAATTGAAATCTTTTTTTGATTCAATTTATAGCATAGCATTGTCCGGACACGCCGTTGCGCATTTTTCTAAAATTTAATTTAAATTTAATTTATTAAAAATAAAAAACACTTCGAATTTTGACTTTTTCAAATTTTGACAAAAATTTTTGTAAGGAACCCACTTTTGTTTTGTATAGCAAACTTGTAGGGGACCACCAGGAGCATCTAAGGAGACCTCTGCCGAAACTCTTGGATTTTTATTCAATTTTTTATAGAATTTTCAAACATCAAATTTTCATCCCTTAAACTTTAAATTCATTTTTCTAAGGTTTTTAGTAAGGCACCCCTGTGCGCTTTGTTCGGCAAAGTTGTAGAGGAACTCACCCCGAATCCAACGACACCTCATTCGACACCCTCCGACTTCATCGACGCAAGAGATCGCACATTTTTGGGCGAATTCCGGGGTTTGTTTTGGTTTGTTTACCTAAACCGAGTCTTCTTGGTCAAGCCACGCACCGGTACAAATTAACAAATTAGCTGAACTAAAAGCCCAATTAGAGTGGTTTTTGCGCTTCTATATTTCTTTAATAAGTAGTTTCAGTGTTTCTACATAAAAAGAAGCGTATTTAATTTTGTATTTTTTGAATTTTAGCGATTTTTCGTTAAAAAATTTCGACCTCCATACATTTTGTATAGGACTGAAATTTCAACCTTAAATTTCTTCCAAATTAAACACAAATTGAAATCTTTTTTTGATTCAATTTATAGCATAGCATTGTCCGGACACGCCGTTGCGCATTTTTCTAAAATTTAATTTAAATTTAATTTATTAAAAATAAAAAACACTTCGAATTTTGACTTTTTCAAATTTTGACAAAAATTTTTGTAAGGAACCCACTTTTGTTTTGTATAGCAAACTTGTAGGGGACCACCAGGAGCATCTAAGGAGACCTCTGCCGAAACTCTTGGATTTTTATTCAATTTTTTATAGAATTTTCAAACATCAAATTTTCATCCCTTAAACTTTAAATTCATTTTTCTAAGGTTTTTAGTAAGGCACCCCTGTGCGCTTTGTTCGGCAAAGTTGTAGAGGAACTCACCCCGAATCCAACGACACCTCATTCGACACCCTCCGACTTCATCGACGCAAGAGATCGCACATTTTTGGGCGAATTCCGGGGTTTGTTTTGGTTTGTTTACCTAAACCGAGTCTTCTTGGTCAAGCCACGCACCGGTACAAATTAACAAATTAGCTGAACTAAAAGCCCAATTAGAGTGGTTTTTGCGCTTCTATATTTCTTTAATAAGTAGTTTCAGTGTTTCTACATAAAAAGAAGCGTATTTAATTTTGTATTTTTTGAATTTTAGCGATTTTTCGTTAAAAAATTTCGACCTCCATACATTTTGTATAGGACTGAAATTTCAACCTTAAATTTCTTCCAAATTAAACACAAATTGAAATCTTTTTTTGATTCAATTTATAGCATAGCATTGTCCGGACACGCCGTTGCGCATTTTTCTAAAATTTAATTTAAATTTAATTTATTAAAAATAAAAAACACTTCGAATTTTGACTTTTTCAAATTTTGACAAAAATTTTTGTAAGGAACCCACTTTTGTTTTGTATAGCAAACTTGTAGGGGACCACCAGGAGCATCTAAGGAGACCTCTGCCGAAACTCTTGGATTTTTATTCAATTTTTTATAGAATTTTCAAACATCAAATTTTCATCCCTTAAACTTTAAATTCATTTTTCTAAGGTTTTTAGTAAGGCATCCCTGTGCGCTTTGTTCGGCAAAGTTGTAGAGGAACTCACCCCGAATCCAACGACACCTCATTCGACACCCTCCGACTTCATCGACGCAAGAGATCGCACATTTTTGGGCGAATTCCGGGGTTTGTTTTGGTTTGTTTACCTAAACCGAGTCTTCTTGGTCAAGCCACGCACCGGTACAAATTAACAAATTAGCTGAACTAAAAGCCCAATTAGAGTGGTTTTTGCGCTTCTATATTTCTTTAATAAGTAGTTTCAGTGTTTCTACATAAAAAGAAGCGTATTTAATTTTGTATTTTTTGAATTTTAGCGATTTTTCGTTAAAAAATTTCGACCTCCATACATTTTGTATAGGACTGAAATTTCAACCTTAAATTTCTTCCAAATTAAACACAAATTGAAATCTTTTTTTGATTCAATTTATAGCATAGCATTGTCCGGACACGCCGTTGCGCATTTTTCTAAAATTTAATTTAAATTTAATTTATTAAAAATAAAAAACACTTCGAATTTTGACTTTTTCAAATTTTGACAAAAATTTTTGTAAGGAACCCACTTTTGTTTTGTATAGCAAACTTGTAGGGGACCACCAGGAGCATCTAAGGAGACCTCTGCCGAAACTCTTGGATTTTTATTCAATTTTTTATAGAATTTTCAAACATCAAATTTTCATCCCTTAAACTTTAAATTCATTTTTCTAAGGTTTTTAGTAAGGCACCCCTGTGCGCTTTGTTCGGCAAAGTTGTAGAGGAACTCACCCCGAATCCAACGACACCTCATTCGACACCCTCCGACTTCATCGACGCAAAAAATCGCCCGCCCACCCACCCATAGTGGATAAAAAAGACCTTTTAAAGCCCGTTATAGCTGGGGGTGAACTACAAGAATTCTTGCGAAAAAATTTTTATATTTTATTATTTTTCTGGGGCTCGACACAAGGCTTTTGGTTCAGCTCAGGTGTTCGAGCTCCACTCCTAACCCTCGCAATAAAATCTTAAAGTTTCCCAAAACAAATTTTTAAATAAAATAAAATATTCACACACACAAAACACCTAAACAGACACAAACAAACACAATACAAAATGGACAGCAAAAAGAAAATTACAAAAAAGACGGCACCTACCTCATCAAGAGCGTCGACCAGCACATCCGGGTCTGACTTGGCGGCCTCTAAACCAAGAGCCACCCGCTCTCAACCTGCAAAGAAACCCGCAATCAAGACAACAACCACGAAGGCCACAAAACCGCTCCCAAAAAGTACCGACGGAGCGGTACTCCCAAAACTACCAACCCCCGAGCCACCAACAGCCCTCCCGCCTCCTGTTCTAGAACAGGCCCGCGGAGAGAGCGAAGAGAGGGAGGAATGGGAAATGGCCTCGTCCACACCCATGGCCGGTTCCGATGCGGACTCCAAGAAATCACGCTCAGAGTCAGCACTACTCCGGATTAAGGCACAGATCCGAGCAGCTAAAATCTCGGACTCCGCATCGGTCTCAGCAAAAGAGCCTGGAGACACCGAAAGCTCGGATGTCTCGGTGATGTCTTCGGTGGGAGCAGAGGGTGGCGGACCGCTCCACGATCTTCCGCGCTGCGCCGCATCCCTTCTCCAGCGGACCAAGTCGCGTCTCGAAGAGTCCCGCAACACCAGCCGCGCCATAATGCAGGACGTCAATGACGGACTGCATGGTCTCTACGAAATGGTGCTCAGATTGGCGGACTCAAGAAACCGACACATCGCGGAGAAGGAGCGCGCCAAAGCCCAATATGAGAAGACTCTTGCCGGCAGGGAGATAAAACACTCCGAAACATTGAGCAACTTCACAAACGTCATTAAGAAAGACCATGACGAACTCAAAACTGCCGGCAAGAGGATTCTCAAAGAGACCGAGGACCTCAAGAGCTGGCTGAACTATGAGTTGGGAGTTGACTTTTTAAAAAGCCAAATGGCCGAGGTGCAGGGCGCGGTCAAAAACATCTCCGCCAAACTGCAATCAACCACAGCGGTGGCAGCGCCAAGCACCCCGGACACCCAGCGACACTCCCCACACAAGACAACCACTGCCCTAAAGCAACCAAATGCGGCTGCAGCCCCTGGCCGACCGGCGCCGGTTCACACCATCATCATCACACCCAAGGACCCGGCCAAGACCGGTGAGGAAATGGTGTCCCACGTTCGCCAGTTGGTGAACGGACGCAATCTAGGGGTTGGTGTGGATAGGCTCCGGAGGGCCAGGGGCTCCAAGGTTATAGTGGGGTGCCAGAGCAAAGCCGGCCTTGAAAAACTAAAAACCGAACTTGGTAAGTCGGATAAAATTACCATCCAGGACGCCAAGATGAAGAATCCCCTGGTTAGACTCCGGGATCTGCTCAAGGTGAACACTGAAGAGGACATTATCAGCTCCTTCCAACGGCAGAACCCGAGAGTCACCAATGGGATGTCTGAGGCGGACCTAAAGATGAGGGAGGTCTTCCGACGGGGGGCCCGAAATCCCCACGAGGCACACGTGATCCTCGAAGTGTCACCCGCCATGTACAACCGCCTGATGCAGGAAGAGAAGGTGTACATCGACCTTCAGCGGGTACACGTCGAGGATCAGTCACCGCTCATCCAGTGCACGAACTGTTGGGGATTCGGGCATACCAAACGCTGGTGTGAGCGTACCACACCGACTTGCGCGCACTGCGGTGAAGGCCACCCCACACGGGAATGCGAGGCAACCAACAACAGCCCAAAGTGCATCAATTGCAAAAATGAGGACACAAGTCCTCATAGACCTACGAGCACAACATGCCCGATACGCTCCAAATGGGACAGAATCGCCAGGAGTAGAGTTGCATATTGCTAAGCCAGAGTTCCAATAAAGATAGTTCAAATAAACCTGGCCAGATCCCGAATTGCAACGGACGAACTCCTCCTGGCGGCGTCCCTGGGGAAGGTGCAACTGGCACTCGTCCAGGAACCTTACGTGGGTGCCATTGGCGAGCTCCGTATGCCTGGACGAGTGCGAGTTATACAAAAAAGGACGGACGGCGACCCTGTCAAGGCCGCGATAGTGGTGTTCGACCCCGACTTGACCGTAAACGAGCTAACAGAGGACTGCTCCAGCTGCCTAGCTACTGGACTCCTGAAGACCAGCACAGGCAATATACTGCTCCTCTCTGTTTACCTGGAGCCGCAGCTGGACACCCTGGAGGCAAACGCTCGGCTTGAATCTGCGGGCAAAATAATGGAGCGGACAAATGACGGGAGGTGTCTCCTTGGCTCAGACGTGAACGGATGGTCGATCTGGTGGGGCAGCCACATTTCTAATGAGCGCGGCGACATGGTGTTGGACTTTTTGGCCCAGCACCAGCTCACGCTGCTAAATGTAGGCTCTTTACCCACCTTTGAGACGATCAGGGGCCAGAGGGTCATCTCCAGTCATCCAGACATTACTGCCTGCGGAGACGGCATCTTGAACGTCGCCAAGAACTGGAGGGTCAACAGGGACCTAATACCCGCTTCGGATCACAATGCAATTGAATTTGTATTGGAGTCCGACAGCGGGGACGAGCCCCCTGTTACTACCTCCACGAGGCGCTTCAGGACGGAGTCTGCCGACTGGGCCGCATTCCGGAGTCTGCTTGAGGTCGAACTGGGTGAGGCCAATTTAACAGCGGCCACGACGGAGCAACTCGACCCGCTGGGGATAGAGCGGATCGTCAACAAGTATACCGAGGCCATACAGAACACCTGTAGCAAAGTTCTGCCAGCAAGGAAGGGAGGCACCAAACCCAGGATCAGTTGGTGGAACGAATCACTCACTAGATTGAAGAAGGACCTGACCACACACCGTAGGAAAATTAAAACAGCCAATTTACATAGGAAACCTTTAATAATAGACGAATATAAAACCAAATTAGAAAACTACAAATTAGAAATTAATAACGCTAAATTAAACAGTTGGAAAGACTTTTGCAGTAAACAAGACAGAGAAAGTGTGTGGGATACGGTATATAGGGTGATTCGTTCCACAAACAACAACAAGGGTGACGTCTTGCTCCAAGACAAAAACGGCAAAACCCTAACCGCCTTAGGATCCGCCACCCTCCTTGCAAAAACATTTTACCCGGCCGACGATCCCTCTATAGAAACTCCCGAACAGAGGGATATCAGGAGACCCATTGACAGGGACCGCCTCTCGGCCGACGAGCCGCCATTCACGGGGGAAGAACTGCGGGACATTGCGCGCTTTATGAACCCCAAAAAAGCACCCGGGAATGACGGCTTGACGGCCGATATATGTACCCATGCAATCGAGGCGAATATAGCGCTCTTCACCTCGATTGCCAACGCATGCCTGGCGCAGGGGTACTTCCCCAAGGAATGGAAGAAGGCCACGATCAAGATTATCCCCAAGCCCGGCAAGGACACCTACGATAACCCAAAAAGTTATAGACCTATAGGTCTCTTGCCGGTCTTGGGTAAAATCGTTGAGAAGGCCCTCATAACAAGGCTCCTAACATTCCTGGGGGCCAACAACTGCCTCTCTACGCGCCAATACGGCTTTCTCCCGCAGACGAGCACCGAGGATGCCCTGCACGCGGCACTCTCCAAGGTTGAGCAGGGTCTCTCCAATAAGAAGATCGTGGCGTTAGTCTCCCTCGACATCGAGGGAGCGTTCGACAACGCATGGTGGCCTGCAATAAAACAACATCTAGTCGCGAATAGCTGTCCAGGAAATCTGTACGATCTCATCGACAGCTATTTCAGCGACAGGCAGGTCACCATCAATTACGCCGGAGAGACCGTGTCTCAAAGCACCCAGAAGGGATGCGTGCAGGGTTCCACAGGAGGCCCCGTTCTGTGGAACGTGCTATTGAACTCCCTGCTGTTGGATTCGGAGTCGAGGGGTTACTTCCTGCAGGCGTTCGCTGACGATATAATTATTATATCGGAGGCGAACGACGCGGACACCCTCGAGGCCGAAATCAACAGCATCCTGGAGTTTGTCCACCAATGGGGCACGCGGAACAAACTCAGGTTTGCTCCGCACAAAACCCAAGCCCTAGTAATAACCCGCAAGCTCAACTATAGAGAGCCAAAGTTCTGTATGCAGGGTGTGGACATTCACGGACTGGACAGCATAAAGCTATTGGGTCTACACATCGACCGCAAATTGACCTGGAGAACCCATGTTAGCGCGACATGCTCCAAACTGGCCGAACTCTTCAAGAGCATGAGCAGGGCCGTACGCGCTTCATGGGGACTCAGTCCACAGGTCTTGCGGCATTTATATATAGCGGTTGTAGAGCCAATAGCTCTATACGGGGCAGGCGTTTGGGGATCCGCCGCCGATAAAGTGTATGTCCGGAAGAGACTCTGCAACATTCAGCGCATGTTCGCGATCCGAGCAGCCCGAGCTCACCGCACAACCTCCTTCAACGCCAGTGTTCTCCTGGCTAAAATGCTGCCTCTAGACTTGAGAGTCAAAGAGGCACATTTACTTTACCGCACCAGAACACAAGGAGAGTTTGCAGAGCTGCCGGATCGCCCCATGGAAAGCAGAGTCCACTGGACCACACTGAGGCATCCCGCCAAAAGGCCCCTCATCCAATTTGAGACTGCCCACCAGTCCCTAGAGAATGTGTCTCCAGACCTCCCCCAAATCTTCACCGACGGAAGTAAATTCGACGGCAAGGTTGGCGCGGCATACACCTGCATCAGTGAAGGGCGAGAGATTAGAGCTGCTAAGTTCAAGTTAGCTGACTACTGCACCGTCTTCCAGGCCGAGCTTTGGGCAATCTACCAAGCATTGGAATTTGCCAGCCGGAAGCGTTGCAGTGTCAGCATCTTGAGCGACTCTCGCTCATCTCTCGACCTGATCTCGAATCCCGCCACTACACACCCAATTGCCGCGAAAATCCATGCGGTCGTCGGTGAGAGGAGGGAACGGGGCGAGGAGACGCATTTCCTCTGGATAAGGGCACACGTCGGTGTGGCCGGCAATGAGCGAGCGGACGAGCTCGCGAAAGCCGCCACAAAAAAGAAAACCGCACCGGATTATGACGCAGTACCTGCCTCGTACGTCAAGTACCGGCTCAGGCAAGCCACCATCGACGCCTGGCAGCAGAGGTACACAACGGGCACGTCCGCGGCAACAACTAAGCTGTTCTTTCCGGATGTGAGGAGGGCCTACCGGCTCCTAGATCAATGGGTACCCAATACCATCAGGACCCAGATCTGGACCGGTCATGGAGGCTTCTCTTCATATCTGGAAAGATTCAAGCTGAAGCCCACGTCCGAGTGCAGGTGCGACCCCTTAGAGCAGGAGACCGTGGACCATATACTCAGCAGCTGCCCAATATTCGCCGCCCAAAGATACGAATTGGAGACGAGGCTGGGGGCGGCTGTCGAAAGTTCCACATATAGTCTCCTGCTTGAAACCCAGGCTAGACATTTTATGGCCTATGCCGAGGCCATCTGCCACAAAGTAATTAAACTAAACAAATAAACTAGAATAAAAATGAACATAAATACAAAGAAGATATAAATATTTTATAATAAGAACAATTAAATTAGCAACAACAAACAGTAGTATATAATCTAAACAAATAAATATAAATACCAATTTCCAACAATATCCCAATAATGAGATAAAGAAATAAAAAGTCTTTTAATAACATAAAATAACAATAATGATAATGAACCAATATAATAAAGAAAAATAAATATAACGTAACAATATCAATGCAACGTAAACAACAAAATTAATAGGAGAGGAACTCACAAATGAAATTAAAATTATTAGTAATAGCATAAATAAAAATAAATTCTAACTCAATAAAAATTATTGCACTAACCCTTTTCAAAGTCTCCCTGAATAATAAAAATCAGGGAAGCAAATTTCTTATTTCAATCAAAAAAAAAAAAAAAAAAAACCTAACCTAACCTAACCTAACCTAACCTAACCAACAAATTAGCTGAACTAAAAGCCCAATTAGAGTGGTTTTTGCGCTTCTATATTTCTTTAATAAGTAGTTTCAGTGTTTCTACATAAAAAGAAGCGTATTTAATTTTGTATTTTTTGAATTTTAGCGATTTTTCGTTAAAAAATTTCGACCTCCATACATTTTGTATAGGACTGAAATTTCAACCTTAAATTTCTTCCAAATTAAACACAAATTGAAATCTTTCTTTGATTCAATTTATAGCATAGCATTGTCTGGACACGCCGTTGCGCATTTTTCTAAAATTTAATTTAAATTTAATTTATTAAAAATAAAAAACACTTCGAATTTTGACTTTTTCAAATTTTGACAAAAATTTTTGTAAGGAACCCACTTTTGTCTTGTATAGCAAACTTGTAGGGGACCACCAGGAGCATCTAAGGAGACCTCTGCCGAAACTCTTGGATTTTTATTCAATTTTTTATAGAATTTTCAAACATCAAATTTTCATCCCTTAAACTTTAAATTCATTTTTCTAAGGTTTTTAGTAAGGCACCCCTGTGCGCTTTGTTCGGCAAAGTTGTAGAGGAACTCACCCCGAATCCAACGACACCTCATTCGACACCCTCCGACTTCATCGACGCAAGAGATCGCACATTTTTGGGCGAATTCCGGGGTTTGTTTTGGTTTGTTTACCTAAACCGAGTCTTCTTGGTCAAGCCACGCACCGGTACAAATTAACAAATTAGCTGAACTAAAAGCCCAATTAGAGTGGTTTTTGCGCTTCTATATTTCTTTAATAAGTAGTTTCAGTGTTTCTACATAAAAAGAAGCGTATTTAATTTTGTATTTTTTGAATTTTAGCGATTTTTCGTTAAAAAATTTCGACCTCCATACATTTTGTATAGGACTGAAATTTCAACCTTAAATTTCTTCCAAATTAAACACAAATTGAAATCTTTCTTTGATTCAATTTATAGCATAGCATTGTCTGGACACGCCGTTGCGCATTTTTCTAAAATTTAATTTAAATTTAATTTATTAAAAATAAAAAACACTTCGAATTTTGACTTTTTCAAATTTTGACAAAAATTTTTGTAAGGAACCCACTTTTGTCTTGTATAGCAAACTTGTAGGGGACCACCAGGAGCATCTAAGGAGACCTCTGCCGAAACTCTTGGATTTTTATTCAATTTTTTATAGAATTTTCAAACATCAAATTTTCATCCCTTAAACTTTAAATTCATTTTTCTAAGGTTTTTAGTAAGGCACCCCTGTGCGCTTTGTTCGGCAAAGTTGTAGAGGAACTCACCCCGAATCCAACGACACCTCATTCGACACCCTCCGACTTCATCGACGCAAAAAATCGCCCGCCCACCCACCCATAGTGGATAAAAAAGAGCTTTTAAAGCCCGTTATAGCTGGGGGTAGACTTTTGGAAAACCTGCCAAAAATTTTTTATTTTAGATTATTTTTCTGGAGCTCAACACGAGGCTTTTAGTTCAGCTCAGGTGTCTGAGCTCCACTCCTAACCGAAGGAATTAAATAAATAAACTTTAGGCTACCACCAAATCAAATTGTAAAAACAAATCATGGAAAGTAAAAAGCCAAGTTCCAGAACGTCATCAAAGGCTTCATCGACTGGAACCAGAATGTCGACCAGCACATCCGGGTCCGACAAACCGATAGCCAGGACACGCGCCGTCCGCCCCCAACTCGAGAAGGATGTCAAAAAACAGCCTAAGAAGGCAGTACCGAAGGCCAGCAAACCGCTCCCAAAGAGTACAGACGGAGTGGACAACCGCACAACAACTTCCCCTGAGTTACCAACAGCCCTCCCGCCACCTGTTCCCGAACAGGCTCGCGAGGAGAGCGAAGAGAGGGAGGAATGGGCCATGGCCTCGTCCACACCCATGACCGAATCAGACGCGGACTCCAGGAAAACTCGCTCGGAGTCAGCTCTACTCCGCATTAAAGCTCAGATTCGAGCAGCGAGAGTCTCGGAGTCCGCGTCGGTTACGGCTAGGGTGCCAGGAGAATCTGAAAGTTCAGACGTCTCAATGATGTCCTCGACGAGCGCGGAAGGCGGCGGACCGCTGCACGACTTGCCACGACGAGCCGCCTCCCTTCTCCAGCGAACGAAGGCACGCTTGGAGGAGTCGCGCAACACCAGTAGAGTCATCATGCAGGACGTCAATGACGGTCTGCATGGTCTCTACGAGATGGTGCTGCGACTGGCCGACTCAAGGAACCGCCACATCGCGGAGAAGGAGAGAGCGAAGGCACAATATGAGAAGACTCTTGCCGGCAGAGAGGTGCGACACTCGGAAGCCCTCAGCGCCTTCACCGACGTCATTAAAGTAGACCACACCGAACTGAAAACTGCCGGCAAGAAAATTCTGAAACAAACTGAGGACCTCAAGGGATGGCTCAACTATGAGCTGGGTGTAGACTTTCTGAAGAGTCAAATGTCGGAGGTGCAGGCCGCGGTCAAAGACATCTCGGCCAAGTTGAGCAAGTCGCAAGTCACCGCCGCCGCCGCGGCACGCACCACCGACACCCAACCCCAGACTCCGCCCAGCATCATAGAAGCCCAAAATTCACCCCCGAAAACAGCAGCCACCAGCCGACCGAGACCTGTCCACTCTATTATCATCACGCCCAAAAACCCGGCCCAAACCGGCGAAGAGGTTGTGTCACACGTCCGACAACTGGTCAATGGACGCAACCTAGGGGTTGGAGTGGACAGGCTTCGAAGGGCCAGGGGCTCCAAAGTTATAGTGGGGTGCCTCAGCAAACCCGGACTAGACAAAATAAAAACAGAACTGAGAAAGTCCGACAATATAACAATCGAGGACGCCAAAATGAAAAACCCCCTGGTGAGACTGCGGGATTTGCTGAAGGTTAACACCGAGACTGACATCATAAATTCCATCCAACGGCAGAACCCGCGTCTCACCAATGGGATGACCGACTCCGATATGATGATGAGGGAGGTCTTCCGCCGGAACGCCCGTAATCCCCACGAGGCACATGTGATCCTCGAAGTGTCACCCGCCATGTACAACCGCCTGATGCAGGAGGAGAAAGTGTACATCGACCTCCAGCGGGTACACGTCGAGGATCAATCGCCACTTATTCAGTGCACCAACTGCTGGGGATTCGGGCACACCAAGCGCTGGTGCGAGAAAACCGCACCTACCTGCTCGCACTGCGGGGAGGCCCACCTCACAAAGGACTGCGACTCCACCACCAACCAGCCCAAATGCATAAATTGCAAAGCGATAGGCACAGACGATAAACATAGACCCACGGCCCAAGCTTGCCCCATCCGTATAAAGTGGGAAAAAATAGCGAGGAGCAGAGTCGCATATTGCTAACGCCAGTGTCCCACTAAAAATCACCCAAATCAACCTGGCCAGATCCCGGATTGCAACGGATGAACTGCTCCTCGCTGCCTCTGAGGGCAAAACTCAAATTGCGCTCGTCCAGGAACCGTACGTTGGCTCCTTGGGCGAACTGCGGATGCCTGGACGAGTACGCATTATCCAAAAAAGAGTCGGTGAAGACCCTGTAAAGGCGGCCATTATTGTATTTGACCCCAGACTTACTATCAACGAGCTGCCAGACGACTGCTCCAACTGTGTCTCCGCGGGCCTACTAAAAACTAACGGCGGCGATACGCTACTTTTATCTGTATATTTAGAGCCACAGTTGGAGACGTCGGAAGCAAATGCTCGTCTCGAAACGGTCGGTAGGACCATACAGCGTGCGAGCGTGGGCGGGAGGTGTCTCTTAGGATCTGACGTGAATGGGTGGTCGATGTGGTGGGGTAGCCCCAAAACCAATGAGCGAGGCGAGATGGTCAGTGACTTTCTCGCCCAACATCAGCTTTCGCTCCTCAACGAGGGCAACACCCCAACATTCGAGACAGTCAGAGGCCTCAGAGACATCTCCAGCCACACCGACATCACTGCGTGCGGCGACGGAACCCTCGGCTTGGTCGAAGGGTGGAGGGTCAACCGGGGGCTCATACCTGCCTCAGATCACAACGCAATTGAATTTGTGTTGGGATCTGAAGGCGGGGGCGAGATCCCGGTTGTCACCACCACCAGACGATACAAGTCCGAGAGCGCGGATTGGCTTGCGTTCCGAGCCAAGCTCTTGGAAGAGCTTGAACGCAAAAACCTCTCCGAAAGTCTGTGCCGGGACACGCAGACCACGCAGAGCATCGAGACACTGGTGGTCGAGTACACGGCTTGCATCACGGACACCTGCAACGCCGTGATACCGCCCAAAAGAGGAGGTGCGAAACCCAAGTTGAGCTGGTGGACCGACTCTCTCTCCCTGCTCAAGAAAGATGTATCCAGACTTCGAAGAAAAATAAAGATTGCCAATATCTACCGAAAACCCCAAACGATTGAGGACTACGTAACCAAACTGGAACAGTACAAGCAAGAGATTCACAAGACCAAACTCGAAAGCTGGAGGCAATTCTGTACCAAGCAGGATAGAGAGAGTGTCTGGGACACCGTGTACCGAGTCATCCGGTCCACCAGCGCAAATAAAGGTGACGTGCTTCTCACCGATTCCACCGGATCCGCATTAACGGCGCGACAATCTGCCGAACTCCTGGCCAAGACCTTTTACCCGACCGATGGCCGCTCTGATGAAACACCAGAACACCAGGCCATCAGAGAGGCCACCGGAGGAGCCCAGCTGTCGGCGAGCGAGCCGCCCTTCACCGGGGACGAACTTGGGAATATAGCTCGCTATATGAACCCCAAGAAAGCCCCCGGGGGGGACGGCCTGACCGCGGACATCTGCACCCACGCGATAGAGGCCAACCCACAACTGTTCACCTCTATCGCGAATACCTGCTTAGAAAGGGGCTATTTCCCCGAAATATGGAAGGAGGCCGTTATCAAGATTATCCCCAAGCCCGGCAAGGAGTCCTACGATAAACCCAAAAGTTATCGACCTATAGGACTATTGCCGGTCTTGGGGAAAATACTAGAAAAGGCGCTCATTACCAGACTCCTCACGTTCCTTGGCAAAAATAACTGCCTCAGTGAGCGCCAATACGGCTTCCTCCCCCAAAAAAGCACGGAAGATGCCCTCCACGCCGCCCTCACCAAAATCCAGGACGGCCTAAACGCCAAAAAAATCGTGGCACTTGTCTCCCTCGACATAGAGGGAGCATTTGACAATGCATGGTGGCCCGCCATAAAACACCAACTTACGCTGAATGGCTGCCCACAAAATCTGTATGATCTTGTGTGCAGCTACTTCGACAATAGGCGGGTCACCGTAAACTATGCGGGCGAGTCCATTACAAGGAAGACGGAGAAGGGCTGTGTGCAGGGATCCACAGGAGGACCTGTACTCTGGAATGTCCTGCTCAACTCCTTGCTGTTGGAGGCGGAGTCGAGGGGGTATTTCCTGCAGGCGTTCGCTGACGATATAATAATTATATCTGAGGCGAACGACGCGGACACCCTCGAATCCGAAACCAACAGCATACTGGAGTTTGTACATCTGTGGGGAGAGCGCAACAAGCTCAGATTTGCGCCACACAAAACACAGGCCCTGGTGATTACGCGCAAGCTAAAGTACAGAGAGCCTGTGTTCCGCATGCAGGGCGTTCCCATACCCGGCCAGGAACACATAAAATTGCTGGGGCTCCACATAGACCGCAAACTGACGTGGAAAACCCACGTGAGCGTTACCTGTGCCAAAATTGCAGAGCTCTTTAAAGCCATGAGCAGAACGGTACGCGCCACGTGGGGACTCAGCCCACAAGTTCTCCGGCATTTATACATAGCGGTAGTGGAGCCCATAGCTCTTTATGGAGCAGGAGTCTGGGGTTCGGCAGCCGATAAGGTTTACGTCCGGAAACGCCTCTGCGCTCTACAGCGAATGTTCGCAATCCGGGCGTCCAGGGCGCACCGCACAACCTCATACCACGCGAGTATTCTGCTGGCTAAGATGCTGCCCCTTGACCTGCGTGTCAAGGAGGCACATCTCCTCTACCTAGCCAAGGCGCGTGGTGAGTTTGCGGAGCTCCCTGACCGTCCGATGGAGCGCAGAGCGCACTGGACAAACCTAGCACACCCAACCCAGAGGCCCTGCATCCACTTTAAAGTGGCACAGCCTGACCTGGGAAATGTACCTCCGAAGCTGCCTCTTGTCTTCACCGACGGAAGCAAGTTTGATGGCAAGGTTGGCGCGGCCTACACCGTTTGGGAGGATAATCGGGAGACCAAGGGAGGGAAACTCAAACTTGCTGACTACTGCACCGTTTTTCAGGCAGAATTGATTGCCATATATCAGGCTCTCAAATTCGCCGAAAAGAAGCGGTGCAGCTTCAGCGTCTTGAGCGACTCCCGATCGTCTCTCGATCTCATCTCAAACCCCGCCACCACACACCCTATTGCCATCAACGTTCGTGCACTGGTCGGTGAAATTAACTCCCGAGGTGAAGAGGTACATTTCTTCTGGGTCAAGGCTCATGTTGGGGTGGCCGGCAACGAGAGAGCTGACGAGCTCGCAAAAGCCGCCACCACCAAGAAAACCCAGCCCGACTACGACGCCGTTCCCGTCTCACACCTTAAGTATAGGCTCCGGCAACAAACACTCAACGCCTGGCAAGAGCGCTATACTGCGGGAACGTCGGCCGCACTCACGAAGAAATTCTTCCCAGATGTGAGGAGAGCCTACCGCCTATTGGACCAGTGGGTCCCGAACACTACGAGGACCCAGATCTGGACCGGACACGGAGGCTTCTCCTCATACCTGGAAAGGTTTAAATTGAAAGAGACGTCGCATTGTGAGTGTGACCCAGCCGAGGAGGAGACTGTTGAACACATACTCAACAGCTGCCCGATATTCGCTGCCCAGCGGCAACAACTGGAAGCGAGGATGGGGGCGGCTGTTGAGAGTTCCGCTTACAGTCTCCTTCTCGAAACCCAGGCCAGACACTTTATGGCCTATGCCGAGGCCATATGTTCCAAAATAATCGACAAAAATAAATAAAACTGTGCAAACAAAAGATAAATAACGAACACCATTATAGAAATATACAAGAACAAATTTGAACTCAATAAATATATACAATTAAAAATACAACAAAGAATAATAATGCAAATAACGAATAAGTAAAAATACAATTAAAAAAATAACAAACAGCTACACGATATAACAACAACTAGATAAACATAAAATAACATAACTAATGAATAATACGATGAACAAAATAGCAATGAATAAATTAAGAATACAGATAAATAATAATACAATGACAACAAAATAAAAATATAAAAAGATATAATGTATAATTGAACCGAAATTGAATGAAGAAGAAAAAAAAAAAAAAAAAAAAAAAAAAAAAAAAAAAAAAAAAAAAAAAAAAAAAAAAAAAAAAAAAAAAAAAAAAAAAAAAAAAAATATACACCGCATACATACCAACATCTAAAACAACCTATTAACAAAAATTGGGAGCGGAGCCAAAAAACTCCAATTAGAATAATATAAATTTTTCTCATTAATTAAAATTAAAAATTAGTCAGATACAATAATTAACAATATGGAAATACAAGTAAAAGTCTCCCTGAATAATTAAAATCAGGGACGAAGAATGATTCTATATTTTAAAAAAAAAAAAAAAAAAAAAAAAAAAAAAAAAAAAAAAAAAAAAAAAAAAAAAAAAAAAAACCTAACCTAACCTAACCTAACCTAACCTAACCTAACCTAACCTAACCTAACCTAACCTAACCTAACCTAACCTAACCTAACCTAACCTAACCTAACCTAACCTAACCTAACCTAACCTAACCTAACCTAACCTAACCTAACCTAACCTAACCTAACCTAACCTAACCTAACCTAACCTAACCTAACCTAACCTAACCTAACCTAACCTAACCTAACCTAACCTAACCTAACCTAACCTAACCTAACCTAACCTAACCTAACCTAACCTAACCTAACCTAACCTAACCTAACCTAACCTAACCTAACCTAACCTAACCTAACCTAACCTAACCTAACCTAACCTAACCTAACCTAACCTAACCTAACCTAACCTAACCTAACCTAACCTAACCTAACCTAACCTAACCTAACCTAACCTAACCTAACCTAACCTAACCTAACCTAACCTAACCTAACCTAACCTAACCTAACCTAACCTAACCTAACCTAACCTAACCTAACCTAACCTAACCTAACCTAACCTAACCTAACCTAACCTAACCTAACCTAACCTAACCTAACCTAACCTAACCTAACCTAACCTAACCTAACCTAACCTAACCTAACCTAACCTAACCTAACCTAACCTAACCTAACCTAACCTAACCTAACCTAACCTAACCTAACCTAACCTAACCTAACCTAACCTAACCTAACCTAACCTAACCTAACCTAACCTAACCTAACCTAACCTAACCTAACCTAACCTAACCTAACCTAACCTAACCTAACCTAACCTAACCTAACCTAACCTAACCTAACCTAACCTAACCTAACCTAACCTAACCTAACCTAACCTAACCTAACCTAACCTAACCTAACCTAACCTAACCTAACCTAACCTAACCTAACCTAACCTAACCTAACCTAACCTAACCTAACCTAACCTAACCTAACCTAACCTAACCTAACCTAACCTAACCTAACCTAACCTAACCTAACCTAACCTAACCTAACCTAACCTAACCTAACCTAACCTAACCTAACCTAACCTAACCTAACCTAACCTAACCTAACCTAACCTAACCTAACCTAACCTAACCTAACCTAACCTAACCTAACCTAACCTAACCTAACCTAACCTAACCTAACCTAACCTAACCTAACCTAACCTAACCTAACCTAACCTAACCTAACCTAACCTAACCTAACCTAACCTAACCTAACCTAACCTAACCTAACCTAACCTAACCTAACCTAACCTAACCTAACCTAACCTAACCTAACCTAACCTAACCTAACCTAACCTAACCTAACCTAACCTAACCTAACCTAACCTAACCTAACCTAACCTAACCTAACCTAACCTAACCTAACCTAACCTAACCTAACCTAACCTAACCTAACCTAACCTAACCTAACCTAACCTAACCTAACCTAACCTAACCTAACCTAACCTAACCTAACCTAACCTAACCTAACCTAACCTAACCTAACCTAACCTAACCTAACCTAACCTAACCTAACCTAACCTAACCTAACCTAACCTAACCTAACCTAACCTAACCTAACCTAACCTAACCTAACCTAACCTAACCTAACCTAACCTAACCTAACCTAACCTAACCTAACCTAACCTAACCTAACCTAACCTAACCTAACCTAACCTAACCTAACCTAACCTAACCTAACCTAACCTAACCTAACCTAACCTAACCTAACCTAACCTAACCTAACCTAACCTAACCTAACCTAACCTAACCTAACCTAACCTAACCTAACCTAACCTAACCTAACCTAACCTAACCTAACCTAACCTAACCTAACCTAACCTAACCTAACCTAACCTAACCTAACCTAACCTAACCTAACCTAACCTAACCTAACCTAACCTAACCTAACCTAACCTAACCTAACCTAACCTAACCTAACCTAACCTAACCTAACCTAACCTAACCTAACCTAACCTAACCTAACCTAACCTAACCTAACCTAACCTAACCTAACCTAACCTAACCTAACCTAACCTAACCTAACCTAACCTAACCTAACCTAACCTAACCTAACCTAACCTAACCTAACCTAACCTAACCTAACCTAACCTAACCTAACCTAACCTAACCTAACCTAACCTAACCTAACCTAACCTAACCTAACCTAACCTAACCTAACCTAACCTAACCTAACCTAACCTAACCTAACCTAACCTAACCTAACCTAACCTAACCTAACCTAACCTAACCTAACCTAACCTAACCTAACCTAACCTAACCTAACCTAACCTAACCTAACCTAACCTAACCTAACCTAACCTAACCTAACCTAACCTAACCTAACCTAACCTAACCTAACCTAACCTAACCTAACCTAACCTAACCTAACCTAACCTAACCTAACCTAACCTAACCTAACCTAACCTAACCTAACCTAACCTAACCTAACCTAACCTAACCTAACCTAACCTAACCTAACCTAACCTAACCTAACCTAACCTAACCTAACCTAACCTAACCTAACCTAACCTAACCTAACCTAACCTAACCTAACCTAACCTAACCTAACCTAACCTAACCTAACCTAACCTAACCTAACCTAACCTAACCTAACCTAACCTAACCTAACCTAACCTAACCTAACCTAACCTAACCTAACCTAACCTAACCTAACCTAACCTAACCTAACCTAACCTAACCTAACCTAACCTAACCTAACCTAACCTAACCTAACCTAACCTAACCTAACCTAACCTAACCTAACCTAACCTAACCTAACCTAACCTAACCTAACCTAACCTAACCTAACCTAACCTAACCTAACCTAACCTAACCTAACCTAACCTAACCTAACCTAACCTAACCTAACCTAACCTAACCTAACCTAACCTAACCTAACCTAACCTAACCTAACCTAACCTAACCTAACCTAACCTAACCTAACCTAACCTAACCTAACCTAACCTAACCTAACCTAACCTAACCTAACCTAACCTAACCTAACCTAACCTAACCTAACCTAACCTAACCTAACCTAACCTAACCTAACCTAACCTAACCTAACCTAACCTAACCTAACCTAACCTAACCTAACCTAACCTAACCTAACCTAACCTAACCTAACCTAACCTAACCTAACCTAACCTAACCTAACCTAACCTAACCTAACCTAACCTAACCTAACCTAACCTAACCTAACCTAACCTAACCTAACCTAACCTAACCTAACCTAACCTAACCTAACCTAACCTAACCTAACCTAACCTAACCTAACCTAACCTAACCTAACCTAACCTAACCTAACCTAACCTAACCTAACCTAACCTAACCTTTTTTTTTTTTTTTTTCTCGGTGTCAAAAAATGCATTTACGCACTATCCCACCCCCCGGGGAAGGGGTGGGGGTGTGTGGGACTCGCCCACCTCTGAAGGAGGTGGGAATACCGCACTAAAAAATACACCGGTATACCCGCACCGCTTACGGGACGGCATGGCTCTGATCGATTACCACATCGTCCCTGCGGTGGCCCGGCCTCCACACCGGGCCTCCTCACGCCACGGGGGGCATCCTGGTATACGAGGACACCCCCAGACGGGGACACCGTGCAATGGGGATTGGGCTCCCCAGCCCGCACCCCTGGTGTCACTTTTAGGGAGCAGGAATGACATAACGGTTAAACCGCCGCATTCCCGCCCCCCGCCGTCTGCGTCGGAGAGGCGCCGCTAGAGGATCATCCTCACGGGCCCTCTCCGCGGCCTCCTTCTGTGACATTACGTCGTCACAGAAGGCGACCATCCCCCCCCATGCCTCATCGCTGCCTAGCATACTATCGATGATCCTCGGCAGCGAGAGGTCTGGGCCCACCTTGGCCATTAGAGCGCGGCGCTGTACCGCCCATGCAGGACACACTTGAAGTGTGTGCTGGGCGGTATCCTCTGGCGCGCCGCACTCGTGACACCGAGGTGTCGGCTCGCGTCTCGCGACCCGGTGCAGATACTTTCCGAAGCACCCATGGCCGGAAAGTACCTGCACCAGCCGATATCTCATCGGCTTCCTGTCTCGCCGGACCCACGACCGGAGGACCGGGCGGATCGCGTCTATCGGCCATTGGCCGAAGAGCGGATCCGCCAAGTCCTCCTCCCAAAGACGTAGGACTTCCTCTTGCGCCCGCTGCCTGACCGCCTCTACCTCTTCGAGGCAGGGGCGCTCTCCTCTTGCTCTCCGGTCTGCTCGGTATCTGTAAACACACGTCAGTACTTTTGCTTCCAACTCCCACGGGGGCATGCCTGCCAGAAGGCAAGCAGCCCCCGCCGATATCGTGCGATATCCTCGGATCGCCCTCACCGCCATGGTCCTCTGAGGACCACGCAACAGCCGTCTGTTGCGGGCGGTGAGAGCATCCACCCAGATAGGCGCCCCGTATAGCGCCATACTCTTCAGAATTCCGGCGTATAGGCGCCGGCACGTCTGGTCTGGGCCGCGTTCATTTGGCAGAAGGCGACCCAGAGCTCCCGCAGCGCGAATGAGACGGGGCGCGAGGCGGTCGAAGTGCGCGTCAAACCGCCAGCGCCCGTCCAGAATCAGGCCCAGATATTTCATC
The DNA here is from genome assembly GCA_950022985.1 of Udea ferrugalis. Taxonomy (NCBI): domain Eukaryota; kingdom Metazoa; phylum Arthropoda; class Insecta; order Lepidoptera; family Crambidae; genus Udea; species Udea ferrugalis. The sequence continues at coordinate 31,770 of OX465518.1, forward strand.
TGGGCCATCACCTTCACTTCCGCACCATCTATATGAACCGAGGCGCCGGGCGGTGGTCCCTGCCGAGGTCCATGAAAAAGGAGGACCTCGGTCTTACCAAGAGCCACCTTCAATCCCAGCGCCTCGATTCGGCCGATGACAAGGCTGGCGCTCACCTCCGCCAGCCTTTTTGCATCGGCAAAATCCCCCCCCGTGGCTACGACTAGGGTGTCATCCGCGTAGCAAATGACACGCACCCTAGGTGGGAGCGTGCCGCGGAGCACCCAGTCGTAGCCGATGTTCCACAACAGGGGCCCGAGCACGGACCCCTGGGGAACCCCACAAGTTACAGACCGACGAACCAAGACGCCGTCGGCCCCCTCGAACAGCACCTCTCGGCCGCGGAGGTAGTCCTCCAACAGCCTTTGCAAGTAGAGGGGCACTCCGAAATAACGGAGTGCCTCCCTAATTACCCCGAAGGGCAGGCTGTTGAAGGCGTTGGCGATATCCAGAGATATCGCCAACGACCTCTCCCCGCGACCGGAGGCAGCAGTCGTCTCGTCCTTTAGGAGGGTCAGGGCGTCGAGGGTCGAGTGACCCGCCCTGAACCCGAACTGCACCGGCGACAGATCGGGCCCCACCTCCTTCAGGTGTTGGATGAGACGGAAGGAAATGATTCGTTCGAACGATTTCCCCGTCTCATCCAACAAGACGATTGGCCGGTACGCGCCGGCTTCACCCGGAGGCCTCCCCTCCTTCGGGAGAAGGCACAGACGCCCCTCCTTCCACAACTTCGGGAATCGTGCCGACGCGAGCGCTGCGTCGAACAATTCCCGAAGTTGTCCCCCCAGATGGGCCAAGGCCAGGGCCAAGACCTTGCCCGGAACCCCATCAGGCCCCGGGGCCTTCTTCCGCGCCTTGAGTCGATCCACCACTGCCGCCATCTCCTCGTCGGTGACAGGTGGAATCGACTCGTCGGCCAAGGCAGGCACGGGAGGAGCCATAGTCGGAGGGGTGTGCATTGGGGGCTCTGGGAAGAGCTCCCGCACGACCCGCTCCAACACCTCCGTCTGGAGGGTCTCAATCACGGGGGGACCATTATTGCGGAGCTTGTTGCGCGCCGCCTTATATGGTCTCCCCCATGGGTCCCTATTGAGATCCTCCAGCATCTCCTCTCTCGCCCTGCTCTTCGCCTGGCATATGGCCAGCTGTAATGCCTTCTTATCCTCGATATAAGTGGCATACAGCTGGCCTTCCCTCAATGTGTCACGCCGTCTACGGCGGAGCGCCCGAGTGAAAGCCCTCCTCGACAGCGAGCACTGCTGCCGAAGAAGGGCGATCTCCTCGCTCCACCAGTAGACTTGGTGACGCCGCGGCGGTGGCCCAATTACCTTGGGCATGGCGGCGTTGCAGACCCCGGACATGATGTCGCGGAATCTGCTAGCCGCCTCGTCAACCCCCGTGGTGACAGGGGTGGCACACCAAGCCGCCACTATGGCAGCCTCCTCCGCAAGTTCCCTGTTGAGCTTTGTCATCGCCCAACGGGGGAAGGAGGAGTGCCCCGACTGTCGTTGTTGCGGCCCTGGGGAGCCGCTGGAGGTGGAGACGTCGAACCTTATATACTTGTGGTCCGACATTGTCTCCACCTCACTTAGCACCTGCCAGCCCTGGACGCGTTGTGCTAGAGAAGGGGTGGCGAACGTCAAGTCCACCACGGACCCCCCTCCTCTACGCACACACGTGTGTGATGTCCCCCTGTTAAGGAGGGACAACCCAGAGCTGACAGCCCAGTCCTCCACGGCCAGACCCCACGGGTCTGTAGACACACTCCCCCAGAGCGTCGACCACGAGTTAAGGTCACCCATGACCAACACCGGGAGAGGCGCCAACCGCTGAATGACTGGGCCAAGGCCCCGCAAAAAGTCTTCTAAGTTAGACAACCCTCGATTTGGGGAGACATAGACGCCAACGATGGCAATGCCTCCCCATGTTGCAGCGACATAGCCGGGACCCCGTTCCTTCGGAACGAGGATGTTCCGGCTAGCCGCCGCCACGATCGCCACAGAGCCGCTTGTGTCTCCAGCCCATAAGGGCTGAGAGGGCACAAAATACGGCTCTGCGACAACCGCCACGTCAATCTCCCACTGCGCCATGGACTGGATTAATAAATCCTGGGCCCCGGCGCAGTGGTTGAGATTCGTCTGGAGGAAACTGCTATGCCGAGTGTAACTCATAGTTGCATTGCAGTTTCCTCTGACGCTGACGTGCGCGTCCCGCTAGTGGCCTGGGTCCGTTTGGCCGCCCTCGATTTGATGGCGGGAGGACAACAGCTCCTCCCACCCATCGTATGCCCAGAGGGCTTGCCCGCGTCTGCGCAGACCGCGCAGCGAGCCTTCGCCGTGCATCCGGCGGCTTTGTGGCCCGGCTCACCACACCGGAAGCACAGCTCGTCCCGCTGCTTGTCGGACGGGCAGAGCTGCCGAGTGTGCCCGATGCCCATGCACTTGAAGCACCTCAAGGGAAGTGCTTCAAGGGCCCGGACCTGCGCACAGCTCCACCCAACCAACAAACGGCCGCCGGCCAAAACGGTCTTGGCCGCAGCCACGGGGCATTTCAGTGTCACTGAACCTGCCCCGGAGCGACCAAGCCGAATGTCCGCGGCCTTGATTTGCGCCGCGTCGCAACCTCCCTTGGCCGCTACGGCAGCCACAACGTCCTCGCGGGTCACGGACTCTTCGAGGCCCGAAATACGCAAATCTGCGCATTTCGTGGGCCTCGTGACAGTGGCGATCCCCGCGAGCGCCTCCGCTAGCTTGGCTGCCAGACGGTCGGCAGCCTCGGCGCTTTTGGCACCCGGCAACTCGAGCATTCTCGCTCCTGTTGCCGTCTGCCTGGACGTCACTCCCTGAATGCCCAGTTCAGGGAGTGCGATAGCCTCCTTGGCCTTCAGGAGTGCCATCTTGTATGAAACCCCGCGCGCCACAGCCTCGGGCTGTAGTGTAAAAACTACAGCGGAGGAGCGCGGCGAGGTCAGTTTGGCCTTCGGCTTGGCTTGCGGCTGGGCTTGCTTGCCTGCTTGGGCTTGCGGCTTCGACTTACCCTTCTTAGCCTTGGGCGCAGTCGCGGTCGGCGGTTTCGGAGCTGCAGAGGCTGCGGGGACGGGCTTGGAGCTCTTCCCCTTACCCTTGCCCTTCCTGCTGGCCACCACACTCCAAGTCTCTGCATCCGCAGAGGCTGGGGTAGCAGCAACAGCAGCCGGGGTCGCAGCAGCAACCGGAGTCGCCTTTGCAGGTGCTCGCGATGGACCTGCAACAGGAAGAGTTTCGGCAGATAAAGGTGCCTTCACCTTCTTCTTACCCTTCGATTTGGCTTTGGCCTTGACCTGGGCCGGGCGGGCTGCGGCTGGAGCAGCCAAGGCAGCCTCCCTGGTCGCGGCCGCAGCCTCCTCGGCAGCGGCAGCCTCCCTGGCAGCGGCCTCCTCCCTCCTCTTGTCCGCCGCAAGCGGGGGGCGGAGAGTAGGCGCAGGTGGGAGGCGCATCTCCAACCCCGCGATGCGCGCGGAGATCATGTCGCCGACGGTGCGACACATGGAGGCCTTCATATCCTCCATCATGTCGGCGACCATGACGGCGACCTGACCCACGACATCCTTCGACACCTCAGGCTCCAGAACCGGCTGTGCTTCTGAAGAAGAAGGACCAGGGTGCTCGGACCTACTCGTGGCGAAGTCGCGGCGCAAGGCCTTGACCTCGCGCTGTAAGTCCTCCACCTGGTTCTTCAGCAGCCGATTCTGCACACTCAACCGTCGAGTCTCGTCCGAAACGGAGCGTTCGGACAGAGAATCGACGATCTCCTGGTACTCACACGCGTACGCCTTGAGGTCTCGGATAAAGTTCCCCTTCAAATTACCCGACTTGCGAGCTATCTCGAAGATAGCCCGCTTCAACTCAGTTGCACGCTCGCGTGCGAGCTGCGTGTCGAGGTCCGCCGTCAGCTCATCCAGAGTTTGGACCTCGCCAGGCACCTCATACGGCAGTGGGACCGCGATCGGAGAGGGGGGCTCCGTCGGGTCAAAGTCTGCCAAAATATCATCGATGTTTTTGTTGCACCGAGCAACCAACTCTTTATGGGAAGGCGAAGAGGAATTCTTCTTGCCCCGTTTGGAGCCCTTCCCAGCTTTTTTATACTTGCTGCTACAAGTTTTTGTTCTGCATTTTGATTGCTGGACTTGATCGTCATCAGTCGTCTCGTCATCGCCTGAGGCGAAGAGAGGCGACATTGCAGGTCGCTTGCCAGAGGAACTCCTCGTCACACGACCTTTCTCCTCAAACGGTCCCTCATCGACCACTAGCCCTGAGAACGAGTTCTCAGTAAAGTCCGGGGACATGCATGGGTCGTCAGTAGGGACGCCGACCAACGGGGCCGACGTCTCCACCGCCAGGTCAACGAACGCCGGTTCATGAGCTGAATCAGAGTCAGTGTGGGAAGCCAGGTTGTTGGCGGACCTATCCTTAAAAGGACTGGATCCACCAGAAGACGAATCGGCAGCAGCGGGCCTATCCTTAAAAGGACTGGGCCTGCGCGCACAGGAGGTTTTCTCAGCAGTCGACATAGCGATCTCAGTCAAAACGCAAGTCGCAATGCACTGAAGTGTTGCCGTCGTCTGTGCCACTCCGTTACGGTGGTCACAGACTACGTTGCCCAGGGTTCACTACGGGGAAGTCACTTCAGGGCGAACCCCAACCTAACCTAACCTAACCTAACCTAACCTAACCTAACCTAACCTAACCTAACCTAACCTAACCTAACCTAACCTAACCTAACCTAACCTAACCTAACCTAACCTAACCTAACCGAACCTAACCTAACCTAACCTAACCTAACCTAACCTAACTTTGACCTACCCAAGATAAGTTAGGTTAGAGCAGTAACCTAACTTTTCGTAAATTGACCTAACTTTGACCTACCCAAGATAAGTTAGGTTAGAGCAGTAACCTAACTTTTCGTAAATTGACCTAACTTTGACCTACCCAAGATAAGTTAGGTTAGAGCAGTAACCTAACTTTTCGTAAATTGACCTAACTTTGACCTACCCAAGATAAGTTAGGTTAGAGCAGTAACCTAACTTTTCGTAAATTGACCTAACTTTGACCTACCCAAGATAAGTTAGGTTAGAGCAGTAACCTAACTTTTCGTAAATTGACCTAACTTTGACCTACCCAAGATAAGTTAGGTTAGAGCAGTAACCTAACTTTTCGTAAATTGACCTAACTTTGACCTACCCAAGATAAGTTAGGTTAGAGCAGTAACCTAACTTTTCGTAAATTGACCTAACTTTGACCTACCCAAGATAAGTTAGGTTAGAGCAGTAACCTAACTTTTCGTAAATTGACCTAACTTTGACCTACCCAAGATAAGTTAGGTTAGAGCAGTAACCTAACTTTTCGTAAATTGACCTAACTTTGACCTACCCAAGATAAGTTAGGTTAGAGCAGTAACCTAACTTTTCGTAAATTGACCTAACTTTGACCTACCCAAGATAAGTTAGGTTAGAGCAGTAACCTAACTTTTCGTAAATTGACCTAACTTTGACCTACCCAAGATAAGTTAGGTTAGAGCAGTAACCTAACTTTTCGTAAATTGACCTAACTTTGACCTACCCAAGATAAGTTAGGTTAGAGCAGTAACCTAACTTTTCGTAAATTGACCTAACTTTGACCTACCCAAGATAAGTTAGGTTAGAGCAGTAACCTAACTTTTCGTAAATTGACCTAACTTTGACCTACCCAAGATAAGTTAGGTTAGAGCAGTAACCTAACTTTTCGTAAATTGACCTAACTTTGACCTACCCAAGATAAGTTAGGTTAGAGCAGTAACCTAACTTTTCGTAAATTGACCTAACTTTGACCTACCCAAGATAAGTTAGGTTAGAGCAGTAACCTAACTTTTCGTAAATTGACCTAACTTTGACCTACCCAAGATAAGTTAGGTTAGAGCAGTAACCTAACTTTTCGTAAATTGACCTAACTTTGACCTACCCAAGATAAGTTAGGTTAGAGCAGTAACCTAACTTTTCGTAAATTGACCTAACTTTGACCTACCCAAGATAAGTTAGGTTAGAGCAGTAACCTAACTTTTCGTAAATTGACCTAACTTTGACCTACCCAAGATAAGTTAGGTTAGAGCAGTAACCTAACTTTTCGTAAATTGACCTAACTTTGACCTACCCAAGATAAGTTAGGTTAGAGCAGTAACCTAACTTTTCGTAAATTGACCTAACTTTGACCTACCCAAGATAAGTTAGGTTAGAGCAGTAACCTAACTTTTCGTAAATTGACCTAACTTTGACCTACCCAAGATAAGTTAGGTTAGAGCAGTAACCTAACTTTTCGTAAATTGACCTAACTTTGACCTACCCAAGATAAGTTAGGTTAGAGCAGTAACCTAACTTTTCGTAAATTGACCTAACTTTGACCTACCCAAGATAAGTTAGGTTAGAGCAGTAACCTAACTTTTCGTAAATTGACCTAACTTTGACCTACCCAAGATAAGTTAGGTTAGAGCAGTAACCTAACTTTTCGTAAATTGACCTAACTTTGACCTACCCAAGATAAGTTAGGTTAGAGCAGTAACCTAACTTTTCGTAAATTGACCTAACTTTGACCTACCCAAGATAAGTTAGGTTAGAGCAGTAACCTAACTTTTCGTAAATTGACCTAACTTTGACCTACCCAAGATAAGTTAGGTTAGAGCAGTAACCTAACTTTTCGTAAATTGACCTAACTTTGACCTACCCAAGATAAGTTAGGTTAGAGCAGTAACCTAACTTTTCGTAAATTGACCTAACTTTGACCTACCCAAGATAAGTTAGGTTAGAGCAGTAACCTAACTTTTCGTAAATTGACCTAACTTTGACCTACCCAAGATAAGTTAGGTTAGAGCAGTAACCTAACTTTTCGTAAATTGACCTAACTTTGACCTACCCAAGATAAGTTAGGTTAGAGCAGTAACCTAACTTTTCGTAAATTGACCTAACTTTGACCTACCCAAGATAAGTTAGGTTAGAGCAGTAACCTAACTTTTCGTAAATTGACCTAACTTTGACCTACCCAAGATAAGTTAGGTTAGAGCAGTAACCTAACTTTTCGTAAATTGACCTAACTTTGACCTACCCAAGATAAGTTAGGTTAGAGCAGTAACCTAACTTTTCGTAAATTGACCTAACTTTGACCTACCCAAGATAAGTTAGGTTAGAGCAGTAACCTAACTTTTCGTAAATTGACCTAACTTTGACCTACCCAAGATAAGTTAGGTTAGAGCAGTAACCTAACTTTTCGTAAATTGACCTAACTTTGACCTACCCAAGATAAGTTAGGTTAGAGCAGTAACCTAACTTTTCGTAAATTGACCTAACTTTGACCTACCCAAGATAAGTTAGGTTAGAGCAGTAACCTAACTTTTCGTAAATTGACCTAACTTTGACCTACCCAAGATAAGTTAGGTTAGAGCAGTAACCTAACTTTTCGTAAATTGACCTAACTTTGACCTACCCAAGATAAGTTAGGTTAGAGCAGTAACCTAACTTTTCGTAAATTGACCTAACTTTGACCTACCCAAGATAAGTTAGGTTAGAGCAGTAACCTAACTTTTCGTAAATTGACCTAACTTTGACCTACCCAAGATAAGTTAGGTTAGAGCAGTAACCTAACTTTTCGTAAATTGACCTAACTTTGACCTACCCAAGATAAGTTAGGTTAGAGCAGTAACCTAACTTTTCGTAAATTGACCTAACTTTGACCTACCCAAGATAAGTTAGGTTAGAGCAGTAACCTAACTTTTCGTAAATTGACCTAACTTTGACCTACCCAAGATAAGTTAGGTTAGAGCAGTAACCTAACTTTTCGTAAATTGACCTAACTTTGACCTACCCAAGATAAGTTAGGTTAGAGCAGTAACCTAACTTTTCGTAAATTGACCTAACTTTGACCTACCCAAGATAAGTTAGGTTAGAGCAGTAACCTAACTTTTCGTAAATTGACCTAACTTTGACCTACCCAAGATAAGTTAGGTTAGAGCAGTAACCTAACTTTTCGTAAATTGACCTAACTTTGACCTACCCAAGATAAGTTAGGTTAGAGCAGTAACCTAACTTTTCGTAAATTGACCTAACTTTGACCTACCCAAGATAAGTTAGGTTAGAGCAGTAACCTAACTTTTCGTAAATTGACCTAACTTTGACCTACCCAAGATAAGTTAGGTTAGAGCAGTAACCTAACTTTTCGTAAATTGACCTAACTTTGACCTACCCAAGATAAGTTAGGTTAGAGCAGTAACCTAACTTTTCGTAAATTGACCTAACTTTGACCTACCCAAGATAAGTTAGGTTAGAGCAGTAACCTAACTTTTCGTAAATTGACCTAACTTTGACCTACCCAAGATAAGTTAGGTTAGAGCAGTAACCTAACTTTTCGTAAATTGACCTAACTTTGACCTACCCAAGATAAGTTAGGTTAGAGCAGTAACCTAACTTTTCGTAAATTGACCTAACTTTGACCTACCCAAGATAAGTTAGGTTAGAGCAGTAACCTAACTTTTCGTAAATTGACCTAACTTTGACCTACCCAAGATAAGTTAGGTTAGAGCAGTAACCTAACTTTTCGTAAATTGACCTAACTTTGACCTACCCAAGATAAGTTAGGTTAGAGCAGTAACCTAACTTTTCGTAAATTGACCTAACTTTGACCTACCCAAGATAAGTTAGGTTAGAGCAGTAACCTAACTTTTCGTAAATTGACCTAACTTTGACCTACCCAAGATAAGTTAGGTTAGAGCAGTAACCTAACTTTTCGTAAATTGACCTAACTTTGACCTACCCAAGATAAGTTAGGTTAGAGCAGTAACCTAACTTTTCGTAAATTGACCTAACTTTGACCTACCCAAGATAAGTTAGGTTAGAGCAGTAACCTAACTTTTCGTAAATTGACCTAACTTTGACCTACCCAAGATAAGTTAGGTTAGAGCAGTAACCTAACTTTTCGTAAATTGACCTAACTTTGACCTACCCAAGATAAGTTAGGTTAGAGCAGTAACCTAACTTTTCGTAAATTGACCTAACTTTGACCTACCCAAGATAAGTTAGGTTAGAGCAGTAACCTAACTTTTCGTAAATTGACCTAACTTTGACCTACCCAAGATAAGTTAGGTTAGAGCAGTAACCTAACTTTTCGTAAATTGACCTAACTTTGACCTACCCAAGATAAGTTAGGTTAGAGCAGTAACCTAACTTTTCGTAAATTGACCTAACTTTGACCTACCCAAGATAAGTTAGGTTAGAGCAGTAACCTAACTTTTCGTAAATTGACCTAACTTTGACCTACCCAAGATAAGTTAGGTTAGAGCAGTAACCTAACTTTTCGTAAATTGACCTAACTTTGACCTACCCAAGATAAGTTAGGTTAGAGCAGTAACCTAACTTTTCGTAAATTGACCTAACTTTGACCTACCCAAGATAAGTTAGGTTAGAGCAGTAACCTAACTTTTCGTAAATTGACCTAACTTTGACCTACCCAAGATAAGTTAGGTTAGAGCAGTAACCTAACTTTTCGTAAATTGACCTAACTTTGACCTACCCAAGATAAGTTAGGTTAGAGCAGTAACCTAACTTTTCGTAAATTGACCTAACTTTGACCTACCCAAGATAAGTTAGGTTAGAGCAGTAACCTAACTTTTCGTAAATTGACCTAACTTTGACCTACCCAAGATAAGTTAGGTTAGAGCGCGCCGCGATAGCGGCGCGCGATCTGCAGCTTACGCCTGAGGCGTGCGCGGAGCGCGCGCCGCCGTCGGGCTTGCGTAGCAGGAGCGCGGCGCCGCACGTGTACACTCTCTGTCCGGCTCGGGACGGGAGCACGCAGCACGCGGGGAGCTTGACGCCGCTTTTCGCCATTGTTCGTTTTCTACGTCAATATAGGAGAAGAAAGGTCGAATTAATATTACCGTTCTTCAATATGATTTATCATCATTGGCTAGTTTGCAGAGCTCACTGGTGTACATAGGCATCTCTCATAGAGCGCCCTTGGTCCATCGACATTAAAAGCGTATCGCTAACTGCAGATGGCCTATCGGTGCAAGTGCGGGTCGTGCCCCTTACCCCAATGGCTTTCGGTTCTACGAATGATAATGTTTGCCTATTGCCACATTTGCTTCGTATCGACATCCATTAGAACGTCTACAGAGCAATTGCAATCCAACAGGTTTTCATAAGCCTTTACTTTAACCGAAAATTAAGACCCCACAACTTCGGTGTGCACAACACATGTACACTATACAATATCAGTATGAAATCTTTAATAATGGCTATCTTGCTTAAACTTTACAAACATCTTTCTTCCGGTCTGTTCCCCTGGCCCCAGCGCGGGGTCGCAGCTTTACGCCGCATCGTATCTGCAATAACAATTCGTTGCTTAGTCATCGTCGTCATCAGCTCATGTTGGTCCACTGCTGGACGTAGACCTCCCCTGAAGCGCGTCCTATCCTCAGTCAATCGCATTCACTCACTGCCAGCCTTTCGCGAATCGTCACTTCACATAGCTGGAGGCAAGCAAAGGTTAAGTATTAAATTAAAACAATGACAAAGAAGGAACAGATCTTTTCAAGGGGCTACAGATAGGCTGCCTATCTTTATCAGGGCAAAGTGAAGTGTCAAACACCACAATAATAAGTAGAAGTTATCATAAAATCACAAAACTGCTCAATTAAATGTCGCCAGAGTTAAGCGTCTGAGTCGAAAAACCGACAACCGACAACAACGACGGTGGTAAAAAAAACAGAGATGTTATGTTGTAACAAACTGTAATGTCTGTCCACACTAACGGGTTAGTTAGAGGCATTGATTGTAGCCAACATGGTGAATGGAACATTCAGAGCCCACTTGGAACGATGGAACAATTCATCGGCACTTAGATTAGTATGAAGGCAAATGACTACTCTTAGTTATAGCATTACCGTATTCAAAACCACGATAATTCCTAGGGTCTTTGTTGTGATCAGCTCTGATGTGAAAACCAAAATTAGCTTTATTTAAATAGACCTGTTACAAAGTACTTTTAAATCGTCAAATCTAATTAACAAACAAAACATACTTAATAATAGACATGAATACCATAATATTAAATGTAAACAATAAGTATACTCGCTAACATAGACATCAGGACCAGTTGCAGGCTTTACTTTATTTCTCTAAATATTTTAACCCTCACATCCATTTACGTGATTGAGATTTGTAAATTCGACAGAAAGAACATACACCTTTTCCCAACTTACACGAGACCAACTAACTTGAGGCAGAAAGATAAGCTAGCTCCCCTCACTTCTAAATTGAAATTACACCAATCAGGACCCCAATCAAGTGCCATTAAAATATATAATACTAGCAGCCGCCCGCGACTTCGTCCGCGTGGACTTAGCTGTATGTGAAAAAATATTTTCCCGCTTTTTCGTAATTTTGGTAAAGATGCCTATTTTTTTTGAAAATGAAATATAGCCTATGTCACTCAGGAATGATGTAGCTTTCCAACAGTGAAAGAATTTTTCAAATCTGCCAAGTAGTTTCGGAGCCTATTCAATTCATACAAACAAACAAACAAACAAAAAATCAAACCTTTCCTCTTTATAATATTTGTATAGACAATTCCCCATAGCATAAGGGAAGAAGGTAATATTAAAAATTTTACTAACAAATTAAAAAAGCATTTGATTAATAAATGCTACTATGATCTGCAAGAGTTTTTCACTGATATTTGCAATTGATTTCTAATTTATCTTTTATTTATAATTTTTCAAATGTACGTAAATTGTGTTTATATTCTGGAATTATTATTTATTTATTCTGTATCAGGTAGGCATTTCAATATTAATTGTAATTTTGTGAGTGATTGAGATTTTAATTATTATAATAGTTATTTTTTAAGTTCATATTTTTATATTGTAAATTTGACATTTTAATTGTAATTTTAATTGTTTAACTTGTTTTTAATTTTGAATTTTATATTAATGTAATTCAGATTATTATTATTATTATTTCCTATTCATTCATATTATTGCTACACCCTTGCAGGGTTCATGTAACACCTGGACACCCAAATGTAACATTCATGAATGCATTGAATAAAACTATTAAACTATTAAAACTATACTGGTCTTAAATAAATGTGACGCTACAACCGAACTTGGTCATAAAAAACAGGAATAGAAACCGAACCGGAAAGACTTGCAGGAGTCGCCGTCGCCAGATACGGTGGACGACAACGATGATGATGATGATTTCTAGGCAGTTGCTCTTTGGTCTCTGCGTGTTTTTTGCACCGAACAAGATCCCTGGGGTCACACCGCGCACCAGCTTCTGAAACCACGACGCGGAAAGTCTTAATAACAATATAAAAAACAGTTCACCAAAACGAAGCTCTACCATAAACAAACAGAATATGCTGGTAATGCGTTAGGACTAGTCCAAGGCCGCCTTTTCACTATAAGCTACTTTGGAGAATTTAACTGATTAGTAAACAAGGAGACTAAGCCTACATTTAAAGGAAATTATTTACTTATTTTTTCTCCATGATACTCTTACTATGCTTCGTATACTGATTATACTTTTAATGCCCTTAGAACAACAGCTGTAACTCACTGGTTTTCAACTTCTTGGCAAAAGAAATCATATCTCAAAAAGGTAACACAATTCAATGTCCTGCTAGCGTTGACAAACTAGCACCTAGCTAGCGTAGCAAATTATTACTTCTATCGCTATCATTGCCACTGCTCCGATTGCCATAAAGTAGTATTCACGGAGTCCACAAAGTGAATCAACGAAAAACTTACAAGTGCTCTGTGTCCTATGTTCCCCGTGCAACGCAAACGGCTCGGCTGTCTCGGCCGCTTGGTCAGTTTGTCACCTGAAACGCACAGCGAAAACATGCTTATTAAATCGTGTGGTACTTCGTCTTTCACCAAGATAATGCAAAACCATACATAATATACAAAGCGATTGCAAATATAAAGAACTAGCGGCCGCCCCCGACTTCGTCCGTACGTAGGTTGAAAAAAGTAATATATCTTTGTAAATTTTAGCCTATGTCCTATTCAGATGCATAAGCAATATTATTGTAAAGTTTCATCAAAATCCAACCAGTAGTTTTTACGAGAAAGAGCAACACGGCACATCCACACGTACAAACTTGCGCATTTATAATGTTAGTAAGATACATTAATTTCGTTTTGGTTTCCAAATCTAACTAAAAAAGCGCTGCAGTCGCCGATGGTAGCAAGCTGAAGAATTAGCTCTACAAGACATAAACAAAACATAGTGACACTTTATGCTTATTTTATTGTAACATCTGTATATTCCCTCCCACCTATGTTTACAAATAAATGATAGTATGATTATTATGATTATTAAGAAGTTCAAAACTTAGGTTTAAAGACATTTATTTCTTCAAAGAATTTACAATTCACTTTAAAACAAAGAAATAGTATAATAGTATTAAATTAGTTAGTAATAGTATAATTATGTGATCGCCGCTGCATTCTCTCGCTCGCACGGCATTGTTAGCCCCTTGAAATGGCTTTGCTACGATATAATATGATGTTGAAAAATGTGGTCTCTCAGTTTTTTCTTAAACACGTATAAAGTATCCGAGCATTTAATTCACATTGGCATTCATCGTATTTAACACAAACATTGACTTAAGGGTTGGGTTTTAACTTCCGCGGACAACTTACGTAAGTTAGTTGTAAAGTAAAGTAAAAATAGTCTTTATTCATGTAAACTTATTAAAAAGCACTTATGACAAGTCATAACATAAAAATTAAAAAGTAATAATGTGATTCTACCACCGGTTCGGAGGTGTTGATTCTACCGAGAAGAAACCGGCAAGAAACTCGGTAGTTACTCTTTTTTAATCTTGTTTGTTTACAATAATTGCGATGACAGAGTAACAACAGTAAAGTCAAAATACATGATGTGCAGAGGAGCAGACTATTTCTGAGATGACCACAAATCCTTGTCGTTCAAGTAATCTTTTACATTGTAATAACCTCGTTTCATTAACTTTTCTTTAATTTGCGATTTAAACTTGTGAAGGGGTAGTTCAACAAGACTTTGAGGTACTTTATTAAAGAATTTTACACATTGACCCACAAATGATTTTCCTACTTTATGAAGTCTAAGATAAGGATTTACAAGTTTGTTCTTGTTTCTTGTATTGAATTTATGACTATCACAATTCTTCTTGAAAAGGTGCAAAAGCCAATGTCTGAAAATGGCGTCTTTTTTTTTTCTTGCGGCCAGCGACCAAACCTTGTTTTTTAAATAGAAAATATTGCAATAAACCAAACTTACTATGGCATGTAGGCTCCTGCATCAGTCCGAACTGAGTTATGGGCTTTAGAAGTTTTCTGATTTTACAAACTAGATATTTTTTCCTTTGCGTGCAATTTTCCCATAAATCGCAACAAATTAGAGACATTATACGAGTTAACATTGTGTGTGATATTTTTCGCAAATGGAAAAATATCTTATATGTCATTCGTCTTTTTTTCGGGTGGTCATCAACCAAACCTTGCTTTTATGATTAAAAAAAGTGTAATAAACCAAACTTTTATGGCATGTAGACCTCTAAATGCAGTCCGAACTGAGTTATGGGCTTGATTATGATTATGATTATGTAAACATTTTGTCTGTGATATTTTTAGCAAATGGAACAATAATCTTATATGGCATTCGTTTTTTTTTCGGGTGGTCAGCAACCATACTTTGCTTTTATGATTTAAAATAGTGCAATAAACCAAACTTACTAAGGCATAAATACCCCTAGCTCAGTCCGAACTGAGTTATGGGCTTTAGAAGTTTTCTGATTTTACAATATAGATAGGTATTTTTCTTCTGCGCGCAATTTTGCAATTTGCGCAATTTTGCAATTTTGCGTGCCGTGCGGTGGCGGCACGTTAATAGAATACAATCCACCGCCCCATTTCTTGCCCGTGGGTGTCGTATGAGGCGACTAAGGATCCCTTAGTCGCCTCATATTGTGGCAGGTCATCTGCTTTCCAGGTAGGAGACATATGTCGACCGGTTGCTGGTACCACCATGCAGTTGCGTAAAACCCGCCAAGTGACCCTGGCCTATCTCGGTCGGGTCGCGTTCCGGGATCAGCACTGCACTAACCGGAGCCAGGGGGACTGTGGTCGTGGCAAGCGTTAGACCAGTGGAAGCCTTTACGGCGATATTGTGTGGATGGTGCGTATCGGCCCGCCGGCCAGGGAGACCCGTAGAAACGGTGGTGCCACTGGCCGCCCGCGGCATAGTACAGGGGCCCAACGGGGGCTAACCACCTCTGGAGGCTGCCCCACCAGGTCGCGCATAATCTCGGGATGGCTCGTCGTGCCGGGTGGTGCCCGGTTCCGGTGGGGGCCCGGCGACCATTCCCGAGGGGGTACGGGAGCCCTTCCGTCCGGCGGACCAGCCCACGCTATTCCACACGTCCAGATATCAATGTAAGGCACCACGCTTTGTCTACCCTTGCCACGACGACAGTCGTCCTTTCACGCCCTTCCCCCCCCCCCCCCCCCTTCTATGGCAGTCAGAAAAAGAAAAAGGCCTACAGCTGCATCCCCATCCCCCACCAACACGCTGTTTGAGGTGGAGTTCGCTAACATCCGCGGACTCCATGCAAACCTCAACGCCGTCCACCAACACCTCGAGACGGTGAGGCCTGCAATGCTCTTTTTGACGGAAACACAGATAGGTCGCCCTGCCGATACGTCATACCTGCACTATCCCGGCTATGTATTGGAAGAGTCCTTCCTCTCCAAGGCCGGAGTATGTCTTTTCGTCAGGGCAGATGTCTGCTGTGACCGTCTTCGCTGCCTAGAAGACCCATCCTTCTCCACTCTCCACTTGGACTTGGGCTCCACGAGCCGAGTTTACGCGTGCCCTTACCGATAACTTGCTTTTTTAATTCAAAATAGTGTAATGAACCTGATCAGTCACCTACTGACTGACTGACTGACGGGTTTATTCATCCTTGGTTTTGTGAACAACTCCCCTACTGCACAGAGCGCCACCATTGGCGCGGTCAGGCCCACCAGGTGAGACCCATGAGGGAGGCCCGGAGAACGACCTGCGAGCAGGTGGCGTCTTACAAGGGATTCAGGTGCAAGGGAGCTGTACTTAGTGTTTTGCGTCATTGTAATTTGATTTCAAGCGAGGAGGTGGCGAGCAGAGGGCGTACCAGGCGGCTGCGGCTTAGGTGAGCCGCGGGTGAATGTAGGTCTTGTAGACGCCCACCTTCGCCCGCAGCGGCAGTCTAGATGCTATGACGGGGCGGAGCATCGCGCCCGCCATCTTGGCGGAATTGACGGCGCGTGTCACTTCGGTCGTCATTGTCAGTTGGTCTATTTTGCAGCCCAGGTAGGTGACCACAGGCTGCCAAGCGATCTTCTTCCCCCGCAGTGTTAACTCTGTGAGAAGGCCGTCGGTGCCCGGTGAGGATGGCGGTCGTCTTCGCCTCATTTACCGCAGTCAAGCCAGGCAGGCAGCAGGTTTAGCAGCCTTTGCATGCGAGCTGCCGCCACAACCTGGCTTCTGGAGGACGCGAAGAAGGCACTGTCGACGGCGTTCAACGCCAACGTTATGTCTTTTTCCCACTCGTCAAGCTGGCCCTCAAGAGTAGGAATATCGTTGGTGTATAGTGAGTAGAGGACGGGGGATAGGACGCTCCCCTGGGGCACTTCTGCGCGTATCGGCTGCTGTGATGAGTCATTGTCCTCGACCGGGACGTAGAAGCTACGGCTGTCGAGGAACGCTGCTATCAGGGCGATCAGTGCTGGCGGCATCTCCGTGGCCATCAACCGTGCAGTGGCCCCTGTTACTTGCCTCAGCGAGCTCGTGGAGAATGCGCGTGAGCTGGAGCGTCGTAGAGTGGCCGCTGCGGAAACCGAACTGCTCGTCCCTCGGCTTGAGGAACGGGCCTATTCTCCGCTGCATCAGTCACCTACGGTCCTGGCCGTATGGCCTGGCCCATGCATCATACGGGGAACGCGGACAGTGCCTGTTTGACGGACGTTGCGATGGACAGTACAAATTGTAATTACATTCTAAAATATACCAAGTTCATAGAAGAAAACAGAGTTTCATTGGCTCAAGTGTATAAAACTAATCTTACTAAACTCGACCAGGTCACGATCGCACCAGTCGGACACTGCTTTTAACGCATTCATCCGCGTTGAGTTCATCTGCTCAACCATAAGCCCTAACCCCTCTAAGGCTAAATATAAGATAATATTCATTTTGATTAACTGCAACAACATAGTGAAATTGAGCGCCGGTTGAGACACAAAGACCACTCCCGGACCAGCACAAATGTTTGTGAATAAAACATAATATTTGTGCCGGGTCTTGTTTCTTGGTGCTAATGAAAGTATATGATACTTATGTGGTTTTATACTTTATTCTGTGATATTCCGTGATAACAGATAGCGGCTATTATTTTACTTTTAATCATAAGATAAGAGCAAACTTACACATTAAGTGGAACATCGGCGAATTAAACCGCTGTCACTCTTTCTAATGCTCGTAACTCAGTTTAAACTGTGCTAAGATACATGTGTTAGTGAGTTTGCTTCATTACACTATTTTGCATAAAAAAGGCAAGGTTTAATTATATAATGGCCGCACGAAAAAAGAAACGTAAGGCACATAAGTTTTTTTTCTTTTGCGACAAAATATCACACTCAATGTTTACACGTACAATGTCTGTATTTTGTTGCGATTCATGCGAAGCTTATTCGCGAAAGGATAAATATTATTGATATTTCTGATTGAATTGTTTTTTTTGTGCAATAAAGTATACTTATCTTACCTAGTTCGTAAAATCAACAAACTTCTAAAGCCCATAACTCAGTTCGGACTGAGCTAGCTCAGGGGTCTATATGCCATAGAGTGTTTGGTTTATTGCACTATTTCAAATCATTTGCTTAAAATATCACACACAAAATGTTTACACGTACAATGTCTCTATTTAGTTGCGATTCATGCGAAAACTTGATCGCAAAAGGAAAAAATCTAGTTTGTAAAATCAGCAAACTTCTAAAGCCCATAACTCAGTTCGGACTGCGTTTAGAGGTCTATATGCCGTAGTAAGTTTGGTTTATTACACTTTTTTAATCATAAAAGCAAGGTTTGGTTGATGACCACCCGAAAAAAAGACGAATGACATATAAGATATTTTTCCATTTGCGAAAAATATCACACACAATGTTTACTCGTATAATGTCTCTATTTTGTTGCGATTTATGCGAAAATTGCGCGCACAAGAAAAAATATCTAGTTTGTAAAATCAGAAAACTTCTAATGCCCATAACTCAGTTCGGACTGATGCAGGAGCCTACATGCCACAGTAACTTTGGTTTATTGCAATATTTTCTATTTAAAAACAAGGTTTGGTCGCTGGCCGCAAGAAAAAAAAAAGACGCCACTGCCCCTTACAAATCCGTCATTGTCCTTTTTGCGTACGTACATTATGTTGTCATAAATGTATTGAGAGTGTACAGTTAATATATTTATCTCCTTAAATACTTCTCGGAGCGAGTCGCGTGGTCTAAGGCCGTATATGGAGCGAACGGCTCTTTTTTGAAGTACAAAAATAGTATTTATGTCTGCCGCTGACCCCCACAACATTAGTCCATACGACATTACACTATGAAAATAACTGAAATAAACTAATCTAGCTGTTTTAACATCAGTCAACAGTCTTATTTTTCTTACTGCAAAAGCAGCCGAACTAAGTCTTCCTGCCAGGGACGTAATATGCGGACCCCACTGTAATTGGGAATCTAAAGTGACTCCCAAGAATACAGTGGAATTCACAATTTCTAGTTGAATGGGATTACATAAGTTCTATAACTATCCGCTAGGGGCGTTTCACGAAATTATATACGAACATCAACATTGTAGGTACGCAGTTGCTCCCATTGGTGTAAGCGTTAGCTCACAAGCCAAATAAGCACTAAATAAGAGCAGGTAGGTACCTATTCCTAGCCTGACCTGGGTGGTCAGGCCAGAGAACACACATAAATGTTCATCCTCGGTAATGATCGAACCCAATACCCTCAGCACTACAAGCAGAACCTCTGGACACAGGATTCTTTATTTTCAATTCTATGTAATATGGATTCAATGAGGGTGCTACTTTGAATGAGCGTTAAACTACAAGACTAACCTTCCTTGCCCCCAGCCCTCCAGATAGATCGTGAGCGGGGGCACTAAGGCTCTGAAGACCCGGCTGAAGCCCATCGTCGTGTGCGCCGTCAATGCGCAGCATCTAGCGAGCCTCTCCTCCAGCGCGCTTTGGGATGCTGGAATTTTCAATAGGTAACGATAATTACTACTTTCCTAGTTGAAATGAACTTGGATGGATATAGCATCCACAGCCAGTCTGCAGCCGTGCTATTCCGGCGGTGCACATCGGACATCACTTTACATCTCGGTGCTTCACGCTTACCTCAATCATCAATACGCTTTACTTTGAATTAGTATTTTCTCTCATTTTGTATGAAAATAATTAAAAAAAATTATTTGGCTTAGTTTCTTACTCTGTAACGACCACAGTTGCAAAGAAATTGAATTTTAAAGTTCACTCACACGAGTGAAGGGAGTTTTGGCGTCTGCCGAAATAGCATAGCAGTACAAAAATTATTGTGCTTGAAGCACACCTAAATGTCACACAACATAGTCAGATAAGAAACACTTAGGACAAAATCAAATTAAATATTCCAAATATTGAAATGTATCGAATTTCTTTATTAGATTCACTCATCTCAACAGTTAAAGAAAAACAATTGAAAAAGAACACAAAATGATGAAACAGTATCCGGGAGGCCTTTGCCCACCAGTGGGACATTACAGACACATAATAATAATTTATTAAAATGCCATGACGGCAACAATCACTGTGCCTCTGACTTACCCATTAGGGATATGGTCGTGAGGGTATGAAAAGTTGGATTTGAAGTTTTATTCTCAACAGGTTTTTTTTAAATATCAAACAGCTCTGAAATGTGACTTACAAGGTTTTTGACGCATATTCTGTACACGTGGTGTGGCTCCTTGCGGCCGCTACTCAGTCGGGCGGGAGACGCCGAAGGGCGCCGGGGGCGGCTCACAGTTCTCATCCGTTGTGGCCATTATTCCTGGAGGCCGCCGCACACTGGGTCATTTTGGCGATCTAGTGGGTCAAAATTATTTATGACTCTCTTCTTAGTTCTCACTACTCCACTGCTGGTTGACTTCAAGACAGCAAAAATGTTCTGAAAACCAGAAAAAGACATTGGGTCTTGGCTTCAGGCGGGCATTGAACCAGCGTCTTTCGAAAACCGGGCGACTGCACTAACCACTGTGTACTGAGACCATTAACAGATCTGCCGAATCTTTCTGGTATATTTTACCCTATGTCCTGCCTAGGGAGATTCCATCAATGTTAAAGGCCTTCAACACTCGAAAGAAATATTATTTCAAATATTTAACTTCAGATTAAGATGGAAAAGCTATGACTTTGTTATTATTATTTTTTAGCATTTTCCATGCAGTATCTTTACCAAAGATCCAAAAACCAGAAAAAGACATTTTGGTCTTGCTTCAGGCTTGAATCGAACCCTTTCGCAAACCGGGCAACTGCACTAACCATACTTAAATAAATGAACACAACTAAAACATAAAATTAAAAATTTTATCAATAATTCCCTATTATCATTTACTTATTTTTGCCTATACTTTCAAGGACAACTTTGACCCTTTTTTTAGCATAATATGCAAGGAGGACACCAGTTGGGGATGCTGGTGCTGGTATGGGTTATCTATCCACTTGTTGTGGGCAGTTTCTCTGGACTTTGTTAGAGCTTTAAACCACTAGGGTTACTTACCCTGTTCCATTCTTTAGCTTTTCTGGATGGACCCTCCTTGTTGAGATTATAGGCCGCTTATTTCCAGAAAAGCGCCGTGACTGCTCGTCCCTCCCGGGAGTGGAAGCCCTCGCGAGCCAACACCTTATTGGCATCGGCAAATTCTGTTAGCATTTCCAACTGCCGATCGGTAGTCGTACTCCATTGTGGGAATTCCATAAGAAGAAATTTTTTGAGCTGTTATTTAATTGAATGTCGGTTGATTAATTATTGCGACAGTAAAACATGGATAGTAATCAAAAATCAATTAGTTGGTAATTTTATCATACAGTGTCAATTCTAAAAATAATTGAGCAGTCTAATAATTGCATAAGTGGTAAAAATGATGGAATGGTTTGATAAACAGTAAAACTGTAATTGGTATCTAGGTGCAGCGCCGTCGTCACCTTCGACGAATAACGCTCTTGAAGCTTCTAATAAAGTAATTAAAGACAGCAACACTCTGAGAGAATGTTTACAGCTTTCACAGCTTTGGTCCTAGGTAAAGAAATGGTGAACGAATGGTCACTAAGGTATACACAGAACCCATCTGAAAACTATATTGCAAAATAGCCAAAAATAACTTTGAAGGACTGGACAGATTCACATTTGGCTCAATATGAATATATTGGGCCAAACTACCGAAAGAGATTTTACTGTATTAACATTTTTTTTTTATTGTAATTTTACCTAATTATAAAAAATATATTTGACGCATTATCAAGTACCTGCTGCAGAAGCTAAGGAATGCGCAATATTTGAAAATCCAAGAGAAAAATTCGATGAGTTGAAAGAGCAATTTTTCAATAAATGGGAAGTTATATTGCCGCAAAAAAAGAAGAATGGACTCATTTGCCCAAACTTTATTTTGCGCAAAATTACGAATAAAAGTTCCTATTATTATTATACAATTTGTTTTATTTAATTCCTTCAGTCAAAGCAAGAGTATTTAAATTTACTTACTAATTTACCAAATGGTAATGAAATAAAAACAGCAGGTATTTAAATACGTAAGTAGGTACTTACCTACCGACTGTTTTTTTTTTATTTTACCACCTCATTGTTTGTAGAATTGCTTAGAGTGAGATTTCTTACTGACAAATTCCGATTTATTACTGCCCACACGTAACTGCTCGTTCAATAATTTTTACCGCCTATTTAATTATTTTCCTGCTTAATTATATATTTATATTCACTGATCCATTTCATTATTTTTATTACTCATTTTTGTTTACTTTACTGCTTAGTTTTAACTGCTGAACTACTTATCAAACGTGTCATTTATAATTTGCAACTTACCAAAACTGCTATTTACAACTGCCTCTTTAAATCAGTGCTCTTAAATTGTATACCAACCAAGAAATTTGTCAAGAGCATTCGTTTTCATTAATTTAATGCGTATAATGCGTCCTAAAATAATCAATACTCTCACAGGACATCAGCAAAAGTTTATTAAAGGCTTCTTCAATAAACTTCGAATAAATAAACAAAAACAAACGCATTCCTGAATGTTGATTGACATTGACAGTTTTGACACTGACATCTGTGTGGGTGCGGTCTGTAATGGGATTTCAGCGCTCTGAGGGTTGACGGTGATATCGACCTCATACCCAATAGACTCCTGACTCCTGATGACAGGCGAGAGGCTCCAAAGTCAGACAAATACGTCGGAATTCCCACAGACATCGAATAAATCCGATCACTTTCGACCACTACCGGGATCCGTCCACAAAACTGCACAAAAATAAAAAAAGACTTCTTGCACCAATAGGTGGTGTTTAAAAAATAGTCAATCTTTAAGCTTGCAGCAGGATGGCATCAAAATTCCAGAATAAATTTACTGAATATTTTGTTGAGTCACGCAAAAAAAGTCGTTTGGAGTTCATCTTACACTGGATAGATAAGGTTTCGTTGTATGCGGAAAATATCTTCGATTTTTAAGACACGTGCAAGTATCTACTTGCACGTGTCTTAAAAATGAAAGACATAAGTTTGTTTTTCGATAAACTGGACTATCATTGAGTAACGATATTCCACTGTAGGTAATAAGGCAGGTATTTCTTGAGAAGCATCTCCTCACAACTAACGGTGCTGGTGAAGCGGCACCCCATTGGCGCATGTTTTAGATATTATTTCCCTTTCGTAAATTCACTTAATACTCGTATCTGGCCTCTGTAACGAAAACCCACTAGTTAACCAATAAGTAGATAGAATGAGGAAAGAAAAAACTATTCAGGTAACTATTTATTATATTTTATATTTTAGGGAGGCCTTTGCCCACTGCTGGGCAAAGGCCTCCCTACCCCTGTTCCACTGACTGCGGTTTAGAGCCATTGTTTAGTTTTTATGCTTTGAATTTATTGATATCATTGCCTTTGGTTAACAAGTGTACAGTATTAAAAAGTTATAATTATTTCGCGGCATCCACACAACACACATACTGTCCTTGTCTAGTATTCATTAATATGTATGTCTATCTCCCTCCCGCACTCTTTTCTTTATGGGCGGGCAACGCTAAATTTGGCGGCAAAATCAGCTGTCACTGAAGAGTTTTTCACAACTACAAATGGACGATTTCCCGCGGCGACCGCCTTACTAACTATTTTAATTGGAAAATCAAGATATCGGATATTATTGGATATTTGTGACTTATCGGCGTTTTGGGTGAGTGTAGGGCTCCTTTTCTATTGTTTTATTTATGTTTATATCGACCCACGGCGGAAATACGGCAAACTGCATCGAAGGTGCTAACTAGCGAAATATTTGCGGTGTGTGAAAACTCCATTTGAGGTTCAGATTAATATCTGATCCAAGGAAAGCTAGTAGCATTTACATTTGGTCCTTCGAGCCGTGGATTAGCATTTTCGATGCATTTTCCCGTATTTTCGTTCGTAACAAAATACACGGAAAATTTGTATGATACATTTTCCAACTTTGCGTGAAAAAAGTGATACACACCTTTTACACTGCACACGGTTACTCATTATTTTATTACTAATGCCCTCCAAAAGTCCCTTTTTTATTGTTTTGTTATAATTTCCAAATATTCACATTTTTGTTCACTCACAAACATTACATACGTTAACTAGCGCCATCTATGCGTGCGGTTGGTAACTAAATCGGACAATGATATTAACTTTAATTTTGTAATTTTGCGGCTTATTACGAGATTATTGTTTTGGAAGCGTAACTAGCGTTTGTAGTTCCTTACGAGTTTTGTTTATTTTGTGTTTGTTAGCGGTTTTTATGTTTCATTTAACAATTTTCATTGTAATTTACTTACAAGAGGGACGGAATTGCATCAATGTGTACGGAAACACTTTTGCTTATTTTTAACTAGGTGTAGGCTAGTCGCGCGGAGTCCATAGGTTGTAGGTTCGGTTCTCGGTAATTTTATTTTGTTTTGTGTTTTTGCCTTTTTTGTTTTTTGTTGTAAGTAACAAAGGTTTATCGGTTTAGATAATTACTTTAGGTTTTGCGGTTTTCCTGAGTATTTATCTTATTTTTTAATTTCTTGAAATTTGGTTTGACGTAGACTTGTAAAAGGAAGGTTTTGCGGTCTACCTTTGCTTACATATCTACGAGTATACCTAGGTATTGCGGTTTACATTAAATTGATGGTTACTGATAGTAAGTATTGTAATATCTACTACATAATTTATTTTTTACTTCATTGCTTTTTCGTATAGGTAGATATTCCGTTTGTTGAAGTGGTCTAAATATTAATTTCATAATTTAACTTTGTGCCTGTAATTTATAAAAGTAACATCATTTTTTGTATTTTTTGTGTTTCTATAAATATTGAAAATGGCTGCTAGGAAATTAAATATTGCCAAAATCAAATATCAAACTGCTTTGCAGGACTTAGAAATGATTTACGGTCTTTCCCAGAGGTCACTTGATGTTGAAAGTGATCTTATTGAATTCAAGTTGAGGTTTATGAACATAGAAAAATTATATAAAGACTTATCAGCTTCTCACCTTGAAATACAGTTACATTCGGATGAGAACTTCAACTTGGTTGAACATAAATTAAGTTATGAAAGGTGGAACAAACTGTACTATTCTGTTAAGTGTAAATATTTAGATGTGTTTCCTGAGTCAAAATTAGAAGAGAGTTTTAAAAGAAAATGGATTTCCCAGTATCTGAATGGTCTTATTTATTGTTCTACATAAACTTTCAAAAGCTTGATTCCGTTTTGAAAAATCAGTTTGAGGAGCGGCATGTTGGAAAGGAACTACCAAGTTTTAAAGATTTAATTAACTTTTTAGAAAATGAGGTGCGCATTCTCGAGACTAGCTCAGATGTGCGGATGAGTAGACCAACCACCACTCCTAGTAGGTCACTTGTTTCATACGAACAGAGTGTGTCGGCGCCACCTGTTTGTAAACTGTGTGAAATTGGTAGTCATCACATATCTAAATGTGACAAGTTTTTATCCTTGAAAACTGCTGCACGGAAGCAGTATGTTATAGAGAATGGGTTGTGTTTTAGGTGCCTCGGGGCCATTGTTTTCAGTGTAAGTCTGACAAACATCACCATTTACTACATTTTCATAAAATTCATTTGTCTCCAACCACATCAAGGGTGGATGTACCGGTATTGTACAGCCATGCTGAACCAGCCTTGCAAATGCGAGTCTAACTCGTCCCGCCATCGCCTTTTTGGTCGGCCACGATTGCTTTTGTAAAGCAACACACGCTACGTTCCATAGGTAAATGAACCTCATAACTGTATACATAAGGCCTTTCTCCCGGGAAACATCACATTCCGGTGCTACTGCTTATGGTGTATTTTCAGCTTTTCCAGTTATACATTTTTCACAGTATTGTTATAATTATTAATTAAACATATTTTTAGGATATTCTTATAATTACACACGGGCAGTTCATCCTCGTGGATTTAAGTTAAAAAAAACGAATGCCTATCTATACCTTTATAAATTGTAGCCTTTGTCCTATTCAGATGCATTAGCTATATCTAGTAAATTATTGAGAAGTTTCAATAAAAACCATTCGTAGTGAATAAAAACACCGATTCCAAGGCGAAGACAAATTTATTAAAGTCCTGAAGAAGTATATACAAAATTTTGTAACACAATGCTACCGCGATTTAAAGGAGGATAGGGACATCTCTGCGTAAATAGATGGAACTAGAGCCTATCACATGCTTCCTATGCTATCTGAAACTTGAAGTTTGCTTGTGTCAATGAAGTTGATACGACATCTATCAGGAACTTTGCTAAATTAAAATATGATTGAGAAACTATTATTTACAATTTAAACATACCGCCCACCATGGACGGATGTACATAATATACATACATTCTGCCCCCTATGAATCAACATGCAAACGAAAGTGGACTGTATATTGATATAAAGATGAAAATCAAAGATATTGTTGACCCATAGTGACTAGATACATTATATGTTCATAAAACTTATTGATAACAAACTCTCAAACCTGTGTTATAAACCCTATGTTATTAAACCTATGTTATGAAACAAAACTAAGATTCAAAATAATAAAACATATCCCCTCATAAAAACAACTAAAACAAACAAATTAACTTCTTGTTGTTGTTTACAACTGGAACATGCCGTATCCTAAAAATAAAATTAATCTGCCACCGGTAAAATACATAATTTCGTAACTGGACGTTTTAATATACTGTCCTTGCACCTAAGACTAACCACCCTCGTGATATTGTCCAAACCCTTGTGTTTTTCTGTAATGATACCTAGGAGCCATCTTGCTGGAGGAAGATCGTCTTCTTTGACTAATACTATGTCACCAATTTTGGGTTCCGGTGTGATATATGCCCATTTATACCTGTTTAAAAACTGAATCAAGCATTCGTTTGACCACCTGATCCAGAAATCATGTAACATTTTTTGGATCCACTTCCAACGTGTGAGACAAGATATTGTAGCAGTTTCGTAATTATTATCGGGCACCAGTATCAAAGGTTCACCAACAAGAAAGTGACCTGGTGTTAGTGGTATTGGATCCTGGGTATTGGTACTGATCTGAGATAGTGGTCTTGAATTAAGACACGCTTCTATTTGGTGCAGCAGGGTAGACATCTCTTCGTAGGTTAATGTTGTTGTTCCAATTACGCGTTTCAGGTGGTGCTTTGTGGATTTTATTCCTGATTCCCACAGTCCGCCGAAATGTGGGGCACGTGGTGGAATAAAGTGCCAATTGGTACCATTTGATGCTAAACTTTCGGCAATTTCTTTTGTTAGAGCTGAATTTTCTTGAGCAAATAGCGTTCTTAGTTCACGTGCAGCACCTACAAAGTTCGTGCCATTGTCGCTATAGAGATCAGCGCAATGACCACGTCTGGACACGAAACGCCTAAATGCTGCCAGAAATCCTTGCGAGGTGAGGTCACTTACAGCTTCCAAGTGAATGGCTCTTGTGGCCATACAAACGAATAAACATATGTAGCCTTTATAGGCGCGATGACCTCTTCCTTTGGTAGTCCTTATTTGGATGGGTCCAGCGTAATCTACGCCACTTTGATAAAAAGGACGAGTCGGTGTGACTCGGGCTGACGGCAACTGACCCATAAGTTGATCTCTTGATTTTGCTGCATAACGGATACAAGTGATACACTTGCGCACAAAGTGTTTTGTGCGATTTTTAGCATTTAATATCCAATAATTTAAACGCAAATAGTTGAGCATCAGCTGAGATCCTCCATGCAATGTTTTTTCATGCGCATCTGCAATGACAAGATCTGTGAAGTGCGATTTTGACGGCAAGATGATTGGATGTTTTTGATCGTTGCTTATATCGGCGCTCTCGAGACGACCACCCACCCTCAAGACACCTTCTTTATCGAGGAAAGGAGATAGTGCGGTAAGTTTACTTTTCTTATTAACAGCTTGCTTTGCTTCGATATCTTTTATTTCTTGGGAAAAGTTTTCTAGTTGACAATTTTTAACACACATATTCCTTGCTTCAGATAGTTCGGTTTTGGTTAGCCACACAGGATATGAGGAACCACTAGACCTTTGTGTCTTTGATATGAACCTCCTACAATATGCTAGCACCCTGATTAGTTTCCGTAATGTTGAAAATTTGGTCCATAACTCTAACTGGTTCACTTCAACAACATGACACACCTTTTTTCCTTTTTCTTCCAACATTGTATCTTCAATCTTTGTCTTGTTATATTCAATAGGTTCCGTTTTTAACCATGCAGGCCCGTTTGTCCATAAAGGAAGTGAGTCACATTCTGATGGATTAACACCTCGAGAGGCACAGTCTGCTGGGTTATCAAAAGATGACACGTGTGACCATTGATCTCTGTCTAAAACGTTTAGAATATCTGAAACCCTGTTTGCAATGAATGTTTTCCAACGGCTTGGATGACTACTTAACCAAGCTAGCACGATGGTAGAATCAGTCCAAGCGTGCAAATCGGCCTTTGGTACTTTCAAAACTTCTGAGACGTCCTTTAGCAATTTTGCCAGTAAGTTTGCCCCGCACAATTCAAGCCGTGGAATAGACACTTGTTTTATTGGTGATACTTTAGTTTTACAAGCCAAAAGATGAACATGGACATTTTCAAATTCATCCACCACACGCGCATACACTACAGCTGCATAGGCGTCAGTTGAAGCGTCGCTAAATCCATGAAGCTCTAGTGCTTTACAGTTTTCATTCATGCCAATCCAGCGTGGCAGGCGACATTTGGTAAGTGATTTAAGTTCTTCTCGATAAATCAGCCATGCTTTCAGTAGTTTTGGTGGTAGCTCTTCGTCCCATGCTATCCCTGCAAGCCATAGCTGCTGAATGAATATTTTTGCCTTAACTATTGCTGGCGCTATCCATCCCATTGGGTCAAACAATTTAGATATATCAGATATTACCTTCCTTTTTGTTACAGGTTCACTGACTGGAGGCAACTGCACAGAATATTGGAAGACATCATCTCGTCGGTTCCAGGTAAGTCCCAGGATTTTGATTACATTATCGGTTTTTAATTCTAGGTTGTCTCCCATTGATTTTTTATCTTGGCTTATTTCTGAGGACTCGGCACTCATATCTGGATGCTGAATCTTCAGTTCCGGTGATTTCTGTAGACTCTTTTCCAGCATAAGCAACCTCTTTACAGCGATTTCCTGTGAATTGCCGTATTTACAGCGTGGTTCTTCATCCCTGATTGGCAATCTGGTAACAGAACGCCAAGTTGGATCTCGTGAAGTTGTCTGGCTGTAGAATTCCTCGTACCTTTTCTCTTTTGTTGTAAGTCGCCTTTTGTTTGCTGAAAATTCATCAAATTCAATTTCACAAAATCTTTTCGGATCAAATGTTTCATCAACTTGAGCATGCAAAGTGACTACATTGTTGCAGCTGGATGGTTTGGTTTCGGAATTTTCTTTAACTTCTCCTGATAAAATCCAGCCTAGTTTGGTATTCTGGGCGATTGGTGTTCCTATTGGGCCTCTTACTAGCCCCTCAGACAATATTTGACTGTAGACCTCTGCACCCAACAATAAGTCAATCTTACTCGATAGATTGAACTTTGTATCCGCTAGTTTCATTCTAGGCATGTTGTGCCACAGATGAACGTTAAAGGTTCTTTCAGGAAGGAAAGAAGTCAGCTTGGTAAGTACATGAGCTTTAACTTTGATAGTAAATGTTGGGTCTTGGATAGACTGCAATTTGATGTAAACTACATACTTGGAACTTAGCGATGCGTTGGAATCGCTCCCCACCCCCGATATGACACTTCTGCTTTCTTCTTTCTTTAGCCCCAGTAATTGAACCGCAGTTTCCGTTATGAAAGAAGCCTGTGATCCCTGATCTACTAAAGACCGAAGTGTCATATAAAATCCAGTGTTGGTCTGAACTTTTACTAGAGCGGTCGGTAAAAGAACTTGACTCTTGTTGTTAGAGAAGCAAGTGGTTATGTTTGTTTCCTTGGTTTCGCCTGATGCTGTTGCTGTTGTCGCAACAACATTGTTATCATTGGATCGTACGTTTCCCTCGGAAACGCCCGTAGATCCGTTGGTATAGTTACTATGCAAAAGAGAATGGTGTTTTTTGTTACAGATCCTGCATCTGGTGGGCAAACGACATGATGTTACTGAATGGTTTGGACCTAGGCAGTTATAACATAAGCGAGAGGTTTGGACAAAGTCACGACGTGTTAACATGGATTCATTTGAGAACTTCTTACAATTTCCTAACTTGTGGTTATTATCAAAACAAAAAGAACATGAAGAAATTTTGTTACTAGCATTAGCATCAGTGGCGACATGATGAGACTGAGTGTTTCTTGTGACCTTAGGGGTCAAGAATTCAAGTGACCTGAATCTGTGTTCTAAAAATTCGAAAAAATCTTTTAATGTTGGTAACTCTGTGGTGACATTACAAGATTTAGCTTCCCACAGCTTGCGCGACTCGCCATCTAATTTCAATGCTACAACGTGAATTATGATAATGTCCCAGTTTTGGGTGTTTATCCCTACATTTTTTAAGGCGTTAAGACACTCGTTTGTACCATCAAAAAGCTCCTTCAGGGCACTTGAAGTCTCTTGCGTTACATTTTTGAGACCAAAGAACTTCTTAAGGATACAGTTCGTAAGATACTTTTTATTGTTAAAACGGTTTTCCAAAAGTTCCCAACACACAAAATAATTATCACTTGTAATTGGAAGATGACGAAGAAGTTGTTCTGCTTCGCCAGATAGGTAACTTTTCAGATAATGAAGCTTCTGCACGGTTTGGAGTGATTGGTTGCTGTGAATGAGCGACAGAAAAAGATCGCGGAATGTCGTCCACTCAGAGTATTTTCCCGAAAATCCTGGTATCGAAATTTTAGGTAACTGTACATCGACCTTTGTTGAACTCGTCGGGACTGGATCTTTGTTACGTATATTCCCATAAGATTCCTTTAAAACGCTCTTATATTCCGTGTATAGCTCCTCCGTATCACTATAAACATCGTTCAGGTGGTATTGTGACTGTTCGAAATCTGCTTGGTTATATTCGAGAATTAACCTCTGATGTGTTTTTCCGAAACTCGCCCACAAATCTTCCAAAGTTTCCAGTCTAGTTTCAATGTAGCTACTGGTTATTCTATCTTTTGGGGATTTCTTATAGTTGGTAAATGCTTTCGAAATTTTGTTGTTTATATCACCCTGTACTCTAATCAATGAATCCATTTCAATCATATTCAGAATCTAACTTTGTTTAAAATAATTATGTTTGTTTGAAGTTTGTCCAAAATTTTTCAAAGTCTTTGACAGCTGAGAGCCAAATATTCTAAGTCCTGTATTGGGCGTAAATTTTCAGAGTGTTTTTTGTTGGTACTTTTGGAGAAAATTGGGCATGGATTCCCCGTCTCAACCAAAATCAGCTTAAAATTTTACAAGTCTCAAACTACTCCGACTTTTCTAAGTAAATTCTTCCTTTGAACTAAGATTCACTTTTGCTTGGCTACTGGTCATACAATTAGTTCACTTTACTTACAGTTTTCCAGCCCATACATTTAGCTCTCAATATCAAAACCTGATCTCCGCTAGGTGCCGCTTCCTTGTTCCCGCTTGTCCACACGTTCTCCACAAAAATATCCGGTTCGAAGCACCATGAATAAAAACACCGATTCCAAGGCGAAGACAAATTTATTAAAGTCCTGAAGAAGTATATACAAAATTTTGTAACACAATGCTACCGCGATTTAAAGGAGGATAGGGACATCTCTGCGTAAATAGATGGAACTAGAGCCTATCACATGCTTCCTATGCTATCTGAAACTTGAAGTTTGCTTGTGTCAATGAAGTTGATACGACATCTATCAGGAACTTTGCTAAATTAAAATATGATTGAGAAACTATTATTTACAATTTAAACACGTAGTATCCAGTAGAGTCCGACCGAAACTGGTTTTCCGGCCGAAACCGAAACCGAACGTTCGGCCTGGGCATCGATTCAGGATCCTTCGAGATCTCATTTGCCGACCGAAGCGGTTGATATCGGTCGGTATCTTAATTTTTCAATTTCACCGGAGAAATTATCCAGTCGAACCATGACGTCATTGCGTCGGTTACCCTAGTTACAGTGCGTGCTAGTTCAAACCTAGCGACAATCGTGCGAGTTGAAAAGGACGGAGCTAGAAGAATACCTCTTTCCTTCTAACTCCGTCCTTTTCAATTTGCCACTAATCGCTCTGTCTGAACTAGCACTTCGAAACGCTATTCTGACACTTTTCCTAACGTTTGTATTATTTATTTACTTAAAGACATTTTATTTTTGATTTTTCGGCGGATGCAAATACAGAATATTTGCTGCATTCCATTAATAGGATCGAAGAATAAGAATATAAATTGTATGAATTGGGAAAATCTGCCGAGACTTTTTCAGAAAAATACCAAATTCTGTGTGATGATGTGTGATGTGATGTGATCTTGGAATCTTCTAGTGAGTTAGATGGTAGGAAACAAATTGGATGCACTAGATAAAATAATTATTGAGAATTATTTGTTGAAAGAAATTTCCGCGATTCAAATGGTTAGTGACATCTGTTGATAAATTGATTAACCTTATGTCTATATCCCATGCTTACTCTGACGTTTGAACCATAGTGTGCTTTTATCAACGGAGTTGAAGTGACATCTGTTGTCAACCATATTAAATTAAAAGTACTTTAAGAAACTGAATTTTTTAAATTGCACCGCAAATAACTTGCCATCCAGCTATTTAGATTTATCAATGAAATTATTAAATCATCAAAGATTAAATTAGTTGACTGTAAGGTAACCAATTCATATAACAATCATTTTTTACAATTAAAACCCAATTGATCCTTTAATTCCTTGAATTCCATGACTGGTATTTACAGTCATATCTTCTACCTTCGGTCTGTGAAACCACAGAATCGATGATGAAAAACTTATCTAAAAGTTTGAAATTAACTATCGTATAGAAATAATATTCTTTCCAAAGTTTGCCGCTTGTCTATACATCTATACATCTATACAAATATTATAAAGAGGAAAGGTTTGATTTTTTGTTTGTTTGTTTGTTTGTATGAATTGAATAGGCTCCGAAACTACTTGGCAGATTTGAAAAATTCTTTCACTGTTGGAAAGCTACATCATTCCTGAGTGACATAGGCTATATTTCATTTTCAAAAAAAATAGGCATCCTTACTAAAATTACGATAACGTTAGTCCACGCGGACGAAGTCGCGGGCGGCTGCTAGTTACTTAATATTCCAGCTTCTTAATGTAAGGCTTAATCGCATTATGACAACGTTCTGCGAAATGAGAATTTGGCGCTATCTCGCAGACGCATTTTAAAATACCTATTTATTTGCGAGATGCGTCTAATCCATTTTGCTGTTCCGTAGGAGTCTTCATGGGCAAATATCGCCTGAATCAGCAACTGCTATGCTATTCCGGCGGACGCCAAAACTCCCTTCGCTCGTGTGAGTGAACTTTAAAATTCAATTTCTCCGCAACTGTGGTCGTTTGAAAAAAAGGGCTAAGACAAATAACATTTTTAAATTATTTACATACAAAATGAGGCAAAATACTAATTCAAAGTAAAGCGTATTGATGATTGAGGTAAGCGTGAAGCACCGAGATGTGAAGTGATGTTCGATGTGCACCGCCGGAATAGCACGGCTGATGACGATATTCATGATGAAACAATACCTTTTTTAACAGGAGGCAAAAATAGTCAGTGGTTCCTCTGGGTATTGACTTGTTTATGGTATTGGCTATCGAGTTTTGCATACGATTTTATGACGATTAGTAGTTATGTCAAACTGACATTCGCACCTGCGTGTACTTTAATTTGCCTAAAATTATGGGATCAATTTATTTACTTTGTGAATAAATAAATAACATTTTGGATGGAAAAAGTGGCAGTTCCAGTTAATAAGTACATTTGAATTCATCGTAACATTTTACTTGCCTAGTCCCATACAAACTAAATAAAATTAATACGAGGGCCGCTTTATGGGTAAAATAAGTCGGCAAACAAAATAGGAATACACGTTTTTTCAGGTAAATAATTTTCAAAACAAGATTTCAGCTATTTCTTGTCGTATGACTAAAGAGCGTAAAGGCTTGAACCTAAACAACAATTGAAATAATAAAATTCATAACCGTCTTAATCATTTTGCCGTACATCCTGTGTTTTGTTGTGTCTACTTATTGCCTGAGAAAGATTAATAGCTTATAATTGGATTACTTTTTTTCAGAATGGAAACTTATGATGATATTTAAACATGGGATAGACTGCTTGTATGTGTGAAAGAAAAGCACCCGAAACGGAACTACTATAATCTGAATTATTTACTGAAGTCTTGATAAATGAACTACCTAATGGTTCTTTGCTTCCTCTAGTAAATCAAACACAAATAGTGTTGTTCAATAAAAAAAATACTGCTTATGTACACATGTGCCCTGGAAAAACCCTATGAACTGAAACACTGAACAATACTTATTTATCGGCATCAGTGGGAAACAGACTTAAATATAACGTTTTATTAGGGGATATTTTCAATTTGTTTTGTTGTACCATTCATAGTCATAACATACATCACGACCATTTTCCCAGGCGAGGTAGTCAGAGGCACACTGATTGTTGCCGTCATAATGAACGGAACATTCAGAAGCCCACATTTTGCCAATGAAATTTGAACCCAACGTGGTAGGAGGCGACCCTACGGCCTATATCCGGGTTGCTTCGGTTTTTTATAGTTGTTATCCATCACCGGAGAGCCAGCCGCAAATTGTACAATGAACACAAAGAAAGTGTTCCGGCCAGTCAGTTCTCTGGACAATCGGGTTCCGAGTCAGAGTGTTTAGTCACTGGGCCACGTAGCTCATAAATACACAGTATCGTTGTTAAACGTAGTATTATAAGGCATTTTTTGTGCGTCGGCTTACTAGGTATTCTGAATATCAGCAGGCGAGCCCAAGGCCTCACCCCCGCCATGGGCGGGATGGAAAGCATTCACCCCGTCAAAAAAAGGCTTCTCTATAATACAGCCGATCTACGATACATATTCGCCATATTCTTTAACTACTGTGACTTTGCTCAGGCTGGTTTCAGTCACCAAAAGCTCGAATTTCTCAAACAACCTACCTCTAGACAACCTAAGAGGCCCTAGTTAGTGTAGATACGCAAACTTGAAACCTGGTAAAAGGTAGGTATTGTGCCAGTAAAATTAACCTTTCTTTTCATTTCTTTGGCCCATTTATACTCATTCATGCATATAAAGGAGGGAGGTGCCCGTGGCGCAATTGTGACAGTGATCGGTGACGATCGCTGTTGTAAAGCAATACACGCCGGGTCGGAAATTGGATGGCTGACCACCCTGACCGAAATTTAGTGATGTGTATTTCAGGCATTTCCTTGCCTCGGTAGGCACGTTAAGCAGTTGGTCCCGGTCCCGGACGTCGCTAGATGTCAGTCGTTAAGCCTAGTTAAGGCCTTGGGGCGGTTTGATAACATCTGACATTAAAGTTGCTCATTAACCTTACACCTCTCCAACAATCCACACTGAGCCCGCTTGTTGGAGAATGGCTTGTTTCAGCTCATAGTTGAGGTGAGGCCTGTGCCCAGCAGTGGGACGTATATAGGCCGTTTATGTTATACATATAAAAATTATAGAGTTACAATCGATCAATAAGTTATTGAAACAATTATATTTTCCTAATTTAATTAGTTTTTTCATTACGTTTTGTCCATATCGAGTGGTCTGTACCAGTCGATTCATTATCTACAAAAGAAGGAGGAATGTTCGGCCATTCTCGTAATTCTTGTCAATGACGAGTGTGTTGTTAATTGCGTTTAGAAAGTGTAACCTAACGCTATGACGTCACTCTCGGTGTGCAAGTGACGTTCTATATACACACATCAAAAGTGTCTAGGGATATCTCAAGCATTTTCATACAAAGTATAGCTATTGGGGAGGCTGTAAAAATAAAAATATTGATACCAACGTAGAAATTTTTAGGACACAGAAACTGCTATATCTGCCCTTTCAGATTGTATAAAAAAATTTATTGTGGTAGCATTATTGTACAATCGTAAGGACGTTAAAAAAAAGACAGATTTTCCTTTTAAAAGGTTTCAAAATTTTAGCAAAATCAAACGTTTTTTTTGTAATATTCTTAACCTTTATCTTATGCCTGTTTCCTCGAGTTATTCTAAGATAATGCTGAGCATTATCTAATATCTTTGATTTTGCTAAAATTTTGAAACCTTTTAAAAGAAAAATCTGTCTTTTTTTTAACGTCCTTACGATTGTACAATAATGCTACCACAATGAATTTCTTTATACAATCTGAAAGGGCAGATATAGCAGTTTCTGTGTCCTAAAAATTTCTACGTTAGTATCAATATTTTAATTTTTACAGCCTCCCCAATAGCTATACTTTGTATGAAAATGCTTGAGATATCCCTAGACACTTTTGATGTGTGTAGTTACTGAATCTCAATATCCAGTGTTACCGTTTAAGGAAATAAAAACACACTTAACTGTACCTTGTAAGTTACCAGATTTTTTGAAAATCAAACCTAAGGTAGTCGTTATTAAGTCACTAACTCCGCAGGACATAGTACCAATCTAACCACACTATTTTGTCCCAACATATAAAACTAAATTCGAACACGCTTTCGAAAAGAGTCTGCCTAGCAATGAATTTTACATGTCAATAAGTTCTTTCGCTCAAAACTTATAGCAAACTTTGATTAAAACAAAAAGAGGAAGATACACTTTACGTTTTTATTTCGCTTATTTGAAAACTGGGACATGCTTACTCACAATGACGTATGATTGACGCGCACGTACAGTAGCCGTAGTCACTGTCTTATGAGCTTGAACGCAACAGGTCCTTTGGACCCGATTTTGTAGCACATTGCACATGCAGATAAATTGTTTTTTGTTTGTGCTCAATTTACTATACTCAAAGAATAGAATAGATTTTAAAAAATGTATTTGGTACCACAAAACAAAAAGAAACACAAGAAAAACAAAAATAACTTAACCACCTTACAAAAAGGGATGTAGCAAAATGGTCTCCGCTGAGCAAGTACGATGCAGTGTCGGCAGAGCCCGTCACGATGACTGGTATTCTGCGGATGCTA
The DNA here is from genome assembly GCA_950022985.1 of Udea ferrugalis. Taxonomy (NCBI): domain Eukaryota; kingdom Metazoa; phylum Arthropoda; class Insecta; order Lepidoptera; family Crambidae; genus Udea; species Udea ferrugalis. Next base: position 68,863 of record OX465518.1, read on the forward strand.
TACTATGCACTGAAAATTACAATGTTGAAGTCTATATTTTCAAATCTGCCAAATTCGGCTACTTTTATATTTCGTCGACCTACAATCTATGCCATTGCCAAAATGGCAGGAATTTGCACAATGTCTTTTAATATCATTACTACTTCAAAATTCGTTAGATGTGAAAATACTTACTATCTTTTAATTTTTAGACTCTAATCAAATAAATCTAAGGGAGGAGAAATCCGTTACACTAGTTGGCACTAGTGGTTGTAAGCTATTTCATAATCATAATGAAGTTTAAATGATAATTGGAGGTCAATAAGAAAATAATAATTTAGATATGATACACACTTAACTTCGCGTAAATACATGAGTCATCGATTTTTCAGCCACTACAGGCCTGATGTTTGATTTCTTGTATGAAATTCAGCGTGTGGAGGATTCTACCTGAGGAGGGGGCAATTTCACTGATTGGTCAATACGCTTATTGTCCAATCAGTGACGTTGTCGCTTGACAGCTTACGGGAACGGTAGAAACTCACTGGGTGGTGGATTGGGGATTCCGACGTAATAATCTGACTTTATGACCATAGCCTCTCGCCTGTCATTAGGAGTCTATTGGCTTTGAGGTCGCTGACATGAGTACCTACATATCTTTATTTTTTTCAGAAATATCTTTTAAAACAGAGCTAGTAACACTAAAATATATTCTTTAAAATCTGTGGTCTCGAACCGAATCCGAATAAAATGCCGTTGTGAATTGCGTTTTATAATATCGAAACTCAAGCTCGAGTTCGGGATTCGTTCGAATGCGCTATTTCACCGATAGATCGCGAATCGCCCTTCTGGGCTTCAGTTTCGGCCGAAACCGAAACCGAAACTCACGTGGTCAAGTATAAAATACCTACAATTACTGAATTCTAAAGCTTCTTACCCATTATTCTGATAATGACAACAAAACAAAGTTCCAGACTCATTTTTTTTAACACAGGATCACACCACTGGGCAAAGGTCTCCCTCAATTGTTTTCCATTGGCCCCTGTCTTCTGCTAAAGCCCAACATTCGCCGGAGTAATGCACCAGGTGGTCGCACCATCGTTTGTAAGGCCTCGCCCTTCAATGATTCAGTCTTTGAGGAGCTATTGGGTTCTGATTCGGGCCGGATGCATTCATGACCACGACATGAACTCCCATTTCAGCTTGGTGACTTTCTAGCCTACGTCTTTAACGACAGTTTTAGCACTGACTGTGGTGACCATATTCTGTCGGTGTGTTTAATGCGTAACACACTCCACTCCCTTGCGTTTGAAAAAATCCGAGCTTTGACTTAGGGCATTCCGTGAGCAACCAGGTTTGGCTTCCGCACCGTTTGTTAGGATGGGCAAAATGCAAACGTCGAGAAGTTCTCGCTTGAAAGATATAGGAAGGTCGCACTTCAAAAAAGCCCTGACATTATAGGTGTACGATTTCCTTATCTTGCCTGTTTTGATACAACGATCGTGGCCATCAAGCATGCGGACCGCCAGATGGTGAGAGGTTACCGCAGTCTATGCACACGTGCAACTCCAGGGGATTACTTGTTCGTTGTCAATCCTGCATGAACCTTTTCAAACACCTCTTGAAAAACTCCATGCTATAGCTCATCGGGAAAACCTCGACATGTAGTTCGTTCCTCAATTTAAGTGCCCTGGGAAGGAAACATCTCAGGAACCGGACTGCACAAGATCATGGCGGCCCCAAAGTATGTGGGTGGCCTGTTTTAGAACTCGAAAAACTTTGTTTGTTGTTTGTCATCAGTTTCGTTTTTGTCTGGTTCATTACTAGTCCAATGCGATAGCACACTACCGTTAGCTCTTTGAGCATTGTCTGCTCTGCCACTTGGCGGGTGTGTTGGCGCAAAGCACGTTGATTTCCAGAGCGGCCGGTTATGGGCGGCCCACATTGACCGAAACCCTGCCATCTGTATCAGGTCAGCCCTTTTCTTCGCTGCTGGGAGTCCCACGCTGCGTTTGGCTTCAAATGGTATCCCACTCGAGAACTTTTCGACCGCAGCAGCCATCAGTTACTCGTGCAATGTGCCCCGCGCACTGCAACAACCAGGGCAGCCCCACGTCGCGACGGCGTTTTTAGTGCCCAGCCGTGTTAGATGCGGCGATTTACCTCTTTCTCGAACGTGGACCTGCCTACTTGGATCATACGGCCAAGACATACTCGTCAACAGCTTCGAGAATCGAGCTACCAATAGAACAGTCTCAACGAAAACCTACCCGTAATCAGTTCCGTCAAAACATTACATCTGAAGAAGTTTTGCGTCTGGTGATGATGCATTGATCACTTTGTGTTGCTACGGAGCCATCCGAATATCCCACGACAATTCCCGAACATTGTTGGGTCGCCAAGGCGCTGCCATAGGTTGCCGCGAGAAACGAAGTTATACGAGCGCGCACGAAAACTTCCGAAATGAGTTTCGGTTTCGGCTAAAGTTTCGGCCGATTTTGGCCGAAACCGAAACTGTGGCCGAAACTTGATTTTTTGGCCGAAACTGGCCGAAACCGAAACCGAAACCGAAAGTTCGGTCGGACACTAGTTTTTTTATGAACCCATAAGGTTTGATTGAGATGTCGAAGCGTAAAATAAATTTACTATGGAACCATAGGAATGCAGAAGTTCCATTGTTATAGATGCATTGTTGTTTAATAAATGCCAATATCAATACAGAATAGTACAGTTATTAGCACATGTTGCGGGTCACAGCGGGTTCTATTGGGCTGTATATCATGCATCTGTTGTTCCTAACTACTCCACGCGTCCAAGCGAGGGCGGGCGGGCGCCGTAAGGGATCTTGGGCGGCAGATGAACGACCGGATTCCGCTAAAATAAATAACCAAAGCTAATCCCAACCTCTGATACAAAGGGATCATATGAGTTTCATAATGTTTGTATTCATTCTTGTCTGGTTGACATCCACAAAATATTAAGTATACGTTGTGGGTGGCAGAGCTGTGCACCATGTGGATGTTTTATAGTTTTGTGGTGGTCACGAAACAATACCATAGTCTTGCACTGAATTTAACTCAGTAATTCTAAAGTAGTTGGCTAGCATACCTATGCGATTGCTCTGAGTCCAGTATATATATTTTTTTATTAAAAATTAACTACTTACTAGCTGTCCTGGCTGACGTCGTTTCGTCAAATATTATTAAACTTTCGCATCTTCTAAACCTTCTCTGGATTTTCACAAATATCTCAAAACTAAAGTCCAAATCGGTCTAGCCGAATATAGATATAGATTATAAAGAGATAAAGATAATGATATGGTTGGCATTCACTGAGTTAGAACGCTTACTTAAGGTATGTCTGAACTAATCCCACATCACAAGAATATCCTGCGTTCGCTCCGAACTTTACCCTTTTCTTGGAAGTTACTAATTAAAGAGTAACCTGGCATGTCCCCCCCCCCCTCTCAAGTCCGCGACGCGACACGCGACTTGATGCGGCGACAGCAGGAATTTTTAATAATGTCGCTCAGATCCTTAATTACAGTGTCAACGTGGGAGCCTAATTTTCTCAGATCGTTTTAATCGAAAACGTACCTAGTAAGTGTTCATTAAAGTGCAAAACAGCATATTGCTTTAATTATCTTTGGGACGTAACATTACCTCCCAGGTATCATTACAAACGATTAAGAGTGTTTTAGCACAAGAGTGGAGCTTGATTAAAACTCAGATTGATTAGAATTTCGTGTGATTAAGGAATTGACTCTTTACATGGCAACGGTCGATGAAAAAGTGATGGGTGCGGTCGGCGCTTCTAACTACCGCACATAAAAATAATTATTGAAAGATTTGTGGTTTTGCCTTTATATTTAGGCAGGCGCTTCAACATCCTCCCCCCCTGAAAGGCGTAGGCTTTCAAGCTCGAAGGTCATCAGCAGTAGGTAGGGGACATAGTCGAACTAGGGGTCGTCGTACGCAGCCTCTTGTAGTGTGGATGTCTGCAACTCGGGAGATTCCATCCGCGCCTGGGAATAGACGAACGACTCTGCCAAGTCTCCAGCATAGCGGTGGAACGTTGTCCTCTTGCAGCAGAACCATATCTCCAGTGTTCAGTGTGGTGGTGTCCATACGCCACTTTGTACGTTGTTGCAGTTCTGAGACGTATTCTTTTTGCCAGCGATTCCAAAAATGCTGCCTCACTTGTTCTAGGCGTGCATATCTTTGTAAGCTGCTTTCCTTAGCCTCTGTCAGAGCTGGTGTAGGCAGCGCATTCAACGGCCGTCCAACGATGAAGTGCCCTGGGGATAAGGAAAGAAGATCGGTAGGAGATGAGGACATAGGACACAAGGGACGACTGTTTAGTATTGCCTCCACTTGTGCAAATAAAGTACATATTTCCTCAAATGTTAAATGAGTGTTTCCCATAACGCGTTTTATGTGGTGTTTGGCCGACTTAACTCCTGCCTCCCAGATTCCACCAAAATGGGGAGCATAAGCCGGTATGAAATTAAATTTTATTCCCTCCATGCTTGCAAATTCTGATAAAGAAGAATTATTTTGTTTTAAGAAATTTGATAGTTCTTTAGCCGCTGCGACAAAGTTACGACCATTGTCGGAAAATATCTCTCGTGGTTTTCCACGACGAGCTATAAATCTGCGGAGTGTCATTATGAAAGCTTCCTTAGTTAGGTCACTTACAGGTTCCAAATGAACACATTTGAATCGTAAACAAATGAATAAACAAAGATAGCATTTGACCAACCTTGCACCACGCCCCTTACGATTTAGAATAAAGAACGGGCCAGCGTAATCAACTCCAACTGAACTAAATGGAAAATCAACGGTCACACGGTAAGATGGTAAGTTTCCCATTTTGGGAAATAAAGTTTGACCACGAACCCGAGTACAGGTGACACATTGTTGAACGACGCGTCGAGCAAGCTTGCGTCCATTGATTGGCCAGACAGTCTCTCTGATTGTTGACAATAGCAGCTGTGGGCCAGCATGAAGGTTAACTAAATGTTCACGTTCAAAGTAGATTTTAGTTAAATGATGAGAAGCATCGAGAAGTATAGGGTGACGTTTTTCGTAGGTATAATTAGAAGTACCTAGCCTCCCTCCAACCCTGATTAAATTGGTTTTTGAATCTAGAAAGGGTGACAAGCATAGAATTTTGGATTTAGGTTCTAATTCTTTATTTTTTAGTAATCGTTTATAATCAGAATGGAAAGATTGTTTTTGTGAAATCATACAAATAAAATGGAATGAATTAGTAAGTTCGTCTACGGATAAAATACCAGTTTTTTTGTCATTTTTGTTTATGAATTTAGAATTGTGTAAAAAGCGTACAACATAGGCAAATATTCTTTGAACTTTAGTGAATTTTGAATATATTGTAAAATCAAACACAGGCTCAGGTAATGTTATGGCTGTGTTGACCTTGACCTCTGGAATTAATAAAGTTTGTTTTTGATTTAAAACGGGCCATTGTGTTTCTTCATTGTAAAGAAAAGATGGGCCTGTCCACCACATCTCGCTTTTGCAAAGATGACTAGCATTGACGCCCCTGGATATAAGATCTGCAGGGTTGACGTCAGTAGGAACATAACGCCACGAATTAGGTACTGTATTTTCCAATATCTCTCCTACTCTGTTGGCTACAAATGTTTTTAGTTTACTGGGATCATTCTTGATCCAACACAGGACGACATTAGAATCGCACCAATGTACTATGCGTGAAGGAGTAAACCTAACAGACTCTATGACAGTTTTGCATAGCCTGGCTGCCAGTAGAGCTGCACAAAGCTCTAGACGAGGAATGGTAGTGGGTTTAAGAGGAGCTACTTTGGATTTAGAACATAATAGCTTAACCATTACCTCATTGTCTGTATTTACTGTTCTTATGTATATGCAAGCACCATAGGCGCATTGTGATGCGTCACTAAACGAATGGATTTCTATTGAAGTTGGCGCTTCGCATAGAACTCGACGAGGGATTTGAATTTCTGCAAGCAAAGGTAAGTTATTGCAAATTTCTAACCATGTTTCTCTTATCTCGTCAGGTACAGGTTGATCCCAATCCAAGCCTTTAGCCCATAGTTTTTGAATTAACATTTTAGGTTGTATTATGCATGGACTTAGCAGCCCAAGAGGATCGAATATTTTAAAAGAGTTTGATGTGATTGTTCTTTTTGTGATTGTGTTATTTTGATTAATATTTTTTACAGGAAAACTAAAATTGTCAGAGGATGGTTCCCAGCCTAACCCTAGTGTGCTCGTCGATTCACTAAAGGTAAGTTTTTCTTTTGTATTTAAATCTGAATTTCGAAATAGATTAGGTGAATTAGTTTTGAACTTTCTTAGTGGAAAACAAGCTGAATTTAGTGCGTTTGATACTGAATCTAGAATGTATTTCAATTGAATTTCGTCATCACTTCCGGTTATCAAATCGTCGACAAGGAAATCATTTTGTATTATTTTTTGTATGAAAGGATCTTTACATTCTTGCCCTACTTGCCAAAGACACCTAGTACTAAGATAGCTGGCACTTGCGGTTCCGTAAGTGACAGTATTAAGTTGCAGAATTTTGATAGGCTGTGACTCATCTTTTCTCCATAAAATCAATTGCAAGTTGCGATCTCTTTCATCAACTGTGATCTGGCGGTACATTTTAGCAATATCACCAGTCAAGAGAAACTTATACTGTCGTGCTCTTAACAAAATAGAGAAAAGAGAATCTTGCAAGTTTGGGCCTACCATTTGGATGTCATTGACTGAGTAACCTGATGTTGTAGGGTTTGAACCGTCAAACACGACTCGAATTTGTGTTGACTCACTATCAGCCTTGAAAACAGCGTGATGGCACATAAAATATGAAAAGTCTGGAACAGATGATAACTCGGAAAGATGGCCTAAGTCTGTGTATTCTTGAATGAACTGTGAATATTGTGATTTCAAATCTAGATTTTTTCGAAATCGTTTTTCGAGATTTATAAAGCGTTTTCTAGCGATATGATAAGAGTCACCGAGGCAATCAGGTGAGTCCTTTAGTGGCAATCTCACACAAAATCTGCCGGTGCTCATGCGTGTTGTATTATTTAGAAAATGATTTTCGCATGCTTCATTCATTGGGCTGAGAATCTTCTTTTGCGGAAGCTCTTCGATTTCCCAGAATTTAGTTAGCATTTCATCGATGGGTTTAGAAGTAATAGCATGATAACATTGTTTGTTATTGTAATTATTGAAGTTTGAGTTTATAGAACCGGCTATAATCCAGCCTAGTTTTGAATTATGTAGTTTAGGATTGTTAGGGCCCAAGGAGTGTTGTTCACCGCCAAGGATGTCCCAAAACATGTCTGCCCCAATCAATACCTCTATTGGTGAGGGTTGATTGAATTGAGGATCAGCTAATAGAAATTCTTTAGGAATTTTTAGATTTTGTATGTCTATTGGAGTCTTTGGTAGATCTCCTGTTAGATCATTAAGTACATAGCAGCACATAGTTACTTGAAATTGAGAATGTATGGACTTTAGGTTGGTAACACAGCTTTCTACAGCTTTATTTATGCAATTGTTACCAATTCCAATGACATTCACACTATCTAATGAATTGCATTTTATATTCAATCTCTTTTGTAAAGATTTGGAAATAAATGAAGATTGGCTACCACTGTCTAGGAGCGCGCGAACCCTTGCCATTTTGTTGTTGTGGGGGTTGCGAACTTCTATCATGGCTGTTGATAATAGGACCTGGTTGGCCTTTTGATGTGAGAAGGCCACTAAGGACTCGTTGTTATTTTCGTTAGTATTGTTGTTTGTTGGGACATTAGGATCATGAATCAGCGTATTGTGTCTTTGGTTGCACTGTCTGCATGATCCCATGCGGCACTCTGAGACAGGGTGGCCCTGTCTGAGGCAATTTTGACATAGCTTGTATTTAGAGATGCATAATAATTTTTCCTTTATTGACTTTGATCGGAAAATGGAGCAATCGTAAATTCTGTGATTATCGTTACAGATAACACAAACAACACCTGACTGCATTGGAGGTTGGGTTGTTGTTGTGAAAGTTTTAGTTTGCTGAAATCGGTCATTTTTAGTGAATGACTGCTTATTGTGATTAAAATTGCTAGTGGGTAGGGGACGCGGTGCAAACTGGTGTCTTGGTTGATTATTATTATTGTTGTTGACAAATCGGTTTCTATTTAAGGATTCCAAGACATCTGCGCGATCGATTAGAAATTTATTAAATTGTTCTAGACTTGGAACATCCTCTAATGTGTTTCTGTGTTCTTCCCACTTTATGATGGTACGACTGTCTAATTTAGAAGATAACATGTAGATAATCAATAAATCCCAGTGGTCTGTGGGCTGACCAAGACTAGCCAGAGCACGTAGGTTCTTAGTGACGTGGTCAACCAAAAATCGAAGCGCTCTTTCAGACTCACGGGTTATAGGCTGAACATTGAATAATGAATCTAAATGGTTGTTTATAAGAACTCTTTTGTTGTCGTACCGAGCACAAAGGAGACTCCAAGCTTCCTTGTAGTTTGAAGAGGATATTTCAAGATTTGACACTATGCGCGCCGCGTCGCCTTCGAGGTATGATATTAAATAATGGAATTTATGTATTTCTGCAATGTGATCATTTTTGTGGACCAAACTAGTGAAAGTATCTCGAAAATCTAACCAGCGGAATAAAGAACCATCAAACTTGGAGATTTGAATTTGAGGCAGTCTAAAATTGACATTCTGATGATCCGAAAACGCATCGATAGTTGATCGACGTCTTTGCACATCACTAGTGTTGAAATTAATGTTATATTCCTGTATCAAAACCTTGGCATTTGCTATACATTGTACAATATCGTCCTCCATGCGTTCCCGTTCATCGACTTCAGATTGTATATTTTCGCAATTTAGAACTTCAATATCAGTTTGTATTTTGTCAAACCTGGTTGACATGCCTTCGAATTTACTCAGTTTTAGAGTTAATCCTGCCATTTCAATATTATTTACCTCAGATAAGCTACTTATTTATCAATGTAATTTTTAAATTTAGTAATCTGCCCCTTAATGGAGCTACGCTTCACCATAAGTTCTTTTAATTTAGTGTCTGACATTTTGTAAGAAGTGAATCAAAATAGGTAAGACAATTATGAAAAAATGAAAGTTGAAAAGAATTGCAAACAGTAGGGGAAACAAAAAATAAATAGGCTCACGCTCCTCGTTCTGTTGTATCCCGAAGCAGGAATCAGCCAGCAATCCACCAGTCCTTACGACAACAGCAACAATAGATATAGGTAGGTATTCTTATTTTATCCTTGCTTGACCTTGGAGCGAAAGTTGATTGGAGATTGCACCTGGAAACGTCGGCGTAATCGGGTCAAGGTCACGCAATGAATATGTGTCGTTTGACTAACGGGACATTATGACGTGACAACTAATTAAAATTGCTATAATTGCACTTTATGGCTAAAAATGTGTGAATAAATTTAAGTATTTACGTTGATTAACGTTTAAAAATATCAAATATTGCCTTTAATGCGTAATTATGAAGATTTAAGGGAAATTTAGTTGAAATTTAGTTAGGTAGGTACTTTTCCTATGAATTTAAAGTTGCTTAAAACTCGCAAATTACTGCTAAAAAACCACAAGTGGCGGCTCAACCAGTAAAGGAAAGGTGTAATAAAGGATTATTCATGGATTTGGATGTTGGATTTTGGATATAAGTTGGATTTAGGGGATTTTAGAAAAAAGGAATGGCACTTCACTTAACTCAAGAAATAGCTTGTCCTCGTAGTTTTCTGGTGCGAAATTTTAGCGAAATCGCTGGCCAGCTTGATGAAGGTCCTTTCGTCTTAGTCCTCAATTGTATTTCCTTTCCGTTATGGCAATTTTGGCGAAGAAACCGGAACACGTGGTGGTCATCTTTTTTCGGTGATTTTTTCGTCGAAATTTGCTGAAAATGGACTCGTTTGTCCTGTCACGGTCGCCAAAAAAAAAAACTTCTTGTTTTAGCACAAGAGTGGAGCTTGATTAAAACTCAGATTGATTAGAATTTCGTGTGATTAAGGAATTGACTCTTTACATGGCAACGGTCGATGAAAAAGTGATGGGTGCGGTCGGCGCTTCTAACTACCGCACATAAAAATAATTATTGAAAGATTTGTGGTTTTGCCTTTATATTTAGGCAGGCGCTTCAACAAAGAGGCTTCCCAAATATTAAAAATAACAGGCCATATTACCAGAACTTGTATTTTTTTCATGTTGTTCGTGTAGGTACTCACTCTATAAATTGCTTCGTGGTCCTAAATGGTTTCTTACCTCCGAGACTCCAACCCTTCTGATGATGATGATGACCTGGATGTACAGTAGGCAATATACCAGTACTTCCGCCAAAAAGACGTAAAAACCTACTGTTTGGGAAAAGCAACTCTAATTTTGAAAATGAATAGGACTATTCACACTTACCACATTCTGCAGTCATTATAGATAATGAAAAGTCCTATTCATAGTATCCGTATTTATCAAGTGGTCTACCACTTGAAAAATACGACAAAAGATGAGCTTGTGATTGAAACTGCCAGGTTATAAAAGATTGTAATAATTCCCCTGGGGTGCTATTCCGGCGGACATCAGTTCACATCTCGTTCACTCTCAATTAGTACCATAGCTCGTATCAGCGGGGCTAGCATGCACGCCGCGAGTAAATCCGAGAGAGCAAATAGCCAATCACAGGTCGCCCTGCAGCCATTTCTTCATTTTCTCTACTGTTGCTAACATGGCCGCTTAATGATAGATTTGAAATATTGTATGGAAAATACGGATTTCTCGACAAGCCCTAACATGGCACCACTGTTTTATCACGGATTTATCGATTTTTGACATTTCTGTTGGCTTAATTACTCGTCGATCGGAAGGGTGGACGAGAAGTGACGAGACGAGTGAAATTGTTTGCGAAACTATTAAAATACAACGCGAGCAGCTTTGTCAAAAAAAGAAAAGGGTTAAAATACACGCCAATGCTAAAACGATACGACATAACCTTTTAGAATTCGGAGTAAAAGGACATTATATTTTTGAAATTTGCTTACCATCATTAGAGTGAATTAAAACGGGGCCGCAATACAACCCAACTCCCATTCGGTGTCACATCACATCACAATAATTAAAGATAACATTACAAATATTCGTTCAACAACAATAAAATGACAAGACCGGACTACTTTTATATGGAAAGTAATCTTCACAGATGGCGCCGCTAAAAGCAAATTAAAAGTTCTCCAATTACAGAAACTTTGACAGGCGTTGTCTAAACACCCTATTACGTACGGTTGCTTTTATACCATTCATAATTAAAAAGTAATTTTCACATATCAATTTCTTCAATAAACACAAGTTTTATTAATGAGTGGCTATGTGAACAAAAAGCAACTGAGATAACAGTGTGCAACTTGATTGTGGCAAGTGGCGACAGATGGCGCACGCGTGCTTGCTTTTTACTTTAGAGTCGAAATACTCGGCCAATTTTCGTCTCAAACACACAATCAATCTAAAAACAAAATCTTTCTATTTTTTGGTTATGAGATAAGCAGTAACAAAATATTTTACTTACTCTTGATTGAGTCTTTGTGTGAATTAATTTTACAAGTGTTACCAGTAAAAAAATGGAGTTTCTAATTTTTTTTCTGTGATATGGCAGCACTGTCGAGAAGCAACGAAGTCAAGTCACGCCCTTCGATTCTCTCGAACGAAAGAGGGGGAGATGGCTATTTTGTCGATGTTGCGCATGCTAGGCCCGCAGAACATCGATCATTCGCCATTTTTACTCGAACCACTTTTCATATGAAAATGCTTAAAGGCTAACTGGAGCTTTTGCCTGTATTGTGACATTCGTGAGAACCTTACATTTGAGCAAAAGTTCAAGTTTATACTCACCTTTATGAAGGTCCCTTATCGCAGTAGCGCCACCTGTGGCTGCTGCGCGGCAACTTAAGTTAAGTCTGTACTGCAACTACTTACCAACTTCCTGTATTCGAACCGCATGGCTGAGATGGTAACGGATGTGGATGGATATAATCTTAGGCTGTCACTTGAATTAGGTTGATGAGCAAAGTTGGTCTCAGTTCCGGGGCAATCTAATCTAATCCTAATGAATTAGCCGAGACAATTCCTCACCAACAGACATAGTACTGACCAAGAACCAGTACGAGATTCCCCAATTGCTCGAAAAACAAGTTTTTTTTAATTTAAAATTTGGTTTTAAAATGATGTTTTTTGCTTTTAATATAAAAACACTAGTAAGTTTCTTGGGTTTCTTCTACTGGGTTTCGTAGAAGTACCGGTTTTCAACACGGTGTCCAGGGTAAGTTGCACCATAGTAGAAGTTAAAGTTATAGTTTTTGTCAAATTTGACAATTTGACGTCATTTTTGCTTACCTGACCGGTACTTTAACTGAAATTTTGATGTTTGTTATTGTTAAAGTCAGATGGTGCAACCCAACCTTAGTCATTATGATGTCAATCACTCTTTCATGAAAGCGGTTACTTGATTTTAATGAAGAACATCGTCAAAGTTCAGCTGCGTTAGTCGTACGAAAAACCTGTTTTTAGCTTAGAGCGGAAAAATCTGACACCAGCCTAGCGATTTTACTAACATCATTTCACATCTCGCTTCACCTTGAATTAGTTTTCTCCCTCATTTGTATGGAAATAATTTCTAAATCTTGTGCGGCTTAATTTTAAAATTTTAGAAAGGGCGAATTCAAAGTGAAGTAAAGTGTGACTTGCGAATGACACCCCAGGTGCCGCACACGCATTCTGTGAGCTTTAGGAGCTCATTCACATTAGGTCGCAAGCATTGAGGCAGCAGTGCGGCAGCCGCGCGACAGCAGTGGATGCCTTCACATTACAAAAACAGACGCGCTTAGATTAGAGTGCATCACATCCCAAGACGCGTGGCTGTTGTTCTTTCGTATGGAAGTAAGCCGCCTGAGAAACGCGCGACTGTCGCGCTGCTTGCGATCTAATGTGAATGAGCTTTTAGATTGAAAAGTGGAACTGGCTGACAATCAGCAGCCTGGGAGGTCAATCCCTTTGCTTCTTCTATTTTGACTTTAATGTAATAATTATAACGATATTTTCTCTTTAAGTAAAAGCAATAATCGCATTTTATTATTTAATTTACAGAAGAGGACTTTCCGTACCTACAGTACTTACCGAGTGACAAATTAATACGGCCCTTGAGTCTTACATAAAAGTAATTCAATGCCCAGCGAGCTTACCTTTTTCAATTTCTTAGTAAGTATGAAATGCTTCATATTTGATGTCTAGGCACTCGTTTTTCGTAGCCAATGGAGAGACCAAGGGATAGGGGAAACCTACTGAGGTCAGCGACTGAACAAGTTGAAGAAAAATTTGCTCCTTTCGTTCTTGTTTTGTTTGGAAGGAAAAGGCTTAGGACAGTCCGGAGTCAAGCAAGGGAGTACTGGTAGCACAGTAATTTTATCTTAAAGTTCAAATAAACATCCTTCTCAGCTTCTAGAAAATGAAGTGACACACAAAGGTAAAATGAAACATTTATTTATTTTGTTAAGAAACATCACCGAGCGCTCGGAAACTGCGCACGCGCACCGAACGCACTTACAACAATGAAGTATCCATTCAACAGGCAATTAAAATTAACTATTTACAAAACAATAAAAGTACTTATCTTTATTCGGTAACAATACTTGATAAGTTTTGGTAATTACTTTTTAAAATGTTTCGAACAACGGTTTGCACGCTTAAGCGTATCCCTGCATTACACATATTTTACACGGTAACCATCGAATAGAGTCGTTGCATCACTAGCACGAGAGTTTATTTACAGTCACCTGGCCGCTCATAAAGCGAACCGTTCGAATTTATTTACACTTAAACTTACTAGGTCTTTTGTTCGATATGAACTGCTATGGCAGCTTTTACAGTGCCAGTCGGTAGCAGTTGTATTTCTTTTAGAAATGATTCCTAGTGTGTCCGTTCCAGCGCGCGGCCGCGGGCGGTGGCGTGTCGGTCTGCAGCGAGGCGCTGCTGGTGAGGTCGGTGAGCGGCGCGGGGTAGTAGACGGTGGGCGCGGGGCAGGGCGAGCGGCGCGCGCGGCCCCCGCCGCTCGACACGCTGCCCACCAGCGTGTTGCGCGTGCGCGCCTCCGAGCGGCGCAGCGTGCCGTTGCGCGCCAGGCGCAGCGACACCCGCTCGCCGCACGACGCGAACGAGTCGTCCCGCGTGTGCTCCGGTGAGTCCCGCGTGCCTCGCCGCCAGATCCCACCGCTACAGAACATCTTCAGAAACACCCTCTTAAACTTCTCTCCGAAGATCACATAAATCACAAAGTTCACGCTGCTATTGATAGTCACTAACAGATTACTCGTCTTCACGAGTGGGTCCAACTTTTCTAGCTGGTTCTCGAAGAATAGCTCGAAGGAGTTTGTGACTAGTGGTAGAATGTTGCATAGGAAGAAAACTAGAACGACGACTAGCAGCATGGTGGCGAGGCCGATCTCACGACGCTGCACGCGTGAGAGCCGCGCGCGTTCGGCCTGTGCGCGCCGCACTTGCTTCACGATGCACGCGTTGAGCGCCGCGAGCGCAGTGAACGGCACTATGTACATGACGATGAGATACATCCAGTGGATGTAGACGGCGACGTACGACTCAGTGCGGAACTCTTCATTCGGTTTGACGCAATATATTATCTCCCCAGCATCCATGGTCTCGTACACTTCTGCTTCGAAGAGCTTGGGGAAGTTGTAGGCTATTGCGAACGTGGCCGTGCCGAACACGTACAGCCGCGCACGTGACGAGGTACATAGCGCTTTCGCTCGGAAGGGATGACAGACTGCAACCCAGCGTTCTATTGTGACGATTAGTGTCAAGTAGACGGACATAGTTTGTGCGGCGTTCGCTATGGGGTACGCGTACGGCGTAATTTTCGGACACACATGGTAGTAGTAGAAGCGCAACCGGCCCGTGTAAGGGTAGACGGCGGTGAGGCCGAAGAGCAGGATGGAGGTGATGATGAGCACGGTGTCGCAGGCGGCCAGCCCCACGAGCAGGCAGTTGACGGAGGAGCGCATCTGCGGGCGCGACAGCACGAGCATGGAGAGCGCGTTGCCGAGCAGGCCGCCGGCGCCGATGCAGTTGAGCAGCACTCCGTTCACGACGAAGCGGTACAGCTTATCGGAGTCCTCCACGCCCCAGTCCGAGTCGCACCCCTCGGACGCGTTCATGTTGCGTCGGCCGCGCGCGCGCACCCGCGCCCTTCCCGCATTCTCACCCCCGCTCTCAGCACTGGCACGTACACGGGCAGACTCTGCACCACTGCATCATCTGGAAAAGACCAGAAAAATATTTAAGGCATGGGTTCTCATTAGACTGTATTCTTAATTTGAGATACGAAAAATATTAACATAATGCTTATGTGTCGGTCAACCGCAAGATGATTTTTCTTCATTTCACCCGGAGGTTAGTCACAAGACTAACCTTCGAATTCACAAACGGCGTTAAATCAGCGTTGAGCACCCTTCAGAAGTATAGTTGTCCCTTTCAGCTCTATTTAAATTTTACGGGACAGCATGAGCGTGAGCGCATGCTTAGCGTTGATTGACGTTTGTGAATTCGGGGGTGAACGTTATGGTACGAGTAAGTAGTGGATATACGAGTCATTCGTAAAGTCAACTATAAAAGTGTATATTGCAGTCGCTATCATGCGGGGCTCATGTTTAGAATTCATTTATATTTTCGAGTTTTTTCGTCAAAACATGAAATAATAAACCTTTTTCAATGTAGACAGAAGATTCTTTGAACGTCATTAAATTGTCACTTCTACAGCTGTTATTGACGAGACTGAAAGAAGTGCGTTGATGTCAAAGATGTTCTTGCTCTGAAAATAATAATATGTCGAGTAGTGTGTTGGGGTAGTTGCGATGTATTCAACGGCGGTGGTCGCGTTGTTCGTGGTGGTGTGTGGGGCGGACGGGTTGGTGCAGAATGGCAGTCGGTACGGGTTCTTCCGCAGTATGGGCGACGGGGGCATGTGGGGGGATGCCTCGTGGGGAACCCGCCGCGTGTTTGGGGGCTCGGCGGCGGAACTGAACGTGTACCCGGAGACATGCGCGCTACTGGACCGGTTAGTCTGACCAATTGTCTAGTCTTTTAGGCGATTTGCCTACCAGCACACGCTCACAGCTGTCGATACGATCAACTTTTTTTAAAAGAAAGAATAATAGTTTATTTAATGACACAATACAATACAAAGTAAACACAATACACTATAGTATAAACGCAAAGTAGTAACTATTATATTGGGGCACCAAAAAGGCACGTACTCAAGTCAGCATGTGCGGTGGAATCGTTACAGAGACCGCGACGCTAGTCTTCCGTTGGTTTGTTTGGTTTGCAGTGTCGTACATAAATGCTATCCTGACTTTATTAGTAGTGTGAATTCTGTGAAACTATATTTTTTTATCGAAAAAAGGGGCTACATTCGTGACTTGGACGGCCAAAAATGAGGAGGAAAGCATTATAATTCATGGTGTGCATTTATTTTTATGTTTGAAAAGGTTTTTATTCTGATGACTTACACACGACTTAATATCTGTAAATCACTACATATAAAGCAAAGTCGCTTTCCCTGTCAGTATGTATGCTTAAAACTTTGAAACTACGCAACGGTTTTTGATGCGGTTTTTTAAATAGATAGAGTGATTGAAGAGGAAAGTTTATATGTATAATAACATTAATAACACTCCTTTGCAGCCGTGCGAAACCTGGGAGGGTCGTTTAGGGAATAAATCTTTCTTGAGATGATGTTTTCCTACTTTTTTTAACTCTTATTTGTGGGCTCCGTAACTGTTTCAACCTTTTCGTAGTAATTATTCCATCCTTTTCGTGTTCACCGCATTTGATGCGGGGTCTGCATGCCCCTGTTTGTTCGCTATTGTCACTAATTTATACTGAAAATGATTCTCGCTAAATATTTTATGCCGTGTCGGATTAGCATATATGTATAGATCAGCATATATAAAGTGCTGACATAGAGTTTTCGCCCACGGGTAATAATCATATCGCCGAACGAACGATAGAACTTAGAACGCCCACGTGATACAAAAAGTCGCTCGTGTTTAATATGCTGGTGGCAAAAACCGCTCGTCGATCATCCCTCGTGGGCGAACTCTCTTAGATAATGAATGACTTTTCTGAATTCATGTGGGACTCGTCCAAAATCTTTAACCTAGGACACTGGGAACGAGAAACCGATGTTTCCTGATGATAAAAATACGCTTACTGAAAGTTGAAAAGCAGCCAGGAGTTAATAAACTGTTGATTGTTAGAAAGTTCTTCGGTATGTGACGGGCTCCACTGCCTATTGGTTGGAAGTGGCAGTCAACTCCTACAAACTTATTGTTTAGGCTACGCCTGGTGATAACTCACCCACTTATACATACGAACTTAAACTCTTTAACAACACTTTAACTTTTGTATCGCTTTGTCTCTTTCATTCTTGTTGCTGCTGCCATTTGCGAGTAAGTGACACAACACGTCAATTGGTTAAACTGTGCTTTAGCGTTGCGTTCGTTTTTATGAATAAGGGGGATTTGATGTCGCACTTAGAGTGAATCTACTTCGTCTGGTCCAGGTACTGGACAGCGCGCTGCTCAGGCGCGGTGGTGGCGCCGCGCTGGGTGCTGACGGCGGCGCACTGCGTCTCCCCACGCGTGGCCTACGTCAAGTACAATGCGCGCCGCCCGTCTTCGCCTGAAGGAAATGTTGTGCCGGTTCACTACTTGTACAGACATCCAAAGTAAGACACCTTAAGTTGTTGTTAGTTAAAACATACTGTACATTCTGTACTTTGCCTTAGCAGATGCAACAATAACGTAAAGGCTGGCTGCGTATGGACTAACGTTTCCCACTTACTTAAATAAAATATAACCTTTTTAGTTACATTGAAATCAACATTTAAGGTTACATATAAATGTACCTGTGTAGAGCCAGCGTTTTGAGCATTAGCTCTCCTTACAAAACAAAGCATTTTGAGTATAATTTTAAATCTCATAAAACATTTGTCAGGTTTTGAAAATGAACAGTGCTTAGTTAAGCCAACTGTCTCTATTGATGTCCAGATACAAGGTGGTGCAAGAGGACGAAGGGCGCGGCATGGACGTGACGCTGCTGCACCACGACGTGGGCCTGGTGCGCACGCGCGCCGACATGCGCCTGAGCACGCGCTCCGCCAGCGACCCGCTCGTCTCCATGCGCCTTTACAACCCGGTCGATCTCAAGAACCAGGAGATTGAGGTACTAGTCTAGGCGGTCTAGGCGAGACAGTCAACTCGACGTGGGGCTGGTGCGCACGCGCGCCGACATGCGCCTGAGCACGCGCTCCGCCAGCGACCCACTCGTCTCCATGCGCCTTTACAACCCGGTCGATCTCAAGAACCAGGAGCTTGAGGTACTGGTCTAGGCGGTCTAGGCGAGACAGTCAACTAAACGTGGGGCTGGTGCGCACGCGCGCCGACATGCGCCTGAGCACGCGCTCCGCCAGCGACCCACTCGTCTCCATGCGCCTTTACAACCCGGTCGATCTCAAGAACCAGGAGCTTGAGGTACTGGTCTAGGCGGTCTAGGCGAGACAGTCAACTAAACGTGGGGCTGGTGCGCACGCGCGCCGACATGCGCCTGAGCACGCGCTCCGCCAGCGACCCACTCGTCTCCATGCGCCTTTACAACCCGGTCGATCTCAAGAACCAGGAGCTTGAGGTACTGGTCTAGGCGGTCTAGGCGAGACAGTCAACTAAACGTGGGGCTGGTGCGCACGCGCGCCGACATGCGCCTGAGCACGCGCTCCGCCAGCGACCCACTCGTCTCCATGCGCCTTTACAACCCGGTCGATCTCAAGAACCAGGAGCTTGAGGTACTGGTCTAGGCGGTCTAGGCGAGACAGTCAACTAAACGTGGGGCTGGTGCGCACGCGCGCCGACATGCGCCTGAGCACGCGCTCCGCCAGCGACCCACTCGTCTCCATGCGCCTTTACAACCCGGTCGATCTCAAGAACCAGGAGCTTGAGGTACTGGTCTAGGCGGTCTAGGCGAGACAGTCAACTCGACGTGGGGCTGGTGCGCACGCGCGCCGACATGTGCCTGAGCACGCGCTCCGCCAGCGACCCGCTCGTCTCTATGCGCCTTTACAACCCGGTCGATCTCAAGAATCAGGAGATTGAGGTACTAGTCTAGGCACTTATGCTTGTAACGTAAACGGCCTATATACGTCCCACAGCTGGGCACATGCCTCACCTCAACTATGAGGTGGATTGAGCCATACTCCAACACGCGGGCTCAGTGCGGATTCTTGGAGGGGTGTGAGGTTAGTGAGCAACCTAAATGTCAGGTGTTGTCAAGCCGCCCTAAGGCCTCCGACTAGGCTTAACGACTGACATCTAACGACGTCAGCCAGGAACAACTACTTAACGTGCCTTCCGAAGCACGGAGATGCCCGGAATACACATCACTAAATTTCGATTGGGGTGGTCACCCATCCCATTTCCGACCCGGCGTGTATTGCTAAACAACAGCGATCGTCGCCGATCACTGTCGCAACTGCGCCACGGGCACCTCTAAAGCTTGTAAATTGTAACTTATTACAGAATGTTTGTCTGAGAGCTTCAAAGCCCAATGGTTGAGTGCTCTGACTTAGTAGAGCTCGTGTAGTCACGAGATCGAGTCTGCCGGAACGATTACTCTGTGTGCATAATGAAGTCTTTTATCCTGCCTCATAAATCAGCGGACAGTAAAAGTTGCATGAAGAAAACGTTGTACAAATTATGCAAATTCTATGTGTTAGTCTAGACACGCTAAGATTCATTAACTGTGCAATGCTAGTGCTAAGACAGCAAATTAATGTTATTTTCTCAAGCAAACGTTTTTGCTTTAAGTTTATCAACCTCCGGAGTAAGCCATGTTTTGATGTATCTCCGCTCAGCTTTATTGGTGTTGGTGACATAGACCTGTGATGTTATTTGGAAGTGTCTTACGCAGTCCCTAATGGGCTATCTCTCTTTAATCTCAGGTAATGGGATTCGGGCGCACTGAGCGAGCGACCCTTGGGGAGGAGCTGTTCAGCGTGAAGCTGAACCTGGTGTTCTGCGAGCGTGGTGCGTGGTTCCACTGCGTGTGCGGGATCGCCACCGGTAGCGACCAGCGCGGCGTCTGCTCCGGCGACTCTGGCGGACCAGTTATATACCGTGGTGTGCAGGTAAACAGATAGCAACCTGAAAAGGTTGGTTTCCTATGTTTCCCCAGGGAGGGCGGGTGTCTTATCACAGGAGAGTAGGTGCAAGAAAAATAACATCCAGAAAATTGCCAGATTTCTCTCAACCACACGTACCACTGCCTATGCTTACGACAGCGTTGTTTATGCTCGCAGCTATAAATTATTTCGGCGACTCAAGGGGTTTGCTGGCACTAGCTTTGATTCTATCCACATCCTGAATTTGTGCAAGTTGTGTCATGACTTTTGCGAAACTGGGCAGCGGATCTAATAACTATTCACCCACCTTCTAGCAGTAGGTAAGTCCTGTGTCTTTTATACATCCTTTATGTAGTGACCGTCTCATAACTCATGATGATGAATGAACCTTAGAATGGCAACCATAAATTGCATTCCCAGGTGGGCGTGACGTCGATGGGTCCGCTAGAGTGCGCGCGCGCCGGTGGGCCAATACCGACAGTTGGCGCCACCAGCGTGTTCACGTCGCTCTACAACTACGCCAACCTCATCAACGCCACCATCCACGAGACCGACGAGGCGCTGCACATGACCATCATCAACCACTCTCCCACCCCTTTCACCCCTGACCTCTCTGCGTTCCTTGCTGTTCCACTCTTGCGGGTTCTTTTGCCCGCTCGGTGATCGTATTTTGCTCATATACTCATGTGAAAGGCATTATATTCTGTTTGAGAATCTAACGTTTTTGTATTTTAATCTGGACTGCTAGAGACTGCTGCTCAAGTAAGTAGGTACTTTTTGTTGTTGTTTTTATACAGTACTAGCTCACCCGGCGAACTTTGTTCCGCCTTAAGGGCAATAAATAAAAAAAAATAAAAAAAAAAAAAAAAAAAAAAGTATCCTATGTCCTTCTCCTGGCTCTAAACTACTTCCATGCCAATTTTCAGCTAAATCAGTTCAGCCGTTCTTGAGTTATAAGTGGAGTAACTAACACCACTTTCTTTTATATATATATAAGATTACACCTCTGCTATGCTGTGTGTGAATTATAGACATGTAATCTCTCTATGTTATTTAAAATGTATTGAAAAAATAATTACCGTCGGAGTTCGCAGTCGTCGGAGCCACATCTGTCCCTGAAACAAACAAAACTATGTATTAGACTCAAGTCAATAAGACCAAAGTAGTAAGTAAAGTAAGAAAGAACTAAATTTGATTTTTCTTGACTCAAGTTTAAGTATTTTATGATTTTTTTTAAAACAAGGCCATTTACTTGCTAAAATTAATACCATCTACTATATAAAAATAAGTCGGGTTTTCCTTCCTGACGCTATAACTCCAGAACGCACAAACCGATTTCCACGGTTTTGCATTCGTTGGAAAGGTCTCGGGCTGCGTGAGGTTTATAGCAAAGAAAATTCAGACAATTTTCAACAGAAAAGCGGGAAAATCTTTTATAAAGCGGGAAATTCTTTTATCACATACAGCTAAGTCCACGCGGACGAAGTCGCGGGCGGCTGCTAGTTAGTTATAATGTATTTGATCCTCGTTTCATATGAAGAAGGTTCAGCTAGATTGTTAGTCCCGAGTTTGTTTTGTTACGAATATAAAAAAGTTTGACCTACAAACTTTCACAAGAAACAGGTCTCCATCGCCGAACATCATCAGAGGATTCGAACTTTGATGAAATTTGCCTTAAACAAAGCCGTCATTGGTTAACTCGAATAACGTCTGGCACCAAATGTAAATCAAAAGTCTAAACTTGAATTAAACATCTCCGGCAAACTCACTGCGGGTAAAACATCGGAAGGTAGGCAAAAGTTTCGCCCACGGGGCGCGGCGCCCACGCGGCAGGGCGGCGCTTCGGAAATTAATATTTCAAAATGTTCAATATTGGTTACTTTCAATACAATGATATAAGAATATTGAGTTAAAAGCCGCCTTTTGCCCTCATTCATTGGAAAATAGAGAAAGTTTAGCGTTTTGAATATTTTAAGGTTGTGAAGGAGGAATGTAACTTAACTGCATGTTTTTCCAGCGGCGTGGCTAGCAACCTGACAAAAATGGGAACAGGTTGAATTCATAACTTAAACTAAAAGTTCAAAAAAAACTGTTTTTTAACATTTTTTTGCTGTGTTGTGCAAATGCACAAAATTTACTTAAGTGTTGTGTTCGTAAAAGTGAATCTAAGGTGTATTCGAATTAGAATTTTCGGACATCTGAGAGTAGTATTTGATGTGCACCAACCCATTCCTTACGGGCCCAATAACCTTAATAAGGCAAGTGCTTTGTGGAGTGAAATTATCTTTCTTGTGTCGTACATTTTGTGTTGGTTTGTGTATCTATATGAAATGTTTTATTATTGTCAAGCAAAGCGTGCGCATGGCTTCCACATCGGCGGTGTGTTCTTCACCCTTTAGAACCCGTTCATTACAGAGAATTTCGAGTATTTTGAAGTCTGTGAGGTAGTAGGAGACAGTAGTGAAAGGCTTGTGGAATTGAATTTTAAACCAACATCAACTTTTTATTCACTTATTTATTTCAAACTTCACATCAACACTAAACTCAGTACATTCAGTAAAAACTAAAAATTCCATCTACAAAATGTGGTAAACAAAACAATAAAATTAGAGTATTATTGTTTTGTTTACCTAAATTACCACACTTATTAACGCTTTTCATCGCTAACATATCAATGCAAATTTTTATCTCCTACGAATTGCTTCAGTATTGAACGGAGGTTCACAGAGCAATTCTCGGCACATTTATTTTCTGAGGCATGTCAATATTGAAGCCGCTACAAGTGGCGATTGTATTGACACAATACAACAATAGACGCGCGGTGGATTCAGACTCAGTTCTAGATGATACTACATCGATGAAAGGGGATGTGCGTTTTATTTATTTATTATTTATTTATTTATTTGTTTGTACACAAAAAGACAATTTACAATAGATATTCTATAGGACAGCAAAAGTACAGGTGAGCTTATCTCTAAAAAGAGATTTCTTCCAGCAGACCAAGGTGACAGGATAAGCGTAACGAGTGACAGTCTGAGACAGCTGCGTACAAAACGAAAAGTTAAATTAACTAAAACACATAAGAAATAACTTATATAAATATAAATCTATGTCTATAATAATTTAACAATAAAATACATACTTTAATACCTACAATAAGAATAGAATACATACAAATACAATATAATACAAAATACAATATAATATACCTATGTTCTATTGCAACTCAAGCGATTTGTAAAAGATGTTCTTTTAAAAGTTTTTTGAAGGATCCTACAGTGCGGCACTCTCGAAGGGTAACAGGCAGCTTGTTCCATAGTTTAACTGCATGGACAGTAAACGAATCGCCATACATGTTTGTGCTGCAAGGTGGAGTAAGTAGTTTTAAATGATGGGCTGAGCGATGAATACGGCCGGACGAAGAAAGATATGTGAATCGCTCTCTGAGATAACGAGGAGAAGATGGATTAAATAGTATGTTGTAGAGGAGAACCAATAAGTGGTAATTTCGACGTAAGCGGATAGGGAGCCATTTCAATTGTTTCCTGTACTCAGAGACGTGATCAAACTTGCGAAGACCAAAGACAAAGCGGATGCATACATTCTGATAGCGTTCAAGCTTATTGAGCAATTCTTCGGTTGCATCAAGATAGCAACTATCAGCGTAATCTAGGATAGGGAGCATGAGTGATTGAGCAAGTGTGATTTTGGTTGACAGAGGTAGGAAGTTCTGTAAGCGCTTCAGTGAGAAGAACGCTGCAAAAACTCTTCGGCCGACTTGGTTGATGTGGTAATTCCACGACAAGTTGACATCAACGTATAAACCCAAATTCCTGACTGAGACAGCGTAATCGATCTGAGTCCCGTTATACACCACCGGCGACAGGGGCAGTGTGCATACCTTGTTGTACATGTTGTTGTTGTTTCAAGATAGAGTCTACTTTTACAAGATAAAGTCAGCTTCAGATTGATTTATCTTATTGTTTTCCTCTTTGTAGAGTGCAAAAAACTTGCTCTACACCATAAAACAGAAATAAAAGTCTGTCTGTTTGAATTTTTTAAGTATGTATTTACAAAAGAAAAAAGTATTTAAGTATGTTTATCCGTTGTCTAGTATCCATAATAACGGACTATAATTAGCCTACTTGGGACTAGATGGCGCTGTGTGGAATAATGTCCAAGGATATTTATTTATTTATTTATTTATTTATTTATTTCAAAATCAAATGTAAAAAGAACACTACTTGTACCTAACCGTAATCGTTTTAAAAGGTTCCTTGGGTTAAATAGTGATATACCTAATCAAATCGCAAAAATGATGTATTTTTGCATTTTTTACACGTATTTTATTTTCATGTTTAGTAAACATGGGTCCACGTTATCCACAAATTGCCAACATCAACAGAATTTTGACATTAAATGATTAAAGCGACGCACCGCGCGTGAGATTGAGGCGCGGGAGCAGGCGGCGCGATTTGCATGTTTATTGTCTTTCGCACTCTTCACATGCCCCCTACGGCACTACTCCCCTCACCCCTCCAGTTTACAAACTACCTGAACGGAGGCGCCAGGGTTAATTACGCCCATAATGGACGGTCTATGCTAAACGAATTACGTAATTGATTAGCGAATGAAGCTGCGTAACGGACGGCGGGTCCAGACCCGCTCAATTTGCTCGCCTTATCTAAATCTGTATTTGTGGAACAATTTATGAGCGCCGCAAACAAAGCTTTCCGCCGCTAGGAACTTCACTCAGCCGAAAATAACCTTTATTTTCGGGAAGAAAGGTTCCGATTCGTTATTGCACGATAAAGATCGGGCCTGCTGACTCGAGAAACTAACGAACGTGAGCCCTTTCGAGTACACACTTAGCAATAATAAAATGTAACCGAGATCAAGAGGTTCGGCGGCGGATTCCGTATGTTTGAGGAAGGCAATCTGACCTAATGCGCGGCGGCTGGGGGCGTATTGGCTTCAGAGACGACGATAATTTTGAATTAAGCTAAGAGCATGCCGGAAAATGTTTCATTTGCTCCAAGAATTGATTCATACAGCTGTTCCATTTTCTAAGGTCTGTGATCTCGTCAAAGTCTGTAGTAAGTAGATTCTAAGCAAACATTACCAACACATAACTTTCAAAGAAAAGTAAGAAGGATAAACTCCAATGTTGGACTGCAGATAATTCAACATACTTAGATGCTAACCAGGAATTTTCCGCGTAGATTGCTCGGCCATAGTACTTAAAAACGAACTATCTCGTGGATGCAAATCGATAAATTGTTACTTTATATTCATTATCTCTCCTGGTATTGAAGCTAAACGACTTGTTCCTTACTAACACTTAGATTCTTAGTGAAAAAACTTCGTTTGCAGTTCAAAAAGTTCTGCATAAACTTTCGAGGCAAAGCTTTTCTGACTGCGAGACGTAGGTAGGCGACGGTAAGGGCAAAAATTGGAGTACTCTACCTACAACGCAACTGGTTTTAAGAATCAATAACCTTTAATTTTAACACTATTATAATAACATACACGTACCTATACCTATGCTGAAGATAATTCACACGGGCTGGGTAGATAGAGAAACGCTGACTATAACACTAATGGCTTCTTTAAACTTAATTATTACTTTAACATTATTAGCAGTTCATGTTAAATAGCATTACCGTTAAGTGCTTTGAAACTGGAAGGTAATGCGCCGTGATACCTTGCATTAAGCGCGCAATCCGGGCATGTTTAATTTTTGCTTTACTCAGAACTAACCGCGTTGGTAACGAGGAGAGACGGTGCAGCGGATTTCAAATAAAAGTAATTTGCAGAGTTATGTTGCAAATAAATGTTATTAAAGTGGGACTCTGTCAGAAGTTCACTTCAAAGCAGAATTTAATGAAATGTTTCAGTATGTATAGGTAGGTGTAGAGGCCATACATCATTTACAAAAACAAACATTAACGATTTTTGAGTTCACGGACTTGTTTTTCTTTCTTATGTGGCAAACAGTACTTCACTTATGTACTTAACAAAGATGATTTAATTCCATTATTATTCAATAGTAATGTGAAAGTAAAACTGTCTTTGTGTGTGTCTGTAACGTCTTCACGCCTAAACTGCTCAACTACATGTAATGAAATTTAGTTCACACTGAAAGTCCTTAGAAAGGGACAAAGGATAGTTTTTATCGCTTGAAAAGGTTAAAATAAGTTCGTAGGGTGATAATAACAAAATTCCACACGGGAACAGCCGCGGGCGGAAAGCTAGTCTATACAAATATTATAAAGAAGAAAGGTTTGATTTTTTGTTTGTTTGTATGAATTGAATAGGCTCCGAAACTACTTGGCAGATTTGAAAAATTCTTTCACTGTTGGAAAGCTACATCATTCCTGAGTGACATAGGCTATATTTCATTTTCAAAAAAAATAGGCATCCTTACTAAAATTACGATAACGTTAGTCCACGCGGACGAAGTCGCGGGCGGCTGCTAGTACCCAATAAATTGAACTAAATATTATCTGGAACATATTACACCAAGATGAACGACCTCTAAACTGAGCAGAACATACTTAATATAAATAGTTTGTAATTATTGAACCAATGTCTAATTTATACATAAATATTTCGAAATATTTCCAGGGGTCAGATTGAGAGGAACCCCAAGTTCCTTAGCTGACCACAACTCAGATTCTGAAGAGCTCTGGCTACCTGAATAATTGACAGGAATATAATACCGCTTTAAGGCATTGTTAATCAGCTGTGGTTCACCACGAAGTGGAGGGATTTGAATTTGAACGCTCAATTGCCGGCAGAGAATAGTTCAGGCTGACCACAAGTCAAATTAAGCTAATAGCTTAAGAAATACCCTTAATTAGGTGAATATTTTATCAAAATCAAAAATAACTTTAAAAAATAGACATGTAATGAACTACTTTCATATTAAAGAAAATAACTTACAAAAAGAAAATAACTTATTAATAGACATGATTACCATAACATTAAATGATTACCTACATATGAATAAATTCGATTCAATATATCCTCTCTTTTCGCAATGGAATTGGAACCCAGCGTGACAAGAGGCGAGCCTACCGCCGTTATACGTGATGCTTGTTTTTATTGTACAATTAACACTAAGTAGGTGTGTTCCGGCCAGATTTGATTTCGGGTTGAACACTTTGGCACTGGACTACGACCCAAGTTGTGTCATATTTCTTAACATTGCATTATTTGCCTAATAAAAACTTCATTATTGGTTAAAAAAGCAGCATGAATCCTGATGACATGCCATAGATCAAACGGGTGACCTTTGTAGTGGAATATTAATATTAGCTCTTCCATTTGCTAAAATATGCCGTGAACTGAGTAATAAGAGCGCTATGTGAGCAGTTTCTGACTCTAGCACGTGTGTAATAAGGTCGGTAATGATGTGAAGGGCTTGTGGTGTGATTTATGTCAGGCCTCGGGTGTCCTGGCGATAGTGTTACAGAAAAATAGGCTATCGATCACTTACTCTAACGATTTTCATATCAATGAGATTATTTTAATATCTTCGTTTTTGATGAAAGGGTTGTAAAATCGTGATTAGTTGATTTTGTTTAAAGTTAATCGAGTAGAAAAAGTATTATCTTACCTATTATTAAATCCCGTGTTAAAATTAATTTTCTATCGCTCTGACTCTTATCTTTTACTTTTGTAGAACCTAGCACTATCGTTACAGTTAATCCGTAGGAAATTGTATGTTTTAAGTAAGTATAATTATTTCCTCATCGTATCGTGTGTATGTTAATTTTTATAGATTCAGATTCATTTATTTCTCAAAATTAATAAAACATTATACATTACATTAATGTCCTATATAAGTAATTAATATTGAGATCGTCAAATGTTATGGAATAATTGCAATTAAAATAATAAATAAAATATGATGTCAAATAATAATGTCAAATAATAATAATGTCAAATAATAATAATGTCAAATAATAATGTCAAATAATAATGTCAAATGATAATGTCAAAAACAACGAGAAAAACAAAACAAAAAATTGAATTACAAAAAATAAAGCACAATAGGTAAATTCACAAGTCAAATACAATTAAAATAATTACTAAAAATGTCAATCAAAATGCGTATTCAAATATTCCGTTACATTATAAAAAGAATGTTCCAACAAAAGATTTCTCAGCTGGCGTCGGAATGCTTCGTCAGAAGGTTCATTTTTCAATGCAGTTGGCAGATGGTTGTAGTAGGTAGGACCTATAATACGGGGATTTTTCTCCGCAAGTGCCATGCGTCGAGGAACGGCATTCATGCGGCCCGCCAAATGCGATCGTTTACTGCAATTCATGGCCTGGAAGTCTGCCTTGTTGGATCTAACAAAAGTTAAAATTTCATATAAATAAACTGAGTAGTGCGTCAGTATGCGCTGCGCCTGAAACAAATCCCTGCACGAATGCCTGAGTTTCACCCCGACAAGTGTACGTAATGCACGTTTTTGCAAAATGAACACTCTGCTGGCATCCGTGGAGTTACCCCAGATGAGTGTTCCGTACGTCATCAAGGAGTGAAAATGGGCGAAATAGACCTGCCTCAGAGCATCGGCAGAGATGAGCGGTTACAACTTGCGCAGCGCAAAGACAGCACCACTCAATCTATCGCAAAGCCTGTCTACATGGCACTTCCAGTTCAGGTTACTGTCGATAGTGAAGCCAAGAAATCTGCTGGTATCACAAAATGGCATAGGACAGTCTGACAAACACGGGGGCAATGAGATAGGGCGCCCGGAGAATAGCATGATGTTTGACTTTGTCACGTTCAACAACAAACCATTTGCGGAAAACCATCCCCGTAACTGATCACATGCCTCATGGATCTTGGCATTAAGTTGCGCATACGTGCGCGCACCGACCACTACAGTTGTGTCATCAGCGAACAATACCGAAAGACCAGTCGTGATTGAAGAAGGAAGGTCATTTATGAAAATTACAAAGAAAGTGTTCCCAAGTGAAGATCCCTGGGGGATCCCTAAGTCTATGCAGCGAGGGTCAGAGAGCAATTTCCTACCTTCTATAATCAAAAATATTCGGATCAATAGATCATAATCTTGCCAAACAATCACATTTACGGTTGTCTGGAAAATATCGCTTCAAGAGCCAAAGCTCATCAAAGCTGCCTAAATTGGTCTCTCTGTACACAAGATATACTTTATGCACTAGGGAATTTCTGATCTATTATTTTTCTAATCTATCCATCTCACACATCTAGTCGGTAGTAGTTCGACACCCAACTCGAACGCGCTTGAAACTGATCTACGTTAGAACGTACGTCACGAGCTAGAGCTCGTGACGTCACTCTTCCCAATCGTAGACAATGACTTTCATATCTCTTCACGTTTTTTATAAAATTCTGCTGCTTTTTTACACTGAGCAATGTTATGATATCTTGCTACAATAGATAGTGTAAAATAAGTTAAAGTTAATTAAGTATTAGCTTCAAATAATCTTGATGAGACCGCAAACATTTTGTTTTTATTTTTTGTCTTTTTTGGCTTTACAACATATACGTACAAAACACGAGTAGAAGAACTGTCATTTTTTATGTGTGAATAACACATACGAGTATACTCATAAAAGAGGCTGTAGTTTAGCAATATAGGCGTTAATATCGAAGATTAAATAATATTTATTGCGAACACAAAAACCGTTACACGTAAGCAAAGAGACTAAATACTCGTATTATCATGACCACAAAAAGTCATGAAAGTATGTCCTGGGCCATAAACAGTATTTATTTTACCTTTTTCTAAAGAGCCTTACGTTCTTTCTCATACTCGATATAACTCGGGCGCTTCCACTGTGTAGTGGTTATCGTTCAGCCTCAGCTCGTAGCAATACTCGTAACGGTCCGTAGCCTCCGTAGCCGAGTGCTACGGCGCGCTAGCGATGAGGCGGCTACGATGCTACGAATGAGATTGGAATTCTTCGCAATCGCTTTAAATGTCCAGTGTTGCTTTTCCATTGAAAGCTTACAATAAGTACCCGCTTTTCTATATTTACTTCAAGACATTTTCTAACAATGCCGTATTATCTTAATTGCCTAACTTAGGGCACGAAATATTACCTACCTTAAGAACGCTGGCCCTAGGGTACAATTCATGATTACAACTTACATAAAGCTATCTTTACTGGTTCATAAAGTGTAAATTTTCGTTTCGTGTATTTTAAACAAATTGACCGATTGACAACATTCACTAAGCTGGGAAATAAGGTAAGTAGTATTTGGTATCCTTGTCTGCTTCAATACATCTGATAGTGACTGTACTTACCAATCGAGCCACATCGCCAGTAATTCTGCTTGTGCTACAAAACATAAAGGGTCTAATCCAAGATTAAGTTATATCAAGATTTCAGCAGCGTCTAAAATAATATCCAAAGGATAAAATGTAATAATCCAATTACGAACCATTATTGTACTATCTCCGGATACTGAGTGTATTAAACAAGAGGAAGCCGACGCGATGGTCGGAGATAAGCGGCGTAATTAAGTAACGCTTAAGCTGAGCGCGCGGAGCGAGCGAGCGAGATTTATGTAAACAATGCTAATGTAATCAAGTCGTGGCCGCTGCGTAAACAGCGGTCGTGGCGCCGAAGGGGGGAGGGGGGAGTGATGATGTCTCACGACTGATCCTTATCGTGTACTTGCACCTACGTCTAGAATAAGCTTCGAATCCACTCGCGACAAATGTCCCGTGCCATGTGTTACTTGAGATGTCGGGCGACCTTGTCTCGCGAGCTTTTTGTTCATTTTATTTACTCCAGTTTCTCAGTTTTACTCCACGTACATGTGTGCTCCAAAAGTCCCATAGTGAATACGAAGCTTTACGACAAGCGAAATAAAAACCCTGTGGCTCAGTAAAAGCTATTGTTTTGTTGTTGGTGGCAAGAAAACGTTCTTACATCATGGTCACTTGACTCTAAGCTGACCAAAGCCTATGGTCCTGATATTATGGTATGTATGATATATACCTTGGTATGGTACGGATATTGATATTCATTTGAATATCAAAGTCCGTACATTAAGCCCCAACATGAATGTACTTACAGAACGAGGCATGCATTTCGCTCAACCCGGTAAATGTTTTAGTGGCATTTTACCGAACCAAAACAACATGGGGATTACACCATCGGGCGCGATAAGCTCTTGAAATTGAACAGCATCGCTGATGCAGGGTGAATACTAGACACTAAGCTACGTTTAAACGAGCACGTTGACAATGTTGTCAACCAGAGGTTTAAAATAAAACAGATTTTTGCTACGGTTAGCGTAAAATGCCATAATTTGGGAACGACGTTACCGATTTCAAACATCTGTTTTTGTTTTTTAATACTTTTAAAGAGGTTTTACGTGAAGAAAAATTGAGAAAAAACTGGTAAATCTTAGAAAACTCAACGGCTATTTGAATTTCATGCCCTGAAAAGACAATGCCTGTTGAAGTATTTCCTATCCCTTTAACAGATTGATTTGACATGTTAAGGTTGGATTGCACTATCTGACTTTAACAATGACAAACATCAAAATTTCAGTTAAAGTTACCGGTTAGGCCCAAAAATGACGTCAAATTGTCAAATTTGACAAAAACTTTAACTTTAACTTCTACTATGGTGCAACTTACCCTTAATGACACTTGACCCTTTGTCGATAACGCTTTATTTCTTAATCAGTCACTTTAAAATACATTTGACATGGAAAATTCATATTTTGTGCTTACTATCTCTTATTACGATTCGTAAATGGGACCTTGTTGACGATCAAAATAAATAAACAATTAGTTATTCATAAACCTCTCAAATGAATCTAAAATGCAAGCCTTACCAATTGCTTTCAAGATATTGCATTCCTAAACTGCACAATCGGCCTAGAAATGAAATGGACTTAACAATTTGCTCTAAGATCGGAGTCTGGGGGCAGAAACCTGGAAAATACAATGTCTCCTTGCTCCAGACACGCGTCGTATCGCTGCACGATACACAGCGCCACGGGTAACGCGATTGCGAGACCGACCGTAAGCTCGCTCGAGCTCTGAGGTCGACTCGCAATTTGTCTCAATGCCAACTTTGTAATTGTATTGCCTAGGTAACACACTTGTAGAATGAGCAAAGTCGACGAGGAAACTGATCCATTGGACCAATTTCACGTAATTGTAATTTGTATGGTGTTATTACGAAATTTCGAGCTACATTACCTAGCGCCACGTGTAGGAGAACGACACGTGTCACTCACGATACGAAGTGGTTTAAAATAATACGCGAATGTATTACGTATTACGGAGTGCCCACAATCACTGGGCGATACAAACATAATTACACAATACAGTACAAATACAATTCAATTAGAAGAGTTTTTTTTTGTTTTGGGCTATGCTATTTTCCTTATTTATCCAGCCAAAATTTGGAAAGAGCTGAAGATTAAATACTGGCGTATGTGTATGCAAGTAATGCATACAATTCTTGTTTTTGAAATCATTTAGCTAAACCTGGGTGTTCTAAACCTTCTCATCCTGATGTGTTACAGTTAAATATAATAATTAAGGCAATGGGATTCGGCCGGTCTTGTAAGGTCCCCGTTGCTTAGTGGTTAGAGCAGCCACAGACAGAATATTTTATTTCTGGGATTTCTATCTTTAATATGGATGTCATTATTAATCAGCCTGCTTCGACACCGGTACCACCAACCGAGCCCCTTCGCTATCTAAAAGCCGACTCGCTGCGCTGAACATCCAGGACAGATCTCTAGAATACTAATGCGATACCATTTGGCATTGGGCGCAACGTCCTTGACGACTTTTTTTAATTCCCGAACGTGACACGCGTCAGAAACGCCATGTTTTGTATTCCTAGGCCATGGTTAAGAAGAAGTCGGGTTTAATACGAATGCCCAACAATAAAAGCGGCTGGTATGGGTATGCCACTTTTACACTTTTGTCACATACCGCATTGATCCATCCATCCAACTTTGTTATCTTTAATTAAATAAATTATTAATTTGAGCATCCTATCCAAAAGCAATTTGTTTCATCAATAAAGATTTCTGTTGCTGCAGAAATTGGATTCACGAATTATAATGTCAATAAGCGTTTTCAATTACTGTGCTGTACGCGTCGCCAAAACTATCTGCGCCACGACGGATGAGAATTCAGACCAAAGCTTCAATCCCGCAAGTGATGACTTGATGTGTTGCAGTCAATAGTCTTAATCGGTCAAAGCTAGGTTTAACTGAAAATGGCTGGGTGATAATAGTATTGACACTAAAAAATCAAAAACATCTTTACTAAAATAGACTGTTACAAGTAATTACAAATTCAAATATTTGCAAACGGTTCCATATGGTTATAATAATTAATGCACATTTGTTTTAAATAGAAAACGTGAACGAGTACTGCGTCTGTACTGTATCACTTTTTCATTATTTCATATTCCACTCGGGATAATTATATTTCTTAGTATCTCCTTTACAAATATTTTCCTCTCTGCTCCTAACCGCCAAGTTGAACGCTCTCCGTGCGTCTGTGTATCCGGATACATACTAAGTACCTTGGTGTCTTTAAGGCAAGAATAAGTAGGCATATTTTGAGTAAGCATGTTGCACCGTCAGCCTCATCATTGCTTACCACCAGGCGAGACTGAGGTAAAAATAAATTTAGTTCAGTGTCTTCTATTAGTTTTTCGAGATTAGTTGTATAAGATTTCGTGCAGCACCTGTAAAGCAACTACGATTACACTATTCACGTAGGTAGGTAATTTACGCAGACGCTAGCAACTGCGCGAAGTAAAAGTCCAGTTGTTGGCATTTGACTGTAGTCTTTTCGGCCAATGTTTGAGTTTGCGTTCTGACTGCAGCATGCACACCGTGGAGCGCACTCTCGGCGCATTCTCGCGCGGGCACGTACAGCAGACATGCACTTAATGAACTACCCTCCTGAGCGCGAGAGCCTCGGGATGGTTCACTCGGGAACTGGGAGGACGGCATGATACGAATCATTAAAGAGGTTTTAGTTGTTTAAATCAAGATTTTTGGAGATTTGTAATGATATACACTAATTACTTCAAAACATTTCAGCTTGGTCTAATAACGTCTACGAGATTTCTACGATATTGAAATATCGGGCGACTATTATTTACTGTTTAAGCACGTTCCCAATCTATTAAATTTTAGTATCACAGTTGAAAATCCATTGTTATGGGCTACATATGGCCCATGGGACAAAGAATGTAATCTCCAACCAAAGGAAGAAACATTTGTATGTAAATGTGTGCTTCGTGTGTCAACGGCATATAAGGCTACTTTTCTTATCTTGCTCTTGCCAAATGACATTTCTTTGCAACAGACTCTATGATATAGATCTATCTAGATGTGCCCATTGACTGTACAACAAAGTGCACTTGCGAAGACGCGGCACATACGCGCAGATATTCACTCAATGTTGGTCTGCACTCCGGCTGAGACGTGCCTGGGCACAGGAGTCCCCGAGTAACGCATGCCGACGGATTGCACGAACACGGAATCCTATTTGAGTGTCGAATGTGTTTGATAGTACTCCAGGACGTGGCAATTGGTCAAAACGTGTCTCTTTCATGACAAAAAAAATAAAATAAATCAAAATATTTGCCCCAAAACGACACGTATACAGCAGGTGCCGCGGAATTGCACTATTTATAGAGACCGCGATGTTTGTCTGTTCGTACAAGTACGAGTAATCACTAGTATATTAAAGGAGTTTAAACAGTTTTCAGGTTCCTAATTAAGCAAAATAATTAACAAAATGAAATATTCTCTGAATTTGATTAAACCCTTAATCGTTTAGTTTATTTAAGCAATTTCAATCGTGAGTTTATTAGTGTTATTATCAACTCAGTAAAATGAATCATCAAAGCAAAACTTAATTTGATTTTCTAAGCTTTAATATTAGAACTACTTAAAATTATTTTACTACTATCAGAGGATTTATGCTGAAAAAGTATCGTAGTTTATTTTTGATTTTAATCTCACAACGCAGGTTCAAATAGAGTTAGTTCTCAATAAGTGTATGCTAAGCTTCTGCTGTTTCTTATCGGTATTTTATAGGAATGTCGTCATCAGATATATCGAAGCAACGAGGAGACCAAATAGTTCGAAACAGACAGTCACTAACTTCTATACACATGTGACATATCTGTGACATGTTCAGATGAATGAAGTCATGAATGTTCAGTTAAGTATGAATGGTAACTTGTGTGTATTGAAACGAAACGAATCAGAAGTATTTGGTCACCTTGCCTGCTTCAATATCTGATGGCAACTGTTCTCCTAGCTCGCGAATGGCGCTGGGATATCCAAGACTCCAACGTTACAGCTAAAGTTCTTTAATAAACAATAATGTTGTTAGAAGTTAAGCGTTCTCAGCAAGTTGTCAACAGTAGCAACCTGAGTCGGCGGCATCGGTCTGCTAATCGAGTGTCGAGTGTCGAGTGTCGAGTGTCGAGGGCGCGTCTCTCTTCATTAAAAGTCGCGCGACGTCCGCCGGCCGCGACGCGACGGCCGCGGTCGGACCAACTTTTGTAATTAGCGCCCGACAAACTCGTGCATTTGATACGACTTTACGACGAATATTTGACTAAGTTTTTCACTTTGACTCTAGTATCCTGTTTTGTTATTATGTCTCTGGTAGAATTAATGAAATTTGTTTGATAACGTGGTTAGAAAGCAAAAAGCAATTTATTTATTGCACTTTTTTGTATATCTACTATGTCGTTTGTTTTTACTATGTTAACTATTTTCCAAAAGTAGCATGCGCCAAAGAGATACCTTCAAGCCACTTGCAGGCTTAATTGGTTACTTTTATGTATGAATTATTGGAACTATTCCGTTAAACATCACAATTTCAAGCAGAAAGAGTCACGGAAAGAAAACGTAGACCAGTTTTCAAATAAATTCATTTACGCGTTGCAAGCACATGTTACCTTTTAAACTGTGTAACAGGCTAGAGTATGTCGAAAAGTATGCTTTATTGTTTGACAGTAAAATTCAAATTCAATTAGACGTATGTTCCTTCACGATTGACAGTTGAACCAATATTTTTTATTGGTTTGATCTTGTCAACGTCATCATTGAGCAAGCAAAAACAAATCTTAGGGTGGTCAACCCTTTCATTCCGCGCCTGTACCTTTAATTGGCATGTTTTTTAACTCTGTCAAACTCAGTCGCTTGCACAGACAGAGCTATGTACATTGCACACACCAACCTATTCATTTGAGCAATCAACTAAACAAAAACAATGTAAGGATGTGCTTCAAAACCTTCAAGACAAACTTCCCGCCTCGAAGCTCTTCTACCGCCATTAAGCGTAGAAAGTCTAAAGCGAGAGGAATTATTTTAAAACCTTTTATCTACTTTGAATGGAACATCGAGAGCCTAGCGAAAACACTCGGCGGCAGACTCCAATCACAAGTGAATGCACTCTCGCGAGTAAATTTAAATGATATTCGTTGCTGTAAGGATCATGAGAAAGGCTATTCATGAATCAAAACACTTGTAGAAAAGGTATAGGTATCTTGTCAGTCTTTGCTGTATTTAGTGATGTAGTTAACCCTTATCTCGGAGCTCCGTTTCTTGTGACCGCCTCAATTATTGCAAAAACTAAAGTGCTGACGAGCTAGTCCGGACGTCAAACAACCTATACTACTGGGTAAGTATAGTTTTTGTGCTACTGCGGAGGATAGTGGAAAAATACTTATTATTATGTACATTAAAGCTTATTAGCTTTGTGTTCATTGTAAAATTTGCGGCTAACTCTCCGGTGATGGAAAACACCGATATAAAACCCAAGCAACCCGGATAACGGCGGTAGGCTCGCCCCTTGCCACGTTGGGTTCAAATTCCCTCGGCGAAATGTGGGCTCCTGAATGTTCCGTTCACCATGACGGCAACAGTCAGTGTGCCTCTGACTAACCCATTAGGGATATGGTCGTGAGGGTATGTTATGTTATGTTATGTTATTAAAGCTTAGTAGAATAGTGACAACTCACATCAGTTGATTTAAATGTAAGAAATCATCATCATTAATAATAATGATAAGCATAAGCTTGGACCAATAATAATTTGTCCTTTGCCTTCCATAACACCCCTTGATTTTAAATTTCAACGTAATACAGTTAAAAATTAACGGATGACTTACCCAACTAAAAACTAAAGCCGACAACCAGTGACAGCTGCCAGTTATAACCACTTAATCTGTAATAGACCCAACGTCAAATAATTAGTTAGCCCAGATAAAAATATACCTTCTACTCTATCTGTCGTTTCTAATCTCTCCAGAAAAGTGAATAAAGCAATCTAAAATAATATTCCAGACGTGGAAAGCTCCTCCAGCGCATAATATGTTTCCTTCTTCCTATGATCCTTGTTTTTTTGACGAGGCGTGAAAAGGAAATAAAACGTTGATGGCGACTGAGGAATCGTTACACAAGCGGCAATGAGCTCGTTCCCACTACGTGGGTTGGGAGTCAGATTAAGCTAATCATCCACTGGGGTAATTAAGCCGTGTGATGTAATTGTGTGAGCGAGTGGTTGGTTACTGGTTACTGGTTGCGACGCCAAAGTGGCTGATGAGCAATCACTAATTGGATATTAGGCAGTAATTAACCACATAAGACAGAGGGAGCTGCTCACCTGGAGTAATTTACCTTTTGAGTTGATTCCGACTATTGAACGTCAGAATTCAACCTGTTTGAAGATATTTTAGTTGTTCATTTAAAGCTTGATGAAGACCAATTATTGGCACATTGCGCTTTTGCGCGAAGCACAGAAGAAGGTAACAAATCAAAAAGTTTTTCCGAAGTTTGGACTTTCTAGTTTCAGAGCTATACGCTAACTTTGGTTCTCGAGAACCATTGCCGAAACAGAGTTGACAAGCGGCAAAAGACTTTATCTTAATATTTATTAACTGTTATTATAGTTATGTCATCAAGTTCAGGTTTGTGATATCCCTCATAATAATTGCCCCGGGTAAACGAAAAAAAGATTGTTGTATTTACAAAAAAAAAACTGTTATTTTTTGCTTAGAGACTCATGACTTAGTTGTTAGCATACCCTAGTTGGACTTCATGTGATCCCGAGTTTGAATCTATACGGAACGGAAACTTCGCGTTTGTTAAAAAAGTCTGTGACTAAAAACGGTTTACCAAAGAACAGAGATAGGCTTGTTCCTTACTACATTGGGCTTGAATTGAGTCGGTGAAATGTGGACTTCTGAATATCCCCTTCACCATGACAGCAACAGGCGTGCCTATGTCTACCACGTTCGGAATGTTGTCGTGAGACTTTAAGAAGTATAATTAATATCTTTGTCTAACACTGACTTTTGCTTAACCATATTTAAAGCAAATAAAGCATTTGTTGCTTTTCCCAAAAACTTAAGTTATACTATTTCATTTAACCAATCTGAAAGCCTGTTTCAACGCTGACTGAAGCTATTTATAGTCTCAATAATTAGTGATATAGATGTCGCAGTCCTTATATACCAAGAACATATGTGTCTGAAGTGTTGATTGCCTCCGTCGGAGCACATACTGATAATCCTATCAATATTGCGCTCTCCGATTACATTTCATATCAACAGTGTCTGTTGTAATCCGGTGGAGCGATGTTTGCTAGCATGTTAGTCTATGTACCTGATAATTCTCACATGTCCCAGATGCAGGTAATAAATTAACACGAGAGTTCACAAAGGGCTTGGAATTGAGACAGGCTATTCGGTCACTTATTTATAACTGTTTAAACCTTAACGTTATATTTTAACATCTCAAC
This sequence comes from Udea ferrugalis, assembly GCA_950022985.1. Taxonomy (NCBI): domain Eukaryota; kingdom Metazoa; phylum Arthropoda; class Insecta; order Lepidoptera; family Crambidae; genus Udea; species Udea ferrugalis. The sequence continues at coordinate 107,960 of OX465518.1, forward strand.
ATTAGTAGTTGCACTCTATACATGAGTCTAGCTCAGTTTTGATGGCAGAAATGAATAGCATTTTAAGAATATTCGTCTAAAGGTTTTCATTGAATGTAGAAACAAACAGGCTTTTTTGTGTAAAATCAGCTGAGTTAAATAAAACCTTTCTTTAGTCTAACAGGGTCAGCAAATCTGCGAGTGATAGCCTAAGAGCAGCATGTGTCCATACAAACATACATACAGTCACACTTTTTCTAATAGGGTAGTCTAATGCATATTGACTGTTCCCGTCATGTAGAGCGGAGCATTCAGAAGCCGACTCTACACTAAGCCAATTTAAACCCAACGTTGTAAGGGCAGACTCTCCCGCCGCGATATCCGGTCAGGTTTTTATCGATGGATTTCATTTACTGCCTTTATCTTCTGCGTGTTTAAAATGGCCGTGACATGTCGCGGGCAACAGTTAGTCGAGCCATAAACACTGCTAAAACAACCATAACTCCAGAATTCTATTGTTTCAAATACAAACTGTGTTTATTCTGCAATTTAAAGTTAGGGTCGCGTTGGCGTCGTAAACGGGGAAACAATCAGCCCGGTGTGAACGTAATGGCCGCCTGCGCACCGCCGTAATTATCACTGCGCAAAAATGTTGCTTTAACCGCCAACTTGAGTGATGCGACGTGAGAAGTTTAGGAATGTTTCGAACATAGGTAAAAATGAGTGTGCTATGCACAATCGGCCATGTCCTGTGAGGCAACAAATGTGCTTGATAGTTAGACGGCAAAATTTGGTGCATTTTTTAAATAAAACAAAAGGACAATAAATTCCGTATCCATTAAGGCATAGAACGGTAAAAAAACAAAGTGGTACAGATGATCGCAGAATGGTGAAAGAACAAAACGTGACATCTGACTAATATAACAAATGTGAAAGTTTGCATTGTGTGGATGGGCCGTGTTGCTCTTTCACGTAAAAACTACTGAATGGATTTGAATGAAACTTTACAATAATATTGCTCATTATATCTGTATAGCACATAGGCTACAATTTATGAAGAAAATATTAACGCAGACGAAGTCGCAGGCGACCGCTAGTCTACAATATTACCATAGACTAAATATAGATCTAAGAAACATCTAGGCCATTGCTATCTCACATAACCAACTTGGGATATACACCTGATTATTCTCAGTAAAGAATTATATGACCCTGAGCTTAGAGACACAGCCAATTTATTATTACAATCTAACGACCAGTTGCCGGACGAGTGCCGGTTGATACTCAAAGGGTTGCGAGTTCATTTTCCGCATCAACATAAAATTGGTTGATGAAACAATGAACCAGATAATTCTGTTGGGTTCGGGTTTTCGTGATACCTACTTCCATTGTTTCCTTAATAGAAACCTTCACAGAGTAATGTATATGATGAAGTTTCATATTAGTTCATTGCAGTGGGAGTGAGTATTTATTTTCAACTACCGTATATTACGTTAAAACTAGTTCCAGAGCGAAAAGCTATAAGTTGGAGTACACACGACGCTTATTAAATATTTGATGTTAGTTGTAAAACTATCTCCGGTACCGCGGTACAAACGCCCAGTTCGGAGTCCGGGCAAGAGAGGACAAGTGCCATTTATTTCGATAATCATACGAAATTACCTTTTAGAGTTGTTTGGTTGAAATTGTATAGGTAACTCACATTAATTTATTGATAGCAAAATACACAGCTGTTTTAAATAAAGCAAACAAAAAGCTTGCTAATAAATAATATGAAAGGTTACAGCTAGAGGTGAATTAAAATTTTACTATTTTACTTGAATGAACCGGAGATGAAACTCGCGTTCTCAGGCAGACCCGCTCAACAATATCACGGCAGTCCTTATCGATATTTAAAAAAAGATAAAATTAATGTAACTTGTTGGTTCGGAAAGGTTCTAGAATGGCGACTGACGTTCCGTGGGCAGGCCCTCCACACGGTGGACCGACGATCTGGTCAAGGTCGCGGGAAGCCGCGGGATGCGGACAGCGCAGGACCGATCGTTGTGGAGATTTTTGGGGGAGGCCTGTGCCCAGTAGTGGGCGTCGTTCGGCTGAAATGATGATGTAACTTATAAATCCTCTACCTATTTTTAACAATTGCTCCTAATCTGCATAATCCGTCCACTCGGGAACTAGAGAATATTATACAACTGAAAAAGATGATTGATTAGTTAGAGCGCGTCCCGATTAGGTGAACAGTGAGCAGCTGAATGCCTCACTATACATTTTAGATACACAGTATACGACGTTTCGCTTGCCGACTCATTTTGTAAGCGACTGATTTGCAGCGAATGATGCTTGATCGCCGATAAGCCAAGTTAGCGGCCGAACGCCGCTCAGAGTTAGCCGGCGGAAAGTAAGTAGCTCACTGTTATCTCAGTCTATGGATTTCCGTTTTTTTTAATGCAAATTTCCACAGCAACTTTTCAAAAACCAATTAACGATTTGCTTCACCCCAATGGATATAAACAAAATGTAATTTCCTGAAACAATACTGCTGAAAGGCCTCTATCCAAGAGATTACTTTCCGACTATGAACTTTTAGTGCCCGACAACAGCGAACTACTCCCAGAACACTCCAACGGAACCGGACGTCGGAGTTCACTGGAGCGTATCATCCGAATACAATGCTATTAGTTCGCTGTAATTCCTAAACACAGATTAGTCCAGTTCGTCGCGCGTCGCGGAGGGATTAATAGAATATCTAGTGCGGGCGTGTCCGGTCACAGTATAAACATACAATAGGTTATCTAAGGCCGCCCGCCGAGTTACTAGCCTAGCGTGCACACAGACACGCGGCACAGCCCGTCCGTGCTGCCGCCGCCCTATGCCTCCCTATTTTATGCTAGCGTGTGCGTGAAATCGCGTGTGCATGAAATCGCGACACGGCGCGCGACGCCCACGCACACATTCAAACCGTGAGCGGCACGGTTGTATGTAGATGTTCTACTGTATGTTTATACTGTGGTCCGGTGCCGGAGTCGGGGCCGGTCAGAGCTGACTCCGAGATGCCATTAATAAGCAATTGGAAGCAAGACACGTGTGCAAATGTCCGGGAGACGCCGTCGTTGGGCCCTGTCATACCAGGACTACTGGGAAATCGTTAAAACAAAAAAATTTTTTTTTAACTGTCTAGCTGCTAGCCTAAATTTTGGCTTACACAGCTTTACCGGAAAATGTAATGTAAGCTGATTGGAAAGAAGGTTTTATACTCTCAGAGGCGAATAATTCCGTCTTTTGTACTGTTCCATGTTCCACGCACCTCAGGGCGCTTGCAGGCCCCTTTGTGCCCGCGACCCCTACGTGTCACCATTATGGGCCGCAGCGGGTGGGTGACCAAGTCCACCACACTGCCACGATTGAGTTCTGTTGGCTTCCCGGCGGCTCCACCTTAAGCCTCCTCGCGCCGCCGAGAATTCATGATTGGGATGGGTGTTTTTTCCCATTAGGCAATCCCCTAGCTCGTTTGTTCAGTCTCTTATAAGAACACCTATATTGTCCTCCTCCACTGTGGTCAGTTACAACAACAAACCGGGCTATGATAATCTTTATTAACATACTTTGTTTAAGATGTGGTTTTTGATTCTTTATTTAACGATTAATGATATGATTTATTCAACGAGAGCGCTATATGACTGCCAAATGGCCTTTGTAATGAATACAAAACGTATCAATTGAAAGAGTCCCAGTGACTCAGCACCCGTGTCCAGTGGGACTGCGGAGTCGTCTTCGTCCAGTCATCTTGTCTGAGTGATTGCAGAGGCTGAGATTGCTTCGTCCATCGACAACCGCATTCACAACGTTCGGACTCCACACTGTAGCACTTAGGCCGTATTAACACCCCAGGGCAACAGAATAATTAAATATACTGAAGATAAAAAAACTAAAATACTGTATTTCCCACTATCCATCCATCATTTTACAGAGTGCACGTCTGAAATAATTTGATCCGGCTGCTACAAAAATTGTTTGCTTTTATTACAGCGAAGCGAAAAGGATATTAGGGTTTTTTAATTCAATTTATTTTCAGCCCGCATAAAATAATTTGTTATAGTTTTCAGCTTTTGATTTTCCTGGTAATTAAATGGTAATTTATTTTACGAAAAATAAAATAAAAAAGTGGTATGCTTATGTAAGGATGAAATATGTAATCCAACTCTTTCTTGGAAGTGAATGGCTAAATATGGTTTGAGCTTGTCATGTGCAAAGAAAACAACCTATTATCTCCACACGAAATAGTTATTTTACAACTTACAGGTGTTATCTACGGACCCCATCTCAGATTTAGCGTTAACACTTATGTAAAATTTATCAGCGTTCGTATTGTTCCATAGTTTGATAAGTACGTGTAGTTAGTTTCAATGACTGTGAGGATGATATAAGTTGTCCTCTTCATTAAGCCGCACGCACTACGATGCCATTCAACCTCAGGCTAGCGCCGCTAAGGCAATGTGTAGACGTGGACTAAGCTTTTTCTTTGGTGATTAGATGTACCTACCAAAATATTTATTTTAGATACCAATATCACAGTTAAAAACGAAGATATGGCGTATTAATATTTATTCATTTATTTAATTTGGTATACATAACATATTACAGTCAAATAAGCACAGAGTTATTACCTAAAAGTTTGGTCCAGACTGTAACACTAAAACATGTACACAGGAATACAATTTGAACAATCTGATAACACACAACTAAGTATTAAACATTAAAAATAGTGGACACACATGAGTAACTAGACTCAGTGTACAGATACGTAAGGAACAGACCAGCTTCTGTGTATTTAAATAAATATAATTTGCTTATTGATAAACATGTTGCCGGAAAGAGAGAAACGAAAAAAACACAATAGGATTGAGAACCGAAAGCTGGATAGCTAACAAAGGTTCCTATATCGAAGTCGACTACATTGGTCCCAAAATATTTTTAAATGTCAACAAGCATTCTTCATCTCCTAACTCCTAAAGATAAGGCGTTGCTAACTCTATGCGAGTCCCTCAACATACATTCCATGTTGGCTTAAAACGAGTTACTCTAGCGTTCAGAGATGCGTTCGCGCACAACCTTAGATATCCATATCATCTGATATACTCGTACCTAGTCCCAAAACCCGGTGCGTCACTAAAGGGGGGAGAGGGTTAAGTGCGTCGGAGCAAGTTCATTGTCGAGATGCTGAGGTCATTTACATTTAGCACTATGATAGTGACCCCTTTATTGTTTACGTGCGAAATGAGCTGCACATTATGAAGTCTAACTTCTGGTATTGTGCTTTAGGAGCGTTTTCACTACTTGAGTAGCGACTGTTAACGTACTTACGCAAATAAAGATGGGAGAAGCTTCATGGGCTTGAGATATCATCTATACCTATAAAAAGTTCAATTAGATTTCTTCGTAAACGTCTCTACTCTACTTATTCTAGAACTTCTAGACCGATTTTAATGTTTTTTTATTTGTTTTGATTTGTCTCCGTCTCGAATAGGAGAACAAATATTTAAAAAATTGTTTTTTTTTACCGAGGAGTACCTATTTTGAAAAAAAGATTTTTTTATCAAAGCGAATGTTGTTTTTATAGAACTGTCGTCTTACGAGTGGTGTAATACAGGCAATAGCTCCAGAAAGCTTAAGCTATCAAAACCTCGAGGGTTGTGTTCGTGGAGCAGTTCGATTAAATTTTTAAAATGGCGATTGCTTTATGTTCTGATACAAGTAAATACTCTAGTCTATACTCACCTTTACAGAACGACGTCTCTCAGATGGGACAGCTAGTAATTAATCGATTGCAGTGCAGCTCTGTTGTGGAAAAAAAGAAGCAGGCTCCCTTCATCGATCGTAAGTTGCATAGCTTTACCCCCGAATTCACAAACGCTAAGCACGCGCTCACGCTCATGCTGTCCCTTTAAGTTCTATTGACATTTTACAGGACAGCATGAGCGTGAGCGCGTGCTTAGCGTTGATTGTCGTTTGCGAATTCGGGGGTTAGAGTATAGCACGCACGAAGGCGCGCCGGCTCAACAGCGCGGATGGAGCCAGCTCATAAATCGCATTATCATAAACACGACTTTATCACAGCGCGGGCGCACTCACAATCCGCGCGTTTCAATATTCGACTAAATCTCCAAACGTTAGTTTTACGATGAGTTCAATGGGATCCAAGAGAATTACTCAAAGCGAACAAAGGAAGATCGTAAAAATGAATGGGGGTATAAAAGGGAGGACGCTAGTCCTACTGCCCTATTGTGCATTTGGCAAGGAAAATAAGAGTGTTCAGTAAGTCAACCGAGTAATTTACTGATGTAACTTTTACGGAAAACAAAGAAATCTCAGGATTTATATACGCTTTCGCGATTAGCAGACAATCAATGTTATCTTGTTTCTAAAAGCAAAGCTGAAATTGATATTAAATTCAAAGTGTTTATTACTAAGCAATCACTTATTTGCAAATTTATTGTTATTTGAAATGAAATGAAATGAAAATGAAATGAAATGAAAATTATTTATTTGCTCATACAAGTATTGATCATACAAGTTTGAAGACATATATTTTTTGTAAAGTGTAATAAACACTAGCCTAGTTCATTAGGCCGGTCTTAAATTGAATGCAATGAAGACTATTATTTTGAACTTGGATTAAAGGAGGGTGCATTGACGACATAGTACTCGCCAACATTGCAATTCGTATAGGATTATTTCCATTGTTCATTGAAAACCATGACGCCACACTATTTGAGATCACTAGTAACGCAGGCATTTCAGATAGATATTTTGATATTACCCAATGTAATTCCTAAATTATAATTAGCCTGTGCTGTCCGACTACAGGGTAACCGTACTACTCGCGCTCCCTAATTTTTGAAACAAATACAAAAAACAATTTTTAAATATTTTAAAATTTCTCCCTTTAGATTTGTGTTATAAATCTGTTTCTTTGTAGTTGTGTAACGCCCCGCCCGGACGCATCTCCGCCGTATCGGGCTCGTTACCGGCGCCTTACGACCTGTGGTGTAATATATTACACCACTCCACCACCAATAAGCGCTTAACGCGACAGTTAAGAGCACCTCTTCTCTGTAGCTTTTGCTGTTACAAAAATTTGGAATCCAAAATCCCATTATGAATTGGATCTCTTAGATTGTGAATGAAAGTTGTTTGAGTAAATTAATACGAGTATTTTCAATTTTGATCACTCTTGAAGTACATAGTAACTGTTTTGCTTTTTTCAATTAGTTACTTTAAAGAAATCGGGTGGTTTTTGTAACAACAATGCTACATTTTAAATGTAGTAAACTGTGCAGTGATAATTCTGCAGAATTCATTCTACAAATAGATCATATTTCAGCAGAAACAATCAGGCTAAGTGGTCGTGGCTTCGCTTCACCATTTGGTAACCATTCGCTTCTCTGAAAAATGTTTTCCTTATTTAATATTCATTTACGCAACCCTATTTCCTTTGTTGCATGCTGACATGTGTCCTGATTTTGACATTTACTTACTTTTTCACCAATTTATGCACTATGATCTGTATTTATAACTACTAGAAGCTAAGTACAGTCAGCTTCAAAAATGTGTAAACACTTTAAAACTATGTCACGCTAGCTTTGTTGCCTTTTGTCATAGAAATTAAGATCCTGTGTCCTGTCAAATTAGCCAGTCTGACAAAGTCCACTTCTGGGGTTGAGGTATCTGCTTATAAACGGGTTGCTTGAAATAGCTTCTAACTTTTGCTTGAAGTTCGTTCACCTAGCGGCCGCTATCAGACGATAGTAACTTTTTAAATAACAAAGCAATAAATCAGTATAGTTGGACACAAATAGAGAGAAATTTTGTGCGTATATCCGTCACCTTCGTTTTTGAAATGTAAACTTTATCAAAATTGATTTGACGAAGTGCAAAAGCCTTTAGTTAATCTGACTGAATGCACTTTTAACTGAACAAAATTCCACCATACATGGATTGTATCATTTATGGCAGAGAAATTCATATTATGTATTGTTTCAAAAGTACATACAGAAGTATTGGTTCATTTTCATCTCGGTTTCAGCCTTGACCCCTAATGTTTCGGTCATCACAGGCGAGTAGAGTAGGTACCCATTATATGGCTGCTCGCTCGTGGCGAGATTCTTGACCCACAATATTGCTCGGTCGCGAGTTCACAACACCGCGTCTGTTTGTTTCTCTAATTCATTCCGTATCGCGAAATAGGACAACAAATATTTCGTTTATTGGATGTTTGGATATTTCATGTTTTGTTTGCCAATCTAGTGGCTGCTTATCTAAATGGGATGTAATAAAATAATATACCTGTAACTTTATCTTTTGGACGAGATCATTTATTGTGTGTGGTGTCATAAAAGCGCAGTCGATTCAACACAAAATAAATAAGTCAATGGCATCTACGGTGGACGAACAGGTTGCTCTAGTGATGTTACTAACACACTGTTTTTAGGTACAAATGTTTCGGCCGACGAAATACCTAAATACAGCGATTTACCCTAACCTGCTCGACGCTGATTGAGTGCCAAAAAATTTGGGTTCAATCAAACCCCAGAAATAACAAAATCACCAGCAGCAATGCAAAATGGTGTAGAAAAAAGGTATGTGTTCCGAGCATGTATTCGACATTGCATTAAAGTTTTTACATAAGTTTACAACAAACTTGTTCGCGTGAACGATGAAGATAGGTGACTTTTTTATATTTTTATATCGCGGGATTATAGACTCAAATCAAATAAACCAAAATATTACGATCCAAACATCGAGTTTGAAATAAATCCTTTGTTTAAAATACGAAAATATATTCATAATATTCGGTTTTCATAATGTCGAAGCTTTTGAATGACACAGCGTATGTAAGAGCAGTGTGCTCGCTTCCCCTTGGCCTGGTGACTACTTAGCTAATGAGGGGGGAGGAGGGCACCAGTAATGAGACAACCTTTGACTCCGGGGCACGTCGCAGTCACATGAACCGAACGGGTCTGAGGCTGTGGCCTTGTCTGACCTGAACAATGGGCGACATCCTCAGGATTTACTACTCGATACACGATACATTAAAACAGGATTGTAAAGAAATGCAGTTTCCATTACATACGTGCATTTGGGCTATTCAAACATAGTTATGAGCTTTTTATTTCTGTTTCGTACCTCTCAGACTTACTGAAATCGTTGCTTTTAGAAAATGAGTTGGGTTTCACTCTTTGCAGCTGCAGAAGATAAGTAACTAAGTAAGAGCATCTTATTTTCGGCGAATTTTTTGTCATATTTTAGCTGTTATGTCATTTTTATTATATGCGTATAGGGAGTTGAAACAAATCTCAGTTACTCAGTTAGTATACCCACTTTGCAAATTGAGTGTCTGAGACATTGAATTCTGAAGCACTTGCCCCCGAATTCACAAACGCAATATCAACGTTGAGCATCTCCCAAAAATCTAAAAAATGTAATGGATCTTTAATATTTTTAGGCTTCTGACCTGATCTATCCGAGTCGGTTCCGCCCTGACTCTAGGATAGGGCGGACAAGGATACCAATTAAATGACTTAACACATATTATTTATTTGATATGATGGCTATATGAAAGACTGTGTAGATTTAACGAAATTACATCAGATGAGCTTCATACTACGTAAGGTTTATCTTAAATGACGTTAGATCATATAATCATATGAATTATTTAAGAAGTCGTAATATCAAACGTTTATTATATTTCATGAACGTTATTGAAATGAAAATATAATAAACGAAGTTATAAGAACCAATACACACCCCATGCAATCAAATTTACTTAAGGCGCGATACCAGGAAAACGGCTCTCGGGAAAACTAAAGTTTTATATAGAAAATATGAAGTGTGAGGCACGAAAAAAATCGTCATAGTAGTCAAAGAGTTGCACAATCAGCTCAAACTTCCAGTATATGGATCAACTTACTAGATTAATGTGAAAAAAAAACAGAATATCGCTAAAAACGTGCAAAACGCACTCCCGTATTTCAAAAGTTTAGGCATCATATAAACTAACAACTTACGTGTTTTAAATAACGTGTAAAGATCAGATATCAAAGAAGCATTGCCAATCAGTTGTTTTTCATTGCTTTATTTCAGTTTTGTGCAAAAAATTCCCAAACATTCCGAATTTTTCGCTTGAAATCTCCATACAAATTACTATGGAGTGAGTGAAGTTTCTATGATAGCTGTCCGCGCACCGTCGCAGCTCACTCCCCCTCATGTCCCCAAGGTGAACGCACGTCGCTTTTGACGAAAATGACATTTATAATTACGCGGATAATTTACACGAAATAGGCGCACATAGGGTCTTTTGTTGAAAATAGTACAACTTTGTTTTTTTTTCCTCCGTACTGTTTGTTCATATGCATTATGCATAATTTATCAAACGTATGATTTTATCATGATTCACCATGAGAGTAATATGGTAGGTTTATATTTATAAGTACACTTGATTAAAAGCTCACTTGGGTTTAACAATTTGGTACTAGTTGCCATTTCATTTTCCTATTTTTTCTTGTAAATTTTTACTATTTGTAACTTATACTGAAAGTTTTTACCTATTGGTATTTGAAAAACAATCTATGTATTTACTTTTAGCATGGTGTCAATCTGCAGCATCATCGGTTAATGCCAATACGGGATCTGCCTAAAATATTCAAGCAAAACAAGGGAACGAAGTAAGAACGCAAATAGCTTTGATTGCTTTCAAATCGAATTGATTAAAACTATGTTATTTGTGTGGTCTAACCTACTATGTTATCTGATCATGAAAGCTTGATTAAGGTGCCTGAATAGATTAAAGGTTCTTTTTTGAACAATATTTTTTACTAAATTAATTTTGGAGGCCTCTATCATAACTGAAATTGTTCGACAAAGAAATTTGACGAAACATAAAGATACAAAGTTATAGAGCAGAAATCAAAGTTAATACTTACGTTAAGTTAAGTCTTTGAAAAAATGCGAACAGAAAACTATGCATCGAGTTCGTGTACTTACACACGCCGTATTTTTATGCTTGTTTGTATTCTTCACGCAGTGACGTGCACTCACCCGGCGTCATGTGGAAGACAGAGTTGCGGGACTGCGCAGACGGCTGTCAAAGAAACTTCACTCGTTCCATAGTAATTAGCATGGAGATCTCGAGCAAAAAAAAATGAAAGTTTGCGTTTGCTTAAACGAAACAGAAATAGTTATTGCAATAGAACATAATGACAAGTTATTCGAAATGGAAACACACTTCACACCGGAACAGCTTTTACAATTGTACCAAGCACAAATTCGGTTGTGTATGGAGTACTTCTGCCACCACTGGGATCGCTCTGCCAAGTATCAGCTGGATGCACTGGACTCAGTAGACCGAAGAGCCAGGAGACAGATAGGTGACGAGACGCTCGTTGGAACCAAACTCGAGTTTGGAGCATCGGCGTAGAGTTGCCTGTCTATCGGTTTTTCATAAGGTGTATTGCGGAGAGTGTGCGCAAGAACTTCATGACCTGATACCACCCTCTACTTTATACTACCGGACCACAAGTCGCCGTGAGGGCTTTCACCTCCATGTGGTCGACTTTCCAGCGGTCCGAACTAAGCGGTTTGGTGCTTCCTTTCTGGTCCGCACCGCTAAGGAGTGGAACGCCCTCCCTGCGTCTGTGTTTCCGGATACATACGACCTTGGTGTCTTCAAGGCAAGAGTGAATAAGCATTTTTTGGGTCCACGCTTACCCAAAAAATGCTAGCGAGACTGAGGTCAAACGCAAACCCATTTTAAATTTAAAAAAAATGGATCAGATAGAACTTTGATATAAATATGAATTATCATATTTACGTCAGCCATGGAAAAATGGCAGTGCAAGCATTTTTATCTCTAACTGGCTATTTGCACACAGCTTTTCCCTGTAGTAATTTGAATGAACTATACAGACAAACGTTCTAGAAAATATAATTAGCATCAACTATCATTTAGATAGTGAAAGCTTATGTAAAAACAGACAGAAAAACGCGGAGGGTGACTTCCTTTCATACTATGCTCTACTCGTAGATCAATTCCAGTAAGATGAAGATCACGGTGTATTCTGTATTAAATTCAGCGTAAAAAGCCTGAAATACGATGGCCTCTACAGGAGACTAAAGGTATTATACTGAAGTGTTATTATCTAAAATAAATTATCCACTAAAAGTGTCTCAACTGTTGACAACTGTTAAATTCCTCGTTTTAGTTAGTAACAAGATAGCTCCCTTTAATGCTTCTTGCAGCTTTTCATTACAAGTAAGACCAATTTATTAGTGGGTTCTTCTGCATGTTACTAGAAATGGCTCCGTGTAAGACATATTTTGTGTTGATGATGATCGAACGGATAAACCAAGTTACAACTAAATCTCGATGGAATCGTCAAGTACCAGATATAACATTGTGCAAATAACGTGGTCACGAGAATAGATTGCAAATAATAGTGTAAAAAAATAATTGGCTAAACCGCTTGTTAGTATGTTTAATAAAATAAAATTTTTGGTTAGTTTCTTTTGTTTGCCCTATATCCTGAAATATTTTGAGTGGCGAAATAAAAATATCTTTGGTGAACGCATCAAATGATTATCATGCCGCGATTTATAATAATAATAAATAAATAAATATCCCGTGACATTATTCCACACAGCGCCATCTAGCCCCAAGTGAGCTAATTATACTCCGTTTTTATGGGATACTAGACAACGGATAAACATACTTAAATACTTTTTCTTTTGTAAATACATACTTATTATACATAGGAAACACCCAGACCAATACAAACAGACATGTTCATGCACACAAATGTTTGTACTGTGCGGGGATCGAACCCGCGACCTTTGGTGTAGTAGCCGACTTCTAAACAATTACACCAAGACGGTCGTCCGGATTTATGCATTGCATTTATGCACGGATTGCACGGCCCAACCACTGTGCGACCATAGCTGTCACGATCGCTTTCAAATTTGACAGATTTTCTCTCCGGCCGACCTTAGTATGGACCCTTAAAAAGTGTATGTTTGTGTATGTTTTACCTTTTGTATAAGAAAGCTTCTAACCAAATAATCGAGCTTTGATATAGTCCTCTTCTTTGTCGGTCGCTGTCTATAAGGCTTTTGTGTCGGGTACCTTAAAAGAAGCCACCGAGAGAGTCTCGGTCGACAAAACTTTTGTTACCGTTCGACGACACCACATAAACATGACACTACCTGACAATTTTACTGTCCTAAATACTTATGATGTCACAACCCACAGACGTGTTTCCGTGACTTTCACTGCTATCTTCGAAACTCTTTATTTACAGTCACCTTTCAAAGTGTTTACGCCAAGACATTTATTTTATTCCTACAAGGTTTTATATGCTTTTATATGCTTTTATATGTTTTACATTTCCCGAACAGCGGATCTGCTATAAAGAAAAAGTACTAGAACTAAAACGGGTTTCATGTTACAATTCCGAGACCCAATCCACCGTTTTATGCTGCCGTTTATACTTTTTCGATTTTTATAAGACCGCAGAACGAACCCCTAGGCTTTTCTTTAACCTTATTTGTTCTTTTTCTGCTGAAAGAAACTTTGAGAACGTGCCAAATTGCCAACTTGTGGCTTTGGCCGGCAGTATACATATATAAAGTAATAAATTCTTAAGAAGTTACAAAGAATTAATGAACAGTACCTATATGTATTGATACACATTTACAAGTATGTATGTAAATTATGTGTGGAGGCACTACCGTAACATCATACATTAAAACATCATTATGTTTTTTGTGATTAATGTTTGTTTTTTGTCAACCTTTTTCGTTTAGGTCTTCTTGATAGCCTTTCAATTCAGCGACCTCTTGTTCCAATATCAAAGTCATCACAAAATCTCTGAAAGCTTTGCTTGGATCATAAAGCTTATACAATCCAGATATTTGGCGATAAAAAGGTTATGCGCTAGACAGGCTTCCGGAATTGAAGACTCGATATTTTATGTCGCGTTTAAATTTTCCTTCTTTCCATCAAATAACCTCTTAAAATTGTCTGATGGAAATTAAATTTAATCGGTAACATATTCTCATGCTAACGTTGAGCAGGTACATCTTTTTGGAGTTCAGCAGTACGAAAGACCGAAGTTAAAAAGAATGCACTAACATCAGAGATATCAATGACGTTTGTGGGTGAATGCCCTTTTTTGCCGATAGCAGCGTGAGATCGGGTAGGTATCATGTATCTTCAAGAGAAAAATAGCAGTTAGTACCAAAATTACTCGTTGGTTCCCACATACATACCATACATATAGTTTCTCTACATGAAAGTTGTCTGGAAGATATCGCTCTTAGAGATAAGACCGCCCAAAATTCTACATTCCAAACATTTTAAAGCATTGTTGTGTAATTTGTTGTCTTTGTGCAATAAATTATATGTTATCTTAACTTATCTCACATATCTATATTTCCTGACATAACTGTTAAAACAAAAAAAACTCTGAAATATTAATTCGTTTTCCGAAAATATGAAGAGAATATGATTATGTATGTCCCCGCCGCCACGTTACAATGGCCAGTTGGCTGAAAAACGAGCCACTCGTGTAATTAATGACGTCATCAGGCCCCCGCGGCCCCACCACTATCAGTCAATCTTTTTGAAGCTGTTCGCACCAGATTTGAGGGATAAACGGCGATCAGACCGAATCGACCGGCGACACAGATGGACAATGTAACTAAAATGCCATTATTGGAATATTTATGTCCCAATAGGTTTCAAAGATTTAATTAACCACTCAAAAGTGGTGTCAGTTTCAAAAATTAGTCAAGTAATTTGTCATATTATAATCATAATCATACTAGCGGCCGCCCGCGATTTCCTCCGCGTGGACGTAACGTAAGATTATTTTTTTATTAATTGTATGCTATGTACTATATATATATATATATATATATATATATAACAATGTTATTGTGAAGTTTAATTCGATATTCAGTAGTTTTTTCTCGTGAAAGAGCAACCCGGTACATAGATCCATCCACAGATATAAACTTTCACATTTATGATATAAACCGGAAAAATTTAGTTCACAAATGTCAAGCTGAAATTGTAGTCACACAACTTGCATGAGGCAAAAATATCAATTTAACTTAGGATTTAAAGGCATCAACAGTGAGTTTGGATTTCCAGGAATGCCTGTTGCATGCCTGCATCCCCCAAAAAACTTGTCCGATCGCCTGTACGAGTGCGTTCGTACATAGGTATATACGCTGCGTTCACCGTTAAGCACTTTTCTGTCGAATTGTACAGTGTTAACGTGTCATTAACCCTGTCAAAAGAATCCATCACTCCCAACGCCAAAATTGAGTAAAAGCTTTCAACCTGGAGCGTCCCGACAGATCGCGAGGTGCGATGCGCACTCGAGCCGTTTATGCTTGTCATGCACGCGGCCCATTTGTTAATCCGACAGTGAAGCATGCGCCCAATAAAACGACTTCAGTGCGACATCGGCTTTATCGCATTCGCGTGAGTTATGGATCCAGGGGGCGCCACTTGGCATATGACTCCACTCCGGGAGACATCGCTTTTAATAAAGTTTCCCACAGAATTTTATTAGGCTATCCAAAGAGGCAAATAAATATGTTAATATTATTTGAGACGAGCAGACAACTATGATAGTTATTAGTATTTTAGTTTATTGCCTTACTCATCAAACCCTCAAATAGGTACATGATACTGAGCAAAGGAAATTTAATTTTGAAGACACCTTATTGAGTGTTCGTATCTACTCTATCTATAATATCTACTCTTCATACCACAGGCCAAAAACTGAAGAGGTACCCAACACAAGGTAAGCTATATTTTCGAATGCGATCAGCATAATACCATGTTTTATATTACCAAAAATCTAAGTTAATCCCGTATGACGCCAGAAAAAACTTAAGGGGTTCTTTTTAGCTTCAAGCCTAAAATATCACATGAGTGAGCGCAAAAAACTCTTTCTCGTTAACGAAATTCAAATCAGAAGTTTCAGAAATTGTATTTGTATTAGCATTCGTCGAGGGCGGATTAGACCGGTTAATACGATTTAGCATATTATGGTAATTGCGGACCAGCGTCCGTGGGGGGGGGGGGGGTCCACTCGACACTACGGGATGCAAATGTCGCCTCTGGCCGCACTCTGCAGCCTTTGACGATGTGACCTTCAGACGGCCCTGCATAGCCACTGTGGCTAACAACCTTGGTCGAGCTAAGTGGTGGTCTAGTGTGGATATTTCTGTAATACCTAACTGAGTACTTTTGGCGTTGATACCTGAAGTTTGTGTAGTTCTGATACGCAGTTCTCTTTCGGAGTATTAGTTGAACTTGTTACTGATGCCACGAGGGAAGAGGCTACCCAAGATCTGGAATATATCTCGTTCAGCGTATCAGTATAGCCACGGAGGCGTAACTCTGCCAGTACCATGGCGTGGGGCTGTTTTGCAAATCCTACTTCCTACTTATATTATATTAAGGCGAAAGTTTGTATGTGTGGATGTGCCGTGTTGCTCTTTCATGTAAAAACTACTGAATGGATTTTAATGAAACTTTACAATGATGTAGCTTATACACCTGAATCGCACATAGGCTACAATTTATAAAGGAATATGACTTTTTGTTTTTAAACTTAGGTTCACGCGGACGAAGGCGCTACTACTACTACACTGTACACTTACCCACTCTTCTTATCAACTTTCCTCTACCTGTGTCTTGTTTGGAAGAGATCGCTTTATAGCAATAAAACCACCCAAATTGTACATTTACTTGTTCTTACCTGTAACCATTATTGTTATTTAGAGTGCAATAAAGAATATTTACTTACTTACTTAGTGTGTGTATAATGTGTATTTCGAGAGCGTCGCCGCATATGCGGTGGCCTTATAAGTACTCGTGTTGGGACCCGTGTTCTAGTTTAGGTGTCACTTTGTGTTAAATGTTCAATTTGCGACTAACTTTCCGATGAAATAGAGTGGTGCAGCAGTTTGACATTATAATGGCTGTTATTTTTTATTATCTCGATTGTTGTTGAAAAAAACATGAAACACATTAAGTACCGATTAACGTATTTCTATTTCTTAACATTGGCCGTCACTATTCAAAAGTAGTTCAAGCGATACTTCAACACGGGTTGTAGAAGCTTATGAAAAATATCCAAAACTCAAATGACATGCCAAGAGCGTGATAAAATACATATTTATCTCGTCTCCTGTTCGAGCCTTAGGGCCGGCGCCCACTATCGGCATCGGCACGCTTCAGGATTTTAAGGTGGCAAATAGCAATATACTTTAACATTATGGCAATAAAGTAGAAATTTCCGTGATGTGTTCTCGTAAAAACAAAATGCATTTGTTCTGTTTCTGTTTCGGAATTTTCTACTTTATTGCCATTTTGTTAGAGTATATTACTATTTGCCACCTTAAAAGCCTGAAGCGTGTCGATGCCGATAGTGGGCGCCGACCCTTATTCGTGCGGCGCCGTTTGTCAGCGCGACCCGCGTCATCTATCGGTTGACGCCTTTCTGACAGCCGCCCATGGCATTTCAGGACCATTCCCATCTCGTTTGTAATCTAATCTGAATGACAATAGATCTGTTTACAATATCCTTGATATTTTTTTAGATAAATCTGAAGCGGAAGGGAGCATTACTATAAGTACGGAATAAGATTTTTTTACATCAGCCATTTATTTAATTAACGATTCAAAAATGTTACACTAGATACCTATAGTAATTAAGACTGTTGTACTTATATGATGTTCCGGAAAAAAAAGAAAAACATAATATTTTGGAATCTTTGTATGTAAATTCTTTGTGGGTAACCTAACCTGTACATGAAATCCACTGAAATTTACTGAATGATGTTTTTTTTAATCTGGCTCAGAAATTGCGGTAGCTAAATTTACTTTTGTACACTTAATAATAGTGATAAATTTTTTTTTGTATGTAGCAACCAGATGTCAGTCGTTAAGCTTAAAGTAAAAAAATAGTCTTTATTCATGTAAACTTATTAAAAAGCACTTAGTCAGAGGCCCTAGGGCGGCTTGATAACATCTGACATTAAGGTTGCTCACTAACATTACATCCCTCCAACAATCCGCACTGAGCCTGCGTGTTGGAGTATGGCTCATAGTTGAGGTGAGGCCTGTGCCCAGCAGTGGGACGTATATAGGCCGTTTATGTATGTAGCAATACCGTATTTTGCAAATACCTAAAACGTATCATTGCAATTCAACACTTTGTTTGACGTTTTTTTGTCCAACTCAATAACTTCTGTATTAGAACAATGCCGATCTGATTCAGGTCATGCGCTCGGACGCCGGGATCAGCAGAACAATCATTAAAATAATCAAACATGAATAAATCTATTCAAATATTTGCTCGGAGCTGGCGCGTCAGGCCCGACCCGCGCCCAGTACGCGCTGGGATACAAAATGTTGAAACCATTTCAAAAGAACAACGAACGTCATGTTGAATGAAAACTGGTCGCGTTCGGAATTGACAAATATAAAATACATATTTTAATCAAAATAATATTTATGAAAGTTTTTTGTATGTAGGTACTTTATACTAGTATTTGTCAACTTCGACTATCCAAGCGGTAATCGACGCTTTATAGCTACTCGTCCCGGTTATTTCGAATTACTTAAAATACTATAGTATTCAAACATCGATATCATTTCTTTATCCTTAAAACTCGATAGTCTATAGCTAATGTATGTATGGGTTCCCAATATTCGGTTTTTTCTATAGTTTAATTTCTTTCAGGCGGCGTGAGTCTACGAAAAAGTTGCAAGTATAAACGAACCCACGTTCAAACCAGTGGTAGAGTCACATTATTATTTGTTGATTTATTTTGTCTTATTGTTACGACATACGTGTTTTACATAAAATTTGCACGAATAAAGATTTTTTTTACTTCATTTCAATTCACACAGATAACCAAGTCAGAGTAAACACACTTTGAAAGTGACAGAGCTTTTGACGTTTGTGAATGTGGGTTGGTTAAAACTACACGTGCGCCTTTAATAAAGATTTACGTTTTGATTTGTCAGCATCAAAAATCAGAATCAATCCTCTCTGATGCCTTCTGATATTCCCATCAGCCGTGTTTCGCACATAATTTCCGTCTCGCTTCCTCACGCGTAATCGAATTTTCCGCTATTACTTACAAGATATTAACCCTTCCGCATAATTCCACGAAAACTATTCGCAAACTCTGTAAGACGCCGCGTGAAAGAGACGGGACATTTTATTAAAGTCTAAGCAAGAAATATTAAACGTGACGGAACAAAAGGTTGACATAGAAGCCTGGGAGAAAATTTAATAATATTAAATGCCTTTTTCGTTAATAGGGGATTTATAATTTACTGTGCGTAGAGTCATGATAACTAATCTGCTTCTGAGCAGAGATTTGAAAATGTGAGCTCTACGTTATTTTAATTCAGTATCGTTCGTTTGAAAATAATCATAAATTATAAAATTTTCTATGAAAAAACTGTTGCATTTTTTACAATTTGAACGATAATTTCCGGGTTTTCTGCAACATGAAAACCGGTGAGTAAGCTTCTGACGACTGCACATGCAACTGTCGGAAAAAAACATGTGAAATAATAAATTATTTACGCTACGCTACGTTATTATGTTGAAGAAAACACAGTAATTAGTGTTTAGTTTGAAAATAACCTGCGGGTTTGTTACAGTAATCCACCGAATAAATGGCCTTAGAGGAATTGGAACAGAGACTAACTTTTATCCATTTGCTAAGATCCTGTCATACATAAATACAAGGGCGTACCCAGGATTTCAGCTAGGGGGGGGCAGCTCATACCTGTTTCGTTTTTCGTAGAGAGAGAAATACGTTTTTAATCCCCACTTGTAAGGAAAATTGACTTCTAGGGGGGGGCAGCTGCCCCCCCCTGCTCCTACCTGGGTACGCCCTTGCATAAATACATACACACACATACATACATACCCTCACGACCATATCCCAGATGGGTTAGTCAAAGGCACACTGATTGTTGCCGTCATGGTGAACGGAACATTCAGAAGCCCACATTTCGCCGTGGGAATTTGAACCCAACGTGGTAAGGGGCGAGCCTACCGCCGTTATCCGGGTTGCTTGGGTTTTATATCGGTGTTTCATCACCGGAGGTAGCCGCACATTGTACAATGAACACAAAGTAGGTGTGTTCTGGCCAGATTTGATCTCGGAACCATCGGATTCCGAGCCAGAGTGTTTAACGACTGGGCCACGACTTTCTCGTGGCCCTTTGGTTAAACACGACCAGTCGACGCCTAAATACATACTGGGAAGAATTCCTATTTAAAGCAAATAAAACATGTGGAAAGATAGCCAGTTGATTCTTTTGAAAAACCCTACCCATTTAATATACGAGTATTTCAACTCAATGCGAAGGTTGGCTCAAACCTCAGAATCGGGGTCAAATTCTCGCCTGCCGCCGTTGTGGGAGGATCAGTTTTCTTCGATGGACATTACAATACAGATGCTATTAATCACGAGGTGTTGGCGCGGGACCGTCGTGGGACGCGCAAGAACAACCTATGGATCCGAACTGCCTTATCGTGCCACGTCAGAAGACCGCAATAAATAACAACGATTAATGTAAGTACAAGACCGTTCAATTAAAAATGAAGAATTTTTGACACAATTGAATCTTTCAGTCGTAGTACGAAGCTCTGAAAGTTCCACAATACTTAATAGTGATGAAATCTATAGTAAAAACTAAGTTATTTCTAGGTACCTTCAGAATATGCGTACAATTTGGGCGGCTACAGCAACAGTATAAAGCCTTATGGAAAAATCTTGTGGTCCTTCGAGCCGGATGATTATGTTTTTGAATTCTGATCTTGAAGTAAGACTTTTTAACTTTCTGTTCAGCAACTGATCCGCAGAATATAGAAATCTGTTGAAACGCCTTCAATGGCATGTGATACACACAAACGACTGGAATTCACTAAAAACCGTTCAGCATGAAGTGATTCCTCAAACAAAAAATTGATTAAAACAGTATTCTTAACAATTGATCCTTTTTTTTTTTAAGTAGGGGAAATGCCTTACGCATACCCGTCCACCGGGGGACGGACGGGTTATGTCGGACTCTCCACTGGAAAGGTGGTATACCAGTGGCCCTACCGACTAAAACCCCTACTACTCCCTCTTATCGTCCGTAGTGGGGGAACACGGTGAGTAGCGCGAGGCCTGTTACGCGTTCCCCCGGACGGAGCCCGCCTGGACGGCAGGCCGGAAGCGACCCCCTCTTCGTGAGGGCAGGCCAGAAGGGACAGCCGAGGATGTCAAGCCGTCCCTACCAGGCAGCGGTGAAACCCGTGCAATGCTGGCGGCGGCACCCCCGTACCACGCGCCAGCTGGCCACCGTACGCAGACCCTACTGGGCCCGCAAGCCACCCAAAGGGCGGCTCCGCTGCCGTAACCTTCGGTACGGCCCCGCCGGGCCGCGACGCACAGGGGGGATCAGCCTCGGATCACTGGCCCCCACCAACCGGTTGTGCGCCGCGGCCCCAACCATGCGCCTCAAGGCGCCTGCGGTCCCCCTGGCCCCGCATCCCCACGTCGCCCTTACGGGCCGCAGCGACCCTACTGGGCCCGCAACCACGAGCCACCCAGAGGACGGCTCCGCTGCCGTAACCGGCGGTACGGCCTCGCCGGGCCGCGACGCACAGGGGGGATCAGCCTCGGATCACTGGCCCCCACCAACCGGTTGTGCGTCGCGGCCCCAACCACGCGCCTCAAAGGCGCCTGCAGGCCCCATTGGCCCCGCAGCCCCACGTCGCCCTTGCGGGCCGCAGCAGGTGGGTGTCCAGTCCACCACGCTGCCACGCCTGGGTTCTCTTCGCTTCCCGGTGGTGCCCCCTACCACCGGTACTAGGCCCCCTCGCCACGCCGAGGCGAGAACCCGTGAGGGGGTAACAAATTGATCCTGGAAACAAGTCTTACAATAAATTAACTTAAATAAAGTATCCAGTTTAGCTGTAGATTTTGTAATGAAATTAGTTTTATAATTAACACAGATACATACGTGATTAATTCAACTAGATTTGAATTCCCCGTGAGAGAACTTCCGACAGTTATTTTATAATAATAATAGTGGCAAGTGGATAAAAAAGTGGCACCCGAATTTCGAACGATTCGTACATCTGCAAAGCATTGACTGTGTTGACAGTCTGAGACGACACTTCGCAACATGTACTTATCTGTCTCGTTTACGCTCTAGTTTAATAATCGTACTGTCGTGTTCACACGCTATAACACGGTCTAATTAACTACGTCGTACCCCGTGGACAATTTTTGACTTCGCGTCAGTACTGACATAACCTCTCAACGTCTTTTTTATTGTAATATCATTGTGTTCCGTCCGAGCCATATAGCTTAGCTACTTGGCGATGAAGTTAACCAAATACTGACCACATTCTGGATAGTTTCCAAGGAAGCCAAAACTGGCAGGCCTTAACCAGGCGTGAATCACGGCGTGGCTGCTAACGACCCTCTCGGCGGAGGACGCTGTGTGGATCTTCGTTATTAATGGCTGCCAAAACAGCCTCCTAATGGTGTCGTACATCACTACACCATTACATCATGTGAAGTAAAGAGAGTTCAGAAAGCCTACTAACGAGATTTTCCTTGTAGTTCCATTACTATCAGCATTTTGGAATCTAATACTAATAACCAATAATGTTATTCAATCCGCACTTGGTCAGCGCCAGGAAGTGACTGTGACTCGTACTACCTCATAGTTTTGGCGAGCCCTGTGCCCAACAGGAGATCAAAATATACATACATACTCACGATCTCTGCTTTATCCAGGATGGGGTAGTCAGAGGCACATTGATTGTGCCCGGTGTGGTGAACGGAACACTCAGAAGCCCTCACTCCGCAGATCGATTTCAAACCCACAATGTAAAGGGTGAGCTAGTCGCCGCTATCCGGGTTGCTTGCGTTTTTTATTGGTCCCATCACCAGAGAGTTTTCCACAAATTCTACAATAAACACAATTATAAACCAAATACAGATTCCACTCGGCACAACGCTCTAAATAAATATATATGTGAGTAAGTTATTATTATTATGATTTTTGCAGATAACAAAAATCGAATACGTTTTATTAAATCTGATTCCTGTCCAATAACTTCTTCCCCATTTCGATTTCACACATAAAATTTCATTGTTTGTTTACGAGGGATATCAGGGCGTTACGACGCCACGGTGACGTCACGGATGGCCATTGGCCCGTCGATTCGCACATTGCGCTTATGGCCCTTTAAGGACGAAATATGTGCGCATTACTCTTTATTGGCCATGAAATATGAGCCGTATAAACGGCCGGACACGACGGTAAATCGGAATTTGCACGCGTGGGAACCACTCGAGGCTAATATCTGATGCATGTTGAAATCAGCGGAGAATTTCATAAGGAAAATGATGACAAGGCCAGGGAAATAATAGACGTTTTCCTAATTAAATAAAATATGCAAAAATAAAGATAGCAATACCAAAAAAATATTGGTAGGCAGAGGAAATTCAAGGCGGGATTTGAACTTTCTGAATGACTCACTTCTCTTGAATACAAAAATCGATTTCTGTTCCTTAGCCTGGATAAAACTCGACAACGGATTTGTAAACACCAAAATTTAGTTTCATCTTAGCATCTACTTTTACAAACACTAAAAGTTTGGCTACAGAACAAAGTCTGTCGGGTAGGGACAGCTAGTTTTTGAATAAAAATAAGCACAGCAATGTAAATAAAAAAATCTAAGTATCTAGGTATTAAGACATGGACGATGCTAAATAATCAAGTTCTCACATCGTCTAAATAGAGCAATAGTACATACTTATGACATATAAACATAAAATTAAAAATCGAAAAATAGCTTCACTGTGTGTGAGTTCAAGAATCAGTTAACTGCCATGTCCACCTCCAACAAGCAATATGTCAGAATAAGATATCAAATCATGATACAACCAAAGCCACTTTACATGCATGACTCCAACCTCAATCTTGTCTTTCTGTCCTCCTTGTAGGACTGTTAGTTGTAATTGAATGTTGCGATCCTCCCCCCCCCCTGACCCGCTGCCCCCCATTCGTCGTTAGGTGTCACGTTACGACTCAATTCTACTCGTTGCGGCGTGAATGGAATATCAAGAGTGATACTTAATTGAGATCAAATGTAAGTAGGTCAATGGGGTTAAACCTAATTGTATCATCTGTTTTAAGATTGTGTTAAGGACGGCGGAGTATTAGACGGCTACTGCACTTGTTGTTGAATTGATTCATCGATAACAAATAATATAAACATCCTGAAAATCCCAACCTAACCCAAATCGTCGCTCAACCTAGGCGAAAGGCGGGCGTCCCACGCTACGCACGCCGAGACGAGCTCTTCACTTAAAAACACGCTTATTCTAACGGTTATCGGTTCTACGGCAAATGTGGCCAGCGCACTTATTCTGAGATCTATGTCGACAACGTTAGCTCTTTGTCAGAGAATCTTTTGGAGAAACTCCGAGCATAGCTCGCTCCATAGCCCACTGAACGACTTTAAACTGGTGCATGAACCGCTCTACATAGCCCCTTATATTCCGGAAGTTTATAATAGCCGGACACAGAACAAACAAAAAGTTAATTATAATTGTTTCATCGGCGCTGTAGGCAAGGCATCTACTAATTGTGTCAGCTAGTCTAAAAAGCTTGTATAAATGTGTAAACCCTACTCTGTCATTTTAGAAGGATATTGAAATAAAAAGCTATAATTTAACCTTTCCAAAAATAACAGCTAAGTAATTATATATCAAGTAACCATACTTTACTTGTGACGTAACTTCGCTGACCGCCCATATAATTAAAAACCGCTGCAGCTTATGGCAAGGAAAGCCAACCAAATAACCTCCTTCCGTCAAACTGCGCCAACTAAATTAATAATAGGTCTTAAGTGTACTTAACACGACATAAATTACTCAGGCTGTAAAGCACAACTTACGAAGTTGCACAAGCTATCTAAGTTACAGGCGCTTGACTTAACTTCGAAGTTAAGGCGATGAGTATAGGTTGAATTTCAAAGGTGATTGCTACCGAGCTCCATCATCAAACAGCGACATACTCGTAAGATGAAACTCCAAGTGGTCATTTCAACGTTGGCAAATTTTACGAATAAGTATTTATTTTACTGCTGGTTACCGTGAAACTGGCGGTTTCTTACGAAGGCAAATGCCTTGTTTCATTTCTACATTGTAAATGAGATCACATGAAGTTAAGTCGGTAATAGTTAACACATAAGCTATATCCGGATGTTATTAGTAGAAATTTGAAAAATATTTACAACAAAAGCACGACTGAACAAGTGCAGGAAAATGAAATTGCATCTCTTTATTCTTAACTACGATTGCGTCTAGTTTCATACATCCTCATGTTTGCAAGGCAGTGTTTCGTTCCGAGTTCCTTATGTGGTGTTCTGCGCTCATTTTCTGCCACTTATGTCCTTGAAAGTATCTCGTCTCAGAACCATTGCAGGAGGCCGGTGATGATTTAATCTGATTACTTGACCACTTGAAAAAAAATCACTTAGGGTTATTTATTTAAGTACCAACAGATCTTTTTCTCGTCTCTTCATTAGTTAAGGTTGTGTCTGAGAAAGTCTCCGGTAGACCGAGCAAGGGAAAACGTACGGTTCTATGCTTTTTTCAAACCTGGATTCTAGAAAATGTATTTCAGGGCAATCGCCAAAGTCTGGTGAGGCTGCTACAAGAGGGCCCTAATTTCTCACTTTCGATCACGACTGAGCACATTTTGAATAACTGCTATATAAACCCACCAGAAGAAGAAACACCCAGAATGTCATACGAATTCGCTTTTACGGAGACTTGAGGAGAACTAGCACTAGACACTCTGGTCACGCCATCGGGCTAGAGGTTGATTCAACGGCCTCTCTCTTTTCACGAACTTACAGTACTCAATGCTTCCTCGCTGGGTGATACAAATGGTAAGTAGTAATGCAACTGGTAGCAAAAAAATCACTTAAAAAGTTGATAATAATGTGTTACAGAAAGAGATCAGTTTGTAGAAGCATCATTAAAACTTAACTCTTTGTTTTCATTCGCTAACAAGGAACTGTTGCGTACAACCTCTGATTTCGTTTCATAACTTTCATTAAAACTTTGTTAAGATGCGAAGATTTGATACTGTTCACTAGATTCAACTGTTGGTATTCAAGGTGGCTAGCTTGGGTGGCACCCAGTTTGGAAGTTTGTGGTGTCACCCAGAATCGAGAGTTACTCTCAATTAGATTACAACCACCCTGCCTACCACCCCTTCCCACGCCACAGGTAGGTAGGATAGGTAGACTTAAAATATTATTCATTTATTTATTTTGAGTCTTGCTGTCTCACTGCAGGGCAAAGGCCTTACCTACCACTTTCTACTCTAGAGTGCAGTATTTTCGGAATACAACTCCTGGATCGAGTAAAAAATCCGGTCATACAATCCAGGACTCAGGTTCAAATGGAACTGGGCTGGTCATATGTTCCACATGAGCGAATGAGTTCTGAGCGAACCCGTACGACCATTGTTCGTAAAAAGCGTCAGCACGCCAGGCCCAGAAAGAGATGACGATATGAGCTTGACCATCACCTCAGTGACTAGCCGAAAATGGCTATAGTAGGTTAATAGTTTTTTTAGTTATATAGCTAATGTTGTTGCTTAAATACTTATACATGTACTTGTTAAACTGTAAACAAAAACCATTTTAAGCCTGTTTCTTGTCCTACTTATGTAAATTAAATCGAGATCTATGTTTATAAAATCGTTTGCCCTTAGAGACTTATCAAAACACCATCAACGCATATCTTAAATTACTAAGTCTAGAAAGCTGTTTGAAGCAGAGTTTATCTTTTAATAAAGCATCTGTTAAGAAAGGATTTATGGAAATTTAGCTTTATTGGCGGAAATGGTTGGCGTAACTTCATGAAAGTTAGAGCTAGTCTTTGTTCTGAAGCTAGAAATGTACGTTGAATAGCAACTAATTGCTCGCTGATATTCAGGAAGGGAAAGTGAAGTTTTGTATGAGATTATTCAAAAGCTTTTTTGTGAAGCTCATTGTGGAGGAATATTTCTCCCATACATACTCCCATACGAATGATTTCATCTTATTTGGCAACTCGGTGCTAAATACCTAATAGGCTAGATGACTGTAATTTTTTTTTGTTTAATATCGAAAGACCTTTCATTTATGTAGACAATCCTAAAAGAATCCCTTCATTAGGATCAATACAACCCGAGATATCACAATTTGAAATGCACATTTTTGGACTTACCCAAAAACGCTTCATACAAACGTGACAGAGAGCGTGACGTCACGTACCCGTTTTTGTAAGGAGCGCGTGAGAAATTTGTTCTACAGGTTAAATATTGCGTTTATGAAAATGGTCCCCTAACATAATTGCTTCATCATAATATGGATTACAAAATAGTAATATTGTTTTACAAAAATGTAACACTTTTGAAATGGACTTGCCCAGCCAAGTTTGCATGCCTGTTGTGACTTCATTTCGAAACAAATTTCGATTGTGGTTTCACAATAACATTTGAAATGAATTATTATTTTTGGTTAATATAAAAAAACGTGCAAAATGACTCATAGTCATCTAGCCTATTGTCTATTCCTGTCACGCGCTTGAGTTTAAAACACACTATCAAAAAGTTGTCAACCTATAATTTAAAAGGTCAATACTTCATTCGTCGGACCATAAAATCAATATCATAATGGCGACAAACACTTGCTTCAATCGAATGAACAAGCTCGACCTTGACTTTGATTCCATCTACATGTCCACAGCACAGTATAAAAATACAGTAGGCTATCTAAGGCCGCCCGCCGAGTTATTAGCCTAGCATGCACGCGGCACAGCCTGTCCGTACTGCCGCCACCCTATGCCTCCCTATTTTATGCTAGCGTGTGCGTGAAATCGCGACACGGCGCGCGACGCGTACGCACACATTCAAGCCGAGAGCGGCACGTTTGTATGTAGATATTCTACTGTATGTTTATGCTGTGTCCACAGCAAGCAAATCACTACAGGCGGTTTGTGATAGCCAGCCCGACATTACCGGAATTAATGTGACGTGGCGGTCCGAGTTTGCGCGAAAGTGGTTTCTGTTGAATTGATGTAGTGAATCTGTAGCGGAAATGATAGGTCACGCAAACCGCCGTTGACAAAGTCACTTTTGACTGTGGTCATTTTCGAACGATTGCTTTGAGCTGAGCATTTCAGTAGAATTTCATTGGATAGCTGACGAAACAGACAGACCAGCAGACTTAAAGCGTAGTTTTGTGTTGCTTATTAAATCGGTTTATTTTTTTTAAATATAAATTGCATTCATTTAAAAAAATGTATTACCTAGTAGCGATATACGATTAAACTTTATATCATAAATGAAAGCGTAAAAAAATTGAAATGCAGTAAGTAGGTGCTTTTACTATTACCACCCCCTAACTTGAGATTCAAAATTCTCTTGGCAAAATGTGGGATTCTGAATGTTCCGTTCACCATGACGACAACAATCAGCGGGCCTCTGACTAACCCATTTGGGAAATGGTCGTGAGAGTATGTTTACTATTCAACCACATCGTAATCTTTTCTTGTTTTGCGTCACAGAAAGTGTTTCTCTTTATTTTCCTGTATCTTCAAAACACTGTAGCTCTAAGCGCTTGGGCTATATCCGCTCGATTACCTCACTTGATGTTAGTTTTTATCCGGTGGTGATGTGCTGATCGCGGCACTTTGTCACCCGAGATAGATCGGCCCCGGCCTATAACCTGCCCATCAATCTTTCCCGCTTATTAAATTCCTCGACACCTGTACAACGGAGCAGAGAACACTAACGATCATTTGAAACTTTTTAACAAGAAAAAACTTCTTTTAATTAAGCAAGTCGGCAAATATTCTTTATTGCACTCTGAAACAATAATTGTTTACAAAAAAGTTTGAACAAAAGTGAGCTTTTATTGTTCAAAACAGGTAAACATGATTAAAATGAGAAATAAAAGGAGAACCGGATACGTATGTCGCGGTGAGAGGTGGTGTGTATTGGCAAAGGCATCACACTCGCACCCCCATCAGTGTGTCCCTGTCTCCATAGACTTTCCTTGCATCTGCTGACCTGGGACCTCAGTCTTCAGCCTTACGCATCCTTACCTACGGTCCCTTCCTGGGTAGGTGGCATCCCAATGGCCTTATCGACTAAAACTCCTCCTACTCCCTCGCATCGTCCAAATGTGGGAACACGGTAAGTGGCACGAAGCCTTCTACGCGTTCCCCCGGAGGTAGCCTCTTCTGCCATAAACAGATGCTGGCTCGTGGCTGCCAGATAAAGGACGACAGTTTTATTAGGATGGCCTATTTATTTCTAGGCTATTTACTGTTATTGTAAGATGCTTCTTGACAATAATAATATTTATTGTTGTACATGTACGGCGTTTTGTGCATAATGTGTATATGAGTCAATATCGCAAAATGTTGTAGTACTGACTTGCACAGTGCAGTTACGTCGTCAAAATGTAACAGCGCGATTAATCGACAGTTCCGCCCTTATTACCTCGCCATCAATCTTGCCACTTTTTAATTTTGCGCCGATTTGTATCCGAGAACATGAACATGTCAGAGTCAACTCTGTAGCTGGGGATTAATTTATAGTTTCGAACAAAAGCTACTTATAAACTAGTTACAGTACAGTGTAGCCGTCTCGCGGAAACGTGGGAACCGAAGGCGAAAGGTCCTTTTTTATAAAACTAAAATAAGCGGCATCAGTGCTTGATTTTCATACGTGCATACGGAATCATAGATTTTCATTCAAACATTATAAAACTAATTTACCTGTTATTTCAAACGTTGATCTTCAAGTAGGTAGCTGGTTTCAGTTTGTTGTTATCTGAAATAAAATAAAACACAGTAAGTTTGCAATAAGTGAATAAATAGTAAAATTTAACATGATTTGAAATTAAAACAGATGTTTAGGAAAATGTGTAATTTTCTGGCAGATCCTGTCATTTTACTGTCTAATCAAAAGTCCGTGTTTAGACAAAAGTTGGGGTGAATACGCACCGCGACGATATTTTAGTAATTTCCTTTTACAAATAAGTTTAGAAAACTTGCAAAAACTAGGCCAAAGGGGTAAATCGTTGTCAGTCAATATTTAAACTTTATGCGGACACGCGAAGCTATTTTACGGGCAAACATCGCTTTATGAGTAACAAACATGACAATAACAGTTTTACGATAGAGGGCGGGGCGAGCGCGGTCGGCGCTTACACATGTCATGTCGAAGATGAATTGGTTTTACTACTCTCTTCAGTGTACTTGTGAGAGTAGTGTCCTACACTTTGATAGCTTTTGATTGCCGTGAGCTTTTGATTTCCGTGTGCTTTTGTTTCCCCGTATAATCTACTGGTTCTTTGCCTGTTAGGACGCAGAGGGGATAATTTCTCTTGGCTACGCTGCACTGGCACACAGGTGGCCGTTACTTACCGTTATAATATAAATAGTTCATTTCTGTTGGTTCAGAAAAAGCATAAAAAGTTTAATCAATAAAGAGTCAAAGCAAGCACTGAACTTATCATGTGGTTAGAAAATGCTCGGTCAGTCTGTGAGCTGTCCTAACAGTTACATACATTTTCGTTTGCGAAGGTCGGCCCTTTGACTTTTAGTCCTAAATTCAAGGTCTTTATCCAGATGAATATGGCTCTAAAATAATATTAACTATATTTAACGGGCATTGTACTTTTATGTGAGTGTTAGAATATTTCAATATTATTTTCATTAAGGAAACGTAATGGCCTTTAAGTAGTCACCATAGACTCGCAGCTCAGTCACCCAATGCTTTCCATAACACAGAGGTAATTTTGTGATGTGGCAATGGATGTGATACTGTCTCATATTCAAAAATAAAGGGGAATTTTCGAACTCGTTCTCAACTGGTTTGCTAAAATGACATTAAACAAATACGTTCACCCACCGGCTCAAGTGGGTTCAAAGAGAAATAAACAATGTTATGTTAAACGAAACACCGCGCCGTGTATTTGTCCTAAACGTAACTGCGCAGGTCGACCGTAAAGGCCTTTACTCAAATTCTAGGTACTTTGTGTTGGCAAATTGATTGGCTGACACAAAGTCCTATGTATGTACGCATTTTCCAATCTGAAATGCCGAACCATCAGGCTGCGACGTGATGTTTGTAACTCCACAAAGTATCATATCAATAAATTATTGAAAGTATCGCATCTACAGTAAAAGTCTGAAAAGTCAACCAACACGAGATGGCAATACAGCTTTTCAATACGAAGGTAAAAGTCAAGCAACAAAATACAGTAATCCGCATTGAAAACCTCAACTGAGGCGCGAATGGAATGAAATGTTGAAACGCGACTGCATTTCTCGATACGCCGGAATTATTTATGAGAATAGCGTTAGATCTCAAAAGACGTCGAGAAAGCAGCGCGGAAGCAGGTGGCATCTTGTTGTCGCGCGCCGTCGCTAGATGTCGTCAGGTGTCGATTCGCAGCCGGCACCGGAATAAAACCTGGAGCGCTAGCATTTTTAGAATATTGTATTCAATTCTATAGTCTCCACAGCGGCATTCGACGCTTTTCAATATTGACATTAAGTCCAGACGTTGACTTTTAGAACTAGGTAAGTTTACGAGAGCAAAGCACGCCTGCTGGCTGATGTCTTTATGACAGCGAAGATTGGAAACTTGATCCTGATAACTGTGCCTTCATTACACAAAGGGCGAGCGCGTTGACAGATACGTGTAAGAGGCTTTGTAATATAATAACGTTATTAAAATAAGCTTACGTCTAATGATGTCATCATGGTGAACGGAACATTTATATGCCAACACTACGCCGAGCGTTATTGAAAGTCATTAGATGTGCTCTTTGCCACAGCAATGGGTATTTGACCTCGTGGATGTTGTTGTCTTTAATTATTTTCAAACAGCAAAGATTAACAATACGATTCCGGACGGATACGACTCATTAAAATCGTAATGCAAAACCCACCAATTTCCTGCCACTGTTTTTTTGCCAGTAATAAGGTAATTGTGGTTGGTTTTAAAGTTGATGGTTATATTTGCAGTCATTGCGTTACTGATGTGTGTGAATAGGTAACCATTTACCGATATGATCATGGTACTATAAATATGACGGTGATTAAATCATTTGACTATTAAGAAAGGTGAAAAATTAAGCGTTCATCAGCCATAAGACAGACCTCGCAATGGATGCGGCATTGTTCCTCTATTGACTCTGTTCTGTACACATGTGCACAGAAGTCGCTAGGAAATTATGTTGACGCAGGCGAAATAGTTTCATTAAGTCCATCTCGAAGGATTCGGGTTCGTGGAATGAGTGTTTGTATAACATTTATCCTGGTTAAGGAACAAATGTCCGGACAGGGATGGGGTACCGGTTGATTGAATAAGTTTCGGGGTAGCCTGAGGGTAGGTGAGTGGCGACTTGAGAAAATCCAATCAATCGTGAGGAGATCAAAGTAATTTGGGAATCTTTGACCGAACAACGATGGCCGTTGGGTCTGCAGTGGAGGCGTAAACGCAGCGTAACATGAGCACCCAGGACGGGGAGCATAGGAGGTTTAGGAAGGACATCTGTCTGTACTAGTCACGAGATTCAGGACGACATAGATCGATAATGATAAAATCTTAGCATTTACAATATTAATGTTTTCCAATATTTACGCGAACACTATACATCGAAATAAAACAACTTTACGGATTCTACTCGCGGTGTTATATTTTCTTTCATTTTCTAACCCGACGTTTCGACTCCTTTACAGCAGTCGTGATCACGGGATGACAAAGATGTTCTATGTCACAAAACAGTACAAAATTTTTAGCAACCCTCACTTAACTACCGTCATTTCCACTAACATTATTGGAAATGTTTCTATCCACGCAGTACGAACTAACCGTATCCTGAGACCTCACAGTATTGTGCTGCCCTCTGGGATTGATCAAGCGTATAACAGGCTCCCAAGCTGGGGCTAAATTCCAACCATCCTCACGATTGAAATTCGGATGTTTTTTAATTTCAATACCCTCTCGCAGCATCCTTGGTAAGTAACGATTCTCCCTAGCAAGGACCTGCGGTTTATCAAAACGTATGAAATGGTTGGGCTTATCAAGGGCATGTTCACAAACTGCTGATTTTGTAGATCTCCTATTCTTAATATCACCAATGTGTTCTTTGATACGCGTCCCTATGCTTCTTTTGGTTTGACCTATATACGAGAGCCCACAGTCACAATCAAGCTTGTATACACCCGCTGTTTGAAGAAGAATATTACACTTAACAGGTCTTAAAAATTGATTAATCTTCTTCGGCGGCTTAAAATAAGTTTTAATAGAAGCACGCTTCAAGATGTTCCCAATCTTGTCAGTGATACCCTTCAAATATGGCAATACAGCAGGCTGACGCTCAACTGTGGCTGGTTTCACTCGGTTTCTGCGACGTCGCGGTGCTTTGAGCTTGTTTTCACCCAGCACACGCTTGACATGCTGGACTTCAGCATGCAGGTGGTCATCATCACAGATCCGTTCCGCTCTCTGTAACAAAGTTTTACCAACAGTAGCTAACTGCGAAGGATGGTGGTGAGAATCACCGTTTAAGTACCTATCAGTATGGGTAGACTTCCGATACACAGTATGGCCCAAACTATGATCAGGATTCCTAATAACTAACACATCTAAGAAAGGTAGTTTACTGTCAGCTTCCAATTCCATAGTAAATGTTATCCTAGGGTGTATAGAGTTAAGATGGTCTAAAAATGCTGATACTTTGTTGGATGGTAAAATTGTGAAAGTATCATCCACATACCGCTTGTAAAACCGTGGAACGACAGGTGCTGAAGCTAAAGCTTTTTCCTCGAAATCCTCCATGAAGATGTCAGCTACCACAGGGGACACGGGAGATCCCATCGCTACACCATCAAGCTGTACGTAGAATTTATCATTCCAGTACAAATAACCTACAATATTTACAATATTTTTTGTTTACCTGTAAAATTCCTTTGCGAGGAGTTCTAGCTTCATCCACGATATTAAAGTATGGCTTCCCTCTTGCAGTGCAATCCTCTCCTCGTAATACTTATTGGATATAATCAGTGATGATTGTTGACCTAAATGATTCGGACACTAGTCTAGTCTAGACTGATACTGATCAGTCCATGATGACACCATCGCAACGCAAAGTTGTTATAAATATACCTATCAACACAAATATTACAGTGGGTAGAAACAGCTTCAAGAAGTTAAGAAGGAAGTAGATTTAGCCCCGTCAATACTTGGAAAACTTCGTTAAATCTTTTCATCACCCATACCACAATGCTTCAAAACTATATGTTTCATACATCGTGTCGCGTTAAGATGTATGAAAACATATCTGCGGAGACAAGAATTCCTCTACAGAATCCGCAACTTTTATTGTGCACACAATTTTTATTTGAGAAGGAATAAATATAGCGCTTGCCCGAAACATGAAAATATTTTTAAAGCTTCGTGTTCAGAGATAAGCGGCTTAAGGCGACTTGAACACGAGAATTTTAAGCCGTCGCAAATAATATGCAACTTAAAACGGATTATAAACGAGTGTGTTTGCCTGATAGCCTGCTGTCAGTTTTGTGGTTAAAATCGTTGCAGTAACGAAAGTAACAACAGTCCGACATCGGTGGCGACACCTTTTTAGCTGTCACCTGTAAGTATATTTTTACAAGATTCAAGTCTATTGCTAAGTATACGAGCTGTAGTTTTTAAAACCTTCCGAATTTTCAAGCGAGGTTCAAATTTCGAATCGAACTCACGCTTTAATAAACCAGATCGCCTTTTGATTGAATTAAAAAAAACGTCGTACCTTAAGACGGACCACGCGGGGAGGGAGATGCGTAAGTTGGCGCTTACGTTGGGCCTTACGCAGTTAGTTGGCTGTGCTACCAGAGTGCCTGATGTTGCTACGGATACAGCCAATTGCCTCGACCTTCTGATGACATCTGATCCAGACAGATACTCTGTGTCGGTGACTGCCCCTTTGGGAACCTCCGACCACTGTCTGGTGAAGTTTATTTCTTGTTATTCTCCTCCCGACTTAGAACCGTGTGGTCGGAGAAGACTTTGGAAGTACAAGTCAGCGGACTGGGACAATATGCGACACTTCTTCGCGTCGTATCCTTGGCAACGGACATGTTTCTCTACACAGGATCCGTCGAGCTGCGCTGAGGCTGTCACTGAAGTGGTGCGCCAGGGTATGGAGTATTTCATTCCATTCACTGACGTCCCTTCTGGCGGCAAAGCACGCCCATGGTTTGGCAGCAGCTGCCGCTTCGCCGAAGCGGAAAAACAGCTAGCATACCGTGCCTGGGCCGATGCTCGTTCTCGCAAAGCTCCGGAAACATCCAGCCTAAAGAGAGCATACAATCGCGCCTCTAAGACCAGCAAAAGGGCGATACGCAAGGCTCGCTTCGACCACATTGGCCGAGTTGGGTCCAGACTTGCTTCACACCCTACCGGGAGCAAAGCATTCTGGTCTCTTGCCAAGGCGGTCGAGTCTAACTTTTGTCGTCCTACACTGCCACCTTTGCGGAGGTCCGACGGCACACTCGCTCACACTGCTAAGTAGCAAGCGAATCTTTTTGCTTCTCTTTTTGCGGAAAACTCGCGCCTGGACACGACAGGTGCCACGCCGCCAACTTCTGCCCAACCTGTAACTTCCATGGACGACATCAAAGTCTACCAGAAAGAAGTTCTGAAGGTTCTGCGTACCCTGGACGTGAATAAAGCGAGTGGGCCGGACGGCATACCAGCGATTGTCCTCCGCAATTGTGCGCCTGAGTTGTCTCCCATACTGACGCGCCTGTATCGCCTTTCGCTAGGGACCGGCATAGTCCCTAAGTCGTGGAAGCTGGCTAATGTGCAGCCCGTGCCTAAAAAAGGTAGCCGTGCAGACCCCACTAACTATAGGCCCATATCTGTCACGTCTGTAATGTGCAAGGTTATGGAGCGTGTGCTTAATAACCGCCTCTTGGCATACCTGGAAGCTAACGATCTCCTCAGTGACCGCCAGTTTGGCTTTCGCCGTGGGCGATCTACTGGGGACCTTCTAGCGTATGCCACGCACATCTGGAGTGAGGCTATTGAGAGGCATGGGGAAGCCGTGGCCGTGTCTCTCGACATCTCTAAGGCCTTTGACAGGGTCTGGCATGAAGGTCTTATTAGTAAGTTGTCTTCGTTCGGAATCGCTCCCGGCTTTTGTACCTGGATTTCCAGCTTTCTTGAGGATCGCCAAATACGAGTCACTCTTGGGGGTTACTCGTCTGACCTGTACTCGATAAACGCTGGGGTTCCGCAGGGTTCGGTCTTGTCTGCTACATTGTTTCTGCTGCATATAAACGATCTACTTTTGCCCGGTACCTTTGGGTATGCTGACGATACCACAATTGCGGACAGATATGAATCCACTGCAAGGGCCACTGCGGAGGAGACCCGGTCCTGTCGCGAGGGTATGATTGAGCGTCTCGATCAGGCTTTAAAGCGTGTTTCCGACTGGGGTGAGGCTAACCTCGTCCATTTCAACGCTGCCAAGACGCAGGCGTGTTTGTTCTCCAGTAAGCGGAGTCTTTTCCAGCTGGCACCATCTTTCCAAGATGCAATTATACCTATAACCGACAACCTACAACTCCTAGGTATGGACATGTCGTCAAAACTGAATTTCGGCCAATACATTGAGTCTATAGCTAAAACTGCCGCTAAGAAGCACGGTATCTTGTCCAGGGTAAGGCGGTACTTCTCACCGGCTATGCTGCTCCAACTTTACAAAGCGCAAATCCGTCCGTGTATGGAGTACTGCTGTCATCTTTGGGACGGATCCGCCGCGTACCAATTGGCCGCTTTAGACTCAGTGGAAAGACGTGCTTTGAGACTTGTGGGTGACCCTGCCATCACAGAAAATCTGCAAGGCCTTGAGCACCGCCGGAAGGTCGCTTGTCTATCGGTGTTCTACAGAATGCATTTCGGAGAGTGTGCGAAGGAGTTGCATGACCTGATCCCACCAGCTTCCTTTCTGCATCGGACCACTAGGCGCAGACTGGCCTTCCACCCCTATATCGTTGATATTCCGGCAATCCGCACCAAACGTTTCGGTAATTCCTTCATAATGCGGGCGGCAAAGGAGTGGAATGAGCTTCCTGCTGAGGTGTTTCCACTGCAGTATGACTTGGGCCTCTTCAAGAAAAGAGTGAACAGCCATTTGTTAGGCCGGCATGTACCAACATAGACCGCATCATCACTTAAGATCAGGTGAGATTGTGGTCAAATGCGCGCCTACTTAATCTTAAAAAAAAAAGAAAAACATGATTTTGGGTCTTTTTTACTTTTGCAGGCTTCCACATTTGACGATTTGAACCTGGTTTCAATTTAACATCAAAAATAAGTTTACAGCTGTCGAGACGCAATGTGCTATTTGCTTGATTTAACAATAACAGTTCGGTACCTGGCTAGTAATCGCGCGAATTAGTGCGAAACCGCACGACCACAGACAGATCGACCCAACCCTTCATTCAGCCCCAACAGCCCCGGCCGCAGATTCTGATAGTTACGCAAATTACACACACTCCATTAATTTAGAGCGGAAGTAGACATTATAATAGTGTTGGATTATGTAATTAGACAACCGCTTATTTTCCGCTTGAACAGATAATCGAATTCTAATCAGAATCGTTAATGTTAATTTAAATCTGACAAAACCAATGCATTTAGATTCGTTCTAAACAGTATAATCATTAAAACCGTAACCGCAACACCCGATAAGGACGACTTTATATCCAACTCCCGCTAATATTCAAATAAATGAGACTCTATAAATATAAATGGATTGCTGTTCGTTAGTCTCGCTAAAACTCGGGAACGGCTAGACTGATTTAACTAATTTAGGTTTTGAAATATTTATGAAGGTCCAGGAAAGGTTTAAAAGATGAGTAAACATATGAAAATGCCAGGAATATAGTGAAAAACAACAATTTAGTTTTCCTTAGCTACCATCTCTACCTGTCATAATTGACAACAGAACGAAGTCTGTCGGGACAGCTAGAAATTGATAAGGACAATTTATTTCAGGCAAGGGTAGGTCAGTCATCATTATCAACAAATGCATGATGTCCACTGCTAAATATCTCCCCCAGGTTTCCAGAACGATCGTAGTAGGCGGCCTGCATCCACCGAAAGCTTGCAACCATTACCAAATCATTTTCCACCTTGGTATGTTAGAAGAGAAAATGTATCGCATGCCCACGCGTCACATTTTCTCTTCCAACATAGGTACTCCAGTGCCTAAAGGCAAAGTTCTACGACCAATGTGTAACAGTGATGACTTTATTTCAGCCGCGGTCACTTACTAAGGGCCCCATAAGAAATCTCAAGGTCACCCCACGTGCAGACAAGAAGGCTATGCTCGACAATTCGGTACGATCGTTGCTGTCAAGGGACGCCTCTTGTCTGTCTGCTCCTTAAACGTTAATCTTTTTTTAGAATTAACTAAACAATTTTCCTTATCCGAATGAGAAACGATTTTATTTTTTCTCTCATTTTCTTTCTATTTAACAGAATATCATTACCAAGGGACAGAATTTAAGAAGAGGAGTATTTACATAATGCGTTAGAAAATGAGAAAAGAGTGCTCGCGGCGATTCACTGCGTCGTATTCAGCGGCTCAAATTGACGCGGGTTGCCAAGACGACATCACTCATTAAGATTACTGTCAGAGTAGTAATTAATCAATATTAGAAGGTATTCCGAATGTGAAGGACATCAAAAGTATCAGTTCTGTTTTGCCATCTGGGTAATATTTCCGAGAATGTTAGAAACTGTACAAGAAGTACTGACTATCCAAAGCTTTAATGAACTACAATAGAATGTTAGATTGAACATGGCACTTCAGAATAGATTTGTCGCAACCATGCGGGTGTTCCCACCCAATACTACTGTTAGTTACTATTAGATAATGAACAGTAAACAAAAAGGAGACACGTTGGGTCTGAGCCCTGAGGTCTAATACGAGTATGATAATAAACGACTTTTTCAAGGGTCTACGTTGTAAACTGAAGTTCATTGTAAACTTAGAGCACTTATGCGTGTCGTACGAATAATGATTATTGTTAAAGCGCTCCGCACCGCAAGAGTCCGACACCAAGCTTACTTTATTTTGCTTTACCGCTTTGTACCAATTAATTGTTCAGCAATAACGAATAAATACAATAAAGTTCGACTTAAGGTTGTCGTAACATTATGTAGGAAACAACTCAAATAACGTATAAAGTTACTACCAGCCGAATGACGATGGAGTAATCACAGGATCTTAAAAAAACCTTTCTTTGGATTTCCACAATTCGAATCCGAATTAGCT
This sequence comes from Udea ferrugalis, assembly GCA_950022985.1. NCBI lineage: Eukaryota > Metazoa > Arthropoda > Insecta > Lepidoptera > Crambidae > Udea > Udea ferrugalis. The sequence goes on from OX465518.1 coordinate 147,481, forward strand.
TGCTTCTGCGCACACGAAAGACGGCAGAGACAAACAACATAAAAAACTTCCCTATTTACATTTATATCTGAAATAACTCCAGTAAAGAGATATTGTTTTGTTATTCCTAGAAACAAAATAGTCATATTTTTCTGGAACCGGAAATGTAATTTTATTTTAAACAAGGCTTATTTACTCATCATAAAAACTTCAAGCTCACGCAATATTACTGAGGACTATTACAATTTAAGATCAGAAGTCAGAACTAGAATCATTCATTTTCTCACAAGTCTAAAACAAAACAAATTTTACAAAGGTTTTTATAAAAAGAACAACAATTTTTCGCTCTCCACATAATATGTCATCTCAAGAAATGTATTGTTTGCGTGCAGTGATATTACAATAAAAAAGACATAGATTGGTTATGTCAGTCAGTACTGACATAACCAATCGCGTCAGTACGCGAAGTGAAAAACTGACCCGTACCTATAATCGAAATAAAACAACTTTTCATTACTCATACTCTGAGTCATTACTGACCTGAGAAGCGGGCTGAAAGTAACACTTTTCATCCCTAGGGAGAATCACTTTCAACTGACAGCTGTCAAATTATTTTTAAAAAAACTAGTTCTTTTTCACATATCTATTGAACCACGTTCCAACTTTCTATACAGCCACGATGTAAAATTTGAAATAACTTAAAGTTAAGTATTGATCAGAGAATATATATGTTTTAAAAAACTTTATTATAATTACAGCCTGGCAAAAAAGTCGTGAAATTAATAGGGGCGCCACCATCGTCGATGTGGTCATCCCGTATACTACGACACAAACGGTTTTGATAATTGACTTATTCAAATATATTTTTTAGAGAGAATGGCTATCTAGTTAGTCGTGGTCCATGAACTAAGTTCACGCCAATAGATACCAATTATTTGAGTCGCGCCAATGCATCACGTGATCCCCTAGTCTAGTTCAGTATTTTCTTATTGTTATAGCGTTTTACTAGGAAAACGCCTTACATTTCTTTAATTCCACATTATTTAGTCGTTTTCTAAAAGTAGTCATACAGACACTCATATAACGGGCAATCATTTGCTTTTCCCTCTGGGCTGATAGGTCAGGTAGGAGTGGTAGTCTGTCCACCGGGATACAACAGGTCAATAGGGGGAACCGTTTGGTGGTAAAAATGGAATGGCGGTGGCACCAATACAGTCGATCCCCACCACATACAACCACATTATCAGGACGTTTTTCTACTACCAAGTAAAGAAATAAAAGAAGAAACTAGCAAAATCATAATTTTAATTAAAGTAAAAAAAATCTTCATCCATGGCTTGGCTCGACCCTTCTCCAAAATTCTAACATTCACTTTGTTCCCATGAGTCACTCATGCTGCTATTGTACGGTAACTTCATCTTGCAGGTTTATGATTACCTGTCGATTTGCTCATTTGAAGTTTGTCCGCGTTGGTATAATTCCTTCTCTATTTAAATAACGTGTTATCATGATTTTCTTCTATCTTTGGGAGAAATATTCTCAAAAGCTGGCGCAGCCGCTGCCTAAAAAATTGAAATTAAATTTAAAAAATAAAATCAATTAAAAAGTATCAAAATCACTTAGATGTGCTAACTTGACAAATTATTTCTCGTAAACAAACGTCAAAATAGGTATTCACATTTCAACGTAAAATATCACTCGTTTGTTGATAGTTACTTGACAACTAAGTTAAAACACGCGTGGTTGATTAAATAAAATCTCTACATACCAGTGATTTCTGCCGTTCTGGGCCCTAACCATAAGCTTATAGAAAACAATCTTGTTTTAAAGTAAGACTGCTGCAGGACTGCGGAAGGAATGCTCAAAAACCGTACCATGAAGTCAATCATTTTAGTCCTGCGAAGTGTTGGGAAAGAACGAATGATTTTTTAGAAAGCCAGAAAGGGATAGCGCTATATGAACTATATAGCACCATCTCTTACGAAGTCTACGGTCCGAATTGTCTTAAAGCATGCTTGGAGTAAAATTTCGAGAAAAGAATACTTAGCATGAATATTCTTGCAAAAAAAACTGTTTATACTGGCATTGACACTAAAGATAATATTTTCTAAAAAGGCCAGCCGAAATTAGTCTACAAAGATCATCATTCGGTCAATTTTTCATCCAAGGGGTCCAAAGCCTAAAACAATCTTAATTTGGTTTTGATGTGAGCGTGGCTTTTTGACAACCAGCAGCCTTAATGCAGGAATACTTTTACGTCAATTCTGACACACGAAAAAAGTTCCGTGAATGCAACTTCTTCATCATTGTTTTCCAAATTATATAAAAACTAAACATCATCAAGCCACTCGAGCCACAGTGAACTCTTTCTTAGGACCATAAAATAGCTTGACAAATATTTGTTCATTGATTTAGGCGGCTCATTTATTTTAGTGCGGAAATGTGGTTTGTGTCGTTTTTCCTTTGCTTCGGCGGTTATCTTTATACCTACCTACTATCGGTAGGTACACAAAGAAGCTCAAAAAGCAACAATAAATAAACTTGTAAGTGGAACGAAAGTCATCGCTTAAGAAACTTTATTGTGAGTTCATTAACGTGAATGTTCATATTATGTTTGGTTTTGAAACCTTAAGGCATTTTGAATATTTTGTTTTCAAGTAACAGCTGGAAATATGAAAGATACAGACTACAATTAAGCCGCGTATCCACTAGGCATTCATTGACGAGCACCGCGTGACACTCAACATGTCCGGCGACGTTGCACAACAGCGCGCGTGGTTTAAAACATGACGCGCGGCGTGTAGGTAGTGGAGTTGCGCGTCGTTGATAACATGCTGTGCTTCATGTTTTGCACCATGTCGAGCAGCAAATGTAGCCGAGAAAAAAGACGGCTTTAAGTGTAGTGTAACTTTCACAGTGAAAGATGTTAGAAACTAGTTTAAAATAAAATACAAAGTATAAGTCGAATCTTTATTTCACTTTCCACAGTTTCACATATGCATGTGTATGCATGTAAGACATTCAAACCGTTAACGTTTATTGTTCACAGATCATTGCTACCTACCGACAAGGATTGTCTGGACTGATATGCTTGTGTTAAAATGCACAACATTTAGCAATTCTGAAATCCAAGATAAAACATCTATTCAGAAATCCTATGACTTATTGAATCCAAATCCATGTCTTCACAAACTTATCAAAACTTTGTCTTCCTGCTGCTAGATTTATCAACCTTTACTTTCTGGGCGGAGATTAAGGATCATGCCGTTATTGCCTACGATGATGAATAATCATTAATTTTACAATCATAAATATAAATAATAACTAGTTTTCCTGTTTCATTTCACCACGCTGGTTGTCATGACATGACATGACATTGACATGTTTTCGTGTCATAGTTAGCTATGGATAAAAGGGTTAAAAAGTAAAATGTTGCTGCCAGAATATATATTTTACTTTGTGAAATAGGTAAACTCTTTTATAATAAACTTATTCGAATATAGATAACTGACTAACTATCACTGAGCGAGCAGTTAAATGGGGGCCTCTTTCTGCCCACTAGCGCCACCAATAGTTTTCATGAATTGTGTTTTTTTTAAGATATTTAAACAAAACCCTGTTCAATTATGATCCTAAAATAAGATATTATCTGTACATAAAGATGTTGACAGAATAAATTTATCTATATTGAACAGTTTTCATCAAAATATCTGAAATAAACCTCTATTAATAAAAAACGATGATTAATAACGAACGGTGGCGCTAGTGGGCAGTAAGCGGCACCTAATTATTTCATATTTTTGACGAATTAGGGAAAGACTAAAATCATTTACACAAAATTAACATTGGGTATTAACATTGGGTAATTTTAACACTATCCTTCTGTTTTCATAAGATAAAACTTGTACTGTTGGTTTCGGACACATGCCTACCTACTTAAATACATAATGAATACAGTGCTTGATATAATAGGTACAAAGTGCCCCGTCGTATAGCACGTCATGATACTGAAATATCGTGATTGAAGTATCATACTGATATTTTAAATGCGAAAGTTTGTATGTGTGGATGGATAGATGTGTGTTGCTCTTTCACGTAAAAACAACTGAATGGATGGATACTAGACGCATGTTTAATTTATTTTCTTTTTGTGAATACCTACATAGTTATTAAACACAAGCTGTCCCGACAGACTTCGTGCTGTTGTCAAACGTTAAGTGTCACGTGACGGGTAGGAACATTTGCTAAGAGAAAACCAAATTATAGCTCTGCACTACATTCCTAGCATTTCTCATGTTTACTCACCTTTAAACCTTCCCTGGACCAATACAACTATTTCAAAACCAAAATTAGCCGAATCGGTCCGGCCGTTCACGAGTTTTAGCGAGACTAACGAACAGCAATCCATTTTTATATAAAGAGATATGAAACACCCAGACCAGTACCAACAGACATACGGGGATCGAACCCGCGACCACTGCACACTGGTGTAATAGTCCACTTGTAAACCATCACACCAAACCGATTGTAAGTGTATAATAATAAAATTACCTTTCAAGTGCTGCAAATAATGAGTTAAAACAAATACATTTTTGGAAATGATTTATTACCGTTTTTGTTTAATAAACTTAAGTCACCCAGTACTGCTGCGAATGCCTCAGATCTGCATCAACGTTCGTTTTCTTTCTCCTGAATAGGCATGATACAAAGAACATAAAACCATTGTGGACAACCATTTCAAATCTCTTTTCAACAAATAGAACTAGGGGAAAACCCTTTCGAGGGTACCTCAACGCTCGTTGGGACCACGAGATCATCCCTACTTCGGCTTTCCTGCTGGGTCCTACAGTACACGGCCCTAGGAAAGCGACTCTGCTTCCGGATCCAGCGGCCCCAGGTGCACTTCAATGAACTGAAAAGTACTTTCAGGAAGGCTGATGAAACAAAACACGTTTGGTAGCAACTTAAAATAGAGATAAAACTTATCCCCTTATGGTATACCTAAGAGTAGTATTTATTATTTATGTAGGTATCTGAAGTGAAAAATATACAAATACAAAACAGCTTAGCTTTGGTGAATGAATATCAATTTGACTGACAGACGTAGCTTAGTTTTCATGGCATTTGGTTTTTTAATTGATTTTAGTCTCAGTAACGGCTTGGCATGATAAGTACATATTTAAGAGTGAACAACCAGAATCATCATTCGTTTTTTCCCCACACTTCGCAAGATTACTTTGTTGGATGTCATTTGATGTCAATAAAAGTAATATTGAATTAAGCTTGCTGCAAAAGTAACGCAACCTTACTTGTAAGCGATTGTGTATCACACTAGGGATTATTTTTCAGAATTTATTATTTGTATTCGAATATAACGCAAACTTTAGTTTGTTATTTTATGGCCTAATTTATTCTATTATGTTTCTATATTTTTTTGGGGAATGCTTAAAAGCATTTAGTTTTAATAGGTATTCTTGCTTAGTTGAAATGAATAAATCGGTTTTATGGGAACATTTAGTAGGGTGAAGAAGACTCGCACCTCATCGTCGAAATGTATTCAAGATAAATTTATGATACAATATTGTCTACTTAGTTAACTTAGTTAAATGACATTATGAATAATCTTTTATTTAACTTTTTTACCTAATAATAACCTACTTTTAGTTAAAGAGAATACTTTTCTAACGATAGAATTTGTTATGTAAATTAATGAATAAAAGTAACCCGTGTGAACGCGCTGTTGCCAAATTTCACGTAATAACAAAATTTTAATTGTCATGGCAACAGATCACGTGATGCCTTAAAACAATATTGCTGATTGTCAAAAAGCACTTCATGGTACCAATTTCTCAATTTTGTATGGGCTATGACAGCAATATTGCTCAAGGATAGCAGGACTTAATAAGTATTGTTTTAACGACGTCATGGTACGAAAAAGCAAAGTAACATTGAAATAATCTTGCTATAAGAGCTCATGGTTAGGGCCCTGGTCTAATCATCGTTTATTTTATATAAAACTTCCCCAGCTTCGTGCTCGGCTAAACAACGTTTGAATACTTCATTACGACTTCTCTAGTGGCGCTGAGGATTGTTTTTCTCTTTTTCGAAGATTTATCTTGATTTCACACGATTCTTTATTAGTTTAACATAAAGAAAACACCTGAATTCACTAATAAACGATCTCCGATAAACAGATTTGACACACCATGTACTAGCTAGACGTGATTGACAAGTGACAGCGGGACTATTGCCAGTGATAATATTTTTTAGTGTCCTTTCAGGACTTTTTTGCCAACCTATAAGTTTCAACAATTTCTTTAAAATAACTTAGCTTTGAGCAAAATATTTACCATTTTTCCAGTGACGAAAATAAAAAATAATGGCTGAATAGCGGGCCGGCCAAAGAAAAAAAAAACAAACCAAATAGGCGGGAAAGCGGCAATTCGATCTTCTTCATTTATTTTTCTCATTTTTTCTTTAGCAAATTCATGTTTTTATTTTTACTTTCCTCGTATTTGTAATGAAAAGCACAGTGTTTACCTCGGGTGAAAGACTTATTTAGTCCCTCGAACTAGGGGTGAAAGTAACTAAATAAGTTACTTTCACCCCTAGGATAACAATGTACTATTACGGATTCTACTAGCGGTCTTATATTTTCTTTCATTTTCTAACCCGACGTACCGTACCTGTAATTTGACCGTGTGTACAAGATAGCATTATTACTTACTATAGCGTAAACGAAACAGATACATGTTGCGCAGTGTTGTCCCAAACTGTCAATGCTTTGCTTAGGTGGTCGAAGTCCTGATTCCGTGTGCCACTTTTTAGCACAAGTAACCTATCTACGTCTTTTTATTACAACATCATTGTTTGCGCGACAATGACTCAAGAGCTGAACCCACGGCCGTCACCGTCCATTGAGGCTCGTCGTGTGATTGTTTACGTCGGCCAAAGAGCAAGTTTTGGCACAGATACGTCATTACCGCCGCCTGTGCTTCTTGTGTGCCAAATCTGCGCGCCTGGAAGAGGGAGGACCAAGTTCTGCTCTTGTTAGATTCAATTTATTCAAATTCAATATTTTTTCATTCAAGTAGACTATTACATAAGTTTTTTGGGATTGTCAAAAATTTAATTTACCAGGATGTAAAGGACGGCCCATGAACGATAGTGTGGCGTTAAGCCATCACTCCAGCGAATGGCAAATATTGACTCATAGCAGGCATAGTTGAAGAGCTTTGGGGGAGACCTTAGGCCAGCAGTGGGACTAAGAATTTGTACCTAGGTAATGCAAATGATGTTCAACATTATTTTCAGTAATTGCCAAAAATATTGATGAAACTACGCTAGTTAAAATTCAACTTAACGACTCGGCCGATCTGTTAGGACCTCGGTAGCTTTCAGGTCATTGGAATATAGTGCCAAACTGGGACTTGAACCGATCAGCAAAAGTTTGCCCTGCAAGAGCAATGAAACGCAGTATCCTCGGTGTTAACCTAACAGACCGTATCTGAAACACAGATTTACGCCATAGAACTCAAGTAAAAGATGTCATGCAGAAAGCTGTCCAACTTAAGTGGGACTGAGCTGAACACATCTATCGCATGCCAGCTGAGCTTTGGGCCAAAAGGGCTCTGACTGGGACGCCTAGCAACAAGAGACGTCGCCGTGGACCAAGGCGACGGTGGAGAGGCGAGCTACTGGAAGGACTAGTCATCATTAGCTCTCAATCGCGGAAAGAGTAATTAGGCTTGCCCTGCAGTAGGACACATAATGCTACTTCGCCAGAGAAAAATAGACATTGATAATTATCATAATCTTTCGGATTAACATAACTTTTTTAAAAGTAATTCTGTTTTGTTTGTGTTGTGAGAATAGGTTCAACGGATTGAAAGCATTCACTTCGTGTATTTAAATAAAGATTATTTAAATCAGTTGAAAGAGTTTAAGCCATTATAAAGTGGCCAGTAATTTGCCTTCGAAACTTATTTAAACAAAACAAACTAACTAAGTCCTATCAAAAGCTTTGATAATGTACTTGTCTGCCGTAGAATTAATCATAACTTGGGCCTTAGTTTTCATTTATGTTTTTGTTAAATGAATTCTGACTAAAATTCTTTATCCGTTGTTGTAAGTGTTTAATGTTGTTAACAGTCGATTTATCACAAAAATATGATTTACAAAAGAGCGGGAGCGAAGGAAATAACCAATGTTAAAAGATGTAAATATACTTTCTTGTTTTTCGCTGATATTAACATTTTGAAAAGGTTTCAGCGTAACGAAGCGAAAGCTGTTCGACTAATTGGGAACCTTTTGACTAAGTTTAAGATAACATACGTTGGTAAATAGCCTTTTTGATATATTCTGTACCCAACCTTCTAGTTTCATGTAAATTTCAAACTACAGTTAGTGTTAACTTATTGCTTTGGGGAAAGTTCGGGTTAGCTTGACTCGAAAAATATTCTGACTTTTACTTTGGCTTCGGTACCGATTGTCGGGCTAAACATTATCAAATTAACAAATATCTCTGGGGTCTCTAGTACATAATATGAACCCAAGACAATAGAAAATGATCGTCCTTTTAATAAAACCATTTTGATTAGAGACATAAAACTAAAAAAACAACCAATGGCTGATTTTGATGATGATTTATAAAATGACCAAATAAACCACATTCAATGAAGAGTAGATGATAAATATATGAAAAAATTAAATTAGTAATTCGACGTCTACACAGAATGTGTCAAGCATTTTTTTTGTCGTTGGTTTTCTTTGGATACTTAACTAGCAATTAAGGGGCCTTTTTCTGGTTTTCCTATCTTTAGTAAGATGATAATGCATTATCCCTAATGCTATAAATAAAATAACCTAAGGGGCCTTAGTAGATAAAAACGGCAAAATGCACTGTTATCTATGAGCTATAATTGAAAATATTGAATGTTTTTTGCACTGAAATTTCTAATATGTATTACGATGGGATGACTGTTTCCAAAACACGTTTGGAAAAACTTTGCTCGATAGAAAAAAATCCTGAAGTTACCTTTAAAATGTCATATAAATGCTCATTACTACCGCATTTTACGATAATAATTCGTATAAAATCACAAAAACATAGGTATTTCTACCTTCTCGATTTCTAGACTGTTTTATTCATTCACTTTTTGTTAAAAATGTGGATGGCGCTTACGATTTTTAGTTTCGAGCACGTTGATTCCATACTAAACGCGGAAGATCACCTCCTCCCCCACCCCCTTACCTCAGGCGCGAAGAGCTACGAAATCGGAATTTTCGCTGACCGCCTAACCCCTCTTAATAAATATTTCACATTAAGTTATATCTACAAGCCGTATTATATGATACACATTTAAATTATTACTCACTAGCGACCCGCCACCGCTTTGCACGGGTGCAATAGGATGTTATTATCCATAAAAACCTTCCTCTTGAATTACTCTATCTATTAAAAAAACCGCATCAAAATCCGTTGCGTAGTTTCAAAGATTTAAGCATACAAAGGGACATAGGTACAGAGAAAGCGACTTTGTTTTATACTATGTAGTGATTTGCTTGAACTAGGTACGAACAATAATAGTATTTTAGGAGACAGCGCCCAGACTGCTACTTACCGCCGGAATCTTGAAATAGCTAGTCTAGTCTACCACTAGCCATGAAAATATTGTTCACTCACGATCACAAAATTAACAATTAGTAAAACAACACTCTTGTTATTTTTATACATAGTTTGTATACTACCTATACACCGAAGCTGAGAAACTAGAACTAAATAAAATTACTTTAACATTTCATTTAGTGCTCCTATTCTTAATTGATCCCCCCTTATCTTGAGAACCAGTCTCAGCTCTTGTCGATATGGCGCCGCGCCGTTTCCCCTCTTTAATCTTTAATAAGATCTTTGATTATTACTTTTCTATACTTTGGATGTATCGGTTCCGTTATTTATAAGGCCCAACTTACAAATACAAGAGAGCTCTTCGGGACAACACAAGACTGACGTATGTGACGAAGAGACATGCTACCTATAGTTATAAAAATGTTAATTTATTTTATGGAATTAGCCCCCAAATTCACAAAAGACAATCAACGCTAAGCACGCGCTTACGCTTATGCTGTCCCTTTCAGTTCTATTGACATTTTACGGGACAGCATGACCGTGAGCGCGTACTAAGCGTTGATTGGCGTTTGTGAATTCGGGGGAAGGACCGCCAACATAACAATTAAATAACACAGTTGAGAATGTTGCTCCATTATTTATACCAGCTAACGCTTCCACTACAGCAACAGCTAGTAGTATTGTAAAAAATATTTGTAGCGTGACCAAAACATTATTCTTATTCGTAGCACAAACACCAAAGCTTCAGAGCTATTTTCGAGTCCACACATTTTATATTAAGCCCCTTTGATCGAGCCATTTTAACTACCGCGACACAATTCAAGATTGGGCATTACTGTCGCCGACGTCGCGCTCCACTGCTTTGTTTATTAGAAAACGACGCCATTTACATTTACAAATACACGCAGAAAATGTGGTCGAAATAATCTGAATCCCAAATAAACGAATTCCATTTCACAGGAGTTAGGACAGTGATTTTAATTTGGTCCCGAATAGAGGACAGATTCAGTGTATCCCTCCCTTCGGGCTAGCGAGCCGAGAACTCTGGGTATGACCTCTTTATTAATTCACAAGTTTACGTTTGAGATGTTTGGATTATTTTAACCAGCGAATAAGTTTGCAGACCTTAATACTTTACCTTTGTCGATAAGTTTGCAAGGACTAAATTATTCTCTCGGAAATTATATTACAGAAATTCCTAACGAGGTGTGAAAGACACCGAGACGAAATAATAAATCCTCATTTCATTTTATTGTCCTTAATCTTTTTTGAAATATCTTTCTTGAGATTCAGTGTTTGCAGCCCGGAAATATTAAAACATGCTTTAGGTAGGTACATTGAAGAAAAATGGATTACAATAAAGTTTACTCAGTGCCACATACTCATACAATTTCTATCACAATAATCACAAAAAATAAAAACTTCCCACATGTATCGTACGACAGTTTCTGATATAATTAATGACCTCGCACAGACGATGCGTGTGATATCGATACCGTCACTCGTGACGTCACCGATCGGTGGACAAGGGTGGAAACAGCGGGCGGCAATTACGACAGCCCACTCAACTGAGCCCGCTTTTTCGAGCGCTCGCTCGCCGTAATCGCTCGATATGTGCCTTGCTGTTGACAGAATCTAAATTACGTACAGTCTACTGTGGAAAATACTATCTCTTTGGGCCAAATTTCGATGTATTCGGCCTTTCTAGATACATTGAAGAAAAATGGAATACAATTAAGTTAACTCAGTGCCACAGACTCAAACAATTTCTTTCAGAATAAACACAAAAAATAAAAACTTACCATATGTATCGTTCGACAGTTTCTGATATAATTAATGACCTCGCACAGACGATGCGTGTGATATCGATACCGTCACTCGTGACGTCACCGATCGGCGGACAAGGGTGGAAACCAGCGGGCGGCAATTACGGAAGCCCACTCAACTGAGCCCGCTTTTTCGAGCGCTCGCTCGCCGTAATCGCTCGATATGTGCCTTGCTGTTGACAGAATCTAAATTACGTACAGTCTACTGTGAAAAATACTATCTCTTTGGGCCAAATTTCGATGTATTCAGCCTTTAAAGCTCTAACCTTTCCACTAGTATAGAGCGGATTGAGAAGTTCTTATCCAACAGAATTGTTTCATTTTTGAGTGTTGTTTTATTGATTGGTATTTTTTTCGCTTCCCGCCAATGACGTTTCCTTAGACAAACACGGCCGCTCATGATGTTCAATACTGTTCATGCTGTGCCTTTTTAGCGATATGAATTTCTAAAATAAAGTGATCTTTAAAACGAAACAACTTTATTTGTAGGCTGACTACCTGTACTGTACCTCTTAAAGGAACCACCAGAATCAGACGTCAGATGCTTCAGCCGTGAGCGAAACAATAATATTGACGTTATCAGGAGGTATGATGTCAAAGGAATTGTGTTGCTTAGTTTTTCCGAGGAAAATACTACGACAAAATGCTACAATAGCAAATGTTAAGAGACTTATAAATAAAGAGTTACGTACTTAGTGTTAGCGTTAGACTAGTGAATACATATCTTATTGCACTGGATGAGTATCCTGGGCTATTAAAACAGAAAATTATCTCTAACTATTTTAATATGAATGCAGTTAATCTAATTCACTTTAAGAGTTCCTATCATTTATCTATGAAGACTCGATGACACTCAAAGCAACACGCACCGCCAAGCGACATGCAAAAAGCGCCAATTGGATGACATTGAAAGTCAAAATGACATTTCATGTGTCATGTCACTTCAATACATTATTATGCGCTTTGTATGTTGTGTCCCCAGTGGCGTGTTGCTCATGGTTAGCCCCTCTGATATTAAACAGTTAAGACAGTCAAATGTTATTGTGAAAACAAAAAGCTTATTTGGCAATGGTTTTGGCAGCATTACACCAGTTACAGAGTTCGTTGAATTTACGCTTTTATGGGCAAAATTCATGTTGTGTAATATTAACTTAAAATTGGCAAACTGGCGATAGAAATAGGTGGCCCCATTACACTCGGTTTGGCTCGGAAAACGGAAATGCATGACTAATCAATGTAAACTTTATTGTGTCTTTATTTAACTATTTGAGGCCGAACGCAGCGTGTGACGCCCACCTGCAAGTTGGACGGAAGACCTTTATGAGGTCATCCGTGTAACTTGCGGGATTTCGGTGGATGCAGGCCGCTCGGGGAATTTATGGAGGAGGCCTATGTTCAGCAGTGGTCGTCAATGACAAACATAGGCTTCCTCATCATCAACAGCTGTTGATGACGAGTCGTCATGTAGCTGCATGACGACTCGTCATGTGCCTGTTGATGATGATGATTGAAAAAGATTCATAATAAAAAGCAGACCAAACGTAAAGTTGGGAACCGTGAAGCTGGGAAATGAAACAAAATTATATGTTGACCTGGCAAATGATCATTCGGCGTGATGAAATTCTGCGAAACGTTAGTTGGGAAATAAAAATCGGCCCAAGGAAACACAAAACACACAACACAACAATTTTCGGCAATAAGGATCCACCCATTATACATAGGAAATTCAGACCCGCACAAGCAGATATGCTCATGCACACGAATATTTGTACTGTGCAGGGATCAAACCGACCTTTGGTGTTGTAGACAACTTTTTAGCCATTACACCAAATCGGTCAAACATCCGTTTTTTCATGTTCCAAACACGGCATGCATGATGTTCCATTGATAATAACACCTGATACATTACAATACAGCACTTGTGAATCGACCGTTGAATATCCCGTGTCAAAAGCGACAAAATAAACAATTTCCCTACATTGTCCCGCGTCAAACACGCGGATTATCGGACAACGGTCGCCCGCCGAGTGGACCGGCGGCGCCGGAGGACGATCAAAGACAAATTACGATACTCACTGAGGGTCCGCCGCAACCACGAGTACTTACTGTATTTGTAACTTAAACAGCTCTTCAACAACACGTCAACTTTTGTATCGCTTTGTCACTTTCATTCTTGTTGCTGCCGCCATTTGCGAGTAAGTGACATGACACGTCAATTGCTTATACTACGCTTTAGCGTTGCGTTAAGGGGGTTATTTCTCGACTGAAGAGTTCCAAGAGAAATAGCCTCTTTCGCCGGCGGTTAGGTATCAGTAAGGGTTTTTAAGATAAAAAAGTTTTGTTACCTAAGCTTAATGCAATGTATCGTTACAGATATTTTTCATATCGAATGATAGTATTTCATCACTCTCCTCAAATAACTTCCATAGTAACATCTGTCTTACCCCCGAATTCACAAACGACAATGAACGCTGTCCCTCATGCTGTCCCTTTCAGTTCTATTGTAATTTTACGGGACAGCATGAGCGTGAGCGCGTCATCATGTCAGCCGAACGACGCCCACTGCTGGGCATAGGCCTCCACCAAGGATCTCCACAACGATCGGTCCTGCGCTGTTCGCAGCTAGCGGCTTCCCACGACCTTGACAAGATCGTCGTCGATCGTGAGCGCGTGCTTAGCGTTAATTTACGTTTGTGAATTCGGGGGTCAAGCTGGTCAACTACCATTTATACAGTCATCATGGTATGGCAGTTGGGGAATATAGTCTCGTCGAGAGTTCATAAAGCTGCAGGAGACCTGTAGGTGCTGTTTTTCCTTCGTGTACTAACGTTCCAGTTAACGTCGACGTTATCGCCTTAACGTGTCCGATAACGACTGACGCCGCGTACGACCGCTTTAGAACAACCGCTTTAGATGTTTACGACTCGTAAAGCAGCTTAATAAAACGTTTTGTGCGATGGTTATGTTCTTTACGTTCGCTGAGTGTTTTTGAGTTTTGTTCGTGGGGAATGGAAAATAAGCTTTTTTTGCGGGAGCTTTGTGTGTTCAAAGGGAAATATAAACAGTGACTTATTGCTCCACCAAACCTTGTTCGATGGATTAGGTAATACGAAGGTCTCCCCCTCATGGGTTCTCGCCTCGGCGTGGCGAGGGGGCCTAGTACCGGTGGTAGGGGCACCACCGGGAAGCGAAGAGAACCCAGGCGTAGCAGCGTGGTGGACTGGACACCCACCCGCTGCGGCCCGTAAGGGCGGCGTGGGGCTGCGGGGCCAGTGGGGCCTGCAGGCGCCTTGAGGCGCGTGGTTGGGGCCGCGGCGCACAACCGGTTGGTGGGGGCCAGTGATCCGAGGCTGATCCCCCCTGTGCGTCGCGGCCCGGCGAGGCCGTACCGTCGGTTACGGCAGCGGAGCCGCCCTTTGGGTGGCTCGTGGTTGCGGGCCCAGTAGGGTCGCTGCGGCCCGTAAGGGCGACGCGGGGATGCGGGGCCAGTGGGGCCTGCAGGCGCCTTGAGGCGCGTGGTTGGGGCCGCGGCGCACAACCGGTTGGTGGGGGCCAGTGATCCGAGGCTGATCCCCCCTGTGCGTCGCGGCCCGGCGAGGCCGTACCGTCGGTTACGGCAGCGGAGCCGCCCTTTGGGTGGCTCGTGGTTGCGGGCCCAGTAGGGTCGCTGCGGCCCGTAAGGGCGACGCGGGGATGCGGGGCCAGTGGGGCCTGCAGGCGCCTTGAGGCGCGTGGTTGGGGCCGCGGCGCACAACCGGTTGGTGGGGGCCAGTAACCCGAGGCTGATCCCCCCTGTGCGTCGCGGCCCGGCGGGGCCGTACCGAAGGTTACGGCAGTGGAGCCGCCCTTTGGGTGGCTCGTGGTTGCGGGCCCAGTAGGGCCTGCGTACAGTGGCCAGCTAGCGCGTGGTACGGGGGTGCCGCCGCCAGCATTGCACGGGTTTCACCGCTGCCTGGTAGGGACGGCTTGACATCCTCGGCTGTCCCTTCTGGCCTCCCCTCACGCGGGGGGGGGTCGCTTCCGGCCCGCCGTGCAGGCGGGCTCCGTCCGGGGGAACGCGTAACAGGCAGGCGCTATTCACCGTGTTCCCCCACTAACGGACGATTAGAGGGAGTAGTAGGGGTTTTAGTCGGTAGGGCCACTGGTATACCATCTGTCCAGTGGTGAGTCCGACATAACCCGTCCGTCCCCCGGTGGACGGGTATGCGTAAGGCATTTCCCCTACTTAAAAAAAAAAAAAAAAAATACGAAGGTCTGGCAGTTGCGAAATAACATACTTAAAACTAAAACTAAAGTGGCCAGTAATTTGCCTTCGAAACTTATTTAAACAAAACAAACTAACTTAGTCCTATCAAAAGCTTTGATAATGTACTTGCCTGCCGTAGAATTAATCAGAGCTTGGGCCTTAGTTACCATGTATGTTTTTGTTAAATGAATTCTGACTAAAATTCTTCATCCGTTGTTTTAAGTGTTTAATGTTGTTAACAGTCGATTTATCACAAAAATATGATTTACAAAAGAGCGGGAGCGAAAGAAATAACCAATGCTAAAAGACTGTAAACATACCTTCTTGTTTTCCGCTGATATTAACATTTTAAAAAGGTTTCAGCGTAACGAAGCCAGAGCTGTTCGACTAATTGGGAACCTTTTGACTAAGTTTAAGATAACATACGGTGGTAAATAACCTTTTTGAGATATTCTGTACCCAACCTTCTAGTTTCATGTAAATTTCAAACTACAGTTAGTGCTAACTTATTGCTTGGGGAAAGTTCGGGTAAGCTTGACTCGAAAAATATTCTGACTTTTACTTTGGCTTAGGAACCGATTGTCGCGCTAAATATGATCAAATTAACAAATATCTCTGAGGTCTCTAGTATATAATATGAACCCAAGACATTCTGGAAAATTATTGTCCTTTAAATAACACCATTTTGTTTAGAGACAAGACTAAAAAAACAACCAATGGCTGATTTTGATGATGATTTATAAAATGACCAAATAAAACACATTCAATGAAAAGGAGATGATAAATATATGAGAAATTTGTATTAGTAATTCGCCTTATAGAGCGTCCACACAGAGTGTGTCAAGCATTTTTTTTTGTCGTTGGTTTTCCTTGGATACTTAACTAGCAATTAATAAATATTTCACATTAAGTTCTACTGCTTTAGCAATCTTGCGGGGAAGCATGGACTCGCCTGAGTGTGTGCGGTTGTCTCGTTTGTATGTGCCTGATAAGTATTCACGTATACGCTCTGGACGGAGGCATAGGCTGTTGGCTATTCCACCGTGTCGTACAGTAGCACGTGAACAATCCCCACTGTGCCAAATGCAGAGGGCGTTAAATATGTTGTTGGCCTCTAGCCCCGAATTAGATATATTCGCAGACAGTCCGCAATCAATATTACACCATGTTGAGAAATTATTATAAACGTTAGTTATTAAATTTACATAATTATGTTATTGGGTTAAGCCCGTTTAATTGTGTTTAATAAATAAATAAATAAGCTATTTCTACAAGCCTTATTATATGATACACATTTAAATTATGAGTCATTTGCTTGAACTAGGTACGAACAATAAAAGTATTTCAGGAGACAGCGCCCAGACTGCTACTTACCGCCGGAATCTAGAAATAGCTAGTCTAGTCTACCACAAGCCATGAAAATATTGTTCACTCAAGATCACAAAACTTAATAATTAGTAAAACAATACCCTTGGTATTTTTATACATAGTTTGTGTGTTATACACCTAAGCTGAGAAACTAGAACTAAATAGAATTACTTCAACATTTCATTTAGTGCTCCTATTCATAATTGATCCCCCCCCGTATCTTGAGTAGCAGTCTCAGCTCTTGTCGATATGGCGCCGCGCCGTTTCCCCTCTTTAATCTTTAATAAGATCTTGGATTATTATTTTTCTATACTTTGGATGTATCGGTTCTATTATTTATAAGGCCCAACTTACAAACAACTTACAATGGAAGAGGGGTAGGGAGGCCTTTGCCCAGCAGTGGGATAGCGCAGGCTGATTATAATAATATAACTTACAAATAGAAGAGAGCTCTTTGAGACAACATACTTCAAACTACTGTTAGTGCTAACTTATTGCTTGCGGAAAGTTCGGGTTAACTTGACTCGAAAAATATTCTGACAAGTATGTGACGAAGAGACATGATACCTATATTTATAAAAATGTTTATTTATTTATGGAATTAGGACTGCCAACAGAATAATTAACACAGTTGAGCATGTTGGTCCATTATTTATATCAGCTAACGCTTCCACTACAGCAACAGCTAGTAGTATTGTAAAAAATATTTGTAGCGTGACCAAAACATTATTCTTATTCGTAGCACAAACACCAAAGCTTCAGAGCTATTTTCAAGTCCACACATTTTATATTAAGCCCCTTTGATCGAGCCGTTTTAACTACCGCGACACAATTCAAGATTGGGCATTACTGTCGCCGACTTCGCGCTCCACTGCTTTGTTTATTAGAAAACGACGCCATTTACATTTACAAATACACGCAGAAAATGTGGTCGAAATAATCTGAATCCCAAATAAACGAATTCCATTTCACAGGAGTTAGGACAGTGATTTTAATTTGGTCCCGAATAGAGGACAGATTTGGTGTATCCCTCCCTTCGGGCGAGCGCCAGAACTCTGGGTATGACCTCTTTATTAATTCACAAGTTTACGTTTGAGATGTTTGGATTATTTTAACCAGCGAATAAGTTCGTAGACCTTCTAATACTTTACCTTTGTCGATAAGTTTGCAAGGACTAAATTATTCTCTCGGAAAATATATTTCAGAAATTCCTAACGAGGTATGAAAGACACCGAGACGAAATAATAAATCCTTATTCCATTTTATTGTCCTTAATCTATCCTATTAAAAATGTTTTTCATGGTATTTCTTTTTCAAAGCAAGATATAGCACTGCTCATCTTTAGTAACAGATAAAAAAAATCCAAGAAGGTTTTTTTTAGGTTTCACCGTTAGGTATAATAAATAAGTATCTATGCAGGAATGTGTTTAGAAATAAAGTTTTTTGGCATTCAGCCTTTGATTATTAAGCTCGGCTGAGTTTGAGAATATATCGCGTCCTATTAATGCTACCCTTGGTTAAAAACAGACTAGCTATATCTGTAATTCACGCCACCTTACATTCAATCCGGTAAATACGACCGTATTTACCGGATTGAAGAAAAATGGAATACAATAAAGCTTACTCAGTGCCACAGACTCAAACAATTTCTATCACACTAAACACAAAAAACAAAAACTTACCACATGTATCGTACGACAGTTCCTGATATAATTAATGACCTCGCACAGACGATGCGTGTGATATCGATACCGTCACTCGTGACGTCACCGATCGGTGGACAAGGGTGGAAACCAGCGGGCGGCAATTACGGCAGCCCACTCAACTGAGCCCGCTTTTTCGAGCGCTCGCTCGCCGTAATCGCTCGATATGTGCCTTGCTGTTGACAGAATCTAAATTACGTACAGTCTACTGTGGAAAATACTATCCCTTTGGGCCAAATTCAGCCTTTATAGCTCTAATCTTGCCACTAGAGCGGATTGAGAAATTCTCCTCCATCGGAATTGTTTCGTTTTTGGAGTCTTGTTTTATTGGTTTGTATTTTTTTCGCTTGACGCTAATAACGTTTCCTTAGAACACGACCACTCATGATGGTTAATGCTGTTCATGCTGTGCTTTTTTAGCTATATGAATTTCTGAAATATAGCGATCTTTAAAAAAAGGAAACAAATTTATTTGTAGGCTGACTGTACCTCTTAAAGGAACCACCAGAATCAGACGTCAGATGCTTCAGCTGTTAGCGAAACAATATTGTTGACGTTATCAGGAGGTATGATGTCAAAGGAATGGTTTTGCTTAGTTTTTCGAGGAAAATGCTACGACATATTGCTATAATAGCAAATCTCTTGCAAGTCAGCTTACCGAAATCGTTCACCAGGATCAAGGGAAATAAAGGGCTAGTTAAGGGGGATCGGTAAACCAAAATCACATAATATATGAAGAAGACAAGATTAGAATAAAATTAAGGGGTAGTGTTATCGTTAGACCAGAGAATACATATCTTATTGTACTGGGTAAGTATCCCGGCCTATTATAACAGAAAATTATCACTAACTATTATAATAATAAACTTGATTTGTTGCAGTTAATCTAATTCACTATAAGAGTTACTATCTTTTATCCATGAAAGCTTGATGACACTCAAAGCAACACACACCGCCAAGCGACATGCAAAAAGCGCCAATTGGATGACATTGAAAGTCAAAATGACATTTCATGTGTCATGTCACTTCAAAACATTTTTATGCGCTTTGTATGTTGTGTCCCCAGTGGCATTTTGCTCATGGTTAGCCCCTCTGATATTAAACAGTTAAGACAGTCAAATGTTATTGTGAAAACAAAAGGCTTATTTGGCAGCGGTTTTGGCCGCATTACACTAGATATGGAGTTCGTTGAATTTTCGCTTTTATGGACGAAATGAATGTTGTGTAATAATAACTAAAAATTGGCAAACTGGCGATAGAAATAGGTGACCCTATTACTCTCGGTTTGGCTCGGAAAACGGAAATGCATGACTAATCAATGTAAACTTTATTGTGTCTTTATTTAACTATTTGAGGCCGAACGCAGCGTGTGACGCCCACCCGCAAAGTGGACGGATGACCTTTATGAGGTCATCCGTCTAACTTGCGGGATTTCGGTGGATGTAGGCCGCTCTGGGAATTTATGGAGGAGGCCTATGTTCAGCAGTGGTCGTCAATGACGAACATAGGCTTCCTCATCATCAACAGCTACATGATTGGTGATGATGATGGAAAAGATTCATAATAAAAAGCAGACCAAACGTAAAGTTGAGAACCGTGAAGCTGGGAAATGAAACAAAATTATATGTTGACCTGGCAAATGATCATTCGGCGTAATGAAATTCTGCGAAACGTTAGTTGGGAAATGAAAATCGGCCCGACAATTTACAGCAATAAGGTAGAGATCCACCTATTTACCTAGAAAATCCAGACCTGTACAAGCAGACCTGTTCATGCACACGATTGTTTGTACTGTGTGGGGATCAAACCTGTGACCTTTGGTGTTGTAGCCAAATTCTTAGCCATCACACCAAATCGGTCAAACATTCGTTTTTTCATGTTCGAAACACGGCATGCATGATGTTCCATTGATAATAACACCTGAAACATTACAATGCAGCACTTGTGAATCGACCGTTGAATATCCCGTGTCAAAAACGACAAAATAAACAATTTCCCTACATTGTCCCGCGTCAAACACGTGGATTATCGGACAAAGGTCGGCCTCCGAGTGGAGCGGCGGCGCCGGAGGACGATCAGAGACAAATTACGATACTCACTGTGGGTCTGCCGCAACCACGAGTGCTTACTGTATTTGTAGCTTAAACAGCTCTTCAACAACACGTTAACTTTTGTATCGCTTTGTCACTTTCATTCTTGTTGCTGCCGCCATTTGCGAGTAAGTGACATAACACGTCAATTGCTTATACTACGCTTTAGCGTTGCGTTCGTTTTAATGAATAAGGGGGTTATTTCTTGACTGAAGAGTTCCAAGAGAAATAGCCTCCTCGCCCGGCGGATAGGTATCAATAAGGATTTTTTGGAATAAAAAAAGAGTACTTACCTTACATAAGAGTTACAGATATGTTTCTTAACGAATGATAGTATATCATCACTCTCCTCAAATAACTTCCATAGTAACATCTGTCTTACCTCCGAATTCACAAACGACAATTTTCCCTTCAGACATTTTACGGGACAGCATGAGCGTAAGCGCTTGCTTAGCGTTAATTGACGTTTGTGAATTCGGGGGTTAAGCTGGTCAACTACCATTTATACAGTCATCATAGTATGGCAGTTTGTGAATATAGCCTCAGAGAGATCATAAAGCAGGAGAGTCCAGTAGGTGCTGTTTTTCCGCTGTTTACTAACGTTCCAGTTAACGTCGACGTTATCGCCTTAACGTGTCCGATAACGACTGACGCCGCGTACGACCGCTTCAGAACAACCGCTTTAGATGTTTACGACTCGTAAAGCAGCTTAATAAAACGTTTTGTGCGATGGTTATGTTCTTTACGTTCGCTGAGTGTTTTTGAGTTTTGTTCGTGTGGAATGGAAAATAATCTTTTTTTGCGGGAGCTTTGGGTGTTCAAAGGGAAATATAAACGGTGACTTATTGCTTCCCCAAAAGCAATGGAGCTTGTTCGATGGATTAGGTAATACGAAGGTCTGGCAGTTGGGAAATAACATACTTAAAACTAACCAATTCAACCCACAAACGTCGATCAACGCTAAGCACGCGCTCAAACTCATGCTGTCTCGAAAAATGTTAATAGAACTGAAAGAGACAGCTATACTTCTGAGGAATAAAAGGTGATGTAAGTGTCTCAACGTAATAATTCTCTGGTCTTCATTAAAAATGATTAATATGGGAGATGCGGTTGAGAAACTTAAAAAATGAAAATCTGTTTTCATTTGGCTTTGTATATACATAACATAAACACACTACGAGTAAGTTAAATGTGTACATAGCGACTGTTGAATTTGTCTATTGAGATCCAAGAAAATTAGAAGCTAGCAGTAGGCCAAATGAAATGTAAAACCAAAAAACATGAATTGTTCTGCTACGAGCTTCCAAGTTGATATTAAGTCTCAATTAGGTAATCGCGCGCCTTAATCTCGTAAGCGATACATAGTTAACGGTGTCTCGGGCGAGTTAAGTCGAGAATGAGTAAGTAAGCTTCGACGCCTCGAAGCGCCGCTAAATATTCCGCTGGATAACTTCTCGATCTGAGGAACCTTTTACACCAGAGGGTTTAAAAACGATGAGGATTATTAATTTTGCAGATAACAAATTTCACAATTATGTTTCTAGTTATTCATACTGTGGCTTGTCTAGCAATATTATTAGCATGCGCATATTGATTATGAATGATAAAAGCCTAAGTGACTGCAGGTATAATAAATTCTTCTTCTTCTTTTGTAGCTTTGAGCTCCATCTCTAAACCCCCTCATCACTAGGTTTTGTCTGCAGCGGCCAACCTCAGAACGGAGTTGGTTTAGTGACTTCCAGGTTGGCCACGGCTGGTCATAAGCTGGGCGGTAAGATTTCCGCAGGAGGAATGTAGTCAGTAGGGGAGGGCATTGGAAGACCAGAGTTCGACTCTAGTGACGGCAGGCTCTGTTACGCAAGGGTTGGTCTGTCTCAAGCAGCTATTGGGGTTTTTCAATCTTGCCTCCGGCAAGCATCTTATGATTTGAATGAATAGAATAGTAGAGGGTTACTTTAAATCATGAATTAAGCTACTTAGACAAAGTCTTTGAAATGAGTGAGATGTGAAAAATATCTCACGTCTGCATTGCAACAGCTTTGGTCGCCCAGTGACATAGTACCCAGGAACTCAACAGCAACTTCGGGACCTAACCTTCACAGTAACCACCGCAACATTATTCAGTACATTACCATATACGCGACTGTTTTGAATAAAGCTTTAAAGTTATTTGAAAGTATAACAGAAAAAAGTTTAAAGTATTTGAAAGTGCCAAAATTCATTTATCTTATAGAACTTCTATCTTTAAATAGAAATGTAAAATTATAGAAATACATACCAATGTATTTCTATATTTTTTAATTTTCATCAAAAATATACTATTTTTGCGGACAGCAGTTATTAAGCGGACATTTCTGAACATTTAAATCATTTAAAACGGAATTGCTACCATGTAAATATCGGAAACTCAAAACCAATAAGGTACATGGTGGCAATCCCGTTTTTAATGATTTAAATGTTAGTGACCATGAAAGTTTAAGGAAATATATTTCTGAACATGTCGAGAAAAGAGCTTACGGACTCCTTTAAATTGTTAAACTACTTTATGGCTACCAGCTGCTACTAGATTGTTTCGTTATTTATTTATTATATTTCTCTTGCTATAAATACTAGTGCTTGAATAGTGGCTCCAACGGTTGTGATCATATGGCGCCATGTTGTTTAGTGTTTTGACCTACTTCCGACAAAAATACTGGACTTCCGAACTAAAAATGTTCATTCGCGATACTGTTTACTTTACCAATAAATCAAGACACTAACCGCCGCACTCAGAGACGTCAATTAACGTTAATGGTTGATTAGCGTCAAAATTCCATTTTTGAAAAGAGACTTTATAACAAATTAATTAAAGAACTTTTCAGAATGTCAAATTTTGACTCTAATGAACCATTAACGTTAATTGACGTCTCTGAGTACGGCAGTAAGTTAAGTATCTCTCACTGTGAATAATGCATCACTATAATCCTATGACTCGTCGACAGCAGCCCGAAATAAGCCCATAAACTTGAAAGCAGCACTTCCCTCTCATGACACAATACCAGGCTGCCAGCCCGAGTGTGGAGTCACATCAGTCATCTTGTCTAATAGGTTATATTTAATTAATTTCGGGACACGGAATAGTAAGTAATACGCCACCTTGCGCAAGCTTTGCGTCGAATCGTATTATTATCTTGTTCATCTAAATTATGGGGCATTAAGCGCATTTATAGTGAGTAAGTACTTAATGAAATTATTTACAGTAAATGCTTATCCATTACTGTAAATAATATTTTGAAAAAGCTTGCTCAAAAATGTTATTTTGT
Organism: Udea ferrugalis; assembly: GCA_950022985.1. Classification (NCBI taxonomy): domain Eukaryota; kingdom Metazoa; phylum Arthropoda; class Insecta; order Lepidoptera; family Crambidae; genus Udea; species Udea ferrugalis. The sequence continues at coordinate 171,623 of OX465518.1, forward strand.
ACTATCCATGCACATTGAAGTTTATGTAGTAGGAATTCTCTTATAAAATGATTTCTTAATTCCAATTTAATTAGAAATAATACTAATTCATTTCAAAATTTGATTATCTTAAAAGAAGGGAAGCAACCATGAAAACTCAAATGATTGGTTTGGTTTTATTATCATCCGATATGCTGAGAGTTTTATGGCGTAGCATGCTATAAAGTAACATAGGTTTCCAGTGTCTGTAGGTGGACCACAGTATCCGAAACAGTGAGGACGAAAGATATGCTGAACGAATGCGTATGCTGAGTGTCTTGCCGAGTCTTCTCAGTAGAAAGAACCTTCCGACGCCGGTGGTAGAGTCACATTATGTAAATGTATTATAAGTATTGTTTATATATATTGTACTATTATGTGTATGTTTATTAAGTGGTTGAAAGTAGGATTCTTGACGATTCGAATGTATTGTGTAATGGTCTACTTGAATAAAGAAAATTGAAGTGGCATAAGCCACGTGTACGAAGTACCGAAGTGCAGGCTGTGGACTAATTGGCTAGTAATATTCGCCAACTAGATGGTCAGACAACCTGAAGAGGGTGGCCTGAAATAGTTAGACGCAGAGTACAACATCATTAGCGACTCTTAAAAACGAATATACTTTACTTCAATCATCATCATTAAATCTTCCCCTCTCTTTTGAAAACCTCATCAAGTAACGACATCCGGGTCGTCGTATGTCAGCGACATTTTAATAAAATATAAAAGCTCAAAAACTATGAAACATCCTATTTTTAGAAGTCCATTCATCCACGTCGCTCCAACCGGTACCGGCTTGGCGTTCGAAAGTCTTGATAACAATATCCCGACGTCGCATCAATTGGATCATTAATTTCGCTAAAATAGCCAGTCAGCGTTTTTCCTGACTTAATGAATCGAAAAGGTCCAGTTCCGCTCTTCCAGGGTGGAGAAAAGGTTCTTTTCAATTACAGATCATTACAATTGCAAATTATCAGCCGAAGGAGGGACGCGTTAGTGATTTTTGATTTCTTTCGAGATAGAAGAAGAAAAACAGAGTAATCTTAGAGCGCTTAACGTAAGGATGAATCAGGGAAAAAGTATGAGGAAAAAAATTGTTTGTTTGGTAACTTCGCATAAAAACACTAAAGTAAGCTTAAGCCCAATATATTGTTTTTACAAAATAACGCTCAGCATCACCTCATTTGCGTGATTTAGTTAGCATCGTGCCATTGAATAAGCGGCAACCTCAAACATATGCTAAAGTCACATTTATATCTTTAACTAGCAGCCACTCGCGACTTCGTCGGCGTGGAATTAGGTTAACAACCGGGTCATATCTTTATAACTTGTAGTCTATCTGCGATTCAGATGTATAAGCAACATTATTGTAAAGTTTCATTAAAATCCATTCAGTAGTTTTTACGTGAAAGAGCAACACGGCACATCCACACATACAAACTTTTGCATTTATAATATTAATAGGATTAACATCAAACAAAGACGGGTTTGTGACCATTATTTTAACTGAAGCCCTGCATAGCCGTATGTTACTGTTTTCAATTCGTTCGATTATCCTCAGGCGCGAATAGGAGAGTAAATATTTTAAAATAGAGAAGCGCCTGCCTTTAAATATACCCGGAGGCAAGCTGCTCGTATTGTTATCCGATATCCGCCGTTGAAGCGGCTCTTAGCAAAGTAAAGCCATCAGCTCGGCTACCGCGGCAAGTGGAGTAGTCGTATATTAAATCCCTTATCTAATGAATGCGTACAGAACTCTCGGAGACAGGGTGGAGGGGCGGGGAGCGTACTCCCCGTACGCGATTGCTGCAGCGTAATCAAACACGACTGCTAAATTACACATACATAATATGCCTACGACTATTTCCCGAACGAGGAAGTCAGATGCACATTTAGTGTGTTCTCCATCATCGGAGAAGCACATTATCCAATAAACACAAATAGTCTTTTCTCTGAATTCGAACTTGGGACCACACGGGTTCCGAATCATAGTGACAATTAAACCACTGGGCCACTAAGCCTTACGATCATCCGTCACGCCGTGTTTGGCTTCAAATGGCCTCCATTCGAGAATTTCTCAGCGACAACCGAACGGTTAACACTTTTTCGTGCTGTGCCCTGCCCACTGCCACTTCAACCTGATGCCGAGATGCCTCTTAATGGTTTATAACGTGGGAGGTGCTCGTGGCACAGTTGTGGCAGTGCGATCAGTGCTCCGGAAGGCACGTTAAGCAGTTGGTCCCGGTTGACGTCGCTAGATGTCAGTCTTCAAGCCTAGACGGAGGCTTTAGGGCGGCTTGATAACATCTGACATTGAGGTTGCTCACTTACCTTACACTTCTCCAAGAATCCGAACTGAGCCAGCGTGTGGGAGAATAGCTCAATCCACCTCATAGTTGAGGTGAGGCCAGTGCCCAGCATTGGGACGTTTAAAGGCCTTTTATATATTATTATGTTTATGCATTTATTGATTTGCCTGCAGCTGTAAAACTACCTCACACAAAACTCCATTGTTGGTCAGCGAAATCGTGATAGTCTACATGAGCGCACACAGTCAGTGGCCAAATACCCCCATTTTGGGGTAAACCGAGCTGTTACGGCCCGCCAGCCACCTGTTAGTTAATTGAATTACCCACTCCCTGATTAACATCTGCAAACTTTAGGCGACGGCCAGGGCTGGACGTTTGCGGTGGCCAGCGGTAGTGAAGCGCAAATTTTGTCCCCTGAAAGGCAGATCTATGGAGACTTTTGCGAAAACATTTAAATCACTCCTTTGAACTGTAATTATATTTATTATAACTACAGTTTTATTATTTATTTTATTTATTTTTTTATTATTATTTTATCTAATTGAATCAGTGATCAAAATTATAGTTTTGGTAGCTTTTTAATCATTCTAGTCGTATTTTTCACAAATTTTACACTATGTACAATGGGTTTCCTGCTGTTTATTAATAACTATACTTAAGTAAATAGATATTTATAATAGATAAAGATTTAACGCTGTGGAGAATCAAAGCTATCATTGAACGCTGTAGGTACACGGGTTTTTTGCAAAACACTTTACACGGTAAAACCGTGACCAAGACACGAGCGATTGTTGCCGAAACGTCGCGTGTCGTCGGCAATAACAGGTAAAAACATTTTTAAGTCACTGTGTTGCCAGATTGGCTGGTTGCGAGTGCAAGCCACTGAACACACAACTCACTTAATAGGCCATGGCAACACAGGCAAAGTTAATAAGTGTTCAAATACTTGGCACAGACAAATTACTTATTTGGCCGTACTGTTAGTAAGTAAACTTTGTGTAAGAAAAAGAAAGAAAGAAAGAAAAAACATTTATTGATTCTGAACATCGCAACAGATAAAAACATACAGAACAAGGTGGTTAGGAAAAAACAAAATAAAAAATAAAACAAACAATATAAAAACAAAGAATTATTTCCACCAGGCAGCAGTGTCACGATGTCCAAAATTAAATGGACCCTACTCAGCTAATGCCTGGACCTGATAGGCTCAGACGCTGATTTTCAGTGGGACCAACTAAGTGGACGCACGGACATTCGCAGCGACTAAGCAATGAGACAGTGTACAATAAGACTGGATGAGATCTAGTTGTTGGCACAAGTAGTGACCCTACTTTTCATTATTCAGACGAATTGACGCCGCAGAGAGCCGGTGACCTTAAGGTATTTGAATAAACTTTGACCCTTTGAAAGTCTTAATGAAATCGGTCCCGCTGGATCCCAGACAACTGTGCACGATTATCAGTAGTGGCTTTCAGCCACGGCTTACAAACGCGTCTGACAGTTTGTTTCAGCCTTTACCAATAATACTAAATATTTATTAGAGTAGATTTCTCTTTGTCGGCATTATTGTCCTACCCGCAATAGTTTCATCAATCACCATTGGCCGGCTGATGGGATCTGGCTCAAAGCCAATCGGAATCCACTGGATATAGGACACTAGAAAACTTTTAAACCCACGGTTTTACGACTATGCTGTAATAAATTCAAACGATTGGATGAAACAAAAATGTTCCTATTGTTAGGCATTTCCGAACGCAACTTGTCAAGAGCAGTATTCCCCGCCATTATTTGACGTTTGTATAGCTATCTCACTCACTCTTTTTCTTGTACAACTTGCATTTGTTTTAGTTTGTGAATAAATTGTAATTTAAATGGTTTAATGCGTTTTTCTGAGCTTCCCTTTTAGCTCAGAAGCGGGATTAGTGTACCGAGCGCCGACAAAAACGTTTTCCTGACGAAACAATAAGTGGAAGTAACTTCTGTATCGTTTTCCAAAATTTGCTAAGCGCGGCCGCGCCGACCGGGACGCCTTGCAGAAAACAAAAACCGGTTCGTACCTGTTGCCGCACGGGTACTGTGAGTGAATTGTCGAATCGAGTGTATTGGGGATTGTTGTGAATTTGTGATAAAAGTAACTTTCAAGCCAATAACAATAAGTGGACGTGAACTTTTCCATGATATCGGATTGTCATCTTTGAAATGTGTAGTAGTGACGGACGGTGTACCCATATGATACGTTGCCTCGTGAACTTTTGAATAGTGTCTCAAATCGGCAGCGTTTTGGCGGTCCCGAGCGGAGTCCGCTGGAGCACCGCGGCACCGGACCGTGTGCGCGGTCACTGACCTCTGCCTTAATCGCTCTCTTATTGCGGAGTGTTCATCATGCTCCTGATGGGAGAGTGATTAAGCAGCAGGTTCTTGCGAACCTGAACAAGTTTCATTCGTCAAACTACTCCTAGTTAAAGTGCTAGGTATCTACTATGCCTAGTACTTTGAATAATGGAAACCAGTAGCCACAGTAGTGGTCTGTTTTTACCCCACTTCAGTAGTACCCCACCATTTCATCTGTGCCATTGGCAACCTACAGCTGATTTAGTTCAAGTCTATGCTGGTCTTAATGATACATTTTCTGATTCTGATCCTATCTGATCTGTTAATTATTATTGAGTAAGTAAGTTAATCTGAAAAGATAAAGGTATTTTGTATTCTGTGGATGTATGACTGGTGATGAGAAAACTATTTCTGAAACTTATTTGGACTTTTAAATTTAAAAAAAGAAGTATGCCGAACATTGATACTAACAACTATCTAAACCTAAACTAATATCTCAACCTTACATAACTCTAATGTTTATTAACTGCCTTTCTTTCCAATCAGTAAGTTAGTCAGATGTGTGACTAAGTTAATGCTTATGGTGTAATGTTCTGAATATTATTTATAAATTTTAATGTGACAAGATCTATTTAAGGTTATGCTTGTGGGTTACCCGATGCAGGTTACAGAAGCAATAACAGGTAGGTACCTTCCGTACCAGTAAGTTGATGCTATTTCTGCTGGTTATCAGGACACGTCCAGCATGTTAAGATATTAATTTTCATCGTTGAAGTAAGTCAAGTGTTACTGATTTAATAATTAAATTATGCAGTTGTAAGCATTGTGGTCACATTGCACCAACATTACAAAATTCATAAAACTTGTGCATTCTGTGGCTGTGTCTGTCATGATGATGAAAACAATTAGGTAGAAAAGGTGTTCATCACACTGTTATCATCGTACAGGCCATGATAAGAATGAATGTCCTGAAGTAAACTGTTACTTCAGACAAACTTATGTCTAATTATTTACAGATATTACTGTAGCTGCAAATTATTAGTTGTCATTTTTATTGATTTCAGTTGTCTTGTCTTGCGTAAAATAATAATAATTACAGAGTTATACAGAGCCCAGAGGTTACAGTTACAGTTGAATATTCAATCCATGCAAGTCTAGTTGTTCAATTAAAATTTTTAATATTTAATTATTTATTTCATCTTCATTGCACATAATAGTACGGTATGGCGGGCTTCATGCTGAGCGCAATATCTGCCAGTCAACCATTGGGCATTTGAGGTATGTCATAAATTCGAAAATAAATCCTTCAAGGAGGTGGCTGATGAGGCCAAACTGTGCCCAAAACAGAGGTTAATATTAGTCAGCCTGTTACCAACTAAGCGTTTGAGTATTGTCATGGTGATTTGTGTTATTTAAAAAACGTAGTAGATGTTTCGTATTTACAAAATTAATTAATCGAACTGCCAAATGTAAGTGCAGTCGTACAAGGTGTTAAATAATTGCCTGTCGATTAGATTCGAACTTGTTATTTTGATGTTGATATTTCGTTTGTTTTGAGTCGTTGATGACCCGTTTAGCGCAGTGGTTCAACGGTTGAGCATCGAGGGGTCGCGTGTTCGATTTCCGCACAGTGCGGGGTTTGTTGATGAAACAAGTGTTTGTGCTGAATCTGGTTGTCTGTGGTACCTTCGTTGTTCCTGGTTTCACAGAGCGAGGCTCATATTTATTATTATGCGTTATTTAGATTCGTGACAACCAAACCGTTGTAGGAAGGACCCTAATACGGATATTAGTACACGAATTATACAGACCAACATAATATTGCTGTGACGGGGTGTGTCGTGACAAGACAAAAGAAAGGCTATCAGTTTTGTTCAAATGTGATAATCATATTCACATTGGTGTGTTGTGGCGTTGCGCCACAGCAAGTGCAATTATATTAGGCACACAATCATATATTTCAGGGTTTACAATATATACGGAGTGTCTAGAGCAGTGTGTAATACCTTAACTAATTGACATCCGCACGTTGGTCACATTATCTTAGGATCAGTGAGCGTCGTGCATTGCATACATCGTTGTCTGAAGACATAGATCGGCGAAAGCTTACCTGCTGAAATAGTCTTGATGAGTATCAGATGAGTTTTCGAATTGTTTTTTTCTGTAATTGTAAGATTGATAAATGTTCTACAAAAAGTGCGTAGCTTACAGATTCAAAGCGCTCATATTATAGATATTGTACTTTGTCGATGGCCGAGCGGATGAAAGATCGCGGCAGTACCTACATCGTTTTGAGTCAACACGTTTTTACGAATGTTTATGACTGGTGAATCACTTACAGCCTAGCAGAAGTCAAAGCATTGATTATGAGACCCTTGCTGTTGTTGTAAGTTAGTTTAAATTTAAGGTGTATGTTACAGGTATTAAGTTAAATAGTTACCGATTGTACTGATTGGAGACTTTTTTTAAGGTCGAACACCGTGCTGGTAAGTCAACGGGCCACCTGGATGGGTTTAGCCGAAACAATGTTATTTCCGTTAAGTGAATAAATGATACATGTTTAGTACCTACCTACTTTTGTAGAAGCAATGCAACAGGGAGACTTCAATTGGTTCAACTGTAGACCAATAATTGTAAGGTAAAATTAAAAGTGACTATTTGACAGAACTTGCTTACTTTTATCTAGGTGGTGTATTTTAGAACTGGTTTGGCAAATACGGCGCTGTATTTAGAAACAAAAAAAAAAATGTACATGGCTGCACTTAACACTATGCGAGAAAAATAAACAGGGTGTCAAGCAGTGTTGTTGTATCCTTTATGAAAGATGCCGGTGCCGTTACACATAGTATCTATACGTGGACCACCTTGGTGTTTGATTTACGACATTTATTCACTCTAGCTCTTGTAGTTAGAAGCTGTTCGTGTTATTATAGTATTACAGATATTCGGAGTTGTATGCGACCGAAACATAGCTTTTATTTGTAAGTATTTTAAGGATCACTGTGGTCTACAAGAAACAAATAAAATTCATTTTGACTGCTGTCAATCCGCGCGCAAAGGAGCAAGTCTACTACTTACCTACCTATTTTAATGGCAAACCATCTTGGGCGCTTTGGTGATCTTGCGTTGGTGATGTTGAATGTGATTGGTAATGCTTGGTGATCTGAGTTGGATGATTTATTTTGTTTTACGATGTTAGACAAAGTTTTTAAGTCGTTCTGCGTTTTATGCTTCACATGTGTTAAGTTAAGATCTGTTGAGGTATGTGACATGGTTATTGGTGAACGTAATATCATGTGCAAGGGGTAACGAAGTGACAGGCTTGCACCAAGTTTAGATAGTCAAATTCAGGATTGTAAAAGTGTAAGCCGTAATGTGATTAAGACTATACACATAGTCGCCGTCAAGCATACTGTAATGTGATAGCTCGTGACAAACTGAATCGTTTTAAATCATATAGTCCATTCTGATTATTCTTAATAAGAATGAAACATTACTTCTTGTATTCTTAAGATTTATATTGTTTGTTTGTAATATTACTCAGTGAGCTGCCATTAAGAAGGCGATATTTGTTCGCTCATTTTGTTGCATTATCTGATTTATATTGTTTGTTTGTGATTGTTTGTAATATTACTCAGTGAGCTGCCATTAAGAAGGCGATATTTGTTCGCTCATTTTGTTGCATTATCTAATTTAAATTCTTTGTAATATGACTCAGTGAGCTGCCATTAAGAAGGCGTTATTTGTTCGCTCATTTGCTACATCATCTGATTTATATTGTTTGTTTGTGATTGTTTGTAATATTACTCAGTGAGCTGCCATTAAGAAGGCGATATTTGTTCGCTCATTCGTTACATTATCTGATTTATATTGTTTGTTTGTGATTGTTTGTAATATTACTCAGTGAGCTGCCATTAAGAAGGCGATATTTGTTCGCTCATTTTGTTACATTATATGATTTATATTGTTTGTTTGTGATTGTTTGTAATATTACTCAGTGAGCTGCCATTAAGAAGGCGATATTTGTTCGCTCATTTTGTTGCATTATCTGATTTATATTGTTTGTTTGTGATTGTTTGTAATATTACTCAATGAGCTGCCATTAAGAAGGCGATATTTGTTCGCTCATTTTGTTACATTATCTGATTTATATTATTTGTTTGTGATTGTTTGTAATATTACTCAGTGAGCTGCCATTAAGAAGGCGATAATTGTTCGCTCATTGTTGTTACTTGACTGTAGGCGATTGAGAACGCTTCAGACTGTAAGTTATTTGACTGGAGGCGATTAAGAACGCTTCATACTTGTTAAATAACTGGAAACGATTAAGAACGTTTCAGACTGTTTGTTACTTGACTGTAGGCGATTGAGAACGCTTCAGACTGTAAGTTATTTGACTGGAGGCGATTAAGAACGCTTCATACTTGTTAAATAACTGGAAACGATTAAGAACGTTTCAGACTGTTTGTTACTTGACTGTAGGCGATTAAGAACGCTTCAGACTGTAAGTTATTTGACTGGAGGCGATTAAGAACGCTTCAGACTTGTTAAATAACTGGAAACGATTAAGAACGTTTCAGACTGTTTGTTATTTGACTGACTGTTTAAATCTCGAGATTTGCCTTAAGAGGTGTTGTATAAGTCGCGACTTGGAAGGTGTACTTCCTGAACTGGCATTAAGAAGTCAGTTGTGGTGGCATTAAGAAGTCACCTGAACTAGCATTAAGAAGTTAGTTGTGCTGGCATTAAGAAGTCAGCTGAACTGGCATTAAGAAGTCAGTTGTGGTGGCATTAAGAAGTCACCTGAACTAGCATTAAGAAGTTAGTTGTGCTGGCATTAAGAAGTCAGCTGAACTGGCATTAAGAAGTCAGTTGTGGTGGCATTAAGAAGTCACCTGGGTATGTCAATATTACTTAGCTTAGTTTTACTTTTACGTTGCTTTACATGGAGAATACTGCTCGGGGCGAGCAGTGGTACAGGAAGGCCGACTGTTAGGCATTTCCGAACGCAACTTGTCAAGAGCAGTATTCCCCGCCATTATTTGACGTTTGTATAGCTATCTCACTCACTCTTTTTCTTGTACAACTTGCATTTGTTTTAGTTTGTGAATAAATTGTAATTTAAATGGTTTAATGCGTTTTTCTGAGCTTCCCTTTTACTATATTTCAGCACAGCTGGTACGTTTTTAAATTTCACCTATATCTTTCCAAATGCACTTTCTGGATTTCTGATCGATTAGATTTTTTACATACATACGTACCCTCACGACCATCATCCCTAATGTGGTAGTCAGAGGCACACTGATTGTTGACGCCATGGTGAACGGAACATTCAGAAGCCCACATTTCGCCGAGGGAATTTGAACCCATCGTGGCAAGGGGCGAGCCTACCACCGTTATTCCGGTTGCTTGGGTTTTTTATCGGTGTTAACAATTCATCACCGGAGAGTTAGCCGCGGTTTGTACAATGAACACAAAGTAGATGTGTTCCGGCCAGATTCGATCTCGGGACCACAGGGTTCCGAGCCAGGGTGCTGCTTAACTACTGGGCCACGACGCTCTTTTTGATTTTTTAAGTTCCTTTAATCATTGTTTTGGAGACTCATTTTGTAAATCTTACTTTTAATTGGTTTTTGAATAAAATAGACTTTATGCTACGTTAGAGAGATGGGAGTACACTCTGATTTTTAATTAAGTGTAGTGAAAATTACAGATTAACTTGCTCGTATCTTCTACCCTTGACCTTTTGGCTCTAAAATGTAGTGAAGCGTGTCATGCTGCCATCTACCACTAAAGTACGATTTAGTTTTCCTGCACAAGGTGCTAAACCATGGCATCAGATGTCCTGACATTCTCGAGCAAGTAACTCTTAATATTCCATACAAATTGCCACGTCATGCTATAGCGAAATTATTTTCAACACCGTTTGCGAAAACGAATCTTGGTTGTAATGCTCCCTTATATAGAATGTGCAACGAGTTTAACAAGCTTAACGGAAGAGTGGATGATCTGGATATATTCCACGATTCTTTACCCTCTTTTGGTAAAAGGTGCTGGAACTAGTTGCAGGTTAGGTTTTATCTATTTCAAATTTTTAAATTGTAAATTTTAAGTTTAATTTATTCGTTTTTATTGTTGTCAAATTGGTGAATGTTGTACGTACCTGTAATAGGTGTACATATCAGACCGTGTATATGTAGTTAGTTAATAATGGTATAGTTTTAATATGTACACTGTGGGTATGTCTTTAAATAAATAAATAAATAAATAAAGTTGAAGCCATAGTCAAGAGAAAAAAAAAATGGTTTCAACGTCATACTCAGCTGTCACAGATTGTCAAATGTCATTTAGTTGAGAGCTTCTTCACCTGGAACACAAATTAGGGAGCCTCCGAGAGGCTAGATAACTGCACATAATACTGTAGGGGTCCTAGGGTAGGGAGGGTCTTAATTTCTTCGGACAAAGCCTTCGTGCAGCTATAATAGAACTCCACTTAAGGTAAGTTCGTTCTACTTTTTGCTATCACATGATTTTTAGAGTCTTATCGTCGATTTCAATGCGAAGTTGGGGCAACGTTGCGGTGATGAGCTGAGAGTGGGGCAATTTGGATATGGGCAACGGAACAACAGGGGCCAGATGCTGGCAGACTTTATGGAGAAAGAGAACCTCTTCATGATGAACTCCTTCTTCAAGAAGCCCGTAAGCCGCAAATGGACCTGGTTCAGTCCGGACGGTAAGGTGAGAAACGAGATCGATTTTATCATGTCGACGAAGAAGCACATATTCAATGATGTCACTGTGATCAACGCTGTTAAGACAGGAAGCGATCACCGCATGGTCAGAGGCACATTGAATATCGACATAAAGCTTGAGAGAGCGCGACTGATAAAATCCACGCTCCGACCAATACCGGCTCAGATTCAAAACCCCGAGTGCTTTCAGCTCGAGCTTCAAAACCGCTTCGAAGCCCTTGAGAACAGCATTGATGTGGACGATCAATACAACATGGTGGTGGATACTGTCCGTACGGTAGGGTCCAAGCACTTTAAAACCCGCCGTCCAAAAATAAAGAAACTCTCCAGCCATACTCTCCTACTCATGGATCAGAGAAACGAAATGAGGCTACAGGACTCAGTGGATGCCCATCGTTATCGGCAACTCAATAGACAGATATCTAAGTCTTTGACGAGCGACCTTCGCCAATTTAATACCCAGCGTATTAAAGAGGCCATTGAGCGGAACAAAGGCTCCAAAGTGTTCGCCAGAGATCTGTCTATTGGGCAAAGCCAACTCACGAAGCTGAAAACTGAGGCAGGTAGCATCATTACGTCCACACCTGAAATCCTGAGGGAGATTGAGAGTTTCTATGGACAGCTGTATTCCACGCAAACACCTGTTGAAAGCAAGGCTAAAGACCCTAGAGCCAAGCTTACCCGACACTATACCGAAGATATCCCGGACGTCAGCCTGTACGAGATTAGGATGGCTCTCAAGCAGCTTAAAAACAACAAGGCGGCGGGTGATGACGGAATCACAACAGAGCTTCTGAGAGCGGGCGGTCGGCCGATACTCAAGGTTCTCCAGACGCTCTTCAGTTCTGTCATCCTCGAGGGCAGAACGCCTAAGGCATGGGGCAGAAGCGATGTGATGCTGTTTTTCAAGAAGGGTGACAAAACTCTCTTGAAGAACTACAGACCCATATCGCTTCTGAGCCATATCTATAAGTTGTTTTCGAGAGTCATTGCGAATCGTCTCGCTCGCAGGTTTGACGACTTCCAACCTCCCGAACAAGCCGGGTTCCGAAAAGGCTATAGTACCATAGACCACATTCATACGCTGCGGCAAGTTATACAGAAGACCGAAGAGTATAACTTGCCACTTTGCCTGGCGTTTGTAGACTATGAGAAGGCCTTTGATTCGATTGAGACCTGGGCAGTGTTGCAGTCTCTCCAAAGGTGCCAAATAGACTACAGGTACATCGAGGTTCTTAGGTACCTATACCAAAACGCCACTATGTCGGTCCGATTACAGAACCAGAGCTCTAATCCGATCCAACTACAGCGAGGCGTGAGACAAGGAGACGTTATTTCTCCGAAATTGTTCACAGCTGCGTTGGAGGATATTTTCAAGCTTCTGGACTGGAAAGGACGCGGCATCAACATCAATGGCGAGTACCTAACACACCTACGTTTCGCCGATGATGTAGCTCTTATGGCTGAGACCTTGGAAGACCTGAACATAATGCTCGAAGATCTCGGTAATGCTTCTCAAAGAGTGGGTCTTAGGATGAACATGGACAAGACGAAAATCATGTTCAATGCCCATGTTGCACCCGCTCCAGTTAACGTTGGGAACATTACACTCGAAGTTGTTGACCACTATGTTTACCTGGGACAGGCAGTCCAGTTAGGTAAGTCCAACTTCGAGAAAGAGATCTCTCGTCGAATCCAGCTCGGATGGGCAGCGTTCGGGAAGCTCCGGCATATATTCGCGTCCGAAATTCCTCAGTGTCTCAAGACGAAAGTCTTTGACCAGTGTGTGTTGCCAGTAATGACATATGGGAGTGAGACGTGGTCGTTCACTATGGGTCTCATAAGAAGGCTCAAAGTCATCCAGCGAGCAATGGAGAGAGCGATGCTTGGTGTTTCCCTGCTTGATCGAATCAGAAATGATGAGATCCGCAGGAGAACTAAGGCAACCGACATCGCTCGAAGGATTGCATCGCTGAAGTGGCAGTGGGCGGGACACATAGCGCGGAAAACCGATGGCCGTTGGGGCGGAAAGGTTCTCGAATGGCGACCGCGTACCGGACGACGTTCCGTGGGCAGGCCCTCCACAAGGTGGACCGACGATCTTGTCAAGGTCGCAGGAAGCCGCTGGATGCGGACAGCGCAGGACCGATCGTTGTGGAGATCTTTGGGGGAGGCCTATGCCCAGCAGTGGGCGTCGTTCGGCTGAAATGATGATGATGATGATCGTTGTTATAATTATTTTATACGAGCCGATTTATCAATCATGCGGCCATGTTATCAGCTAGCGTGTGGGCTATTTAACGGTGTTTTTTCCTGTAGCAAAAGCGACCTTTCCGATCAGTCGATTTATGGCGATGGGTATTTGTAAGCGGATTACTGCTGTCTGAGGGCATGCGAAATCTTTGACAAAATACCGCACACCAAATTGGCCAAATAAGTAAGATTTCAAATTATTGAGGCAAGGAGGGGGAGAAATTCAATTTGCAACATGAAGAAAGTACCACAGTAGCAACATTTGGGTGCAAAATATGTCTGTTTGTATTGGTTTGGGTGTTTCCAATGTATCCTAATGTATATATTTACAAAAAAATATGTAATTAAGTATAGTATACGTTGGTTATCTAGTATTCGACAGTACAAACTCTGTTCGGGACTAGATGGCGTTGAGTCGAATAATATCCAAATATTTATTCATTTATTATTTCAAGCGTTAAGAGTAAGGACAGTCGGGCAGGGTTGTAGAAGACGCTGCCAGAAGCCCAGTCTCGCGCTACTGATCATGATACTGATGGTTTAGGAGGCTTTGTCGTTGCTATTCCTTAGACCTATATTTCAGAATCATTACGTAGAGTAGGAATTCAAAGAAAAAAGATCAGCAATTTCCAATATTGCTTCCAACTTTCATAGTATATGTTAGAAGTTAGAAAAGCTACCTTTGTGCTCTCGTCTTAATTGTCCAATTAGTTTGCCGCCAACTCTTAACGACTTAGCTATCATTTTTTGGATCGCAGGTATGATATCAAACCAACCATGCAACTAATGAAAGAACAGAACGTGAGGAAACAACAATTTTCATAGTGTTATGTAGAGAATTATTTGAATGATAAGCATTTGTGGTCATCATAGAAATAATTGACTCCTCTGCACTGCTATTATTCATTTTGTGTCTTAACTATATTTGATAATGATGTAGGTGATATTAAATTTTGCAATAAAATCAAATTGCAAAGAGTAGCTATCGATTTCTTTAAACTGCGTCGTCTTTGTTCATAGGTATAAATGAGCGAATTAACATAAGTTAATGATTCAAAGGGCTTTTTAAGTAAATGATTTCAAAGATTCATGTGATTTTTTACGAAGCGTAAGGCAAGTTTGGATATTGGTCGAGTCCACGGGCGGGACCATTTTTTGTGATCCAAAAAAAGTTGCGACAGAGTCGGCCGAAAGTTGCCGAATACGGGGCGCGCCCACAGCTGCGCTTCGAAACTGACGTTTTTTTACTTTTGCGTGTTGAACATTGAAAAACTCGTGCTAGTTGTTTTGTAAGCCTGTGGAAATTCTTCTTTTAGATAATGTTACCGGCAATCTTTCCGTTTTTTTACGAACCTGACATATTCTGCATTTCTTTCACTCTTTTTAATTCATCGTTCTTTTCAATGTGTTTAGTTAGTTTTGACGTGAATAATGAATAGAATCCTTTGTTTTTTTTAGAAGTATGATGAATTAGTTATATTGATACGATACACTATGCCTACGACACGAAAACACTTTCGCCGATCAATAATTATACTATTTCTATAACTACAACGCAGAATACCTACCACAATCCATCTTACAGAAAACAAAAGACGCCGTAGGGATTAGAATTCAAATTTTATTTCATAATAATACAAAATCAAATAATGAAATTCCCAGCATCAAAATTTACTCGGTCACTGACCCCTGCTTTATTCCTTTCAATATTTTTTACATAACGGCCTTGGCCTCCCAACGTTTTGACTTTCTACCTTGACCAAGACGCTATATTTTATTCTACCTGACTAGTCTGCCAGTTTTCATATTCCGCTTTCAAAGGGTTTTACATTTGAAGCTAGAAAGATTAGCAATCAAACCAAAATTGAATCCTGGCGGCTGGTCCCTCTCGTTTTGTTTATACTCGTTTCCCCTCTTTTGTATTGCTACAATTATGTTTCTCTTAAGCCTTGTTGATTTCGCTGGTCTGAAAAAATACCAGCGGTCAAAGTATTTGGCAGTAGGAAACACGGTATATTTGTATTTTGGTAAAAAAATACTTGGGTGTAACAGATTACGCTGAAACGAAGAATTGAGTTTCTTGCCGCGGCTTCAAAGTAGGAACCACCTTCTACATAATTCGTCCGTGTCCAATTTTATGTATTGTTTGTATATTTTATTATCATGTGTATGTTTATGATGGGGTAAAAATAAGTTTTTGACGATTCGAAAGTATTACTGAAAAGTTTGTTAAATAAATGGAAAATGCTTTGATTTTATAAATGAGAGAATTTGGTAACTGATCGCAAATATTTCCACTTGTGGACGATAAAGCGCAACTATCAAAGCGGAGTGGAGTTATGTAGGTATTTAACTACCAATTAGAGATTCACATGTCAAAATACGGTGATTAAATCGTTTGCCAATTCCATTTCCAATCAACTCGATTACGTGAACATATTCCTAAATAAGCCATCAAAAATTAACACACATCACTATTTAGAAAAGCGGTGACGATTACATTAACGAGGTGGTCAGGGAGTTGAGGTTCTCACAGCTAAAACTTAGATTCCTTAAGGCGCTACCTCACCAGAAGCACTCGCGTGAAATGTAACATTATAGATTCTACTCTGAGCAACATTACAATACTACCTCCCTGACTGACGACCAGGCGCCTATAATGTAACATTTATTAGGTAGTCTTTTGAATTTGCGAGATTTTAATGAGTTGTTGTCATAATGCGCCTAATAAGGTAAGGGATTTATAGCGATTGACGGATACGATTCAAAAAGTTTGCCAGTTTAGCAAAAATATTTAAGTAATTTGTTAACCTACTTTCACAGGTAGTTTCATTTGGAATTTCGGTTAAGAGTCCATAAACTTGTTCTTAAACTAAGCCCGCATGTTCTCCTAATCCACACTCTTAATTTGAAATATGGTTCAACTAACTAGAAATCTAGTCTAAGATGATGAGAGATGTTTTTCGTGCAAGAAAGGGAGCTAAGATGGCTGGTGACGCTGCCAAGTCGGTTTTAGTGCCCCTTTGGCTATGCACCAAGCGCTAACTACTCCACAAGGCACCACGGGACTCTTGAAACGACACTTTAAGTGAGCATTTGTTTATAAAACACACCAAATGAGTTTAAATTGCACGAAAACTACATGATTCAGATAATCGGTTAATAATGACCTTATAGAAAGAAAATAGGTTTATCAATAATTATAATTCACAAGCAATCACCGTTTTACACAACATGTAGTTCATTTCAGCCACCGAGTACAAATTGTAGCCCAAATGTTATTTCGATGTTAAACCCTTCTAATTCGGAACGTACCCATAGTGACGCTTATGACAGCAGCGGTCTGTCATCAACTGTCATGCGATACCACGTGATGCCGCGTACACTTTCTTATTTTACTTGATATTTTCAACAATTTTCACAATATCTTTATAAATTGTAGCCTATGTGTTATTCAGATGTATAAGCAACATTCTTGTAAAGTTTAATTGAAATCCATTCAGTAGTTTTTACGTGAAAGAGCAACACGGCACATCCAGACATACAAACTTTCGCCTTTATAATATTAGTAGGATAATGTACCAACAGAACGAAATACTAAACACGGACGTAAAAGAAAGACGGACGGAACATCACACTAAAAAAATGTGAAGCTAGCAAGGTAATACAATTTCGTTAGTTGCACACGAAATACGCTCACACCAACTAACTAGGTGCTACAAACCAACGCCATTTTACCCCGTGTGACAGCGCGAATGACACGTGAATTGCATCCAAAAATATTTATTTAAAAATGCCGTTTGTGTCGTGAAATCTTGTAAAAACGACTTCAGTAAACTTAAAAAGTCACAAGGAATCACTTATCACAGGTAAACTATGATTATTTGTTGTATTTTCTCCTAATTACATTTATAAATTGTGATGACAATTCTAAAGAAAAAATGCAACAGTGTTACCACTTTTTTGACGAGAAAATTTCCCTAAATGAAGGGAAATCTGTATTTGTCACATTTGTGACTCTAAAATCAGATTTAACCATTTATTGGGTTCCGTATCTCAAAAGGAGAATAATAAAACCCATGCAATTAATATAAAATAACACTTGCGTTATTTTTAATAGGTTATACTTTTAACTTGCGTTATTTATTAGGCGGCTTCTAGTATCCTTATTATTTTTATTACTTGCAGCTACTTTCAAACTCTCCAGAAAAGCAAACACAAAGCAGTTTTTCCCCTATACTGCAGGTTTGATATTATGGGACAATGTACTTAGGTAAACGACGTGACGACCGATTGATGATTGATGGCTAAGAAATTGGCTACTACACCAGCGGTTGTGGGCTCGACCCACAGTCCAATCATTGGTACATTGTGAGATAATGTTTTTTTTGTAATTTCAAACTCAAATAGCAATATATGTATTGACTTTGAATTTTCAAATTGTTCAATTTTATTGTTTTTTTATTTTTGTTTTTATTTGTAACACTGCATCGCCCTCCATATTTTTCTGCTTAACCCCATGGTTGACTAGTAGATAATGCCTTATCGGCATTAAGTCCGCCATTTGTGCCAATTCATTGTTGTGCAATAAAGAATAAATAAATAAAAACCTACCTAACATGATTATTTTAGCATAAATAATTAATTGAACAAATAACGATTCACTTTTCCACAAGCGCTAATCGATTCTCATTTATTGTGCTGAATTACTCATATTTATTTCGCTTTTTTTCTTAATGTTATAAAAACACAATAAATGAGAGTTGATTAGTGGCGCTAGTGGACCATAGACGGACTCTTAATTCCTCTAACTGGTAAGAAGTTAACCTTCCATCATCAACTCATCTGATGTTAATAATGTTATGTAAATAAAACATTTCCCCTCAAGTAACATGTGCTTTCTTTTCTTACACAGTGGTCATAAAAAATATGTCAGCTAGGTCAACATTATGATTCTTAAGCTCCCGGCTCCGATATTTCATAAATTTAAACGTAATCTGCCTATATACATCCCACTGCTGGGCACAGGCCTCACCTCAACTATGAGGTGTCCGACCCATACTCCAACCCGCGGGCTCAGTGCGTATAGTTAGAGGGGTGTAAGGTAAGGATAAACCTTCTGTCAGATGTTTAAAATAATAACAATCATAATCGGACTTAGGTTAATAAACCCGGTTAGAATAAAAGGTAAACTGTAGGGAAATGATGATTTATATGGCAACCCCAAAATCACGCACACACCATAGACTGGCATCTCCTAGTACCCTTCACTCATGATTCGACGAAGTGGCGTCCGTCTTTCTTTTACGTCCGTGATACTAAAATTAAAACTAAAATACTGCTGCTAATGTTTATTTGCATAGGAAATCATATTAACCCTATGGGATTTGCTTAAAATGGCCATTTTAGGAAGTCAGTTCAGTATGACAAATCTCATTATTATTCACTAACGTATCTAATTGGGAGAAAATTTACCACCAAGATCAATAATCGGCCTCACACAAACAAATACACACAGCTTACTGAAGCATGTAGGGTAATTAATCGATCAATTAGTGTTCCTGTTGTGTCACTTCATTGTCAAAAGAGACAACAAGTAGTTAAAACAGTGCTGCAGTAATAGAAATCTGATTCAGGGGTTCGTTTTTTAAGGTAGAGCTCCTATAGCGAAAGCAGCCTGCAAATCGCAAGCTACACTACTGGTTTCTATTAATCTCCAAGACGCGCATTAGCCACTCAAATGTCACTGGTAACTTGAGCTACCAATGCCAATGTCGTCTCAATTGTCACTGGTAGCTGGCAACAACGGACCGTCCCTACGAGACGTCAAAGTAAGAAAAATAATAAGTCAAAAGTTCATGTTGAGGTTATGTTTTGATAATAAGTGCATGCTATAAGTTTAAAATAAACTTGTAAATAGATTATTACATATTACACACTGTAATATATTTCAAAATAATTAATAATTTGTGTATTATATAGATGCAGAGAAAAAGGTTACAGATTTGATTTTTAAATACTAAAAAAAATAGTAAAGTGAAAGTCGAAAAAAGTGATTTTTTTTCGCCATTTTTTAAATTCAACCAATTAATATTAATTTGCTTTAAATGAAAACACGTTAGTCTGTATTCAGTAAAAACGCTTATTTAATGAGCTTTTCATCTGTGTGTTTATCATTTTGCGATCCTATTTGGAAAATTAGCAAATAATTCTCGGAAAATTCGCATAAATTTGCAACAGAAAAAAACAATATGGCGTAAACGATGTGACAGGTGAGAAGACATTAGGTATTTAGCGGTGACGATAGAGTGGTTAGGCACATTGACGACCGTCTTGGTGTAATCAAAAAAAAAAAAAAAAAAAATAGCTTTATTTAAATAGACCTGTTACAGAGTACTTTTAAATCGTCAAATCTAATTAACAAACAAAACATACTTAATAATAGACATGAATACCATAATATTAAATGTAAACAATAAATATACTGTACTTAAATAAATGTGATGCTACCACCGGATCGGAAAGTTGTTTCTGTACTGAGAAGAACCGGCAAGAAACTCAGCAGTTACTCTTTTCAACTGTTTCTCTTTTTTACAATAATTGTTAGTATATTACAACAGAACTTAGAACAAGATAGCACATTTGTTTGAATTTGAGAAGTTTGAATTTGAGAAGCACAATTGTTGAGAAGTCGGCTACTACACCAAGGGTCGCGGGTTCGATCCCCGCACAGTGCATGAACATGTCTGTTTGTATTGGTCTGGGTGTTTCCTATGTATATTAAGTATGTATTAACAAAAGAAAAAGTATTTAAGTATGTTTATCCGTTGTCTAGTATCCCATAATAACGGACTATAATTAGCCCACTTGGGACTAGATGGCGCTTTGTGGAATAATGTCCAAGGATATTTACATTAGGCCTAAGTCCAACAATGGGCCAGTATAGTCAGAAAATTATGATAATGCTATAGAATGTTATGATCCGTCACACAACGCCACCACCCTATTTATTTGGTAAGCATCAACTTATGATGTTAATATCAAAACGGTCTATTGTTGTCGGTGTCCAAGTAAAAGCAGGTGTTGCCCCGTGGCCATTTATGTGGCCGTAACTACGTCCAAACTACTTAGCCACCATGTTGAGTAGAGTCCGTTTGTCCTGTAACAGCTATCTAGAGAGCATTTTTGCCTTATTTATTACTGTCCTTGGGCTGACGACAGTGCATCTAGAGCCCACTTGGGCAATAATCCCAGAATTAAAGTTTCCCTTGTGACTAAATGGTCACATCACTTTGACTTTTGATGTCCTCTTTTTAATGCATGAAGTCCAGAAAATAATAGTTGTTATATTTTCAAAGTCACCTTAGTCAGCCTTTCAAATTCTATTCACGCAATATTTTGATGTTGATAATGTGTTGCCCCTACAAATATGTTCGTATGTTTATGGTTATGGTATGGTTTCGTATTCAAACTTAATAAAACTAAAAAATAAAAAAGGTCAGTTATAAAACATTCTTAAGTTGATAACAATAACCAGCGTGTGTTTATAACTGTTGACTTACCTCGTCTGGCTTCCGAAGATAACAACTCTTTTCAACTTTTTGCAACTGCTGGTGTCCTGAAACAAACGAAAACACATTTCAGAAAGACCGTATTTTTACATTAGAAACCATCTAACCACTACGCCTATAGGAACCAACCAGTACACATGTGAACACACAAATGCATATATTATATTTTCTTCCAATTTGATGTAACTGAATTACCTTCATTAAAAAATGTTATTGTAAAATAGCATGAATGTTTCAGAAATTGATTTATGATTAGGTCACAATATGTCCTTCTGTGGGTGTTTTAGTTTGTAATAATGCCCCTGAAACACTGTTGAAGTAAATAATCCAATCCATTCACCTTTTTATCCTTTGCAAATGGTAGTTACATTAATGAAGGCAATAAAAGTTAATTGCTTGCCGGTAATATTAGTTTGTGCTCTGATCCTAGATAGCAGTTGATATGATGGCGTCCATGGGGCCGCAGACATGCCACAGCTAAGATTAATGGACGACCTGAATTATGGCATTACAGTTAAATGGAGAGATACAATCTGAATTGAGTAGTTCTGGGATTACAATTGAAATTGAAAATGGTTAATGTTTAATTGTTTACAGTTCATTATTTTGTCGATACCCTCAAGTAGGTTATATTTGTATTCAAAAATCAAAATTAGTCCTGGCTCCTAGTTACTGTCCCCGTGGTGTAGCGGTTAGCATTGGGCTCTCAACCCGGACGGCGTGGGTTCGTATCATCATATTTGTGTTGTTGTTTCGAGTTAGCTAAAACAGTGGAGGCTGTGGGGGAGGTATAACTCCCCCCTGGCTGTGCTGGTAATGCCAGCATAGCGCCACAGGGGTCCACAGGCACAGAGTTCTTAACCAGAGATCACGGGGGACCTGGATACGCGCTGAAGCAGTTCACTGGGGGGGAGGGTTACACGGACTAGGCATCACCCCCCTTCCCCTGGAAGGCAGAAAAGGCAGAAGTCCATAAAATTCTCCCCGTAGAAAAGGACAGTGGAGGCTGATCAACTCGTGTCCAAAAAGTAAGATGATCTATGCTGTCGGATGGGCGTGTCAGAAGTCTGTCTTCGGGTCATAAAAAGGTGATGGATAAGAGAGTGCACTTGCACTAGATATCTCCTGCGTACCTGGTTAATCTCGTTGAGATTATCCGCTGAGGTTGAAATTGACCAGGAGGCCTTATAACAGGGAATAGAACGACCCGTGGAAGACTCCATATTGTCAATCAGATAATGCCGTAACATAAAACCCTCGCCTCAACTGGTAGGTGACGGGAAAATGCTCATGTCAGTCTCTTGCTATAGAAAATATACAGGTGTAACGTGCTACTCTCGTTCAAACCAGTGTCAAAACGTCATACTGACGTCACTGACGATGGTTTTAATGCGATAGTGAACTTTGTTTAGTCTAGCTCATAAAGAAGTTTTTACAACCCACAAATCAAAATTGTACATCAGAGTATTCATGTTTTATTTATTATCTGTAAATTTATTTGTTTTATGTGCAATAAAGTATTTCTTATCTTATCTTAAATCATTTCACCAGAGTATATTTTTGCAAAGAAAAACACTCCATTGATGGAAATGAACTGATAGCTAGATAATTTAGTTAGCGCATGTTTTTAATCATTAGACTAGTTAATGATTCTGTTGGCTTACAAGATTAGACCAATCCAAACACGCGAGCATGCCAACATGCTTCGATGATCGATAAATAATTAACACCACACGAGCTTGCCAACTCGACATGCTAATCTATCATTACACCATGAGATTAAATAATATATATATATATATACCTTTGGAATGGACTCCTACTTGTGGTTGTAGGACCTCAAACAAAACACAGCTTGTACTAACTATAACATAATTTTAAGTTATTTAAAGTTAATTTATATAAATGGTGTAAGTAGTGCAAATCCAAGTTAATTATTAATGCAATTAAATGAAAAGAATAAATAAAATGTGTGTAATAGTATATAATATTATGTGAGTATCTGCTGTTTAGTGTTACTTACCTATAACGTTAGAAAAGGTCACATTATGGTTGTTTTATAACTCTGAAACCATGAATTTCAAGTAGAGGTCTCTTAAGACTCTACCAACAAGTCTATACGAAAAAGAGTCGAAAGGCAGCTTTAAAATGTATTCAGCAACCAGTTTCAACAATAAATATTTCGATGGGACACATAAGCAGCCATACATCGTTTAGGAAGTGATTTAAACAAGTCATACAATAAATAACGCTTAATATTGTAACAGTAATATTCGGAAGTTGTTCCCTAGATTCGCGCCATCACTCACTCGGCGCTTACATGACTCATTTCTCATACGTAGTTTTATTAATGTGGTATGGCGATTAGGATGTTATTTACGAAGCTGAGTAGGGTAGCCAACGTTCATGACAGAAAGCTCGGATTAACAAGTCCTACCAATCCGACCCCAAAGTTACAAAAAATATTTAAACAACATTTCGTTTAACATTTGTAAGAAAAATCGACTATATCTTGGTTGTAGTTTTCGACTCAGTTATGAAGGTGTTTTGTAAGCTAATTTATGGCCATGAATCAATCATCAATATAATATGGGAGGTTTTTCAGAGCTATTTACAGTTTTATTTTTAATAGCGTTTAAGAAAATTCAGATAGGCTTCAAGAAATTGTACATAGGTATGTACAAGTTTTTGAAGCCTATCTGAATTTACTTTTGAGGAAAATTACTCAAACATAGAGCATTGTTATTTGGAAGACAATTTTGTCTTATCCCAAGCTTTTCCTGTCATATCCTCACCCTACATTAATTTGTTAATATTTAAAAAGGTTAGGTTCAAGTTCACAGAGCTGGAAAAACATCGTTTATGTAACTCTATTATTTATGAACTGTCGGTGAGCTGATTGACTGCGAGCCGATTGAGATTAAATCTAAAAGTTAATCTAAGTAGCTTTATTTTATGTCCTAATAGATAATTTATGACTATATCCAGACCTGAGGGGTATTCAGAGGTACTGATTGATGTCTACATCTTTAACGAACAATTTTGAACTGACTTACTCAAATTAGACTTGAATTTCGAAACATTTTAATATTGAGTAATAGCAGTATTTTTTTAATTCAATTCCGTTACACACAGAAACACTCATTACCTATTGCCTGAAAATTGTACTTAACTGTGTTAGATTTAATTGCGTTTTCATTTAATTTTAAGTGTTTTTTTGCCGCAGTAAAGTTTTTCAATTTCAATTTCAAATCAACTCATGAAGGGTCAGGTCAAAAGTACCTTGAACGTGTACCCCAAGACGTGTGTCAGTATCGTACCAAGGAGAAAGATGTGCGAGCTCTACCCTATGAGCAAGAAGGCGTGTAGGTACTTATATACGGCTATCACATAAAAATACTTACGAGTAGGTATATGATTTTTAATTTCCTTTAGAATGAGTGAGCGGGAAGTGGCGGTCGCTGTCACACCGCGAACGAGCACTTGCCGCTAATCTTGTCGGAACTGACACATCACGTAGTTTTTCTCAATCCAGTCCTCGTGCGCTTTGTATCGAATTTCTAACAATCATTATGTGTTAATTGGAAATAATTAATGTTAATTGGAACAAACAGTTGCGATATTTTAAAGAATCACTTTCATTATAGATTCTAAGAATAATTCTTAACATAACATAACATACCCTCACGACCATATTCCTAATGGGTTAGTCAGAGGCACACTGATTGTTGCTGTCATGGTGAACAGGACATTCAGAAACCCACATTCGGCCCAGGCAATTTGAACCCAACGTGGTAAGGGGTGAGCCTACCGCCTTTATCCGGGTTGCTTGGGTTTTATATCGGTGTTTTCCATCACAGGAAAGTTGTGTTCATTGAACAAGCCGCAACTTGTACAATGAACACAAAGTAGGTGTGTTCCGGCCAGATTCGATCTCGGGACTATTGTGTCCGAGCCAGAGTGTTCAACCACTAAATATTTTGTCAAGCTAGAATAATTGCAAAAATATATTCGTAAGCCGCTATAGAAACGGAACAAGTAGAGTCAACGTCTAACCATGGATGAGTCAGCAGGAACATGCCATTGTCAAGTCTATACAAATATAACATTCGCCCCATTTCCTTGGATAAGTAGAATATTAATTTATGCCCAACCCTGTCGTATTTATTTAGTTCACGAATAGGATAGAATATGTCGACTCATTCATACCCTAAGTGATCATACATACTAGAAGCCGTTCATGACTTCATCCGCGTGGTTTATTTTTCATGACGTCATACTCGTATAGCCTTCCTTAATAAATGGACTATACATGACCAAAACAATTCTTCACTTCCAACTAGTAGTTTTAAAGAAACCTCTAGAACTCCAAGAAAGGAACCTCCGAGAAACGATTGCCATTGATTGGAGACAGCATTTACGAGTATGCGAAATATGTTTAAGATCTTTTCATGGCTATTATCTATATTTTACTTTTTAAAATCAATATTATGTAACAGTGAAATTCTTTACTAAAGCGTACTGAAAATGGCATACCGCGCACTAAAAGGTCTTCAGATGTTGAAAGGTCTTTTCTTTACAACGGAAAATGACACATTCACAATAAAATGTTTATTGGCAGCAGTTTATCTACTAGCTAAAGTGACAGTTCCATGCGTGACGCTTTGAATCGTCGAGTCAATGAGTTGGACGAAGATCAACTGGTAAAAGAATACTGGCAATCCCATCAAATATAATCGCGTTACCATCGACACTGTAGTGTGTGACGCGCCTCTCCTTATTAGGTTATGGCTTTCCTATATATCTAGTGTGTAATTAGGATTAAGTTAGTAATAAATCATACTTCCTAGTGACAACAACTCTTTCATTTGTGTTGCTCCCGGTCCCCACATTGCATGGCGACCCTGCCAGTGCTGCCGCGTAGGGCAGCGCTGCGCAAAGAACAATTGTGAAAATGTGGTGAAAAAAAAAAACAACAAAGTGAACTCAAAAAAAAATATGAACAAAACTGAAAAACAAAACAGACATGTGATGATCATCGAAGGGAAGTTGAGCACATGGACAAGTGGAAAGTTATGAAGAAGGCGGAGAAATGATTGGTGATTGTGAAAAGAAAAAGCGAAGATTGGAACGGATAAGCTGGGCGCTGGGTGTTGTTGGAGACAGATGATGTGGAAGGATGTGCAGAGAGCCGGGAGATGTTGGTGTCGGAAGTGGAAGCCGCCGGCAGAGATACGACCGACCACCATCGGATGAGCCCAGCGATGACGGACATAGCTTGTGGAACGAGGAAGTTTAATTTTTATATTTTTTTTGTAATCTTTATAATTTGGTAAGAATGGAGCGGCCGCCCATCGTATTTAAAGGAAGAATTTAACATTAGGAACTTGTAATAGTTCGTTTGATTTTTTTTAATCATTTATCTACTTTAGAAATTTTTGTATTCGGAACTCCTAATAGTTCAATTTATATTCACCTTAAAATCACTGTTTTTTTAAATAAAAATAAGGTAAATAAAATACCTAGCTAACTGTTGGCAATCAGTTTCTCATAATAATTGTTAATTACATTTCATAATATTTTTTCATTGTTGTTTTAAATCGCATTTATTGTAATTTATCTGTATTTTGGATTAATATATTTTTTATTTGGAAATATTCCAATTTGATCCCAGGTATGTTGAAAAAGTAGTTTGTTCTTGAGTTATTTTATTAAATCACAGCATTTTTTTTACAGATTTCAGTTTTGCAGAGACGTAAGTTTTTTTTAAATAATCGAAAAGGTGTTTTAACATTAATTATTGTTCAGTTTTTTTTAATTGTGAGCAAATAAATTAGACATTATTTTGAAATTTCGACATTATTAATTAAATAATATCATGTCCATCAAAAATATAGCAAATTATCATTATTAGATTAAATTGAATATTAAATTGAATAAGTTTTTGGCATTAACTAATCATTTTACATGTTAAATCAAATGCTCAAAAACACTTGTAAAAGATTTGCAGATTTTGAATAAACAAACCGAAAGTAGAAGTCAGCTTTAAAATTGAACATGATAAATAATCATAAATTGCTTTATCAACAGATCTAAGATTATTTATTTGTCATTAAGAAATAGGTTTGACTTTGGCACATACCGTTGTAGCCGTATCAGAAGGTTATTTGTCTTATATTATTATTGCACGTTTTGATTTCGTTTGATTAAGTTTCATTTTACTGAAGAGAAATAATTATTGTAGGACTCAATTATTTTATATTGAGATTACAGAGCAAAGGACCTCCATGAAGAAATGGTTTTGTGGTTAAAGTTTATATTCTTAGATAAATAATTTTCAGTCGCTAATTATTACACCTATTTTTGAAACATTCTGAAACCTGTCCAATATTGCTTACGCACCAAAACGTGCATCAATCAGATACTTGTGTTATTGATATTTCGAAACTACTGTTCAAATTAAAATGATGAAAAACTAATCTGTCCATAAATCATTTTAAGCGAATTTCTTATTAATAGTATGGAAATTAATTTTGTTTAGTTTACGTAAATATCAAATGACTACATAGTGTTTTATTTCGGTTTGAATTAAAAACTTGAAGATTTATTTCTCAAGATAAAACCAACCAAAAAACTGAATGTAAAGGCTCCTTATACGGCGGTAGTCAAAATCGTATTCTATTACGGTGGTATTTTTATTTTCGAGATTTATTTCTATTCTATTCAGTTAAAATACACCAAAATGTGAAATGTTTCTTCTAAATCTATCACTCTATGACTGAATTGACGTTTGCAAGTATAACACATAGAACAACACTACAAAATCAATCAGTCTGTGTAACGTGGTCGACGGGAGAGCAGGTTTCATACAAACGCGCAACGACAAAAGTAAGTACAGCGATATTTATAAACTAAGTTTTTCGTACAAAAAACCCGTTAAAGTTTGTTTATGAATTATTTATATAATTTTCCTATTGTCATACTTACTATTTAAATAGCTTGTTTCATATTTGTTACTCATTTTTTACCTAAAAAACAAGAAATAAAATACTGCCGTGAAAGGATACGAATTTTATAGCTTCATCCTAATTCGGTGGTATAACTCCGAAATAGGAAAAACACTGGGCATATTTATTTGTTTATAACTTTCAATTTATTAACTTGATTAATTAGTTTCAAGTGTTGTTGAATTAATTATTAGTCTCATACATTAGAAACCATATTCTGCGGTATGTGTTCTTTATTAGAAATCTAGTTAAATATGGAAACTGTTGAGTACAAATTGTTGGTTTCTTAGAAATGGTCAAATTAGGAAAGTGTATTTTAACTTATCACAAATGCATTATTTTGTATAACTTTTGACTTGAGTTATACACATCTGACCCAAAAACTTGCTATCCTCTGACTAAGCATTTACACTCGTTTGTTTATCGCAATTTTGATGGGTCAGAATAAGGATTAATAAAAGCACGAGTAGTTTTCCTATTACGGTGGTAGTTATTCTAGATAACTCTGTATTAGGTTCTATATGATCTCCTATTACCACTCTATTCATAGAACATAACAACATTGCAAGTTTTGGGGTTCCGTAAATAAATAAAAGGTTTTGTACCTTTTTTTGTGAATTCTTATTAAATATGTATATTTTTGATAAAACCAAAAGCAACTAAAACTTATAAATGAAAATGTTTTTAGTTTTATACGTTTTGTTTCTGTTTTTTGTAGAAAATATGGACAGAAAGAAACGTAAGTGTTATACTAATGCGCAAGTGGCTGAAGCACTTGCATCGATTCGGATCGATCTTCGATCAATTAATGTATGACCTCTATTACCTTAAGTTCGCTTTAACTATCCTCTACGGATTGTTAATTTCTGAGAGATTGAGATTCAAAATTATGTTATAAATACGTTATTACTTTTTAACCATTTGTTCCTCTATGAACTGTTTATTTTGATCGGTGCGGTGGCCGCTGACGGCAGCTGGCAGTTTTGATCAGTAACAGCGATACCATTCCTTAAAATGATGTTGAATCTCAATTACCTTTTGTTTGCTTTGACTATCATCTTTGTTAATTTTTGAGAGATTGAGATTTAAAATGACGTTAAAATTCGTCATTAATTTTTTGACCATTTGTTCCTCTACGAACTGTTGATTTTGAAAGATTTAGGATGATTGTTATTGTTCGCCATTGTTTTCAAAAAATATAATCAGGTGATTTCTAAATGAACTTGCATTTTTCTTTCTATAAAATCAGTTAACGCTGTCCTGGCGCATGTAAAAATACATTAAGTGGTACTTTTTTATTCATAAAGTCCTTCAGAATCTGTTGGAATTATTGTAAGAAGTATTGTATTTCAACATGAGAGAATCCTAAGCAATTTTCATGTTAAAATACAATCCTAAAAAATGAGCGAAGCGGCGTCAGTCTGTCCGATTTTTTTTTTCTATACGGACTGATATTTGCTCCATTTTTACATTTCACTCAATGTAAAAAGCAAAATCAACCGAATTAGAATAATCCAAAACTCTTTTTAAAACGTATGTGTAATCAAGTCAATGTCCAATGAATGAAAAACTTACAATTTACTTTACTACTTCAGTAATTTGTTTATATTATTTAATAAATATTATTTGTACAGAACTCCAATGAATATAGTTTATGAACCTCCGTATTAGGAGCCGTCTACCGCAGTAATAGGCTCTGACCAATGTCATACCTCTGTATTAGGGAAAATCGACCCGACTACTTAAATATTTTTTTAAATTATGAAATATCATGAAAATAAACTAAGACTCAACAGCAATACAAAATTTAAATTCCACTTTTGAAAATAAAATAGTTTGGCACCTTTAAAAATACTAACAAATGCTTATTTTTGCGTCTTACTTTCAAATGTTGCGAAATCCCTCCGTAACAGGTGCTTTTACCTTAACTAACATTTTGAAAAACTAATTTAATCGGTTATACGGAAAAATACGCAAAAATTGAAAAGTATTGTATTCCCTTGGCTTATTGCAGAAGTTACTTCAATATTTCAATGTATGTAGGTATTCATATTAGGACGAAGTTGTTTACTTGCAGTTCATATTAGTTACGGTGTCATGTTCATGTTTCATGTGTTAGCATAACTAATGCTAGTAGGTGGTCGATTCTTATTTCTGATGATGTTGCTGTTTGAATTCTCAGATAGTTGAAATAGATACTGGAATGTATAATAGAATCGCATCAACAAAAAAGGCATCAGTACTTTATAGTTTGACTGTTGCCATGTAGGTAATTAATGCGATCAGATAATGAGTTAGATTGTTATTTCACGTCATTGGCAAGCAACAATTTTTTTAGTAGACATAAAGTTTGTAACATTTTAAACAGTGCCTGTAAAGCAGCTCACTGAGAGTAAATTGTAGAAGAGTAAATAAAAATGCATTGCTTAATACTATGAGGAATTTGAAAGAAAAAGTTCGCTTAAGTTAGACAGATTCGAAAGTGAACCAAGAGTCAGAAGTTATTATTACTTTAGGCAGTATTAAACATCTTTTTGTAACCTCATTGAGTGCAATTAGGTACTGTCCTCAAAGAATTAGCAAGTGGTGATGTATTTATGTATGTATGCATGAGTGTTCTGAGTTGAGAATAATTTGGCGGATAAAATTTGTAGTGCAATTGGAATGCGCACCCAAAAGCAAGCAATGTTTTATAAGCCAAAATATTTGAGTGAATGTTTACTAAAATGTTTGATCAGAGTTCGTATGAAGGAAAAGGTTTAAAATAAGGATTATGATGAGAAACTCAAGCAAGGTACACATGAAGGTGAATGAGAGAAATGTAGGGATCGGGTCCTTCAGAAAATTTAAAACTGTTGGAGACAAAAATGTCTTAATTCTTGATGCCCGTTATTGATATGACAATAAATAAACATAAAGAGTCCAATCCTTCTGTTCGATCATAGTGTGAACGAGTTTCCTCCGTGAGATAAGTTGGAGTCAATAGTGACTTAAAAAGAGACCTTTATAGTTAGTGTGAGTAAAGAAAGGGAGATAATGAGAATATGGTACAAGGTACATGGAGAGTCGGATCCTTCCATTCGATCATGGTGCGAACGAGCTTCCTCCGTGAGATATGTTGGAGTCCAGTAGAGGCTTAAAACGTGACCTCCTAAATAATGTGTATAAATGTAAAGTCGACTATAAATAAAAATGAATAAATAATGATAAATGTACCAATAATATAAATATGAAGATAATGTTATAAGATGAAAAATGAATTTAAAAAAAAGGGGACCGGCCGGCCCAAATAATGAAATGACGAAATATAGAAGTGAGAAAGTGACGTGTACTATTAAGATTGTTGAATATGAGCATGAGAAAGTAAATGGTAAAAAAACATGAGAATATAAAGTTTTAAGTACTTAAGTATGTCAAGTTTTAGTTTGGAATGAATAACGAGAAGTATGTTTGTATTAGATAATGAGGACTCAGGTTGAAGTATAAAGATGACAGTATTTTTTTTAAACATGTTAAATTACAAAATGTATTTTTCCTTGACGGTATTGTAATGAAGTTGATTTAAAAGTTAATGTGTTTATACGAAACTTAGGTATAGGTTTGATTTATTTTTCTTGGCCAACTTATTTAAAACATCAATGGTAGAACTTCATGTTGCTTCCAATGCGTAGAAAGTGAATAATTAAAATTTTGTTGAATTGAAATATGAAAACTACATAAACTGGTTGTCAACAGGAATGATATGTTTACTTTATTTAAGGAATGATGAATTGTAATCCATTTATATTTTACGTAATGAAATGCTAACTGTAACAAGCATTATTATCTTACATTAATTTAAAAACAAAATAAAAAAAAAAAAACCTTTTTTTAATTTAAGGAGGTGTTTATGGCTATTTAAGGTTATAGGTTCAGTATTTAAACATGCAAGTACTTCTTATAGTTATTCAAGAAATAACAATAAAATAACTCATTAAATAAAATGTAACAGAATGTATTTAATTTTTTTCAAATAACTTTTTTTTTAACAATCAGATGATTAATTTTAGTGAATTATTTTATTAGTACAACAACTTTAAGCAATAACTTTAAAGTACAAATGAGAAAATTCATGAAAACTTTCTAATTATTACCTATTGATTGCTTTTAACGTTTTTTTTTACCATAATTCTTTTTTAATTAAGTGCTTACGAGTACAAGTCAAAATGCTAACAACAAGTTTTTACATTTGTTTTACTCCCAATAAAATTGAGTAAAGACAATAATTGTGTGAAAATGTAATGCAATTCACTTATTCATTAGATGAAGTTCTTCTGTAAACAATTACGTAAATTTTAAATTATTTCCATTATATTATCGATTTAATTGTATTTTATGCAGATGTGAAAGCCTATACAAATTATCTAATCAAAAATTGTGTTTGATTTGTAGTATACAATATTAAGGTATAACAGTCATTGTAATATGGTTTATAAGCAGATAAGGATTTTTCAAAGTTCATTCATGTTGTTTTCATGTGTTAACGTTAACTTAGATACAGGGTTTTTGGAAATAATTAGATATTAATAATTAACTTCACATTGCTGAAACATACTTTTTTTTAATGTTATCAAGTAAGTACATATTAATTGAACAAAGGTACTTATTTCTGTATTAAAACCAATTGTTATCAAAAACTCAATTTCGTTCAATATTAAGAAAAATGAGTTTGTAATTTTACAGTTACCAAAGTTGTTCAAGATCATTAGAAATCCAGCCAATATTTGTTTATTGTAACAAAATATTTTAACGCTTTTCATTCAGATTTATTTAAACCATTTTGTAACTTTGAAAAAAAATACTTTGTTTGTATTTTTTTTTCTTTCACGGGGGAGGTGTAGTGTGTGACGCGCCTCTCCTTATTAGGTTATGGCTTTCCTATATATCTAGTGTGTAATTAGGATTAAGTTA
Organism: Udea ferrugalis; assembly: GCA_950022985.1. Taxonomy (NCBI): domain Eukaryota; kingdom Metazoa; phylum Arthropoda; class Insecta; order Lepidoptera; family Crambidae; genus Udea; species Udea ferrugalis. The sequence goes on from OX465518.1 coordinate 204,814, forward strand.
GTAATAAATCATACTTCCTAGTGACAACAACTCTTTCATTTGTGTTGCTCCCGGTCCCCACATTGCAACACGCAAAGAAGAAGAAGAACTGGTAAAGAAAGGCAATTTTAAGTCAATAGTATTAACAACTGTTTTGCAAGTTTGCCACAAAGTGCTTTAGCCGGGATATGAATATAAGTTCTGAATGCGTTGTTGGGAACTCACTGCTGTAAAAAGGGCTCGCCCTCGCTCACCCATCCTGAAGCGCAGCATTTGGCACATTTCGAAGTGCTCATTCTGGGAAGTGCATCGAATGCGAAATGCACATTTTCACATTTTGCGAAGTGCACATAGTGCGTCAGACTCAAGGCTGAAACAAGGCCAGTGTGTGATATAAAAACTATGCCTTCTGCTACCTGTTTGCGGTACAATTGTATCACACTAGGAGGAGACGACGGTGAAACACGTATTGCTGGCCCATAAGCAGAGATCGTAATGAAATATATAAATATAATCCAGAGTTATTTATTAATTTATTATTTATTGCACAAAATTAAGAAAAAAAGTACAATTAGCAGACTTAATGCTTGGAAGCATTCTCTACAAGTCAACCGCAAGGCATAGCAGTTAAGGAAATTTGGGCTGTGCAACTTGCTATAGTTATAAGTTAAGAGTTATCTAGAGTTTGAGCTAAGAACCGAAACCGACGGCGAAGCTTTGTTGAAAAAACAGACTCTACAATATAAAATCGTCATGGAGCTTCGTCGAATAGCTAAATCAATTTCCTTATTCAATTACTTAGTTTTTATTATTACGCCCCTGAAATTACATGAAAAGGTTGGCCTACCCGGAAACTTGCGGCCTTTCGGCTATCCAAGGCCTTTGGGAAATTGACCGCGCCTGTCAGAAGCCCTCAACCTGTCAGTCGCAACTCGCAAGTCGACGATTGTTTATTTTAAACACTGGCAGGGATGGAGCGAGATAGTAAATGCATGGAATAGTTACAGAAGATCCACAACTATGAAAGTTAGGGAATATTTTCTTGGAAGACATCGTTTCAATCATACACTGCTCAAAAGTGTCTAGGGATATCTCAAGCATTTTCGTACAAAGTATAGCTATTTGGGAGGCTGTAAAAATCAAAATATTGATACCAACGTAGAAATTTTTAAAACACATAAACTGCTATATCTGCCCTTTCAGATTGTACAAAGGAATTCATTGTAGTAGCATTATTGTACAATCGTAAGGACGTTAAAAAAATACAGATTTTTCTTTTAAAAGGTATCAAAATTTTAGCAAAATCAAACGTTTTTTTTGTAATATTCTTAACTTTTATCTTATGTCTCTGTCCTGGCGTTATTCTAAGATAAATAAATAAATAAAAAATAAATATCCTTGGACATTAGGAAATAATAATATTATTATTTTATAATGCTGAACTTGTAAACAAACTTAACTTTATGAAATATTTGAAAAATGATATCCCTATGATATCCCTAGACAGTTTTGATGTGTGTATTTAGATTCCTTTGCAAAGGCCTTGCAATTTTCGGAAAAATAAGGTGTCCTAAAATAAATATTATCTAAATACAATGGTTGTTAATAGCAACTACTTACGTTCTTGTCAAGCGGAGTCTATTCTGCTTGAGTAATTAACGAATTGAGCTTAAAAAGACATTCAACAAAAAATACCTATTAGGAACTACGTAGAGTTACGTTCGTGTAACCTCAGCTCTCTTAGCAAACACAATACTTTTCCATGAGCTTTGTCGACGTTACTTACATAACATAACATAGAAAAAGGCAGTGAGAGAGGATAAGTCAGAGGCCCACTGATTATTGCCGTCATGGTGAACGGAACCATATTTATACATTTCAATAAATAGATGCCTGAATTAGGTTGAAAAAAAACCTAATTCGTATGATAATTGAAGCCATTCCTCAGTAGGCGCGTAGATATCCTGATATTTAAAATAAAATAGCTATATTAATTTTTGTTTGTCAAAAAAGAATATTACTCTTCTAAGAACGATTTTATTAATTTGTGCCATTGCACAACATTTTGCAGACTATTGAACCCACTGTACGTTGTCTAGTTGTTGCAGTTACCTTCGAGTTTCAAAAATAAACAACGGACGCGCCGGTCGTCTTCATAGTTAGTCTAGCTAGATCATATTATTTATCGAAAACCATAAATTACATGTACTTTTATTTTCCATACAGGAATGATTAATAGGCCCGTTCGTTAATATTAGAGTGATTGATAACATGCTAAGCGCTATTTAATATCGTGTGTGGTAAGTGTATTAACGGCTTAATATCAATAAAGTGAACTTCCAGATATATTTATAGCTAAAATATACAAACGACCGTAATGTGATTAAAGTTTAATTTTATGTGGCCGGATATCTGTTTTTTACATACATTAGTAATCTTCTGAGTATACATATCACTATTAGCTACCCATAGTACAGCTTGCCCAGCTTAGTTTGTGCAATATCTACTACCATTATGTTCTGTGATTGCCAATGACATATAAAAAGGACGTAGAGTTGTAGACAGCAGTTTGAGACGACATAGCACAACATCTATCTGTTTCTTTTACGCTCCTTCTTACCTTCGATACCTAATAATAAGACCCTCCTGGTGGACTTGGTCTACAGCGGCCTGTTTCTATGAGATTAATCAGGAACGCAGAAGGCATCATAGTTGCCAAGTATGTGCGCATACGCACTTTTCTACGACCTGATGGTACGACAGATTGACTCGTCCAGTAAACTGGGAGGAGAATGACCTTTTTCATGCCCATCTGACTGGATCATTTTGTTTTTCGTACACGAGGTTGTGGCGACATCTATCTCGCCACATGCGAACTACAACTGACGTAACCTGAATCGCGCTATCAACATTATTCAAGCGACTGAGTACATATACAGAAACCCGACATCAACGGTCGGGCAGCAGCCCGCCAGACAGAACACCTGTCTGGTCGGAGGATCCTCCCTTTTCTATGGTGGATGAGGAATATAACACCCTGTTCCTCATATCCCCATAAGGTAATCAGCTACCACTGTCCAAGCCAACTTCAAACAATAATACAAATATAAATGTGTTGTTAGTACGCGCGGGATATATCCAACGCTCTAAGCATTTCGACGAGTACCCGTTATTGAGTATCTATTGCTGTTATTCAACTATAGTGTAGAAACTATCGATAGTTTTGAACTTTATCGATAATGTGTCACTCCTTCCCTGCTTGCTAAGTTATAGTGCAAGAGCTAATTATATTTACTGTCTGAATCCAAGTAGTCACCACCTCTCTCAATTAACGACGAGGTACTGTCAGCTCTAACCCGTGGATTCGGAGCTCATTAATTCACAGGCTGGAGCGAATTAATTCCCCTTCGCAGGTCGTCGTGAAACCCGAAGGGGGGGGGGGATACACTACGCCATAAGTAACGAGATTGCGGGGCGCCAGCAATTTGGTGCATCAGTGTGAACTGAATGACTGAATTCTGACTGAGGATTATTGCACCTGAAGCCGCTGAATGCGGGTAGTTTTTACTTTTATACTGCGTATTTATGACGCAGTGTCAGCAGGAGAGCGCCGTGGATCGGTGGTTAAAAACTCCGGCTCTGGAGATCAACACAGACCGGAACACCTAATTTGTGTTCATTGTGCAATTCACGGCTAACTCTCCGGTGATGGAAAACACTAATAAAAACTTCTGGGCTTCTGAATGTTCCACTCATCATGATTTAATGTTTAAGTTAAGCTTCAAATTTCACAACAGAGAACCATTTGAACTGCGGAGCTAGGTGGTTTTAATATCTGTGCTTTGTCATTAGTTTTTTTTAAATTGTTACTTGTTTGAAATGGACGTGTGTTTGCACTGACACACGTGATCAGGCCCCCCCTGATAAGTTGTAATGGTTTGAAAGCATAGGGCGCTGTCATGAATACATAAAATTCTAGCAGGTATTTCATTAATCATTTTGCAAGTACCACTAGTTGTTACTGCTGGTCAGCTGAACTCCTCACGTGGCAGGTTCAGTTTGAAACAATCGACTCTCGTTTCCAGTCTCCCTGTCCACATGTCGCGAACGCCCAATTTGCGGGTATTTATAGACGCAATGTTGGCACAGACGAACACTACACATGCACTGATATATGACCGCCTATTTTTGACACTTCCGCTTGTTGAATTTGCGGAAAAATTGCATGGCATTTCTTTGGATGAATCATTTGAGTTGTTTTTATAGACGTCTGTTATTGTAACATTTTGAATTATTGTTATTTTATTGTTCTCGATCGAGAGGCAATAATGAATAGTCCCTTTTGTTGTCTTTCAGTGCAACATTTCATCAGATTTGTATTTTTGCATGACTACATTGATTTGTCCTCCAACTGTGACACACAGACTGTGTTTCATTCACTCCATATTGTATTGTTTAGCATGTTTTACTTTGCGGTGAGGCCTATACCCAGCGTGGGCGTCGTTCGGCTGACATGATGACGGTGATGATAGGACTTCTGACTATCACTTGGTATCAGGCTAGAGTTGCGAGTCGCGAGGATGTCTTTCTTTTTTGACGATGAAAAATAAACACAGAAACAATTTGTCTTTAAGTTGACCTACATATTATAGCAAAACCTGCTTCATAGAGTATAAATGAATCAAAATGTCACTTTTCATTTGTGAGGAAATCTCTTACTATACTTTCTCTTGAATCACTCTATCTATTAAAAAAAACCGCATCAAAATCCGTTGCGTAGTTTCAAAGATTTAAGCATACAAAGGGACATAGGGACAGAGAAAGCGACTTTGTTTTATACTATACTAGCAGCCGCCCGCGACTTCGTCCGCGTGGACTTAGCTGTTTGTGAAAAAAGATTTTCTCGCTTTTCTGTTGAAATTTTCCTGAATTTTCTTTGCTATAAACCTTACGGAGCCCGGGACCTTCCCAACGAATGCAAAACCATGGAAATCGGTTCGTGCGTTCTGGAGTTATAGCGTCAGGAAGGAAAACCCGACTTATTTTTATATAGTAGATAGTGATTACATTACGTATTTATTTCTTCAAGCACACCAACAGCGAAATGTATACAATAGTTGGATATACATTAGAAATTCATCGAGCTTAGTTCTAATATCGGCTAATTAAAGGTATACATAGCCTTACCGAAGACAGTGAAGAAGAATATAGTCAGTGACAGACTGGCCTTTACTTTATTTTATTTCAGAACCACAGGCTTAGCCCAAACTTTAGTTAATGTATAAAGGTAAGATACAAAATAAACTTTACCCAGCTAATGTCTGCTTCTACTTCGCATAAGTCCATTAAGTATGATCGATCAGTATAACTTCCCTTTCATAACTAGAATCCTTTCAAAGCTCTGCTTCGTACAAATGTACTCAAATCTCAATATTGACAAATTGAACGGTGTTTCTTTGTTTGTGCTGGCGAATCTGATGGAAGATATATAACGTTCCCGAGGGGGCGGGAAACCATAATCTCGTGTCAGCGTGAGGTAAGCCTCTGTCTTTTGCTTTATTTTATTATCTGGAGGAAAATAAAAAAGGTCGCCAAACTAATGTAGCTTGAGCTGTTGAGTCTGCGGGGACTGTCGGGGCTCGGGCTTGTTTGTGGTCTGGCTGGTTTGGGATATGACTCTGAAGACACTAGGTAGGTCGTAACTTAATAAAGTTTAGTAGAATATGAAGAAAGAGTTTTTTTTTCTATTCTATTTAACCTATCACATTTGGCACATAAAAAACGTAACAGAAAAAAAAGTAAGAAAAATAACATAGACTTAAAACTTACATATTGATAAAAATAACCCTTTATTTCATAGCCAAAATACGGTAAAGTATTTTAATTAAACAGTATTAATTTCATCAAAATCTGTAGGTACCTTCTTCATTATAACAGTAATGAATACAATAATTTGATGAAAAAAGACGGTGTTTTTAAATATACATATTATTGCATACTTAGGAATTTCTTCTTAGTTTTGGTGACCAGAAAAATGATGAATATAACACGGTCAGTCTGGGAAAAATGAATTATTGTGTTTTTTCGAAAGTAGTGTATTTAGTTTAAACCACATTACAGAATAAGTGCCGATGTTAATCAAATCTTATTTTTAATCTCCTATCTTAAAATACATATTAAAAAAACAATTTAGACTAGGAGACAATCGAAGTACTTTAAACTGATCATTTATTAGAGAGTGCTTCATAACGTTAAATCAACCATTTCTTTTCTTACAATGAAAAAATATTAAATATAACATAATAGAATAGACTTAATAAAGCAACAAATAATACCGGTTTCCCGGTATTAGTAACAGGTCGGCCTAATACCGTCATACCGATTTTATTGGAAGTATTTTACGGCACGGAGGCCTGTCTGTCTGTCGCGGATTTATGAGCCGCGGTTAGCGATACGATTGTTTTATTTCACAACACTCCGGTATTGTATTAGGCGCTAGTGATGTGACTAAGGCCCGGCGCCCATTATCGGCATCGGCAAGGAAAAGGATCCTTCGGTATCCCACATGCAAGCGCACACAATCGGCAATTATCCTTAAGGATGCCAAACCGCAGGTTGCCTCGGCGCCGGCGGCGTACCGAAGGATGCCGAAGCATCCTGAAGCATGCTCAAGGCTGCCGATACAGCAGCCTCAAGCATGCCGAAGCGGTATTTTTGTACTACGACCACATATCACGGAAATTTCTGCTTTATTACCATTATGTTATAGTATATTGCTATTTGCCACCTTAAATCCTGAGGCGTGCCGATGCCGATAGTGGGTGCCGGGCCTAAGATGGCATGGACAAGCCGTGACATATAAGCAAAGTCTGTTCGAGTGGGCATGTCAAAGTCTGAGTTGATTCTGTGTTGATTGCAAATTCGATTTAATGTGATGATCAGACCCAATGCTTTAATAAATGCTAAGACCAACGCTGTAAGCCCAAGGGTAAATCTGGTAAGACAAAAATTAGAATATTTGATTTTAACGATAACTGTCAGTCGGGTCACTATAAGAACTATATTGGAATCTAGGTGACTACAAACTCTTAAAACAAATCAGAGTAGTAAAGTAACGCACGTCGTGTCGGGAACGGAATGGAAACCACCCTGATCGAAATTAAAGTGATGTATTTTTTGAGAATCTAAATAAAGTAGTAGGTTAATGATGATACTCCTAGTCTAATAGGGATTGAATTATTTTAATACAGTATCAAACAAACAGAAACAAATAACTAAACATCAAACATTAGGGCGCTTTCAATTATCGGACAGTCCTGCTGTCGAGCGTTCCCGGTACCGACCCCACACTTTTGCCGCACCGTGCTCTTTGTACGAAAACGTAAACGACTGTCCGTGTGCGGTACGACAAACGCACCGTTTCGGCAATGCAGAGGTCCGATACGAAAAGCATAAATTGAAAGCGCCCGTAGTTATTAGTGCTTTTTATTAAGCTTACATGAAAACAGATTTTTTTACTTTATTCGTTGGTTATCACGCAACTTCAAACTAGGAAAACACCCAAATATATTGAAGAATTTAGTTTTTTTTTAAAGTGTGTGTTATTGACATACAATAAATAAAACCATAGATTATAAACACAATCACTTGTCACATCCCTAAAGGTGGTCCTCACACGCATTTCAATTTAGTGGCTGTAACATTTTTATCTTTCAACACAATTGTTTACGTTACGAACGCTATATTTATTTTGCGTTTTATCAATATAGAAATATTGATAAAACGCAAAATTTTTGCGCAAATTTTTTAAAAAAATATGAAATGTACTTTATGAATAAAGTGTGTACTTAACAGCATCTGTGTAAATAACAGTAGATAACAGTATTATTTACACAGATGCTACTACGCTTCCTATTTCATGACTTAGTTCTTAAAAAGTATTTAGATTTATTTATTTATTTATTCTTTATTGCACAATGAAAACAAGTACAATTGGCGGACTTAATGCCTAAAGGCATTCTCTACCAGTCAACCATCGGGTGAGGCAGAAAAATTGTTGGCGGTATCTTCGACATGTTAAATTTAAATAACCATAAACATACACAACATACGTAATAAAAATAAAGTTCGTGAATAAATATTATATTGTAATATACCTACTTACATACTTATAGCAATTATTACACATACATACATAAACTAAATATTACCTACAATGAAATTTTAAAAAGGGATACATTTAGCTCATAGTTAGGGCGTCTGCAAGAAAAGATTGCGGATTGCTTTCTTAAAAGCAAAGTTACTTGGCGACAGTTTAATTTTATTGGGCAGTGAATTCCACAGCCGAATGGCTGAGACTGTGAAAGAGTTGGCGAAATGCGTGGACGTATGAACAGGTGTATTTATCTTAAAGATATTGTGTGATCGATGGTTGCGGGAACTGCACTCGCCCCTATATCTAAAGTTACATTTTAAGTATTTTGGAGCATCTGGGTTATAGAGGACGTTGAATAACAGGCAAAGAGTACGGGCATTTCTGCGCTGACGGATTTTAAGCCACTTGAGCTGAGAACGGTAGGGTGATATGTGGTCATATTTACGTACACCGAAAATAAATCGGATGCAGGTGTTGAGCAAGCGTTCCAACTTATCAAGAAAAGCCTGAGATAAATTGGAACAGCAGACGTCAGCGTAGTCCATCAGGGGCAGAACTAATGCCCGTACAAGCAAGATTTTAGTGCTATGTGGTAGAAAATTCCTAAACCTATATAGTGAACGTAGCGTGGCGACAACTTTTCTGCTAGTCTCTTTGATCTGCTTATCCCAACTGAGAGTGCCATCTATAAATAAGCCAAGATTCTTGACATGAGGACTGAATGGGATAACAATGCCGTTGTAAGTTAGAGAAGACCGCTTCTTGAGGTTAGCTAGCTGACGCGAACTGCCGACGACAATTGCTTGACACTTATCAGGATTGACTGAAATGCCGAAGTTGAGAGACCAGTCATAAATACGTGATAGGTCGTCGTTTAATGCCTGAATTGCGTCATCGAAGCCGTCATCAGTATTATCACATTGTACATACAGCTGCAGGTCGTCAGCATAGAGATGGTGAGAACTGGAGAGAGATACGGTAATGAAGTTAATAAAGATGGAAAATAAAAGGGGTGAGAGTATTCCTCCTTGTGGGACACCAGACTCAAGAGGTCGCCACTGCGAGAAATCTTGGTCGATGCGCACGGCCTGCTGCCTGCCACGAAGATACGAAGAAAACCAATCCAGAGCCTGTGACGAGATTCGCAAATGTGAAAGCATAGCTAGGAGAATATCATGATTGACGACGTTAAAAGCGTTGGAGAAGTCGATCAGTACTAACACCGTTATTTTGGATTTTTCCAGTCCGGTTCTAATGTCTTCGGTCACTTTAAGAAGAGCAGTTGTGGTACTGTGACCAGGACGGAAACCAGATTGGTATTCACTGATAAGGTTATTTGAAAATATGAAATGGGACAGTTGTTTATGGACAAGAGCTTCAAGAGCTTTAGAAAGAAAAGGGAGAATAGATATAGGCCGAAAGTGGCTAGGAAGACAAGGATTTGAAATTTTTGGAAGAGGTCGAACAATAGCTTTACGCCAGGTAGAGGGAAAAACCCCAGAAGTGAGGGAATAATTGATAATATGGGTAATTATGGGTACTAATTGGTCAAGAATCGGCATCAGCAGACTTCTGCTGATCTCGTCACAACCAGTCGCTTTAGATTTTATAGAAGATATGACCTTACGAACCTCGTCACAAGTGAGTAAAGAAAATTCAAAGAAAGCACAGGCAGGAGGTGAGATGGAACGGATAGTAGAAATAGTTTGTATTTTTATATTATCAACAAGATTGGGAGTGGTAGCAAAATGTTCATTTAAGTCATTGAGGGAGTGGGGACAGTCGTTTTTTGCACGTTTAGGAGGCTTTATCTTATAAGATAGAAATATTAAATCATGATGCGAAAATCCTGGTGCGGGAAGTTGCCCATGTTTAAGAACATAATCGGGAGATGAAGTAATAATGAGGTCTAGCCATGTATCGTCAGTGTTAGAATTACAATGAGTGGGATTAAGAGGAAGAATGGAGAGATTGACTGACTCGACTATAGACTTTAACATAGACGCACGAGAATCGCTTTTCATAAGGTCAGCATTAAAATCGACCATGATGATGATGTGCTTGAAATCAGAAGCATGGGCCTCTAGAACAGATTCCAAAGTAGCAGAAAAATCAACATGAGGAGGAGAGTACACTACACCCAGCAGAGCCTTATTACCATGCACTTTAACTTCCAGCAAGAGAAATTCGGCCGATCGTGAGTATAAGGGAGGAGAAGCTGCTAAAATTCTGTAGGAGATCTCACTATGCAGGTAAATGGCCACACCCCCACACCCCTTGCCCACACGGTCGTTACGCACCAACACATATCCTGGCAGGCTGTAACTAGTGGAAGGCAGGTTGGGCTTCAGGAACGATTCGGATACCAAAACTGCGTGGATATTACTTCCAGAAAAAGCATCCAAAAGTTCGTTGTGGTGAGAAGGTATGCTTTGAGCATTAATATGGCACGCATTGAAATTTCTACTATCGGGAATGTGGGTCCTTAACTTGTCACGAAGGGTGTCTAACTGTGAATGAGAGTCGTTAAGGGAGAGGAAAGAAGATGAGCTGGATTCGTTAGCCGAGAAGAATACATCTTCGTCGTCAGACATAATATAAAAAAAAAATGTAGGTAGGTTTATAAAGATAAATAAATAATATACTAAATTTGTAAAATGAACTAGTTAACTAAATTAAATTACCCAAAATAATATTCTGCTCCACCTGCCGGCTAGCTGTTCACAATGTGTACTATGAAGAAAACAACATGAAAGTCACAAAAGTAAATTAAAAAAAAAAGCAATACAATTAAAAGTCTTTGGCTCAATGCCCATCAGGCCAAAGCTGTTGTCGCATAAGCGGTAAAACAATAATTTGTCTATGCATGTTAAAGTCAAGTGACCCTTTGGCTGCGTGGTTGACACCGAAGCCGTACACAAAATAAAAAAAAAAACAAGTGACAGAAAGAAAATGTCACAAACGAAATGTAAACAAAACAGACATTGAAGAAAAATAAAAATTATGAGGGTGAAATTAAGCGACTTTGTTTGCAAGAAATTAAAATTCCAACATACTAAAATCAAAATACCAATGAATGCTGTTGGAAGTCCAGTCGTATCACTTGCGGGTCGAACGTTTCTGTTTGGGCGGCAGCTCGGCTCTCGTTGCAGCCGGTGGCTGGGATTTTGACGAAGATGACGATGGCTTGGCAACGCTGCTGCTGGGTTTGCTGCTTACGCCTCCCTCAGCCGGTGCACCATGCGCGGCCACAAGGGCATCCAACTCAGACTGCGTGAAGATCCGACTACGAGTCCCATTAGGTGTTTTGATGGTGATATTTCCGTCGAGTGTCCAGACGTTCCGCATACCAAAGTGCCTGCGCGCTGCAATGAACAGGGATTGACGATGGCGTGTCAGGAACTCACTCAGCACGAACGTCGAACCCTTAAGATGAGTCTTGTTTTTCCAAGCCATGGACCTGAGAGCAACATCTGCAAACTTGATCAATATTGAGCGCGGCTGACCGTCAGTTGCAGTGCCCAGCCTATAACAAGACTTAATGTGGGTCAGGGACACATCTGGGATCCTAAGATTGTTTTGCAGCACTTCCTCATCTGTTGACTCTGGAACACCACTAAGAATCAGGAATTTTCTGCGATGCCGCATCTCTGTGATGTCCATGTTCTTGTCCAGCTCAGCCATCTGTTGCCGCAAAAGCTTGATCACACTCCACACCACAACTTTGAAGCTCTGGAAATCCGAAGCTAGCTGGGAGCTATCCTTGGGGGTAGCACTGTTGCCGATATTTACTTGGGCCTCAAATTCCTCCATCCGCTTGACCGAATTTGTCTCCAGTGTCTCAGCAATCTCCTCAAGGCTGCGTTTAGGCGTGTAAACCATTGCGTGTAAAGTCCTTTATTATACTTAGCAGTGAAATAGTGACAGTGTAGTTCAGTGAACTGTAGCCAGCAGGTAGGTGCTTATGTTAAACTATGTAAACATAGGGTTATGCAGGCGCCTTTTACTTATGCTTGATTGGCACACTTTGTGAAGTATAACACACTAGTTATATGCATAAATTTTCGTTATTATTAAATTAATTTACATTTAAATGGGAGAGCTATGTGTTACTTATTTATGCACCTACCGCCAAAAAAATGGATGGACGCCAAAAAATTTAGATGGTAGAAAGTGTTTAGAACAACCTTGATTTTAGCTTTTTACAAGAGTCATTGAAAGCGATTCGGTCTAGCTAGGCAACCTATTTTCTTCCTAACTACGGCTCACGATTTTAAGTCCCAAGCGGGATAGTCAGAGGTATACACCGATAGTTGACATGGTAAACGGAACAGAAGAAGCCCACATTCCTCTTTGTGAATTTCAACGTGATAAACGACGTGGTAGCGAGTTTTTTTTTACGGGCGATAAATTCTCTCTACGCACTATCCCACCGTTAGGGAGAACGGTGGGGGAGTGTGATAATACCCACAAAATAACCCGGGTGTATCTCTGAACCGCTTTTGCAAGGGGCCACAAGAATGGGGAATTTAGCCAAAAGTTTTTAAACAAACACTACTTATGGACTTGTTCCGGTCACATTTTGAACTCTAGAAAATCAGAGTGTTTAAACCCGAGGCAGGACGTTCCTAATAACTAGCTACACGCCCCCCAAAGTTGGCTACCCGCAAATTACACCTTCGGAATTTTACTACGTACGTACTTACGTGTCAATGCCCATTTGTAAGAGCTAAACGAAGGCAACGCGACTTTGGATAAAAAGCCAAAATGTAAAGTAAATTTTGCATTCATAGGACTTAGTTACTGTCACTTCAATACGAACGACCTGACACTGACAGTTACGGCATTCCCGGGCTCATTTAATTAGCGAACAGTTTCAAATGGACTTTACTTTCACATTCACTGGTGGAAATGTCCGACTTGATTTGAGAATCTGCGTCCTGCTGTTACAAATTGTGCCGAGGGAGGATAAATAAATAGTCATGGAAATGTAGTGTTTTTATTTTATCTATACTTATAATAAATCTGTAGAGAGGCCGAAATCTCCGGCCGAATTCAGGCCGAATTCAGGCCGAATTCAGAGGCATAAAATTTATTTAAAAAATAATTATCAAGGGGTGATTAGGGATCGCTACTGATGCCAAAATTACAATCAGTAAAATTTCTGTCTGTCTGTCTGTCTGCTGTATATTCGTTATAGAAACAAAAACTACTCGACGAATTTTAACGAAATTTGGCATAATTATTTTTCATACTCTTGGGCAGGTCATAGTATACTTTTCATGACGCTACGATCAATAGGAGCAGAGCAGTGAAGGATAATATTAGGCAAAACGGGAAAAGTTACTACTTTGTTTACACGTAAAAACTATTAGATGGATTTAAATGAAACTCCACAGTTATATAGTTTATGCATCTGAATGAGACATAGGCTACAATTTTTAAAGATACATCACTTTTTTTTAACTCAAGTCCACGCGGACAAAGTCGCGGGCGGCCACTAGTTATAAAATATTGTGTTTACTAACATTAGTTTATAAGAAAATTGTTACTAACTTTATATGGGCACTGCCTGAAATAAAATATTTGAATTTGAATTATCTTTCTATGGCCAGTGCACACTGAATCCCTGCCATTATGGTTGGACTCAATACTCGATTATAGAATATACGACGTCATACGTATTTTATGACTTCAATACTAACAGGTTCGAGATAGTTTATAGTGCACTTGAGAGATTGTTGCATAGTTACATTTGTAAGGAGTTTGCAAATTACAGAAAAATAATAGTACATTGTTATCCTAGGGGTGAAAGTAACTTATTTAGTCCCGAGACGGGGTTTGGCGCCCGGAACGAAGTGAGGGCGCCAATAGTTCGAGGGACTAAATAAGTCTTTAACCCGAGGTAAACACTGTGCTTTTCATTACGAATACAAGGAAAGTAAAAATAAAAACATGAATTAGCTAAAGAAAAAATGACACAAATAAATGAAGATCGAATTGCCGCTTTCCCGCCTATTTTGTTTGTTTTTTTTTCTGTGGCCGGCCCGCTATTCAGCCATTTTTTTTTTCCTCATTCAAAAAATGCTAAATATTTTGCTTAAAGCTAAGTTATTTTATAGAAATTGTTGAATCTGAATTATAATAAAGGTATTTAAAAATATATGTCGGAGTCGAGGGACGTCGATCGCAGCAAACCAGCCAGATACTTCGGCTGGGCTCGGCTACGTTCGGATGTAATCGGCGCGCGGCCGTCACTTTTGACAAGGGAGGTTAGAAAATGGAGGATAGGAGCGCACGCCGGGAACATCGCGTGTTCTCGATTCTGATTTTGTAGCTAAGAGTGATAATTGCCTAGTGTTTATGCGGATCTAATTAGTTTTGATAGTAACTATGCTAAGTCAGTGTCTTTTACAAGTGTGATTTGGAACTGTGGGATTATATCGTCGAAAAACTTACAATATGAACACTGATACTGATGACCCGGGGAATGTCCTTGACTCATTCCCCGACATCGGAAGTGGGATCCAACCCCACTCGGCCCACTTCAGAAGCTAAAAATCCCGACAGGTGGAATATGTTGTGAGAACAGCAGAGCAAAAAATGTTTAGCATTGTTGGGTGCAATGACCGCTTCGTCGAAAGAAAACCGAGGCAAGATCATGCATTACGACTACGACCGCTGACATATGCATGGCGGATAATCCAGTTCAAGGATCATCGCTTAATATTGCTCAAAGGAAATGTGGTCACCAGGGGCACTACGCTTCGAGGTGCCCGAAGCACACCTGGCCCTAAGGTTGGCGCCGGAAGAGCCAGGTTTTCAGCTGAAAAGAGGATGGACGAGTGCGCAGTCGGCGTGCCTGTCGGTCACCTCACACATTCCGGTCAGACTGTTGATTTTTGTTATGATTCAGGTTCTGGATGTTCACTGACTAGATCATCCGTAGCACCTAAACTTAAAGGCAAACCTTTTAATAACATTGTAATCATGACTGGTATTGGTCAATCCAGAGTAGAAAGTAAACATCAGATTTTGGCAACTACTGGTTATGTAGTAGCGTAGATCGCTGGTTAAGCAATGTTTGTTTTCTACTACTGGTTAAGTAGTAGTGTAGATCGCTGGTTAAGCGATGTTAGTTGGTTGCTACTGGCTAAGTAGTAGTGTAGATCGCTGGTTAAGCGATGTTTGTCGGTAGCTACTGGTTAAGTAGTAGTGTAGATCGCTGGCTAAGCGATGTTTGTTGGTAGCTACTGGTTAAGTAGTAGTGTAGATCGCTGGTTAAGCGATGTTTGTTGGTAGCTACTGGTTAAGTAGTAGTGTAGATCGCTGGTTAAGCGAGGTTTGTTGGGTACTGCTGGTTAAGTAGTAGTGTAGATCGCTGGTTAAGCGATGGTTGTTGGCTGCTACTGGTTAAGTAGTAGTGTAGATCGCTGGTTAAGCGATGGTTCTTGGCTGCTACTGGTTAAGTAGTAGTGTAGATCGCTGGTTAAGCGACGTTTGTTGGCTGCTACTGGTTAAGTAGTAGTGTAGATCGCTGGTTAAGCGATGGTTGTTGGCTGCTACTGGTTAAGTAGTAGTGTAGATCGCTGGTTAAGCGATGGTTGTTGGCTGCTATTGGTTAAGTAGTAGTGTAGATTGCTGGTTAAGCGATGGTTGTTGGCTGCTACTGGTTAAGTAGTAGTGTAGATCGCTGGTTAAGCGATGGTTCTTGGCTGCTACTGGTTAAGTAGTAGTGTAGATCGCTGGTTAAGCGATGGTTGTTGGCTGCTACTGGTTAAGTAGTAGTGTAGATCGCTGGTTAAGCGATGGTTGTTGGCTGCTACTGGTTAAGTAGTAGTGTAGATCGCTGGTTAAGCGACGTTTGTTGGCTGCTACTGGTTAAGTAGTAGTGTAGATCGCTGGTTAAGCGATGGTTGTTGGCTGCTACTGGTTAAGTAGTAGTGTAGATCGCTGGTTAAGCGATGGTTGTTGGCTGCTACTGGTTAAGTAGTAGTGTAGATTGCTGGTTAAGCGATGGTTGTTGGCTGCTACTGGTTAAGTAGTAGTGTAGATCGCTGGTTAAGCGATGGTTGTTGGCTGCTACTGGTTAAGTAGTAGTGTAGATCGCTGGTTAAGCGATGGTTCTTGGCTGCTACTGGTTAAGTAGTAGTGTAGATCGCTGGTTAAGCGATGTTTGTTGGTAGCTACTGGTTAAGTAGTAGTGTAGATCGCTGGTTAAGCGATGGTTGTTGGCTGCTACTGGTTAAGTAGTAGTGTAGATTGCTGGTTAAGCGATGGTTGTTGGCTGCTACTGGTGTTAAGTAGTAGTGTAGATCGCCGGTTAAGCGATGTTTGTTGGCTTCTACTGGTTAAGTAGTAGTGTAGATTGCTGGTGAAGCACTAGAGTTATAGCCAATACAGTAAACAGTCAGCCGCAAGATAGTTTATGTTTTCCTGTTAAAAAAGGGTTCTGATTTTCAGTTAACTAAGTTTTAGAGTTTCAGTTAAGATTGTGCGATTAGTAGTCTTGAGTTTCAGTTGAATGACCAGTTATTCTGACCTTTTTGACCTATTACTCTGAAGTATGTTTGTGTTCATGTGTGGGCCAGGAAGGCCGAGTGGTCAGTCTACTCTTGTTGCCTTTGGTCCAAGAATGTCATCCGAGGACGAATGACAGGTCAGAATGGCCGTGTCGGAGTCGAGGGACGTCGATCGCAGCAAACCAGCCAGATACTTCGGCTGGGCTCGGCTACGTTCGGATGTAATCGGCGCGCGGCCGTCACTTTTGACAAGGGAGGTTAGAAAATGGAGGATAGGAGCGCACGCCGGGAGGGAACATCGCGTGTTCTCGATTCTGATTTTGTAGCTAAGAGTGATAATTGCCTAGTGTTTATGCGGATCTAATTAGTTTTGATAGTAACTATGCTAAGTCAGTGTCTTTTACAAGTGTGATTTGGAACTGTGGGATTATATCGTCGAAAAACTTACAATATGAACACTGATACTGATGACCCGGGGAATGTCCTTGACTCATTCCCCGACATATATATTCTCTAATCAATACATAATTAACTTTAAGTATTTCAATTTTACATCGTGGCTGTATAGAAAGTTGGAACATGTTTCAACTGATATGTGAAAAATAACTAGTTTTGTTTTTAATAATTTGACAGCTGTCAGTTGAAAGTGATTCTCCCTAGGGATGAAAAGTACTACTTTCAGCCCGCTTCTCAGGTCAGTAATGACCTACTTTCAGAGTATGAGTAATGAAAAATTCTTAGTAAATGTTGAACAACCTGGTTTTTTGTCAAGTACAGCAATGAAGAACTACTGGGCCGGTCAATTTCATTTTGAAGGTCTGCATAAATGCCTTTTCACGCCCTGCTTAAAAAACCCGGGATTGTAAGAAAAAGGAAACACATGCGCTGGAAGAGCGTTCTACGTCTAGATAGCACGACACAGGAACGAACCACCGAACCTTTTGGTGCGGGCCGATAGTCGGTCTGCTAGTGATCAGGTGGCTAAGGTGGTGGGTGGGTGGTGGATTGTTTTTTTTTTTTTGTTTTCTCACGATCCTCTACCTGAAGGTTGTCTGGAAGAGATCTCTCCCTAGCGATAAGACCGCCTAAATTGTACATTGGTCTTTGTAATTTATTACAACTGTAATGTTTTTGTGCAATAAAGAATATCTATCTATCTATCTAACTACTCATTAAGGATCCAAAACCTCCTTTGGCAAGCGTGTTATACCAGTTCCGTTGCAGACAAACTTGATGTAACAAGTTACGTAGATAAATACTCCGTTTATAAAAACACAATGTCACCCAGTAAAAACACTGTTTTGCATAGCCCGGAGAAGTCGCTTCCTCACTTCACAAGCTCTATTTATTTTTGCCTCCTATTTTTGTCATTTGCTCGCCGTCTCCGTTTATTTATATCTGCACATAAATAGCTGTAATAAAGGACGAATACTGAACATGAATCATTTTGTGCTCTCGAGGGAGCAAACTATAACTTGATAGAAGAGACGGCATTCCTGAACATCAAAAGGCTGACTCGCTGTACTCTTGGGAGACGAGCTAGCTTCGTTTGCCGCCCGGCAGCAAACAGACAAATTCTCGGAGCTAACATACGTCACAGTTAATTGTTCCAGAGATATGACCGACTTCATGAAGGGAAAATTATTTTCAGTCTAAAAGCCGACATAGTTCAGTAATTTCTAGTTCAAAACTTAGGAAAGTTGGAAGCTTTATAAATTTCGAAGTTAGAAATAAATATAAAAGTTATACCACGTTATAGTCTGACAAGTCAGTGCGCGGTGCGGCATATCGCAATTTTAATAACTTTGGTGGAAGTTTGCCTTTCCAAATATTTTTTGCAACATCATCATCGTAATTAACCATAAAACTTTTATTGCTCGACTCAGTCCCAAAGTAAGCTAAACTAGTGCTAAAGACAACGGTTAAACATACTTAGGGTGGGTTGCACCATCTGACTTTAACAATAACAAACACCCAAATAGTTAAATGACGTCATAACATTAGCCGTAACCGCTCAATTTTCACTGGTTACTGTTATAGTTTGTGTTAATTAATCTGTCAATTTGTCAAACGCGTCAACGTAGTCAACGTTAATGTTACAGTCAAATTTGACAAAAACTTTAGCTTTAACTTCTACTATGGTGCAACTTACCCTTAAAAGGAAACACTCAGACCAATACAAGCAAACATGTTGTCATGCACACAAATAGCCAAACATTGTTTCACCCATAGATTCTAATTCTAACACCCTTATTCATAAAAACTTTAACAGCTCTTCAACAACATTTTAACTTTTGTATCGCTCTGTCACTTTCATTCTCGTTGCTGCCGCCATTTGCGAGTAAGTGACACAACACGTCAATTGCTCAAACCATGTTTTAGCGTTGCGTTCATTTTTATGAATAAGGGGGCTAATCTGTATTTCTTTACTGTATATTTCTGTTGTTTTGGTGTGCAATAAATAATATAATCTATCTATCAGGTCATCCATCTGCCCCGGGCGTGCGTTAGCCATTACATGGTATCGATGCTGTATTTCATAATACAGTTTGTATTACGAATCTATGAATATACATATTTTATGTAACCGTTAATCCCCATTTACTCACAGTTCATTAATTAAGCATGTAAACCAACAAACGTACTAACTGATACTAAATTTTAATTAGAAATTTGGTTTGTTTTGAAGCTTCGCAGGGATCGTATATATTTGCCTTTCCATAATAACAAATGTCTCTCAAAGTTAAAATTATTTGATACGGTAATATATTCTTAGTAGGCATCCTCTAATTAAATCTCCAAGGGATTTCGGAGCTTCATAATGAGGGCGGGTGTGCCTTATTGAGGCCCACCTGACGACCTGACCGCTGGACGATATTAACTTTTATGGCGCGATCATGATCATAATAATATTTCAAGTATGTTATAAGGTAAAACTTTGTTCATATAAACTCAATACATATAAGGAGTAATGTCACATACATCATACACGGCAAAATAATGCAGCTGGCTGAAGCTTTTTATTAGGAGTATGCAAGAGACAGGTAGATACTAATTTTTAACGTGTCTTCTAAACATAAACCTCTATGAATGCTTTATGGAGTGAAAATTGGTTTGTAACTTTGGGAAACTAAAGTTTGGATATTTTTTTATTCTTTTTGATTAAGTTAATTGATCAAGAATAGAATAGAATAGAAAAATGTTTATTTGGATATAACACTGGATATGACTCTGCACTCATAACGAAATTACAGTTCCTGAAATAAATTGTTTTACTACAACCAACTTATCCCACCTGCCAGATCTTAACATTAATTCGAAACACGATAAAATATTTGTACCTACAAATCTTTCAGTACCACAATTTCATCTTCACCCTATATTGGTATTGGTACCGAATTATCGTCAATTTCGATTGAACGAGGGCAAGGTGGCGCGCTATCTCTGTCGCACTATCTCCTCGCTCAGCTGCGCGAGCGCGTATTTATAAACTGTTTTAATTTCAAAAGTATCTTTTTTTGGCGCGCATTCTCGTGCGCTGACGTCGCGGATGACGTGGAGGATAATGAGCTGTGTGTGTAGACTTTTCTTGACTTCGTCATCATCGAAGCTTTCTTGTTCATCTTTCAAGTGCAAAGGAGAACATTCAGGTCTCGAACAAATTGTACCCAAAAAAATTGGTTGTTTGTAAAGTAGGTTTACGATCGAGATGTTTACGTGATAACGTCTTGCACTTCACATTTTGTTTCGCTGTTAAACATTCAACGAAAACTTAACCGCACGAGAAAATCTAAATTCGTTTGTATGCCGCTAGAGTGAGAGAGACGGAAGATCAGTCCACTCCACTCCGGATTCCGCGTGACAAGTTTCTCTCTCTCGTTATACCTGCGATCGCGCTCGTGAGGTTTTGGTGTGACACAAGTTTCTGAACATGTCACCCGACTAAAACGATTTTAAAGACGTTATCACGTCAAAATGAAAGTGTTAATTGTACTCTCTAAGGGTTAATTGTAGACGGTTCTTGTGCTAGAAAGAAACTTTTAGGACGTCATTTTCAATACGATTCCAGTATTATTTTTGTCTGGCTGGCTATTTCATTTTTCGTTAGTAACGCAGTGTGGGGCAAAACAGATGACCTGATAAAGGTCGCCAGATTTGGTGGAAGCAGACCGCCTAAAAAGCCTATGTTCACCAGTGGACGTCGTGTGGCTGAAAATAATGATGACAATGACCACAAGGTTGAACACAACTTTACTTAATTTTTTTCCTACTATTGTCGATTTTTGTCAACGATTCAGCATACATTATTTATCATTGTGCTCGAAACCAGATACTGATACTTTAAGTGTTCCGTTCATGACGGAAACAGTATCCTTGCCTCTCACTACCCTCTCTGGTCCTCTGAGAGTTCCTCAGTCGTGAGCATAATATTAACCAATATTGCTAAAGCTACTTATGGATGCGTGACACGTTCCTAGAAGATTAGAAATGGGGGATTTGAATTCAGACTGCACTGTCTTCTAGAAAAATGTTTCGTTCTTATAAGTACTATTACTTATATTTGAAATAATATTTCTTCCGTGTGTTAGAGGTTAACATTGATGAAATCACCCTGGCTCATAGGGTAAATATACCAGAAAGATTCGGCCGGTCTGTGAATGGTCTCGGTAGCATAATTGGTTAGTGCAGTCGCCCGGTTTGCAAAGGTGCGGGTTCGAGTCCTGCCTGATGCCAACATGACCAAATGTCTTTTTCTGATTTTCAGATCTTTAGTAAAAGATACTGCATGAAAAAATGCTAAAAAAATAAAAACATACTATCACTTATTTGATGAAAAGCACACAAAAGCTTCTGTCTAATTCAATCTGAGTCAGTGAACGGTGATCACGCTCAGATCGCGCCAATCAGAGCCCATTGTGGTCGCAAATGATGGTCGCCCTCAGGGCTTAATGCTGTCATTTAGGTAAGCACGCTCAACAAAATGGAATCATGACCCCTGCGGTCTACGAAGTAATCGATGGATGAACTTCATATTGTACTATTGAGAAAAGTTATTTAATCAATTTAACGCTATTCAATGTGATAATACTGCAGACTCTTAGTGATGAAAATGAGACATTAAACAAGGCTGTAAGCAGAGCGTTAGTAAAATGACATCAGTCGTGCAATTTTTCGGAATGATTTCGAACATCTACATCCCATAAAACGTTCTGTTCGGTTTGCTGAAAATCAACAATGTTAGGATGGAAATTCAATGTGTTTCTAGTGCTTCGATGAGTGAAAGGTGCTAGTGTAAAAGTTCGTGTAGTTTGGTTGCACACTCCCCAAAATGAAATCAGTAGAAAACTGACATTCAACCAATGCATTCTATTGACTTTGCGCCGGGGTTTTTAAGATTTTGCAGCGAGATTTTGGTCGTCAATTTAGCCTTATAGTCCTTGGTATCTACTTCCTGATGAATAAGGTGCTAGATTCTACTAAGTCTACCTTGTCAACATACATTTTCACCGTTAACATACCTAGTCACACAAATCGCAACGAAATGAAACAGTATGCCTACAATGTTACGTCATTGTACTCAGTCAACAGTAAAACAATGCGGACCACCGGCTGTTAAATCAGCCATTGGAATCCTAATAAGGGTCCGGCATGAGCGTTACGCCTTATTTGAGTCTATTTGAGTCCATTGAGGACGCGTGTTACGGCGACATGTTGCGTGTTTAGTCATTGTTTAGTCTATTGTGAAGATATTTTATTAACCCACATACTTACGAACGAACTGCTCAGTAAATTAAAACCAACTTGTCATATTTTGATACTTTTAGAGTGCAAGCTATTTTGTTATTTTAATAAACACAAGTTGGGCTGTGAGCTGCCCGTGGCCCAGTTGTGTGTGACAGTGATCGGTGACGATAGCTGTTGTAGAGCAACAAACGCCGGGTCGGAAATGGGATGGGTGACCACCCCGACCGAAATTTATTGATGTGTATTAAAAAAAATCCCCGTGCTTCGGAAGGCACATTAAGTAGTCGTTAATCCCAGCCGGAGGCCTTAGGGTGGCTTGATAACTTACATTGAGGTTGCTTACTAACCTTACACCCCTCCAACAATCCGCTCTGAGCCCGCATGTTGGAGTATGGCTTGTTCCACCTCATAGTTGAGGTGAGGCCTGGGCCCAGCGGTGGGACGTATTAAGGCCGTTTGTCTAGGTGTTCCGACCAAATATCTATTGCCTATCTGCCTTTATCTATTGCGATCGTTAGTGCCTAACTATTCCCTATCTCATCCGTTTTGGTTAATTTTAAGCTTGTTTAGATTTATTTACCTCAGTAAGTATTAATGTACTTTTTTATACGTGTAGCCCCAGAAAGTTTGTTATGTAAGTTAATATTTATTCTCATGTAAGTGAATATAATTCTTTATGAGAAATAAAGTTCTTAAACCACAAAAATCTGAGTTGGAGTAGTTAAATTACGGTCTGCGCGCGATAGTCATTTGTCATCGCCGATGAGTTACACAACCTGGGTATGTACTAAACTAACACATCGTGTATTTTGTCGTCATTCAGCTAAAGTATTGGGTGACGACCGATTTGGTGTAATGGTTCAGAAGTTGGCTACTACACTCAAGAGGTCGCGGGTTCGATCCCCGTACAGTACAAATATTTGTGTGTATGTGGGTTTGTATTGGTCTGCGTATGCGTATATTATGTGTGTATGTATTTACCAAAAAACCGTTGTCTTGTGTCCCATAGTTTTAATAGTTAAGTTTTAGGCTAGGTGGAGCTGTGTGGAAAAAAAACCAGTGTTAAAATTACTTCTGAAAGCCACCCAACAGTGTTCTTGTAATAAGATTCAAAAAAGTCCTAATCCCAAATTCAGCTTGCACCAAATGATCCGGCGTTCGAGACTGGGGCAAGAAAGCTGCTCGGAGTTAACGTCCGCTGGGAAACAAAAAGTAATATTAATTTTGCGCGCTCTGTAAAGAGGAACAAATTGAGTGCCGGGTCTTCAACGACTTTGTTTTTACTAGGCTTGCCGAAAAGAATTTAACTTACATAACAGGCGACTATTTATAAAATTGGATTTGAGGCTCTCTCTTTCTCTCTCCGAATAACGCACAAATGATATGCACTAGTGCGGGAATCCTACTAATATTATAAATGCGAAAGTTTGTACGTGTGGATGTGCCGTGTTGCTCTTTCACGTAAAAACTACTGGATGGATTTTATACAATATTATAGCTTACGTAGACGATCTCTACTGACGTTAGTCGTATGCTTGTCGGAGGCCTTAAAGCCTAAGGGTTAGTGATGTTAGTTCCTAGGTTTTTTTATTGACTATTAAGAATCTGCATTTATTAGGCGTGTTGGCCTATTCTTTGGAAATCATCTCATACTGGAGGGGCTCCTACCGCAGTGTAACATAAATATTGATGTTTGTTAATGAACGTAACAAATGGGTGTTATCTCTGTTTGACCATGTGGTTGACTGGTAGAGAATGCCTCTTGGCATTAAGTCCGCCATTTGTACTTTTATTTCTTAATGTGCAATAAAGAATAAATGATTAAATGCAATACCCAAATCGTTTGAACCATCTGATCATTCTGCGAGGGTGAAACCATATTTCAGTAGTTTTTATTTACCCTGTAATCGGTAAATGGTCTGTAGAAAGTAATGAATGAATAGTCATAGTTGGTTCGTAAATCAGGAAGTTAATGGTGCAGTACGAGGGTGGTATCACCTGGTGATAAATTATAGTTTTTATACTGCTTTCTTGCTTACAAATTTTGTTTGAAAAGTGTGCGTAACAGAACAACATGATAATAAAGAGAAGAACTGTCCAGTTGCAGTTTCAGTTGTGATGGTTCCGAGATTACCGTTACAAATAATTGCTATGTTATAGTCAAAACCCCATCGCCGATTTTTCAAAAAATCGTTACATTTAGGTTCAGTTTAGATAAAAGCTTATCGTTTTACAAACAGGTCCCTGTATCGCAAAATAACACCTTAGACTACCTATGTCTGATAGAATAATTGCTACTTTAATCTTCGATTTTATCATATGAGAAAAAAACAAGCTTAATAGAGAAAGAGATAGGCATGGCTAATTTCAGGGGTTTTTTGTTGATGGGACCCTAAAAAGCCATGTTGGTCATGGTTCGCAGCGGACATCCGCCGCTGCAACCGGGTCCCGCCACCCCGGTGTCCCGGAGTCCCAGGAAGTCGCTGCGTGACATCCGTCCCGTTCACGCCGCGTGAACTTCTCAAATGGGACAAATGACACGTCAGACATGGGAACAACAGCCGAATAGCTGACGATAAATAAACATAATTGTTTAGATAAATACGTTTGGAACAATGAATTTTATTTTTGTGCCCTTCATATTTAGAGTAGTTAGGAAATGAAATTGAGTCGCCTATTCTACAGTGATATGAGCTTGGTTTGTCGCAGTGTACTCGTAAGTTTAATAAATAAACAAGATCTTGATCCATCTTTAAAAAAGTTTGTTTCAAATGAACTTAATCAATAAATTTGCTTTTTATGAAATTTATGTTGATCTACTTGCGGTGGAACTATTTCTATTTTCAAGCTGGGGGGCTAAAACGGTAACATTTTAGCATTTCATATTATGAAACATCTAACTGACGTTTCATCTAGGCCGCGGTCCGTTTCGAGTCAAAAGTGAGTAATAGCGCGCTGACGTCGCTCACGTTCATACAATTTATCAATTCGGGATGCGTGTCAGCGCGCTGTTACTCACTTTTGACTCGAAACGGACCGCGGTCTAGATGAAACGTCAAATAGATGATTCATAATATGAAATGCTAAAATGTTGCTGTTTTAGCCCCCCTGTACACTGTATGAACATAGGTATCTTAAATTACGCAAATAAATTGATGTAATCAAATACTGCAGATTGAGATACATAATAAAATATAAAAAAGTACACTGAAAGGTATGTACTGAAAAACTGATGAATGAATGTTCATTTGCATAAGATACGGTTCAATTAAGGAGTAAGAACTTACATAATAATAAGTGGCAATTTCATGCGTATTTTACCGATATATCTATAGGCAAATATTTTTAAAAAATATGAATAAATAAGGTATAGATGTCGTCTTTGTCAATGAGATCAAATAAATTGCAAATTTCATCAATAAAACAAATTAGCATTAATCACACAAACTGGGCGGTCCAGTCACGGTTAAATATTACAAAGATTACCTAATATTTAACCGCAAGAGATGATTTCAAAAGTCTGCTCTGTCAAAAATCTGCATTTGTCTGGTCTCATAATATCAAATGACGTAAAACACCCGAGGATATACGAGTGAGTCCAATAATGAGTCATATAAATATTTGTATCCGAATGAGCTTTTCAACAAAGGGAATATTACTGCGACGCACATTTCCAGTTCCAAAAGTCGGGCATTGTTCGCGTATATGCAGCCGTCTGACTGGCTCGGCTCTCTCTTTGATGAGTTCCGCTGCATCGCTCGTTTGACGCCGTTTGACATGCTCTTGACGACCTTTTGTGAATGGAAGTTAATCGGGTGAAGGACTTGCAGGGATTTCGGCTTTGTAGATAAAAAAGCGAGCATGAGAGCAAGTGTGAATGTATCATTCAGATGCCATGTAACTACACACAATCTATTATCAGATGATACATGGTGTAACAAGATTATCTTCAATGTTGCAGATATTAGGTCCATTGCACACTGCGACTTATAAATGATAAGGATATCACACAAAAAAATAATTAAAAAAAACAATAAAAATCAGCTTTTTTTATATAGTGGTCTTCAAGATGACCTCACTCCACCTGATGGGAAGCAGCCGTGAGGTCCAGATAATAATATAGGGTTGACAAGCACAGTAATGAACAACTACTTTGCTGGTCAGTTTCATTTTGAAGGCCTGCATAAATGCCTTTTCACGCCCCGCTTAAAAAACCCGGGATTGTAGGAAGAAGGAAACACATGCGCTGGAAGAGCGTTCCACGTTTGGATAGCACGACACAGGAGCGAAACACCGAACCGTTTGGTGCGGGCCGACAGTCACCCGTATTTAATCCTTTTTTTTCTCATATTATGTGGAACCAGAGCTGAGCATAAGGTAGGTGACAGGTAGTTATGCACTAGATTTGGGTTCTCCGTTTGCAATAAAGCTCTAAAGAAATGTTATTCTTTCTTTACTCTTACTATCGGATTACTCGACGACTACGACTTAAAGTGAGCTTCGGACTGTGACACAGAGCTCGAAGCTTTTTCTACGCTCGAGGTTTTGTCTATCCTAAAGACCTCTGTTGAGAAGTAATTGATGTTTTAAAATTGAGTATTAGGGTAGCTTCACACCAAACGATTGATGGAGATATCAATAGATTGAACGAGCTTTGATCTAGTCTATTAACGGTCGGTTAGTGATCGAGGACTATCGATTGGATTAGTAGCAACGTGTGCTTCAACTCGTGCTTCAAACGTACCCGGTGTTTTAATTGTACAATATTAAGTGTATTAAAATATGAATTGATCTGAAATTTAGCCTCAAACCTTTGTAGAGCGTCGTTCGTTATT
The DNA here is from genome assembly GCA_950022985.1 of Udea ferrugalis. Lineage (NCBI taxonomy): Eukaryota > Metazoa > Arthropoda > Insecta > Lepidoptera > Crambidae > Udea > Udea ferrugalis. The sequence continues at coordinate 232,050 of OX465518.1, forward strand.
CGAGTATTTCTTGTTTAAACTCTGAATTTGCTTCAACGCTGACTTTGAACTCGAAGATCCAAAATTAGAACTCAAGAACTCAAGCCACAGCAGATGAACCAACAAGGGTCAGTTGGCTGCTGTCATAAAAAATCTGGAGTTGTAATGTTTATTTTAAATCAAACATCAGAACATTTTTGACACATTATTTTGGCACACATTAAAATGTATCTTTAAATAGTTTTATATTATCACGAAAAAATACTCATTCTTAAATGCAAGCGTCTCTTTTTAATGCTTGTAAAGATATGTTTTTTTTGGCACAAATAAGAGTTTAATAACATTTCATTAATGTGGGTAATAAAGATGTTTTCGAATGAAACACAACACTTTACAAATATAATCGAGGTTTATTTGATTATATTTGACGAGTCAATGTACAAATATTCCGGTTTATTACGTGACAGTAATCACAAGAAGATTTATGAGGTTTAAGAAACGTTAGAGTAGTAAAATTACTTTTATTGTTAACCCAATAAAAGTAATTTTACTACTCTAACGTCTCTAGCTTTTCTCATGAAAAGTAAGGATATTTTTATTCAAATCATTTTAGGAATAGGTATAAATGTCAGAAATGTAGGTTATAGTAAAGACTCAATGAAGTACACACCCATACGTAAGATAAGGTCCACAGCATCAGCGTAAGCGAGAACTCATAGGAACTCACTCTACACCTACTCCGACAGCAACTGTGCACAAGTAAGGAATGCGCCTTCCAGAACGCCAATTTTTCTATACATACAAAGCTACAGACCCTAACTGACCGAGCTTTTTTTGGTGTATTTATATATTTTAATAAAAATACAGCATTGTGTATGCTTCGTTACAGAAATATATTATTTTCCATATGGTTTTATAAGGTATATTGTGCTCAAAAATCATAAAGTTTTTTGTCGCACCGCCTACTGTTCTTTTCTGCTCAGCCTTACGGTTGACCGGTAGAGAATGCCTCATTGGCATTAAGTCCGCCTTTTATAGCATTCATTGTTGTGAAACAAATGATAAATAAGATAAGAAGAGGTCATAAAACAACATCACAATATTCCAACCCAGTACCATTGAACAAGTTAATTCACTTATTAATATATCCACATGTGCTTAAAATCATATTCCTGTAACATAAACTAACAGAAACTAACTAATATGTATGCTAGAAGTAAAACAAACAGCAAAGCAAACTAAACTCAATGAATTCTAATTTTCTAATTCCGCAAATGAAAAACAGTTTCGCAGAAACCCGATATTTAGTTTGAGCTACAATATTAAATTAATGGCAGCAGTCGAATGATGAATTAATACGAGTAACTTTGAATATTGCCATCATAAAAATTGAAAATTGAAAAACATCTATAAACTTAGCAATGTATTAGTGAGTTCACCATTTAACACGGTTCCGATAGGTACGAATGTATGTGTAATATAAATCTCTGACACCCATAGAAAATGCTCTGTTAGTGTTAGACCAGACGATATTTTTATCATTAATATTTATTTACAACAAATTCGCAGCACTTATATAAAAGCTACATAAGTTATTATTCCTAATAGCTTTCATACTAATGGCTTGCTATAAGATGTTCCTGGTTTTAGTTTATTTGTCTTTCTGGCTAGGCATAAGTGTTTCCGCGAGATAATACACAAATGGGGAATCTGACATTTACATGAATAAGAGATAACAGTTTTGCAACGATCACGTTTTTCACACGTATATACCTACAAGTTTTTCACATCCGTAAACAAATGATCGAAAGAAAAATCTTTCGTCGATCCTCCGTCGATTTCATCGGTTAAATATTGTTTAGGACGATCGTGCCCACATACGTAAAGAGTAAAAAACGTGAAAAAATACGCTGGTTGTTCATATAATCCCAGTGGTTACAAGCAGCAAACTTTAGGATACAAGATACTTCACTTCCATGACACACAAACAAAAGTAAAACGTTACCTATTCGACTAAAACACAACCACTGATACACAAGTATAAATAACAACTTAAAAAGAAATAAAGCAAAATCCAAGTCACAAACGTTTCTTTGTGTGTAAAACAATTAAAAGATTCGTAAAGATAAACTACTGTTTGCCATTCCAACCGAAAGCGATACTCATCTGAAGAAAACAATTGCGGCAGAGTGTACCGCGAACATGACCGGAATGTGAAAGTTAGGAGATGAAATGTTTATTTTATTGGAAGAAAAACAACGTGATGAAACAGTAGTAAGGTGAATGAATAATGTGGCTGAAGAAAAGCGTCATGTTCCTCATACATCACACGGGACCGCCATATTTTAGCAGAAATTCGGAGAAGTGGGCGGCAGAGTGGGTGATCGCGGGGATATAGAGATGTGGTACAGCTCTAGAAATGTTATAGCAACCTGTCATAATTTATTTTTATTGGTGTCATTTTGTTAAGTTACGTCAAAGGATGAAACAAAGTGAGTCATCAAAACATAACATGCGTTTACGACGTTATCCCGAACATAGTAGTAAGAGGCTTTTTGCTGTCATGGTGAACGGGACATTTAGAGGCCCGCACTTCGCTGAAGGATTTTGAACAAAACGTGATGGAAGACTAGCTTACCGCGCGCCGTTATCTAGGTTGCTCCGGTTTTTATCGGTGTTTTCAATAACCAAAGAGCTAACCGCAAGTTATTTTTTACTGGTGCTTGGCGATGTTTAAACCCATAAAAATAATTAATTTTAAAAGAAGCTTCACGTAGAAGCTGTACGAATGTAAGTACTGAGAGCTAAAGTAATTTTTAAACTATCGGTTAATCGTCCCACATCATGTTTGTAAATAATGCTAGTAGTCTCTATAATTTTTATTTATTTCTCCTCTAACAATAGATTTGTTACAATTGATTGTTCAGTTGTAGAACAAGCATTTACTGACAAATCTGAGTTGTGGGAGCCTGTTTTTTACAAACAGAAAAGAAAGAAAGAAAGCGATTACAAACATTTCGGCACTTTTATATCCTTACCCACGTCTTCAGCAGAAGCTAACTCCATTACGTCTGTAATTGTTTCGGGATGACATGACGTTTTCTTAGGTTTTTCTGGGTTAGCATAATTGTGGACATAATTCATTTTAGGTTATTTTATTTTTTAGCATTAGGGATAATGCATTATCATCTCACTAAAGATAGGAATACCAGAAAAAAAATTAAATAAATAAATAACCTATCAAAAACCTAGTGTCATCATAATCGAAAGTCAAATATTTGCAATAATGTTTCTTTCGAGTGTTTAAGGTAACTATATGCCTAAACATTGGCGAAACCAACCTGGCTGCCAGGTATAATATACTAGAGAAATTCGTCCGGTCTGTTAATGGTCTCGGTAGCATAATTGGTAGTGCAGTCGCCCGGTTTGCGAAAGACGCGGGTTCGAGTCCCGCCTGATGCCAAGACCGAATGCCTTTTTCTGGTTTTCCTATCTATAATTCATGTTGTGAACAACTCCGCATTTCTTCATGGTTGAGTATCGAATTACGATTTACCATTTCGCTCATAGAATTTCTTGGCTTGTGTTTAAGTTTTTGTTTTGGTGTTGAATTTGTTATGTTGAATCGTCATATTCTGATAGCAATTAGGTTGATATATCCCACATAGTTAAAGCATATGTAGCCTGAACTTTTGACAGCGGGTATTCGCATTGTACCCACAATACGCTTATCTAACAGCTATTCTGAGATGAAGAGGCATCCCGCCTATAATACTTATGTACCCACCTGATGTTGTAAATATCTTCTGCTCCTCTGACGCCGCTCTGGTGATGCTCTGGTGGTGCGCTGGAGTGGTGCTCGTGATATAACATCCACACACGGATCCTGCAATACAATAAAGGATAGGGTTATTCAAATGTTTTAGACTTCTTATTTACTTAAATGTTTTAATGGTTGTCTTTAAGAGATCGCTTTAGGGATAAGGCCGCCTAAACATCCCTGGTACATCCCTAATCTCTGTAAACTTCTGATTCCTTGTTTTCTTTGTGCAATAAAGTAGATCTTATCTTATCTAGTTCGCGCTCGAGATCATATTATACTTTAACCGACGAATGATCTACTGATAGATAGATCACACTTTCCTAATACATTTTACCACTCTTTCCATCTTTGAAATCATTTCAGGAACGATTAACTTGAAAAGCCATTTTCAATAAATGGACCACTTTTTGAGTAACTACACACATCAAAACTGTCTAGGGATATCATAGGGATATCATTTTTCAAATATTTCATAAAGTTAAGTTTGTTTACAAGTTGAGCATTATCATAGAATTGACACCTTTTAAAAGAAAAATCTGTCTTTTTTTAACGTCCTTACGATTGTGCAATAATGCTACTACAATGAATTTCTTTATACAATCTGAAAGGGCAGATATAGCAGTTTTTGTGTTCTAAAAATTTCTACGTAGGTATCAATATTTGAATTTTTACAGCCTCCCAAATAGCTATACTTTGTATGAAAATGCTTGAGATATCCCTAGACACTTTTGATGTGTGTATATCATATTTTATAATACTTATTCAATTCAAGCCAGTACTTTTTGAGATTGGCGCGTGCAACTACAAACTCTCTTCAGTTTCACAATTTTAGTATAGACGAGTCGGCAGCAATCGTGTGATGTCTGTGGTTTAAGACTTAACCACAGTGTTTGATTACCTCAATCATAATAATTGAAAAAACTCATCCACCGAACAAGAAATAATCTTCGTCTCATTATTATAGCTATAAGACCGCCTAAATTGTACAAAAGTCTTTGTAATTGAATTCAACTGTAATGTTTTTGTGCAATTAAGAATATCTATCTATCTATTTATTATTTTGTCCTGGTCAAACTTACGACTACCAATAATTCAATAACTGAAAATCAATTAACATCATAACGTTCATAATCCATCATAATGGTCATCAAAAAGACACTCTCCTCAATCAATCAATAAAAATTCATATTGTGACAAAAATAAAGTCCGAAGCAAACATAATGGACAGATAAAATAAAAAGACATTTAATTAATTAAATGGGAACTCCTTGCAAGGGTTTCCCCATGATAGACGCTATTTCGAAATACAAACACGTGCCGATGCCACAGTCGGAAATATTGAGGACATTGCCAGTGTTTCAGTCCAAATAGAAGCACTTGCGCTACCAGTGCCACGGAGAGTGTTTGGGGACCATCTGTTTGTAGTTAAATAGTTACAATTTAAATAAATGAGGTTTTTTATTACTGCACGAAAGAAAATGCCAAAGAATTGAATTTCTATAAGCACTCTCGGCTAGCCCAACGCAAAGCAACGGAACGCATAGTAATCCTATTTCAGGTTTGGACAACTTGAATATTTAAAAAGTTCTGAAAACAATACAGCGGGGCTAAAACGGTAACATTTAGATGATTCATATTATGAAACATCTAACTGACGTTTCATCCAGGCCGCGGTCCGTTTCGAGTCAAAAGCGAGTAATAGCGCTCACGTTCATACAATTTATCAATTCGGGATGCGTGTGAGCGCGCTGTTACTCACTTTTGACTCGAAACGGACCGCGGTCTAGATGAAACGTCAGTTAGATGATTCATAATATGAAATGCTAAAATGTTGCTGTTTTAGCCCCCAAGATCATTTATTTGGGGGCTTCCTTCATCGAAAAATCAATTTAACAGTACACAGCAGCAAAAGTCCTTAATGTTAACATCGAATTGTGCTCTTTTGCATTCATTATTTTATGGCTTGAACTTCGCCGTCAGAAGAAAAAAACTATTCACTAGCTAGCAAGACAATTAAATAATTCATCTGGTATACATATTACATTCTTATGGTGGTAAAGTTGACTAATGGCGCTGTCTCCACGCGCCGAATTGATTGTCAATCAGTCTGTGGTGTGTGTGTTGCTATTACAACGAAAAAAGTAATGTATTTTTTGTTTTAGGTTCTGTATTTTGTTATTGTTCCTGGACATTTACTAGCACCAAAAGGCGACTGTTGTGGCATTTAAACCATTTAAGACTGTTTGAATAAAAACTAATTAATCCCTTAATACTTCAATGAACGATTAATGAAGGTATCACCTGAAAAGTTTACTGTCAAATTGTAAATAAAACAGTGACGATAACGTGTCAAAAAAGTTGCCATAAAACTGCAAACATAGCTTAATCCAATATGTTGTAATGATCCGAACAGTGAAAATATCCGATTTCCGTCCCGCCTTCGACAAGTCGCTAGCGCTGGGCGGGCGGCTGACAGCGCCGCTCAGCGGGGACACAAATGGATCCATCGACATCGGAATACTATCAGCTTTTAATTTCATTTTGTAAAGAAACTACGGATAATATAGCCAAAGAGCCAAACATTAGGCATTTCACAACCAGAAATGAAGGTTGAAATTGGAATTTAATAAAATGAGGTTAGATAGCCAAGGTTATCAATGATATAGCTCTAACTATAAGTAAAATAATTGAATACCTAGTCTCTCCGAATTAGTAAGCTAAATTGCACGTGGGCTTGGCATAGGCTAGGACCATAGGTTATCCCGAAGCTTAAAGTAAGTTTTAGCGTCTTCTAATAATTTGTAATAAGCCCTTTTTTTCAGCATAATTGTACAAGTATATGAATAATGACATGACAATTGACAAGTCTTAAGTAGGTTATTTTGTTATCCAGTTAGTCCATAAAGTAGTTTGGTTTTAGAAACCTATTTAAACCTGAATCCAATTTGACTGATTGAAAAAGTTGGTAAGTCAACTACAACTAAAGGACTAAATTGAAATAGACACATTCGTCACTCTTTGTGACAAGGGTTCAGACAGTATGATAGGAATCAAAGAGTGTCGATTTCAATTAATGATAAACGAGTAAAGACCAAAATCCAATCGAATCCCATAAATTTAATAGTATAGGAGCCAGCGATATTTAGTTTTATTTCGGTAGCGTTAGTTATTCACGTACTGAAATAATAAACTTTGTGACTGCACTCATATCTGCTTGCAATTGATGAATTGGATTAGAGACTATATTCTCAAACTGTATATTTTTGTAATTTTGGTGTGCAATAAAGATAAGTCTGTCTAAATTTAAAATCCATTTTTAATTCCTACTCAGTTTAGGAGTTGCGGTATGGAGTACAGAATACCTAGGATGCAAGTATATTCTGTCGTAGGAAGCAGCCAAAAAGTAATTCATGGGAAGACCATGACCACTAATAAATGTTACTCTATGATCTGTGTAGCATCCTGTACGTGGTATAAGGTTCCGTAAAAAGGATGCCCAATGAGCCGTATCCAACGAGTAGCGTTCCAGGGTACGATTCGGTTGAATTTTGTATATGTAAAGCCAATGGCATCCAGTATTTATTGAGAGATTAATATAGATACCTCCTTCTTTAAAACATGGATTTTAAATTCAATGAAAATTACCCACGATGAATTGGTTGTGAATCGCTACTCTGACCTCCTTGAAAATTTGCCAGTTATTGAAAACAGCAGCCTGTATATTTAGATTATCTGAAACAATGATGCGTCTTACACAATCACCTGCAGACACAAGACGAATAGTTTCCGCTCGCGTCCGTAGTAGAGAACAGACGCGCGTCCACGGCTGCGCATACGCAAATAGTAGTCGACAGCTGTGAGGTCAATGTTAGGCGGTTAGCAATGTCATTGCGAGGTATTTTCACTCGACAAATACTCTCTATGTTGATTTTTCTTATATTTTATTTTAGACGTTCGTGGCGAATGTAAAGTTTTTTTTTTTTTTTTTTTTTTTTTTAATTTAACCTGCTGTGTCCCACTGCTGGGCAAAGGTCTCCCCCAAAGCTCTCCAACTATGCCTGTTATGGGCCAATATTTCCCATTCACTGGAGTGACGGCTCAAGTCGTCACACCATCGTTTACGGGGCCTTCCTCTACGGCGATGTCCATCTGTAGGGCGCCATTGGGTGGTAATATGGGCCCATCTATCTGGATGCATCCTGCATACATGGCCTGCCCAGTTCCACTTCAATTTGGCAGTGGTTTCCCCCACGTCACGTATTCCAGTTTTTGACCGGATGGTGGTGTTCCTGATCCTATCTATCAGCTTGACACCTAATACACTCCGTTCCATCGCTCTTTGGCAAACTTTGAGCTTGGACTTTTGATTCTCAGTGAGCGACCAAGTTTGTGCACCGTAGGTGAGGATGGGCAGAATGCAAACGTCGATGAGTTTACGCTTCAGAGAAATTGGAAGGTCACCCTTCATGAAAGCCTTCATGGACCAGAAGCTCTTCCAGGCGTTTTCGATACGACGCTCGATTTCTTTTTCCTGCCTGTTCTCGAATGAAACTATCTGGCCCAAGTAAATGTACTCATCGACGTATTGCATTGTTTGCCCGTTAACCACAATCCTACTTTGTGTGCTGTTTGTCATCATCTTCGTTTTTGACTGGTTCATCGTAAGTCCAATCTCAAAGCCTGCCGCGCTCAGTTCTTCGAGCATGCTCTGCAACTCGGCAGATGTATTGGCGAAAAGCACAATATCGTAAAGTTTATTGTTAATGTTTTTTTATTTACTAGCTTGGCTGCGTTTTTGTCGACGTCCGTTTACTTAAGACTTTGACACACAGGTGAACCATCTGTAAACCTCCCTTTCAAAGTCTGAAGAATGATTGATGCTTAAAAAAACACCATCTATTAAATGCATTATTTTAAACATATTATCATAATAAACTCTATAAGCAAGGAGTGCTGAAAACAAGATTGATTAAATGCATTATTTTAAACTGATTAAAATGAAACACTTTGAAAATAAGACTGCTGAAGTGGATTTATTTTAAGAACTTATTATGGGGAACTATTCTGTCATACTTTTCTCAGTAACTTTGACTGTTGTCCTTTTGAAGCCAGGCTGGTTAAGCCAGCCTATCTATGATCTCCAGTTAGACAGCAGATAGGATCTCCTACATAAAATAATTTGTATAAACAAAGAAGAAACCAAACTGTTATGTGAGCCTACTGCTAAATAACTACGATATGGCCGTATAAGGTTGCTAAGTTTAAATTCACGAATTTCATCAAGAGAGTGGTTCTTGAAAGGTCAGAGGGTTTCATATTATACAGATAGGTAATTATACTTCGTCGCTGCATCCTCGGGATTTTATCACAAGGTAGTACATTTCTTAATGTAGTGGGCATCAACACGTTTTAGAGCTGGTATCACTGAAACAGAAACAAAAAAACAAATTCCCTCCCTACGGTAGGTGCGTCACTCTGACAGGTGACAAGTTCATCATTCGTTTCTAGTGTTCGGGCATCGACACACCCTCTCTCGTTATATTTTTTATATAACGGTTTCTTTAAGTGCTGAAGTGTTTGCAATAGTTGAAGTAGTGTAAATCGATAGATCCTAAATGAAATACAACGTTAAGATCGTACTTAACTTTCGTTTTAAACAATAACTAAATACGATCTACAATAAAAATCTACCCACATTTCCTTGCACAAAATGTTTTAATAAGAGAACTCGTGATTGAAAGTGAATCTTCGGATGACTGTAAACAAAGCTAAGCAATAGCATGACGATGCAATGTTTAAATTTAACAAAACACGTCAATGATGAGACCGTGAAATGGTCTTAATCAATGTTGGCATTAATTTTAGCTGTTTATGATCCTGTTGAGGCCTGTCCAAAATGGACCCACCGTAACGAGATTACGATAAAACGCACACTGAGTGTGTGTTTCCAACAAACGAGACAAACAGAAGAAGAAGATCCTTTTTTTTTCCCGTACCAAGTTGGTCGGTGCATTTTCAACAAATTAGCCAAGCAGAATAAAGGTTCCTGTTTATTCCTGTCCAAGAGGACGTCCCGTAACGAGAGCACGGCCAGGCCCACAACGCGAGTGTGGTTTCGAAAGCATTTTAAGGTGAAAATCAAATCGAAGACCAAACTGTAAGTTATTTTGTGCTATCCTTGCATAACAAAAACCTTTCTTTTTATGTACACTAGTACCTAAAAACTTCAAGAATTAGATTGTAATTTCAATTTAAAACTGCAGACTAAGAATAAGTCTTAGTAATTGTAGTACCTGACATTGAAATAAAGTTTCATTTTGCTAAGTCTACACAGACACATCTGAGTAGCCACGCCACAGCTTTTGTAGCTATACAGCTATGGCTAACATCATAACTTACTCTAGTTGCTATAAAATTTATATTTAAATACATTTGATACCACTTCGTGGTTACCGTTTACAATATTCATAATATGATGATGGCTAACACCCGTGTTACCACGGGATAACCACTCACGTAGGCTTGCTGCCCACGAAGTTCACAACATATGCTTTATATATAAGAAAATGACAATCCAATGGATTTAGCAGAATGAAGTATTCAATTAGCTATGTAATTAGAGGCCGACGCCTAAAACCATCCCGGTGAGTACCGGTGCCTTATCAAAATACTTATTTATTTACTTCTTAAAAAACCTGGGGGTTGGCCGAGAGTCATCACGAAGGTATTGTAAAAACCTGGGGGTTGGCCGAGAGTCATCACGAAGGTATAATAAAAACCTGGGGGTTGGCCGCGAGTCATCACGAAGGCATATAAATACAGAAAAATGATCTCAAATTTGAGACTTAATAGCTTGATCTGTACATAAGGAACAAACCTGGGAGTTGGCCGTGAGTCAACATGACGGTAACGATATCGCAATATCTGAATTAAGGGCCTATATTCAATCCGTGAATGGCCCATGAAATGAAATAAAATGAAATAAAATGAAATAAAATGAAATAAAATGAAATAAAATGAAATTAAATGAAATAAAATGAAATACAATGAAATAAAATGAAATAAAATGAAATACAATGAAATAAAATGAAATAAAATGAAATAAAATGAAATAAAATGAAATAAAATGAAATAAAATGAAATAAAATGAAATAAAATGAAATAAAATGAAATAAAATAAAACATAAAATGAAATAAAAAGTATTTTCATAGTGATAATGAAAAGTCAGGTATGCATTAAACAACCTAGCCTTACCAGTATTTTTCTGGATATTACCTTGCTGATGGTTTGATAACCTTACCTGGTGGCAGAGAACCCATGTAAGTTTTTTCAAATTTCCTTTATTATTCAAGAAATAATTATCTATGACTAGCAGCCGCCCGCGACTTCGTCCGCGTGGCCTTAGCTGTATGTGAAAAAAGATTTTCCCGCTTTTCTGTTGAAATTTTGCTGAATTTTCTTTGCTATAAACCTCACGGAGCGCGGGACCTTTCTAACGAATGCAAAACCGTGGAAATCGGTCTGTGCGTTATAGCTTCAGAAAGAAAAACCTGACTTATTTTTATATAGTAGTTTATTTTAATATAATAAATTAGCAAAGGCATTTGAAACAACATGAATTGAAGAGACACTTAAATTCTTTATTATTAATAGTTTATTCTTATGAAGCGATAAACCTAATCCACCTAATAATTTACACAGTATTTAATGCAGCCACGCGTTTAACAATAACAAGTTGAATAACAACACTTAATAATGGTGTAAGTACAAAAACACAGCCGTCTTTTAAATGTATATGCATACATGTATCTACTTGATTTACTTGTTGTTGAGTGGTGTGCTTCACGCGGATTTCTTTTATATGCAAAATGCTACACTTTTGCCGTTTAGCAAACATTAGTGACTACTCATAATTCAGAAAGCGTTAAATTTGTCATTTAACGATTGAGTAGATGATTTTTAAAGGTATATCTGCTGTTTTAGCCAAGTTCAATAGGCACAACTTGTAATGTAGGCTTGATTTAGTACCTCGATTCCGTGGTTATTTTTTGAAATAACAAAATCAATCAATAGGTATAGTTGATAACCATATCCAAGCCATGACTGGTTTTGACTTGGGATTAAAAGTTATAAATTGAACTAAAACCATCTCACATTGATCGCATTTCTGAATACAGGAAATGTATTGGAAAAAGATGTTTATCTTGTCTCGATTTCAGTAAGACTAGTACTTAGTCATTAGCAGATACTCTGACAGCATATACCTAAAGACAAAAATGTTTGGTAATGATTTGCAGATTACCAATTTATAGGAAGTAGGTAGTTTTAGCTTTTATTGTTCGCATCTGGCAAGGTTTGTTGATTAAGAAATTAATTGCAATCAGATGCTAAATTACAATTTAATAGTTTTAGTATTTGATATTATGTAGGTAGGTGACCTACCATTAAGGATTTGTTGCATACGCACTCACGAGTAGAAGACATCGTGGTCTTTCATTTTAAAATGACCGAAATAGGTTATAAGTTAAGTTTTTCGTGAGAATAGGACTGAAATCACAATAATAATGGAATGAAAAATAACACCTTCCCATAAGCAACAGCTCTTTTATTAGTTTACACTTTAGTAGTGTACCAAGCCAAACAAGATTTGACATTTAATAAGAAATTCACAGTAAGAAGATTTAAGAAGAGAAGTCAGTAGAATATCTTAATGCAATTCTAACCTTAACTGTACCAACAGGGAACTGTAGGTACCTACCTACTTACAGTGTTACGGATATTATTCGCATAGCGGTAGTTAAAAAATAGACGATTTCCACTCACGAAAACATTGTCATAAAGAATAGTAAGACGTCTCATCCTTACAAAACGCCCCAGCTTTCACCAGAGTGGCATAAATTACCTAAGTAATAATACCTCAGTTAGGTTATTAGATTAAAAACATAGGCCAGCTGCATTGACTAGGTCATGTGTAGTTTCTATCTTGGAAGGACATTTCAATCAATGAGAGTCATAGAAACTCTTAAGAAAAATAATAAAAACTAAAGCTTATTATGCCTAGGTTATTATTCTTTCGGATTCTAAAATCTGCTTACTCTGTGCAGTAGACAACATACTTACATAAAGAAATATTATTAGCACTATTATTAAAACTAGGAGAGTAAGTTACTAACTAACTTACTTTAGTACCCACTGCCGTTGGGTTTTATTTAGGAATAGGTTTTCCAAACAACAGCTTTAGTTGAATTAAGTTAGGTGACTAATTATGTGTCACCCACACTACGAGCACATACAATGCTGGGCATTTAAATTGTTGTAATAAACCACTACCCAGTGTACTTGTATATAATTATGTACCACCTTACTTTACATTTATTACGAAAATATTAACGGAAAAGTTGCAGCTCAAGCTGCTAACCTGTTTCAATAGACGTCGTTCTTTGATCACGAATTTACTATGGATTAAATATTCGAGTAAATTAGGTTTTATTATTGGGTGGTATATGTATACCTGTTCTTGTGTGTGGTAACAGCAGAGTTCATACAGTTACCATTAAGTTTTTTTAATTAACATTGCTTAAATTAATATTAATTATTATGCAAAGCATATTTATAACATGAAGTTATCTTAATATATATTCATCTTGGAACATAATACTGAAGCTGCGATGATCTTTTGACTTTTGGTCATTGGTCCTTAATTTTATTGCGTTTTTATAGTAAACTGGTAAAATTATAATAAACGTTACCTATCTCACATCAAAAATAAAATTTGGTATCAAATTCAATTTAGTGAATCCTTGATATTGATTTCCCTAGACCTCTAAACATCTACCTTGTGATAAAATCCCGAGGATGCAGCGACGAAGTATAATTGATGATTAAACGAACTTACCTTAAGTGAAGTTCTATCATAATTATATGAGTCGCTGCATCCGAAGGGATTTTAGCTCCCACCCTACCCCTAGTTACCATCATACCCTTTGGTAACTGACCCGAGTAACTTTAGGGAAATCTGTCTCTAAAAGAATGATGAACTTGTCACCTGTCAGAGTGACGCACCTACCGTAGGGAGGGAATTTGTTTTTTTGTTTCTGTTTCAGTGATACCAGCTCTAAAACGTGTTGATGCCCACTACATTAAGAAATGTACTACCTTGTGATAAAATCCCTTCGGATGCAGCGACTCATATAATTATGATAGAACTTCACTTAAGGTAAGTTCGTTTAATCATCAATTATTTGTTGAGTCTGTTCAATACTTGTGCCAATCACTAGTTGTGTTTAAGATTGCTATTGTTGTTTAAGTTACGGCTAGTTTGAGCAGAACTTTACAGACTTAAGCATTGTTATGTTCAACTGATTTTGTTGACCTCATTTGTAGTTGTGTAGATATATTATTCGTAGATATTAACATGAACTAAATCCCCTAAAATGCCTAGACTCGAGGTATTTAGATAATTGGCCTACAGAAACACACAGTCGCTAGTATCTTGAAGTTTTGGAGTATCTTTGATTAGTGTGCATTGTAAATTATTTAACCATCCACGCGTTAAGACCGGAATGTGTAAACTTACACGAAGTTTAATTGATTTCCTCCCCTAATCCAAAAGGGGCATAATTAATTAGTTTAGTAGTTTGTATGCGGGAACAATTCATAAAATATGTAACATAAGTCATAACACACGCATATGACTGTTACCTAAACGGGATAGTCATGCCCACTGGATGTCGCCGTCGGCGAACGGAACATTCAGAAGCCTTCATATCCCGTGAAAGCTAACTAATGAACTCAAATTTGGTTTTAGTGACCACAGTCTACACAAAGCTCAAGCTCTAGTGGGTTTCCAGTTACGGCCTATCGAGGAAACTAGAAACCATAGTAGCATGCTAGTACCTATACTACGGTGCTACGAAATATTAAAACAAAGTCCATAGAAGAAATAAAGTCTCCGACGTAGTCCAGCGATTAAATAAATTGACAGGAAGTGGAGAGAGTACAAAGTACAAAGAACTAGACTGTTACAGGAACAGAACACATTTTTTTGTTTTTGTACAACGACTGTAGCAAATAAGCTTGTGCCGGATACAAAGGCAGTAGGACGCCGACGATGCAACTCGCCTGCAACAGGCTGCAATTGGCCGCTCTGGAATTTTACTACAGCCCATGTTCAGCTGTCATCGTCATTGTGGCTACGGAATGATGATACATAAAACATAAAGGGCCTATATACGTCCCACAGCTGGGCACAGTCCTCACCTCAACTATGAGGTGAAACGAGCCTCACTCCAACACGCGGGCTCAGTGCGGATTGTTGGAGGAGTGTAAGGTTAGTTAGCAACCTTAATTTCAGATGTTATCAAGCCGCCCCAAGGCCTCTGACTGGGCTTAACGACTGATATCTCGTCAACCGGGACTAACTGCTTAACGTGCCTTCCGAAGCATGGAAATGGCCGAAATACACATCACTAAATTTCGGTCGGGGTGGTCACCCATCCCATTTCCGACCCAGCATGCGTTGATTTACAACACTATTACAACAATGTCGGATAAACAATTCAAAACTCTTAAATCCTTTAAAAAACACTTAAAGAACGTGCTATTGGATACCTTCTCAGAAGCCATCAAGTATAATTAAATTTTATACCTACTATACCTACTCACATATATTAACGCATGATATTGTATGTTTGGATTATTTAACTGTTATAAAATGAGTACTGTTTTTCGCCAAAAAACTGCATTGTTAAAGCAGTTAGGCGATCTGTTAGTTACGTTGAAAACTTTTATGATTATCTTAATAAATAAAAAAATAATTAAAAAACAGAGATCGTCGCCGATCACTGTAACACCTGCGCCACGGGCACCTACACGGAATGATGATAGGTGACGTATAATATCGTCATAGCTCTATAACTCAGCAAACATAGCGTATGAGCAGACCATAAGTTTATAAGACTCGCGAAATCTTGACCCGCGACGAAACTCGTAAAAAACAGCCGCACGGGTTCCTTTTTTTCCGTAAAAGTCGTTTAATTTATGGACGCCGGAGTTCCATGTGATTTATGATTGTCAATTTATAGCTGTTACTACAGCGGCAGAAATATTGTTATTGTCATGGGCAGGGGCAGCTTTCAAAGCAACGGGTTGGACTCAATAGACACTTATACTGCTGAATTTTAACGCGCATTCGTTTTGCATTTATTTGGTAGACAATTGATACAGTGAATAACTAGATTGGGTAACTGGTTATATATTTTTTAATCAAAACTGCTTGATGTTTTTGAAATCGCGTTATATTTTTTTGTAAATTTCGCGCCGTTATTTTATAACAATCTTTTGCATGTAATATTGGAAACCCAACCATTGAAATGAAATGAAATAATTTATTTGCTCAAAACTGTGTACATTAAAGCGATCGTCTGCAATATTAATAGGACTCAACAGTTTTCTGCCTTTTAACAGGTGGGCATGCAAATATTAGTATTTAAAACCCTTTTTAGTTAAAAAAAACAAAGAAATACATTTAACAAAATACACCTGAATAATGCAAAATAAGTTGTTCAATATAGCAGGTGGTGCTACAGTGTTGAAAAATAAATGGTTTCTGTTTTTATTAAATCAAACAGGTAATAGTTTCAAGAGATTGTATTACGATGCCAGATGCGAAGCTGTTGTAATATGTAATACCTAAATTGAAAAAGTTAAACTACAGAACACAAACACTACAGTAAATAAGAGTAAAACGTATATGACTTTTTAAAATAACGTATGAAATTGAGTTTCTCAATTGTTTAAAAGAAATCGTCACTGGTTTAGTTGATTTGATTTAGGGTAAGTTGCACCATAGTAGAAGTAAAAGTTAAAGTTTTTGTCAAATTTGACAATTTGACGACCAAAAATGACGTCGAATTGTCAAATTTGACAAAAAAATTAACTTTAACTTCTACTATGGTGCAACTTACCCTTAATCCTTTCTTGATAAGCACCATTCAAAGTTTCAATGATAATAAAGTGGCTAACCTGTCCCCTAGTTTTTGACATAACATTTTTTTCTTTTATTTTGTGAAACTTACAGCCGTGACGTAATAACGCGTCGACGTCATTCCGCGTCGGCGCCCACTTTAGCGCTTGTTTTTTCCTCCGTTCTGTCGTTAGATTAAAGGATTCTTGGCTGCAGGACCGCAATTTGGCGGTTTGGCGCCTGAAAGGACCGCCCAAAGAAACGTTGCTTTTGAACTCACTTACGGATGTTGAGGTCGAAAACCAACTAGGTATTCGTAGTTTAACTACACAGATTAAGGAACCCTCGCCGTATTGATGAATTTAAACACAATGATATTTCCAGATTTCCGTTTGAAGTGAGTGATGCCATTAAGTTTAAAAAAACTGTCAAACCCAACTTAAAATGTTTGGTCGTTTTTTTTAAGCTGTAAAACCATGTAAACAAAAACTTATCTGAAAGAATCTACTCTTGCACTGCTCGGTACATCATTTAAACCATGATTGTCTTTGAAACAGATTGTTTCAGCTACTTACAAAATTAAATGGATATGTATTTTCCAGCAAGCATGATTGTGATATTTGAAATAAAAGACAAAAGAAAGGAAACATCCAAGCATATAAATCCCCAGCAGAATCGGGCCCCTACAACAATTCCTCCATGATTTTTGCCTAAAGCTCGCTTCCCTGAAGATAAATGACGCTTATCCTAAACATAAAACCTGCTACAATCAGATTTAACGTCTCAAATTGTTTAATTTAATTCTGGTCTGTTTGTGCTTTAGGAGATTAAAAAATTCGCGGAAAAATAAGGGAACCGTTACCGCGGGACGGCCATTACTTCTTAATTAAAAACCGAGCGAAAAACTGAGGCAACAGGATTCGAGGGGATAATCAGGAGCCATGAGAACCGACGGGAACACGACAAGACAAATAAAGACAAGAATATATCAAATTTTTCGCCTACAAGACGGATTTTGGCCAGTTTAGATGCTTGCTTGCCTTACTTATCTATAGTACAACTTTAAGGTGCTTTGCAGACGACGGGGCGGGGCGGTCTTTTTGCCTACATAGTAACAAATACCGTGTCTCGCTAATGCCCGCGTATGGCCCTCACCGCAAACATAAAGCATTTAAGTGCCCGGCGCAGCTCGGACGTTTTGCCCTTTGTGTGCGTTGGTAGTATAGGAATCCTATCGTTCCTGGCGAAATTGACCGGCCCTGTCTGCCTTGATGTCTGCAAAGCGCGTTAATGTCTAACCGTGCTTTTTCGGCGCTTAACACATCTGACCTAACCCTCAGTTATTGATCATTCATTATGATCAACAGCCACGACGTCCACTGCTGAACATAAGTAGGCCTCCGCCATAGATTTCCTATCTTTATCAGGTAATCCGTAATCTCGGGAACTACTGGATACGGGATTTTGAGAATTGATTATTGATAGAGCACCCTTAAGTGGTATATTATGTAAACGGACGAAGTCGCCGGCAAAAGCTACTTATGTAACCATACATTTGGTAAAACTGTACAATTACGTGTAGCGTTGGACTTGTGAATTGGAGCTAACTGTGACGGAATTGGTCTCTTGGCGCGCAATCAAGCACAATGACAAACAATTAGCAACATGACGGCCATCCGCCCGCCCACGCACTCTGGGCTGTCCTTGAGGGACGTACACAGCTGGACAGTAGGCGTGCATTTGACCACAATCACACACACAGACATCACACATCACCTGACCTTACGTAATTTAAAAGGACTTATACTCCCAGATTCACAAACGCAACGCATCCCTCAGAAGTATTGCTGTCCTTTTCAGTTCTATTGACATTTTCATCGTAGCCGATAATGCACGAGTATTGGAGAAAAGTTGATTCAATATTTCGATTAAAATAATTATTTTGCGCGATTGTGTACGCGTAAGTCAGGAAACACCTATTTGCACATAAGTAACCTTATAACCACCCGCCACTTAGCAAAAGATATTTAGCCTGAAAAATTTTCTAAAAATAACTAAAGTTCTAAAGAACATCATAATGATATCGACAGACTCAGAAAGCAACTTAAATAAGTTAGTTCTTTGTAGAACTTTCCATCGCATTATGTTTTAAACTTCTTTAGCGAACTGTCTCGCAGTAGCTCACAGTTAAAGTTCTTAAAATAGTTTGTCTGAAAAATTCCAAGGAGTTTCAAAAACTTTACAGAATTTAAACTTACGAGTAGAAATACAAATAACTATGTTGACATCGAATTTAAGTACACTTAACATGAATGTTCTGCCTTTTGACGGTACCATTTCTATTACTTGATATTTTTTCCCTTACTATCTTTAGTTTTTATTCATAGAACAAGGAGGAATAAAAATGATATTGTCTTCTTCTAAAATACCTTTGCAACTATGATACCACCCTGTGTTCTACAGCACACAGGGTGCTATTTCCAAAATCCTGGGAAGGTTTAAAGCCAAGCGAGATACATAAGAATCGTAAAATCAGGATTGCTTCCATGTACTTTATTTATTGTTCCGAGTTTCCGATTATTCGACACTGTTACAAGTGCCATTATGACGGACTACATACGGTCACGGGGTCACGGATGGTCACACATTTCAATAAACAGTTTTCCTTCCAATCGTACCGGACATAAGGGAGCTCAAACATCAGCTCAGAGCTCCAAGCCCCCTTCACGCATGAGTGTCCTGATGGTTAACGGATGAGGAGATCTTGGCCGGTACTTAGATGGCGAGATATCCATCCAAAATGTGAACCGTGCCGAGGTACATTTCAAACTCTAAAAGGAGAGCCAACGTTTTGAAGGCTGTATTTATAGTTTTTTTTACAACGGCTGATGTTCCCCTGCATTTTCCGTTCTCACGTGAATTGTTTGTTAGGGCGGTTCTACACCAAAGAAAATATTATCTTCATCTGACAGCTTGAATTGTATGTAGTCACCTAGCTACATCAGAAATAGCATGCTATGCATAGCATGTTTTTCTTTAAAAGATAAAATCAGAAATTAGGATAACCAGGGAAGAACTACGACACACTAATGATGTTGATGAACATCAGACTTAAAAAACCCTTAACACAGTGCAGAATAATGTCTCAACCTTTTAAATTCCGGTAAACAAACGATACACAAAAAAAATAACTCATCAGCAGCTTAAACAATTTAATTTCGAGTTACCGAAGATTCGCTGCTGCACATAACAATGCGTTCAACTAACAGCCATAAAGATGCTTGCGGCTTGAGAATAGCGTTCCGTAATACTGGCCACCGCATTCCTCCGGAATTTCCCTTTTTAACTTTTTGCGGATTAGACGGCCCAAGAAATATAACAAACAGTGTAACAGAAATAAAATTAATGGTCCGTCGTTACGCTCCGGAGAACAAATATCGTCTTATAATGGCTCGAGAAGTTGGCGAGGGCGTAACTGAATAAATATGGGCATTTTTATTGCTCCTCTTGCGATGACAGGCCTGACGGGGCTGGCCTAATCAGGGTAAAGTTTTTTTCTGAGTAGATTGACTCCGCCTTTTGGACGAAACCTAAAAACGAGATACACTTCAGCTAACCAGGTTTCCTGTAGATTTCTGCCATGTAGGCAGTTTGTTGCCCAATTCGAATTTCAATGACCTTCGTGGTTAGCATTGTCAACAATCAACCAACGCCAGTGTGACTGTACCAAGAACAGGGAATCTGCCGCATTCTTTATGAAATTCTTCTAACTTCTAACAAAATCTTTGTTGTTGTACGTCGTCCCGTCGTCCTGGCGCAACGCACTAATGATGTCACATCCTACGAGTATTGCATTTTAACAAAGTGAAAATTGTTACCCCAGCTTTATAAACCAAATAAGCGCATGCAAAACGAGTAGTACCCAAGAACTGGCTTTTCTAAACATGAACAAAACAAACTCCAATGTAGCTCATAACCTTTGTCCTGATATTTTGATCACTATTTACAACACTCGAATTGCGAACGAAACTGGTGCATTGCAAATTGTGCATACATTCAGAGGTCAGCGGTTCTAAGTGCATTGATCTGTCGCGAAAATAACCCACACGCTCCCAGCGCCGCGAAGACTGAATAAGTGAACGGAATAAATCAGGCCACCTACTTAGCAATCAGCTGTGGTGTGGGTTTGAGCTTTTTCTATGTATCATCAGTAGTACGGTTACAACTTACAAGATAAATGAGGAAAATAAATTATCAAGCTGTAGTTAGGTTCGTTGGCTTTCGTGAAGTATTTCAAGATAAACTTGAAAGCCTCTTTAACTCGTTATTTCGCAGAGGAAGGAAGGGAACTAGTACCAGTGTCTCAAAGCGTGAAAAAGAAGTTATGAGGTTATTTTATTCTTAAAACTAAATCGAGACACTTCTTCGGATAGTTAATCTTGAGGCATTACACGTGGTTGCCCAGAGGAATCAAAAAGACTCGACTAATTTACCGAAGGTCAAGACGCAAAAATAAAAAAGAGAAGTCCGAAGGCCATGACTACTTGTGAACTATTCTTTGAGACCCAAGATATCCTGGAATCCATGTAGCAATGCTATTTGGCTTTCGTAATGATAAAGTGCTGAGATAGTTCTACGATGCCGATACTATGAGCTTGCAAGTGCAGCAAGATCCGAATCTAAGCCTGTCTAAATTAAGCTTAGAATTGGGACACGATTTCGTATTCCTGAAACTTAATCAATCACTCAGTACTGATGGCTAAGTCATTGCAGAAGCAGCTACAAATACTGAATAGCTAGGTCCTCCCTGAAGTGGATTACCTACTATTTCAAACAAAGTTATAATCAATTGCCACTGTGATCAGCTTTCCATTTAGCAGTCCCATCTTCTTTCAATCTTTGCCACATTGACTTGTCATACATAGATAGTGATTTTATTAAGTCTGGAGTTCTGGATAATTATGATACGTAAGTTATATTATTTGTTGAGCATTTTGTTTCTTTCGTATTTCAAAGACATAAATCGTCTGATTGTGTAACAAATCCTCAAGAGGGCAAATATTGCGAAGTCACAGCTAATAAGCTCCGTTTTAAGAAACGCCCGTTTGTTCCCGAAGCAATTAGTGAAGGCGAAATTAATGAAACTCTTCCGCGGTATTCTAATTAGAGTTGTTGTACAACCATCCGTCTCAGAGACACATCGTTGGGTGAAACTGTCGCAGCGAGATTGGTTTATTGGCCGCTTTACAATACGAATAACTTTGCCAAAGAGAAGTTTGTGCAGATAGGGTACTCAAGGAGTCCTGCGCAAATTATGCGTACGCATTAGCTGCTTGTCGATGCTCATTTTAGGTATTAGGGGCACACGTGCTACAAGCCACATTCACAACCAGAAAAAGGCCGCCACCAGCGTTAAAATGTAAGATAACTAAAGGAATTTAGTTTTCCCCAACTCGCCGCACATGTTTGACGCCGGTGGCCCTAAGTTACTAACTTATGTGAGCCGGAGAGCATCCGGGCTGAGAAGTGCACCGTGATAAAATACTGTTCGATTTGTATGATTCTGACAAGAGAATTAGCACGACACTTTGGTCATTCCCAGACCTGATGGGCCGAAATGAATAAGTTGTGGGGTCTCATAAAATATGAAGTTGCTACCTAGGTAAACTACAAGGAACATAGTTTATGTAAAATTATTGTAGTAACAAGTACATAAATAAATAAATATGTACACCAAAGGTTCACTACCGTGTATTTTATTCCTATTTATTGATGTTCAAACAAATACAAAACAATTTGACTATGAATACAATCGTTACCAGAAACCCTGGTTGTCATCCGGCGATAGAGGCATGGCTGTAAGAACATCCCGGGCCTCGGGTCGCGGACCGCGGTCGGCTCGCCGCACTGGGACCACTTAAAACAGCCAAACAAGATACTTATTCGAGTTCAAATTGTTGAGTAAACGTGCCCTTGGCCGCAGTATGTTTTATGTCTTCATCCGCAATATGATTACTTCTTTAGGCTTTGAAAATCTCCATTTTACACACGATTCAAGCTTAAGTATGAAATGCCGCAAGATAAATTAAGGGATGCAGTGGAAACGAGAGCATGACAAAGTATGACTGTGGTAACATTTTAATGACAGGATCAAAAATTGTGTAATAAGGAAACGCTGTGGGGTGAATGGTGTTGTTATTAAGATTGATATGGAAATGCTACATGATTGATCGTTTGAAAATTATGTATGAAAGATAATTAATTAAACAGAGTCATAAGGCGATAGTAAACGGAATTGTACAAAAGGGCAGCCAATTCAGATCAAACTGAAGAGTGCCTACAAGCGATGACCGTATGAAACGGCTTTACAATTTCAAGACAGTTTCCTACTGATTAAAGTATGTTTTTTTAAAAAATACGGAAAAACCTGCTGCCTGTAATGAAGGGAAAGTCAGGATCGTAGGGAGTGGAAAGTCACATAAATGAATGAGGCACACCTAATTATGGTTATGTCATAAATGTTTACATATTGGGGTATATTTGGGATGAAGATGAAAGAGAAACAGTTGAAAAGAGTAACTGCTGAGTTTCTTGCCGGTTCTTCTCAGTACAGAAACAACTTTCCGATCCGGTGGTAACATCACATTTATTTAAGTACAGTATATTTATTGTTTACATTTATTATTATGCTATTCATGTCTATTATTAAGTATGTTTTGTTTGTTAATTCGATTTGACGATTTGAAAGTACTTGTAACAGGTCTATTTAAATAAAGCTATTTTTGATTTTGATTTTGATTTTGATGGAAAGTTAGTTGGCGTTCGTTTTAAAACCTATTCAGACTACAGCGGTTAATATTGCTAACATTTAAAGTACCTGTAAATTTTTATGCCGATAATTAATGAAAGGTAAATTACAACCTCTCTCTTTAAGTTACCGGCTTTGAACTTCAAGGGTCTTATCAGTTTGCGTTGATAACATTATCAGTGGCCATAGCAGCGTTAAGTTATGTACACAAACGGTATTGCGTTATCAAATAAGCTTAGTTAATAAATAAAGATCGAATAATAAAGTGCTGTGACCCAATGGTTAAGCAATCAGGCGAAGAGACCGTGTGCTCACGAAATATCATAGGTTTTAGAAATTGTAGGTAGGTAATTCTATGTACAAAGAGTGGGGACTGACTCATTTCTCATTTATGCGTAACTAACGAGAAATTTAGCTTGAACTTTAGTCAAACTTTGACAGGTGAAATAACAAGCAGTTTCAGAATATTGATAGGCTATCACAATCTCCAATTGGCAAATCACGGAAAATTTATTCCGCAATCAATAATATTGAATAGCTTCGGCGAACAACAGCTGTTAATTTTTATTTTACGAGGTTTGTGAAAGTTCGTCAGTTTTCGTTCAGTTACGGGCAATGAAACAACGAAGGCATGACATCTGTAAAGGAACAAGTAGCTACAGAAGTTTGAAGTAAAAAGTGAGTATAAACCAAAGTGTACATATCGGACCATCCAGACGTACGCTTTTTCAGCACAATGCGCTCCCTTTTTCACAAATCCCGGGTTTAAGCGAGACGAGACGTCCACTGCTGAACATAGGCCTTCTCTATAGATTTCCAGAGCCGCTGATTGTATGCGGCCTGTATCCAACAAAAATCTGGTATCCTCATCAGGTCCTCCGTCCGTGTGCGTGTCACGTTGCGCTATTGTGAATGTTGTGTATTGCTTTTTATTTAATCGTTGTTCACAAAATGATCATTGATTATCGAAACTCCCTTTGGGGTTAAATTTCTAAACTTTAACTATGGTAACGTTTTGCTTCTTTCATTCATATTCCTATTGATATTTGCGAGTGACATGACCGTTTAACCGTTAAAGCAATGCTGCAAAATTGATTTAGTTATTATGATTAAGGTAGATAACTGTTTGTTTTATCTTCTTGGTTTCCTGATAACAAAAGAAGAGGTAATTCTATTTTATGTAACTAAGTAATGAATTTACTAGGCTAAACCGTTAGTTAGGCAAATACGTACGTGTTTTATACATATTATGTGGAAGATTAAAGAGCTGCCAATTTGGTAGCTTTGGCAAACTGCCAGCTGATCAATCTTGTTAGTCGATGCACTAATGAGTGTAATCTCCTATTGCAGTGAGCTCAAATGATTTTACATAATAAAACAGTCCATGAATTATTATAAAAGAGATATACTAGGAGAGCAAAATATTTGGAATTTAAGAAACTGCTGAGGTAATGTGTCGAATAATTCGACGAACGATTTACTTAATGCCTAAAAAGTTGGCTACTACACCGAAGGTCACGAGTTCGATACCCGCAAAGTACAAACATTTCTGCCATGATTACTGTTTGTATTGGTCTGGGTGTTTTCAAAAAAAAGTTTTTAGGTATGGTTGTTTGTAAACTAGATAAAAAATGTTTTGCACTTCAATAGTCAGCCGATTTTCTTCCTGAGTGCGCAAAAGTATACAAAAGTATACGAGGTAACAGCCGTTGACTTGACTTGCGTCGTCAGCACGGAGAGCGGAGGGCGGAGGGTCCGCGTCAGCCGCAGGCAATACCTCCAAATAAACCTTCCCCAACGCTGTACCCGAAATTGAAATAAAACGTTATTTGATGGATATTTCCTGAATTTGTTCGAAGATGCTGAATCTTTTTAACTCTTTGGGTGTATAAGTAAGTGTGATACTTGAAAGAGAATTTGTTTCAAACCATAGTAATAAGCAGAGCTTGCCTTATGGCCACTAGACAGTGATATAACGAATACGGTAACTACAAATATATACATACAAAACCCAGCCACAAACAAACCCAACTGTTTCAGTGATGTTTTAGTTTATAATATTCAAAGACGTTTATTTCTCTCAAATAATCACATACCATCCATCCAGTCTAAACCATCACTGGATAGTTAGAGGCACACTTATCATTGTTGTGGCTTACATGCATGGTGAATGGAACATGTGCCCTGTGGTATGGGGCATTAGAATACTGCCAAGGTTCCCCCCCCGCCTGTTGTAAAAGGCGAAAGGGGGGCCCCGGGGTCGCTAGGAGTGCACTCGGTGGGGACCGTACGCCTCCATTGCACAGGCGACTCCGTGGAGGTCTCGCACTGCCGTTAACACCGGTGGGTGTAAGAGGGGAGATATAAGTCCCTTCGAGCAGAGCCGGGAAGCCGGCATAGCGCGGCAGGGGTCCGCCAGTAGAGTCACTTGCGGTGGTACTCGGGGACCTTTGGTAACGCGCGGAAGATCGCCTCCGTGAAGTTTAGTGGGTAGTCCCTTCCCCATTGGGGTGGGCGAGTCCCACACTCCCCCGTTCCCAGGGAGCGGGATAGTGCGTAAATGCATACTCCGCGTCAAAAAAAAATGTGAATGGAACATCGCTCATTTTACCGAAATAATGCAAACCCCTCGTGGTTAGGGGCGAGCTTACAATCGTTAGAAACATAGCTGTCTTCGATCTGTACCGTCTCCGTATCATTTCATCTTACACATCAATTTTTACGAGTCACGGACAAATTCTAGTGCAAGGTCAAACCAATTTTAAAATAGTCTTAATATTTTATAGCCCAAGTCAATCAAATTGTTGGGCCAATTGAACCGGCTGAGCCAATCGACTGAGCGATCTTGAGTAAGTAATAAATAGCAAACGCCCAGTTTTAAAGTCTACTTAAAGTTGCGGATCAAACGCAGCTTTTGAGTGCGGAGGGAGTTTAGCAGTTTTCTTCTGTTAGGTGCACGCAACATAGGATCCTAATAAAAATTTAGATGACCAAATAAATGAGTACTGTAAGAGACCTTTCATCTTTCTTTGTCGATGTTTGACAATTTTTATATCTCATTATCAATTGCGTCGGGTTCAATGGCATTCAATTATTATCCGCAGATTAATTTGAAACGAGGCTACGGTTAAAAAATACTTGTACCTTGAACACTCGTAATAACAGTGTGGTAGACTGATTTGTGATCAGGGTTGGCGTCAAATATTTTACATTAGTTGATAAGTTTCTTTTGCGGAAGGAAATTTTTCAAATTACCTTTACAGCTGAAATTACATCTTCGAAAATTATCTCACAATTTAGAAAATACTTTCATATTATTTACTGTTTCTTTAAATTTGTGATTTGTGTATCTGTTGTTTCCTACCTACCGGAAGTTATTTTTTTACATAATTGCCTACTCTTAAAACAAAAGACTTTATAACTTACTACTGCTTCTACCGATATTAAACACAAATAATAATTGACTTAGACCCTAGCGACTCCGTAATCGGAATCTCTCAGTAAGCCCGCAGTTCATATTCCCAAAACACCTCAAATAAGACTAAAATGGTTAATATTGCGAATCTTAACTATCCCGCCGCTGTCGAACCGTGCCACAAGCTACGGATCATTAACCATCCTCGTTTAAGTGGAAGTATAATTCAATAAAGCCGGCTCTGAGTGAGACCTCTCACAATTAACATCAGTATTTTAATAGTTAATGCTAACGACCTAATACATAAACGGCCTATATACGTCCCACTGCTGGGCACAGGCCTCACCTCAACTATGAGGTGGAACAAGCCATACTCATATAGTGGATTGTTGGAGGGGTGTAAGGTTAGTGAGCAACCTTAATGTCAGATGTTATCAAGCCGCCCTAAGGCCTCCGACTAGGCTTAACGACTGACATCTGGCGACGTCAACCGGGACCAACTTCTTAACGTGCCTTCCGAAGCAAGCAGATGCCCGAAAAACACATCACTATATTTCGATCGGGGTGGTCACCCATCCCATTTCCGACCCGGCGTGCGTTGCTTTACAACAGCGATCGTTCGCCGATCACTGTCATAACTGCGCCACGGGCACCTCACGACCTAATGAATTGCTTAATTTTTAATACATAATGCCAGTTATTTTCATGCAATGAAAATACATATTTCTGCGAAAGTAATGCTAGTACGATTTATTTATTTAACCAAATACATTATCATTACAGGTAAGACCATGCGATAACATAGTAAAACCAAATACACTTCAATCATCTAAAACACAACACTTATTCCACGTAACACAAAACATACAGTGTTATTACGATTGATTTTATATCAGGGTAGGTTTCCCGCGGATACTGCTTTATTGAATTCAGTAGAAAACTTCAATTGTCCTGAAATTGTGAAACAATATAACATGTGGGGGATCTGACAGATGCATATTTGGTTAACACAATCTGTTCATTTTGCTCTGCAGACAATGAACTAGCAGAGAGTTGCGTCTTTTTTAAATATTTTTCAATGCATGTTGTTTCATCCCCTGTTGTACATTTTCTTCGTCTCTTCCTTCCGTTACAGCAGTCATCCATAAAATTCAGTTCTCGTATGTATACACTCTTTGTTAATCATTCATCATCTCTAAACATAAAAATGGATTGCTGTTCGTTAGTCTCGCTTAAGCTCGAGAACTGCTAGGCCAATTTGGCTAATTATGGTTTCGGAATGTTTGTGAAGGTCCAGGGAAGGTTTAAAAGGTGAGTAAACATGAGAAAATGCTAGTAATATAGTGAAAAACCACAATTTATTTTTCCTTAGCAACCGTTTTCACCTGTCAATGATTGACAACAGAACAACGTCTGTCGGGACAGACGAATTAAAAAAAAAGTAAACGAGTCCGTTCATTGAGATCATAAATCACCGACCATCATCAACATTCAATGAAATCATTAATGGAGCCTTTTAATTAGTTACTATGCTCTCTATGGTTGAATGGGTACTTAAGATAACGTCCCTTTTTAAACTCATTATAATTTTATTACCAGTCCTTTAATCAGACGAATATTTTTAGTACACTGTATAGCTTTTGAAATGTTGTGCATATGATTATGATTGTTATATTGACCTACAAAACTGGGTAATTAGCTGAACGTCCACGTGGCAAGTCAATGACATCAGCATGAAGGTAAAGCAGTTTGGATGCTAATCACTTGTCTCTATTTTGTAAACAATGGTTAATTAAGCGAGATTATGGTCTGGACATGCGCGTGCGTCGCAGTTATGGACATCGCGCATACGCATAGGAACCCATAACATTGCCTTGTTTGTTTTACTTTCACTGGCTAAAAAGGTTGTGATTATAATTCAAAAGTTACGATCGTCACAATCATTCATCGGCACCACAGCCCCGCCCTGTGTACTTCCAGTGACCCCAAAGGACCGCCTCTAGTCACCTTTTACGACAGGCGGGGGGGAACCGTGGCAGGATTCTAACGCCACATACCACAGGGCAAAAGAATGAACTACCTAGCCTATCCCGGTTCTAATGTGTGTGATGTATCCTCGCAGAGTTAGCTGGAATTTATTGCACTGAAACGCCACTTCACAGAGAGAAATACATCAATTTCTACAAACATGTCCCGAACTAGTGTTGTCGCTCGATAGCTCTGTCGGTAATCAAGACCGATAATATCGGTTTTCGTTATCGGTTCGCCATTTATACGTTAGATTAAGTGCAATAGAGATATATTTCCTTAAACTTTCATGGTCACTAACATTTAAAACATTAAAAACGGGATTGCAGCAACGGGACATGGAAGCAATCCCGTTTTTAATGTTTTAAATGCAATAGAGATTCTTGGTGCAAGTAAAACCTATCCCTACACAGTACCTACAAACATGTCTATTTTTATCGCTTTGAGTATTGCCTCTTATGTTTTTTATTCAGAATAAATTTTTACTTTACTTTACTTTATGTATTCGTCATGTAAATACAAAAAAAAACAAATATAATAGTACTTTCATCCGTTGTCTATCATCCAAACTCAAACTCAAACTCAAGCGTTTATTTGCTAAGAACATAGTAAATATGAAGATGACATTAAAAGTAAGTCCAATATTACAAGCTTTGCTTAATTTGTTTACAACTGTGTGGAATGAACCATTTCATCGATTGACACATTAGCTCTGGGGTTATTTAATATTTTTTAAACTATCGATTCACCTATCGAAAGTTCTGCAACACTATCCCAAATATTGCACTGCATATCCATCTTATGAAAGTTCCAAGGAAGTTGGGCGATGCTATTGAATATTGAGGAGGTAGCTTAATGCTTCGAGCTATTTTATCGTGTACGAGGAAAATATGAATGGCTAAGTTGGGCGATACTACACGTCGAAGAGTGAAAGAATTATTTATTTTTATCTAAAGACTATCGACCCGCCCCGGTGCAATGGGATGTTATTACACATATTAACCTTCCTCTCCAATCACTCTATCTATTAAACAATATCTGGATTTGTTGCACCTGCATCTATGCGCGGCTTGGGAAAGTTTAGAGATTGTTTTGCCATTGTTTTACAATATAGGTGGCGTTATTGCTAAAAGCGATGTCTTCCCAGACAACATTCAGGTAAAGAAACAGGTAAAAAAAGACAGATGATTCTTCATGATTTACGTGCTATACTCGTATAACAGTGATAAAGTGGCGGACAGGGATTGAAAATATTAATTACGACAATATCACCCGACGCAGCCGGTGCAGCAACTTATGAAATCTTCAAACAGACAAGATATTTGAGTTGGCAGTCCGCCGGAAAAATCCCGTGGGTAAATATCAATATGAACACTTTTGTGCTCCGTGCGGTTACATAGTGAGACTGATATGTTGTTTATTTATTTATTTTATTTATTAGGACAACCAACAAGACAAACACACATACAATTATGATCATTTTTAAACAATAGGACTTAAATAACTTAACTTTATGAAGTAGATACGACTATATTGCATCAATTTATCATGTTATCTTACACTGTGACGTCCATTGCTGAAGACGTCACAGGAATGTGTTAGAAAAAACGGTTACTTTACATGTCAACAGAAATGCCACTGCGAATGACATACGAATTCTCTTTTACGCTCTCTTAGTTAGGGTTAGTTGCACCATAGTAGAAGTTAAAGTTAAATTTTTTGTTAAATTTGACAATTCGACGTCATTTTTGGTCGTCAAATTGTCAAATTTGACAAAAACTTTAACTTTAACTTCTACTATGGTGCAACTAACCCTTAGTGTTATCAAATCGTTCACACATTTTCAAATGTGGTGAATTTATCGGATGAATTAAACTCATTATCGTCGCTTTTAAGTCAATTAAAACTGCATACGGCAAGACAAGGAAGGGAACTAAGAATGAAATGGTTCGCCGTTGGATCAGACAGAATATCATATAGATTCCTTAACTTTACCTTGGTAAATGTAAAGTTAAGGAATCTAACAACAAAAATGTGATGCCAATGAATTTCTGAATTCCCATTTACTAACTGACATCTAAATTACTTCAGCAAAAACTTGTTTCCTCATTTGAATTAAATACCTAGTATCTCTATCTATAATATGCCTATTAGAATACAATAAAAAACACTAAATCTATTTCATTAGTTATCGCTATTTTGGTTTGTAGTTCTCACTAAATCCCTAATTTAATTATTACTAACAGAAAAAACATTCAGATACACAACTCGTAAACTTGAAACTGTGACACCAGGAAGTTTCACATTAAATTCGAACTAAACTAGCGAAATGTCACCTTCAAAACGAGATAAAACAAAGTTTCTCCGCAAGTAGGTTATAAATAATGCAGATTATATAATAAATAGCGACCAGACCGACTGCAAAATCTCAACAGTCGTGTATCGGCACAGTATAAACCATACAGTAGGCTATCTAAGGCCGCCCGCCGAGTTATTAGCCTAGCGTGCACACCGACACGCGGCACAGCCCGTCCGTACTGCCGCCTCCCTATGCCTCCCTATTTTATGCTAGCGTGTGCGTGAAATCACGTGTGCGTGATATCGCGACACGGCGCGCGTCGCTCACGCACACATTCAAACCGAGAGTTTCACGTTTGTATTAAGATGTTCTACTGTATGGTTTATACTGTGGCAAAATCTCAACGGTCGTGTATCGGCGCGTTCCATCAACACGCCTACGGCTGTAATCTCTTTAATGTCGTTAAATTAGGAAGACGAGCAGTTGGTCCGCGACGGAATCAAGATTTACGGGGCGAGGTTGGAACAAAACAAAACGACTAAGAAGTTCGTGAAGTTGTCAAAGCATTCAATAAATTACCAATGCTTAGTTCAGCTCGAGAGACAATGATATTACAATATAAAAAGAACTGACGCGAAGTTAAAAATTGTTCACGGGCTACGACGTAGTTAATTTGACCGTGTTATAACGTGTGACAGTACGATTATTTACTAGAGCGTAAGCAAGATACATGTTGCGCAGTGTCTTCTCAAACTATCAACACCTGTCAAAGCTTTGCTGTACCCGAAGTTCTTATTTCGTGTGCCACTTTTTTAGCACAAGTCCTATCTACCTGTATCTATTAAAAAACCATTGCTGATTGATTGCTCATTTTTTTGACTCCGTGAAGAGACGTGCTGTGAAGCTTGTGAGCCTGCTCTAATAGACAAGCTAAAAGCCTCTAGAAACGAAGTACCTCGTCTATGCATTACGTCGATTCGTTTATTCTCCACGGTTCGCAGAAAGCGCCACCAGCGCCACAGCACTTGGAAGTCCATGACTGACTATCATGCGAAGCGTCTTCTACTCCTATGTCGTTGCGGAAGTGCTTTGCGTTTTCCTTGTAGTTTCTTTCTTTCACGTTCATATTTATCACAACTATAATTATATAAATGAATGCAGTAGAAATAAGAGCATTACGAAGTATGGCTGGAGTGAAACTGAGTGATAGAATAAAAAACTGTGCAATAAGAGAGCGATGTGGTGTCAAAGTTGACGTTATTGCAAAAATTGAGATGGGAATGCTGAGGTGGTTTGGTCATATGGAAAGAAGGGATGAAAGGCAGTGAACTGTTGGAAAGAGAAGGCCTAGACGAACGTTTCTTGGACAAGTTCAAGATGTTCTCAGAAAGGGTCAGGTCAGGAGTACCTATAACCGACGAGCATGTATGAAAGGACTCATGAAAGAAGAGGAGGCGCGAGGTGTATGTCAGGACTGTAGCAAGTGAAAGAAGTGGTCTCTGCCTACCCCATTGGGAAAGAGGCATGTTGGTATGTATGTATATAATGTATGTGTATAATTATATTTACGTATACGCTACGAACGAAGGCATCGACTGTTGGCTATTCCACTATTGTCGAACAGTAGCGCGTGAGCTATCCCGCGGTGCCGCATGCAGAGGGCGTTCAATATGTTATTGGCTTCTCACCCCGAATTAGATGTATTCGCTGACAGTCCGCAATCGATATTAAAACATGTCGAGGAATCATCTTAATCACTAATTATTGAACTACATAATTATGTTACTGGGTTAAGCCCGTTTAATTGTATATCGAAATGCTTTGTTTGGAAACACAAACCCCGCCCTCTGTTAGGTAAACGGTTACAATATAAACGAATTTTAAAATAAACGATAACACAATTATGCTTTAAAGGGTAATAAAATGTCATGTCAAAGGTACAAACCGTTGGCGTTAGTTATGATACAAAACGTATTTGTTACCATTCAGTACCTACTGACACGTGGATCAGATAGAACTGATTTTATTTTTGGGTTACCCACATAACATTACTCCCGCATCTATAACAGTATTAACAGCGCAACGAAACAAGTTTACAACGCACAACAGTAAAATGTAAATATAAAATAGAGTACATATTGTCAGATTCATGTAGTTTAAACCAATTGGCGAATGACGTGCGAGCAATAAATATTGTTCTGAGACGAAGAAAATTAAGGGCCGGCGCCCACTATCGGGATCGGCACGCTTCAGGATTTTAAGGTGGCAAATAGCAATATACTTAAACATTAGAGCAATAAAGTAGAAATTTCCGTGATGTGTTCTCGTAAAAACAAAATGCATTTGTTCTGTTTCTGTTTCGGCATTTTCTACTTTATTGCCATTATGTTAGAGTATATTACTATTTGCCACCTTAAAAGCCTGAAGCGTGCCGATGCCGATAGTGGGCGCCGGCCCTAAGATCGAACTCATTCCCAAGGTTGCAAGGTGATGGTAACCTTTTTTTGAAGGTTTATACTCATTTTGTGAGGAAAATGCATAAAGCGTCCATCAAATCTGGATTGTGACCAGAGAAGAAGCTGTACAATTTTTTTTTTCACCCAACAGTGAACCTCTGAGGTGAAAGGACCTCATGAGACGTAAGGGACAAATGTCGTCGTCGCAGGCGTCACTGATGAAACGTCCCTTTACATAATGTTTAATGATACATGACATAATGCGTTGCGTCGTCGCAGTATACAAGGCAACGCAAATCGTTCATGAGGCCCCACCCTTACCACAGTAAACATAACAGTAGGTTATCTAAGGCCACCCGCCGAGTTATTAGCCTAGCGTGCTCACACACACGCGGCACAGCCCGTAAGCCAAAATTGGTTATAACAGTCATATGCGAGCTCACGGTCGCGCTGGGCAGTGAAGCGCTGCCGTCGATTCCGTTCAGCAGTAGCTGTAGCCGAAATCGGCTTTGACAGTATTATTATTATTATTACGTACTGCCATGCCGCCACCTTATCCCCCCATATTTTATGCTAGCGTGTGCGTGAAATCGCGTACCGACACGGCGCGCGACGCGCACGCACATATTCAAACCGAGAGCGGCACGTTTGAATGTAGATATTTTACTGTTCTCTGTTTACTGTGCCCTTACTCTGCAATGTGTTGATCCGTTGCGACAACGTTTCGACAATGGCTCATCTGTGCTCATAGCGGGGTATGTTTCACCTTTAACTCGTTGCAATTTCACCCCTTAATTTCCACCCTTGAAAAGGACACACATGGTCCAAGGCTCCACTACAGCCAGTGTCGGACCATGCATATTTATGGCTCCTTAAATCACACTCGCAGCGCTTTCAGATTTACGGGAATTTCAAAACTTCCAACTATCGCTGTTAAATGCGGATTTCTCGTTCCGCGATCCAATTTTACTGGTTTGAATTAAACTTTTGGCTGAGTGATCGCTATTTGATTTCACAAATATTGTTTAGAGGTGCTGAAAACATCGTTATCGAATATTCTGATTGTCACAGTACACAACAACTTTGTTCCTGAAATTGATACCGATTAAGGTTGGTTGGTGGAACAGCCGTGAAAAGATATGGTGAAGGCTTTTGGTCGCTAGTGGTATTCAAAGCATCGTACATTATCTGTAAAAGATGATAAAACCTATAACTGAAAAAAACACATTATATTGTATTTCAGGTTTCCAGAATTGCAAATCTCGTTAAAAAGTTTTTTACCTGGGTGAAACCCTGGGGTAGGTAGATCCGAATAGAGTTGTACATTTTGATTGCCAAATTCTATGAAACGGCAGAGCGCCTGATCTAATTGTACAACCAGGGCATGAGATACGACACACACCCTGACGCTTCTGAAACTGAACCTATATTTCTAAACGCACTCAAGCGAAATTCAACCAAAAGGCCATTGATCCAGTCCGTTCCAAAGACGAGTTTATCGAAGCATAAAGTTAGAGCCTGAGTGTTTAATAAAGTTAATGGTCTGGAGAGTTGTCCAAGAGGATGTCGATCAACCTTAACGTGCGAAGAGGGAGTACATTAAATTATTTATCTTGGCGCCTCTGCCAATCTCGAGACTGATTTTAATGACTCTTGACTTCGGTGAAACTCGTTATTATCTCCTAGAGCTACTCAGCTTGATTCTTAAGGTAAATTTAATAAGATTTTTGGAAATTAATTAAGGATTTATTTACCGATGTTTATTGAAAAACAACAATACTTGAATATCGGTTTAATTGCCAAGGCTGGGCACAAGTGGTCTGTATCTGACGAAAAGGTATATCACAGGCACTTACATACACTTGCCAGCCACGTTTCGAATTATGGAATATTGCTGCCTGGTGATAAAGTTACCATACTGGTTGTACTGTGGTGCTAACGAGGCCTCACCCTAGTGTTCTACTTTTAAATGAAAGTGGACCTACTGATGGTCACTATGATAGGGTGAATTCGATTTACTTACACATATTTTTGACCTGAAGTGTCGTTCAATTTGAATTAAGAACTCATAATTTTGATTGATTATCTCACCTCTATCACAGTAATAGTAAAAAAACTTGCGTAAAACTTCCGCGCACTATACAATTATGGTTAATAAATATGCAAATAGTAAATTCTTGAATTATGCCATCGGAACAGCTGTGCAAACCTGATGGGCACTCATTTAGTGATGGGTGTGACACGTTGGGTACAGACCAATTTCATTGTCATATTTAGCTATCTGTTAATGAGGTACAATAAAATTTTTGCTGCGTCCTAAATAGATGAATTTTTGTATGTCCTTAGGCAATGATCTATTTCAAAAAATAACATTTGGTCGGTACCCAGCGTGTCACGTGTGGTTGAGTCACATTATGTTTGTATACAGTGTATTTATTTATTATTTCTATTATAGTATTTAAGTCTATTATTAAGTGTATTTTTGTTTGTTTGATTAAGTTTTTGACGATTTGAAAGCACTTGTAACAGGTCTATTTAAATAAAGATATTTCTGATTCACAGTGAAGGCTGTGTCCACGAGGGACGTGTCGAGGTGAAAACTAAAGGCTTGCATATGCTGCCGTCATGGAGAACGGAACAATTATTATTTATTAATTTTGAATCCAACGGAAAGCGTGGGTTCCACCGTTATTCGGGTTGCTGGGGTTTTTGACCTGTTTTTGCCTTCACTGGAAAGTTAGCCGCAAATGGTTTATTGAACTTAAAGTAGTTGTAGGTGTACGGCTGGACTCGAACTCAGGCCCACGCGGGTTCCATCAAGCCAGAGTACTTAACCACTGGGCTATGATGATCTAGAAGCTTACTTTGCTGCAAATTCACGACGATTCGTAAAATTTAGTAAGTTTGCATCAATTTAAGATTTACGTATTTTGAGGAAGCATTCTTTCAATGCTTTACATTTGGACCAATAAGAGTAGACCCCTGATAGGGCACTAGGTGTTCAGACGACACGGCTTGCGCACGCGTTTGGCACACATCGCGAGAACCAATAAGCTATATACCTAGTTATTAGAACGAACCCAGTTGAAACAACACTCGTATCGAAACTGTTGAACAGTCAGGTGTGCGTTACAATCTCATATTTAGTCAGTTACGAGTAACATTTATGTTTATAAAACTAGGTACCTACTCATAAATTCAACGTCTCATAAGGCTACGTTATTCTGACGTGTACGTTATATTGAAAGTGTAGGATTTCATCCAAACCGTCTAGCAGTGTCAAAGTGAAATAATAACAAACATCCATACCAATAAACTTACGCATTTATAATATTAGTAGGATATTTATCTAGCTCGTTTGCTGTGCGCATTCAAAAATCGAGCAAAGCAACAAACTAGGCCATTACATCTGAACGCTATCCAGTAGGCCTAGGACGAACCGCTATCGTTTTGGT
The DNA here is from genome assembly GCA_950022985.1 of Udea ferrugalis. Taxonomy (NCBI): domain Eukaryota; kingdom Metazoa; phylum Arthropoda; class Insecta; order Lepidoptera; family Crambidae; genus Udea; species Udea ferrugalis. The sequence goes on from OX465518.1 coordinate 269,278, forward strand.
AGTCGAAAAGTAAACGATACTTTATTTTCTTTTTCCTATGTCTTTAAGAAAAAAAACTATTGTTTTCTTTTCAATTACCAAAACGTTATCGGTTCGTGTTAGGCCTACTGATTGCTTGTGTATACGGCGCTTTACTAAGCTTACGTCAAATCGTAATGGTAATGTCATTGATTTGTCAAATAAGATAAGTGAAGACAACCTATCTGTCCCCTTCGCGTACATCCCTCGCGAAGCCCGCCGCCATTGATGTCCCATCCATCTTCATAAGGAGTAACGTGCTCCATCCAGGGTACGGCCCTTCGGACTCCACTACACAAATGACCTCCTGAACGACCTCTCGTGACCTTTGGTGGGTATGGCGCGAGATCTTTTCAATATAGATTGACGGATTGTCGCCAAGTTGTTGGAGTTTTAGATTCGTCGCAAACACTGGTGAGGTCTAGAAAGAAGGAAGTGGTAAGGTTTGAATACATTATTGTGTATTGTGGTATTTTTGGATATTCTAACTGAACAGTTACGTAATAAGTTGTTGGTAAGACGAGCATGATAAAGAAATTTCTAATTAGGAGATCCTAGAGGTTTAGTAAAACAGCTATTGACCGAATCTGATGACCGAAACTTATTGACCGTTCCACTCAGTGTAAAGTGCGTTTTTGTACAGATTCTATAAGCTCAAAAGATTTTTCCTGAAAGAGGAAGAAGACATCGAAATGGACGAGAATTCGCCTCCTTCAAGACTAACTCACCGAGTAGGTTGTAAATAGAAATTGCATTGGAATAAATTTACCGAGGAGTCGATGTCGTTCGGGATTATAAATAGCAGGCATCTGAATGGCCCTGCAGTCGGACGAGAGGACGTCCCGTCTGCTGCATTACTTCGCGAAATAAAATGCATTGCCGTAATCAGGGTGAGAGGGGCAATCTACACGCTGTTGTGGTTGGAGGGGTTATAGCGACAGCGGCAACGGTAATCGATGTTTTTTTATTATTTGGGTTACTAACAGTCATCTTACACATTATAAATTAAATTACATTCTTAAATCTTAGCCTAGTTTAGTGACTACTTACTGATATGCACAGCATGCACTAATTAATATCATATTTATCATGAGGGTCCATACATAGGACATGTCCGTGCTTAGAAAGATACGTTGAGGAGTGAGTTGTGACCGACAGATTGACTACGCTAGATGTCAGCAGTTAATCAAAGTTCGATGGGGGGCTATAAGGCCGCTAGAAAATTATCTGATAGTAAGGTTCGTCACTAACCTTTTATACAACTGTTCAAGGTGTTTCATTTTCTGTGTCTTAAGAAAATATTAAAGTTTCTTAAATTTCGTAAATTAATGAAACGTGGCTTCTACACCGCGTCAAAATATGGTGAACCTATTAAAAAGGTTGCTCTGTTGTTGGGCGGTCCTTCAACTCTTTAATATTTCAGTATTGTCTGCGTCGCAGACGCCTCAAGAGTTCTTTAGTGGGCGGGTTAATTGTTAGATAAGCTTAAAACGTGTTATAGAACTGGAGAATTCATGCTATTTAATGTCATTAGGATTTTCGAAGTTTAAGAGTTTTAATAGTCTCAAACTGCACCTTTACGCAGTATTGTTTTCAGCATAAAATTAATATCATAAGAGTTTCTTCCACTCATCAAAAAAGCGCCTAAATTCAATAGTTTTCAACTATTGAATTTAGGCTGATCTGAGACTGATCTACACAATTTTGCCACAACGTATCCTTACGAAACATCACCCCAACACAGAAAAAACTTATGTTTATCCGTACTGGAGATCGAACTCACGACTTTAGGCACTCTTACTAGGCTCTCTATCTAAGTAACAGCCTCTTAATATTTCTTCATAGATCTCTCCTATACCAGGTTTCAGATGGCCTCCAAAAGTTAAATGGACTCTAACATTTCATCTTCACGCTATATGATATTACTTTATGATTGAAAACGTTGAATCTACCCCTACCGGTAATCGAACCCGGCGGGTCTGAGCACACAAATCCATCACACGGCTCCGAGGACACGAACCTTTCAATACGGACGAACGGGCAGACTCGTCAATTACGAATGGTGTTATTTACACAGAGCAGAGCGTTTTATGTGAATGGTATCGTGTTTAGACTGAAAAAACTTAGTTTTGCATACTTTGTTTTTTTAACTAAAGAAAAGAAGCATTAGAAGGCATTTCTTTTTCTGACATAAACTGCCTACATAAGTCCGACAGCTAAGCACCGGCTTAAAGCGGGCTCAGTGCGGATTGTGGTCAAACCTTAATGTCAGATGTTATCAAGTCGCCTTAAGATCTCCGCTGCTTAACGACTGATGCCACGTTAAGCAGTGCGCAGTACTTAACGTGGCTTCTTACGCACGGATAATATGCCCCTAAAATCACTCTGGTCGCGGTGGTCACCCATCCCATTTCTCGGCGTGTGTTGCTCTACAACAGCGATCACCGATCCACTGTCAAAACTGCGTCACGGGTAGCTCTTTTTCCTAAGAGTGGTTCAACATTAAAGTACACTCTTAAGTTCCTCACCCTCATCCATAAGGTTATTCAAATCCCTGCCTATATTCAAATCCCGAGTTAAAGTACACTTTCTATCGCTTTGACCCAATCTTCCCCTTTTCCTGGATTTACTGTTCCCTTCAGTTAATCCATAGTAAATTGTATAAATGTTTATACATTTGCTGTTAGTATTGTATGTAGGTAATCTTCTGTTTCATTATAGAATACGGATTTTAAGTATCATTCACTATTTTATTGTATCATTTTTTTTTTTTAGTTTAGATAAATCGTTATTTAACTGTATGAACAAATGAATTTGAAATAAATTCGTTCATTTATTTTCTAAAATCTGGAGCTTTTATAAATTATACAGGCGCCAAAACTTTACATCTTAAATCTATGTATTATCGTTGTAAATGTTTTTCTTCTTTGTTAATTAATCTCTTGTGTTTGTGTTCAATAAAGTGTTTCTTATCTTAATCATTGTTTAGGTTTTTTTGGCCTTATCTTACAGTCATTGATGGCTAGGATTGCTGCTTTGCTTAAGACACATAATAAACTTCGTGTTACATGGCTACAGTAGACATTTAGCTTTGAATGGGAGTGTCTGCATGAGGCAGAGAAAATGGCTCACCTCATTAACATGGCAATTAATTTTCTTGGAAATCTTCTCACAGGGCGGTCGACGGCGTGTGACGGAAGTTTTTCCTTTCAAATTCAAATGCAAATGTATTTTATTGAAATCGATCTTACTACTAGCTAGATGATCTCTAGTATATTATTTGATTATTTAATTTGGATTAATGATTTGGATGGAAAAAACACTCAGTAGTGTTTGTACATAACGCGTGACATACACATGGAGAGTAAGCCGCAATTTTACAATGAAAAAAAGATCGTGTTTCGGCCGAATTCAAATAGGGGACCATTCGGGTTCTGAGTGTGCCGCGACACTCTCTCAGTAACTACATGGAAATTATACACTTCTGGGGGGCTAAAAAGGCAACATTTTGATGTTTCATATTATGAATCATCTAAGTGACGTTTCATCTAGAGCGCGGTCCGTTTTGAGTTAAAAGTGATCATAACGCGCTCACGTCGCTCACGCTCATACAATTTAGCGCCCTTTATCACTTTTGACTCGAAACGGACCGCGCTCTAGATGAAACGTCAGTTAGATGATTCAAAATATGAAACATCAAAATGTTGCCTTTTTAGCCCCCCTGGCCATAACCTCCTGTCATCATGCTTTTTGTCACAAACGTAAGACAAAAAACCATATTCGTAGGGGTTATTGTAACCTACTTTCCTCGACACTTTGCCAATTCATCTCAAAACGTCGGAGTGACAGAATCCCAAGTGCGCTGCCCGCGGCGATATCCTCCTATTACATTGGATGCCAAGTCTCATATTTCTCAGATTCAATTTAACTCAGGCTTCACCGCTGTTTCATATCGCTGGTGGAGAATGTTTCCGAGTTATTGGCAGCGCCTCTTACCGACTGGCGGTAATGACTTTAATATTATGTCGCTGTTCGTTTAACGCTTCTTTTGTTTGTAGAGTTTGGGCCAAATTCACCAGTTTAAGTACCGTATCGACACTTAATATTGAATAGTCGATGATAAGCAAAAACTAAAATTACTACTTAATCCTTTTTTTGGCAACGGCATACTTATTCAAAGATTCTCCGTCGTCGTCCTGTTCTTTTTCACCTTCAAACATTTATCGTGAGTTACCAACGTAGAAAACAGCTCAAAAGAAATTTAATAAGACATACTAGCGGCCGCCCGCGTCTTCGGTCTCTAGTTTTTATTAAAAGAAATAGATTAAGACCTATTCTCAGACCTACATGCATACTCGTATAAAATTTCATCAAAATCGGTCAAGCTGTTTCGGCAGAGATTGGCAACAAACACTGTGACACGAGAGTTTTACATATTAGACACACATACATACATACTATCACGCCTCTTTCCCAACAGGGTAGGCAGAGACCGCTTCTTTCCACTTGCTGCGGTCCTGACACACACCTTGCGCCTCCTCTACTTTCAGGAGTCCTTTCATACATGCTCGTCGGTTAAAGGTACTTCTGACCTGACCCTTTCTTTTCTGAGAACATCGTGAACTCGTCCAAGAAATGTTCACCTAGGGCTTCCCCTTCCAACAGTTCCATTCACCCTCGCCTCATAAATCCGTTTCGTTAATCGTTTTATAAAACTAAACTGCCAATCACATATCTGAAAATTAACTGTCTTCAAAATCGTCTTGTGTTTGACATCCAATATTTGAGTTACAAATTGATTGTGCAAGTAGCCTAAACTTCATTACTTCAATTTGAATAAAACAAGTTAGAACTATCAGCATTATTGCCTTTTGTTACATGTGATTTGTATGAAACAGACTTAAATTTAATAAAGTTCATTGTTTTCGGAATATTAACTTCTATTGAAATAAACGACTGCTTTCAGTAACTGTCAAATTATATTCCAGCTATGAAAATTATTACAATCATTTTCAGAACAAATTGTACGTAATGAAAAAGGTGTCTCGTATATTCAACCCTCACAGTGCGTGCGAGTCATATTATGCTTATATTTATTTAATCATTACAACATGTGTACATAAGATCCGATATATTAGCTATATAAGGTATGTATGTACTGTATTATCAAATTATGCAATTTTTTTGAACAAAATACAGGCTTTTAACTGAAACTTAATATTTCTCTGATAGGTATTCTACAATAAAAAAATAAGTTTTCTAGGTAAAATATGTTTTTAATTTACAGATTACAGATGCTATCTAGCTAAATTACTTAAAAGTACGGTGGTAGAGTCACTTATTTAGATGTTTTTTTTGTTTTGACGTATCATAAACGTACGGAACGTTTGACGTAGTTACGATGTATAGATGTTTAACTTGACGTTTGACGTTAAGTTAAACATCTATAAACAAACAAGCAAAAAAAAATAGTAAGAGGTAGAGGTGCCTCATATATTTTTTTCCCTCTTTCGTTTTTATATTTAAAGATTGTAGGTATCTATTTCTCTATCATATTTTTATATTTTCTAATATTGTTTCTTAAAAATTTTACAGTTTTTAAAAGCAAGCCTGCACTGACTATTCTGTGTTTACAAATAAGTAGGTAAATACAAGACGTAGCAACCACAATATGTCAACATAAAGATACTCAGTATCTCAGCAAGCACAGCGACACCGCAGACTCAGGACATACCAGGGGACCAATATCTGCAGAGGTTAATAAAATGAAAGAATGCTCGGCACGAAAGGGGGGGGGGGGGTACCGACAGCGCCACAGGGACTGACCTCCTGTTTGTTATTGTTTACTAGTTTAGTTTGGTACATAAAGTAGGTATTTAGTTTTGGGGTCGAATAATAAGAGGTCCATATCCCAAAAAAACCTTAATTTCAGCTAACCCTTTAAAAGGCGTAGCATGTTCTGTTTTTTTATATGTTTTGGACATTACGTCAATAATATGGCGCCTAAGAGACAGATAAGACACTTGTAAGGAAGCAGAAGGTCTAAATAAACATGAAAACGAATCTTATTTTGATAGAACTTGTGTAAACTGTGTACTGAGTAACTTACGTAAACCAACGTGTCTAAGCAGTAATGGCTTGGGGTTTGAAACGAGGTTTCTTGCTGTGGGCCTCATAAGACGGCTCAAGGTCACCGAATAAGTTATGCAGAGGGCTATGCTCGGAATTTTGCTAGGTTATTTAATCAGGAATGAGGGAAATCTGAAGAACTGAATCTCCGAGACGTATTCCAGCGTATAAGTTAAAATTTCGTTTATTTATAGCCTTATTTGATAACATTAATGCTGGAGAATGTTGGTTGACAAAATAAATCACAGGATTTTCGTGGATGCGTAAAAAGATATTTTTCTAAAAGCATCCGTTGCTTGCGCTGTGTAAGTGGTTAAAATTGAATGATGAAAAATTACAGAAATTGTTACCATAAAAAAGTTCTGGAGAACAGCGACACCATACGAGTACGTCTATCTAAGACAGTTTTGAAATAATGCATTAATGACAAAGATGTGTTTACAGACATAATATATGTATTATTAGATAGCTCTTAAAAGGAGGAAATAAAGAAATTCACTCAAAAGTTCACTTGCCGGTTTCTTCTCGGTAGAATCAACACGTCCGAACCGGTGGTACAATCATGTTATTACTTTTTTAAATTTATATGTTTTGACTTGTCATAAGTGCTTTTTATAAGTTTACATGAATAATAGTACATTGTTATCCTAGGGGTGAAAGTTACTTATTTAGTCCCGAGACGGGGTTTGGCGCCCCGAACGAAGTGAGGGCGCCAATAGTTCGAGGGACTAAATAAGTCTTTCACCCGAGGGAAACACTGTGCTTTTCATTACAAATACGAGGAAAGTAAAAATAAAAACATGAATTAGCTTAAGAAAAAATGAGGAAAATAAATGAAGATCGAATTGCCGCTTTCCCGCCTATTTTGTTTGTTTTTTTTCTGTGGCCGGCCCGCTATTCAGCCATTATTTTTTATTTTCATCATTAGAAAAATGGTAAATATTTTACTCAAAGCTAAGTTATTTTAAAGAAATTGTTGAAACTAAATTATAATAAAGTTATTTAAAACATATATATTCTCTGATCAATACATAACTTTAAGTTATTTCAAATTTTACATCGTGGCTGTATAGAAAGTTGGAACATGGTTCAATAGATATGTGAAAAAGAACTAGTTTTTTTAAAAATAATTTGACACCTGTCAGTTGAAAGTGATTCTCCCTAGGGATGAAAAGTGTTACTTTCAGCCCGCTTCTCAGGTCAGTAATGACCTACTTTCAGAGTATGAGTAATGAAAAGATTATTTTTACTTTTACTTTACTTTACTAGTTTGATCATTTAAAATTCGTTCGATCATAAATGATAAAATTTTATTGAGATTTTTAGCCTGAGTTAGTAACAATGTTTGTTAAAAGGTGGGTTAGGTTGGTTAGTGTTTAAGCTGCAGTAATTATTAATAGATCATTTTGGACAAAGCATAACGACTTATGAACGGCAACGGAACCGCGGGAAAAACCTTAGCGGAAAAAGGAAACTTAAAGTTCGTTTGAAAATAAAGCAATAAATGGTATGTTGTGTTGTATTTATTTCACCAAACAAAAAAAACTTAATATTAATGCGAATCAGGCTATAATATATAATAAGATTAAATAAACAAATGAACTTGTTTTTAATTACCAACAATTAAGGGGTAAAAATGTAAAGAAGCCAAGCCGGTAATTTTGTTTTTATGAAGTAGCCATCGACTACAGAGGACTTAACAGAGTTAAACTGAAAAGAAAAAAATAGAACACTTTTTCCTGAAACCTCAAGAGGAAGGAGGACGGCGGAGTTAATAGAATTAATTACTGTCTACTATTTTCCTGACCAGCGGTTTTATGTGTCTAAAACAAAAATATTACATAAAAAATTGAAAAACTAATCTAAGAAATATTGATAAACTAGTTATTATTCAAAATATTAGAACCAAGAAATATGTACTACCTCAAACTACCATTGTATAGGTACCGCTCTCGAAAACTGATTCATGTCTTCCCATGTTTTTTTAAATGAGCTGCCTGTGAGCATGCAAGTTCACATGAAGAGAATAAATGTACTAAAATTAACTTAAAAAATATTTTAATGAGTGATTCGTGGTGGGCAGACAAACCATGATTGGTTTGTGAACAAAGATTTTTGTAAAACCTGTAACTGTTTTGAACAATTCAAAAAGCTGTTTTATACGTAAATTTTTTAGCCATCATTAAGCAACAAAACCGAACTACATTTTTCAAATTAATCTGAAAAGTGAGACTTATCCCAAACCAAAGAAGTGCGAAATCCACAAAGAAACCCGCCGGCTGAGAAAAGACCCGTAAGAAGATCAAGAGGGGAGAAACCTGCAGTTTAGGTCCAAGGGATCAAAGGCGAGGCTCGAACGGCAACAGGTTACCGCACAGGCTGCGGGGCAACTAACCGGATGTTTATAATTGGGCGGCGACATCAAACAATGGAAATGGCTTGGACGTCTCGCCGCCTGCGACAATTGACACGGAGTTAACTAGACTGGAAGACGAAATTGGAGAAAATTTCATTGTTTTCACGACAGACTCCGTGTGATGTTTAAGACATTGGCTACTAAACCAGCGGTTCCATCGCCACACAGTACAAATCTTCATGTACAGTCAACAGCACATCAGGTTACCACATTTCCGTTTTTTCTCTCGCTCTTGCCAAATGTCACTTCTTTGCAATAGAGCAAGGAGGACTGAGCGGAAATGGGTAGAGTGATGTGCCGTCCACCGTACACAAATAAGTCTGTTTGTATTGGTCTGAGTGATTCCTATGTCATTAATGAATACAATTTTTTTTTATGTTTTTCCGTTTCCTAGCAACCATTGTACTAGCTTTGTTTCTTTGGCGCTAGGAGGCGCAATGTGGGGGAATGTCCAAAGATATCTATTTCAATTCTAACTGAAAGTACTGACTCACCCTCAGAAAAAATAAAATGGCCCATAGTAATGAAGAAATAATGAACCCCTAATTGCTATTAGCATTTACGTTTCTCCAGCATTTAAGGAGATTACTAAAAGAAAATAATGAAAAAGGCCTTTTTCTAGACAATATGGAAACGGAGAGAAAAAAATAAAAGATTTCAAATATAATAATGTATTATTTGTTAGCTTGTTCTAACAATGAGGATGTTAGGGCACTGATAAAGACGATTTGTATATTTTTTGGTTAATATTTAAGTATGTTTATCTATCTCTGATGCCAATTAGTACAAACTTTGCTTAATTTGACGTCAGATGCTTTTGTTGTTGGCGGACTCAGATCTTTCTTACGACATCAATGACAATCTTATTGTTAAAACTTTTTTTAAGACTGTGGCACAAGAGAGTTTGGACCAACTGCCCCCGAATTTACAAACGCAAATCAACGTTGAGCATCCTTCAAAAATATTGCTGTCCCTTTCAGTTCTATTGACATTTTACGGGACAGCATGAGCGTGAGCACGTGTTTAGCGTTGATTGACGTTTGTAAATTCCGGGGCTAATGTTAACATTTGCAGGTAGTACAGGGCCACTCTCGCTAACAACTCTGCAAGAACATTTTCAAACTCTTGAAGCACGATGTAAAAGCTGTAAGTAGTTACTTGATGAAACGTACGGGATTGTTACCATGTACCTTATCTATTTTGGGTTACCAATATTTCGCACTGTTACAAGCGCCATGGTCATGGAGTAACTGTATACGTATTTTACGATTTGAGTGTTAGTGACCATGAAAGTTTGAAAGAGTTGTAATTATTTGTAATTTTTTTGTCAAAAATATTCGAAAAGATAAACACGAAAGCAAATGATTGCTAACGCGTAATCACAAGCAAGAGTAAATGAAGCATGGTATAGCCACGAGCTTGGTCGCGTGCCAGTGAGCGGACAACATTGACGGAGTGTTTTTAAATCGGCACAATTTTATGATGTTGTTCTCGCCGCCGCCGAAATTGCTACACGACTTCGTTTTAGTTTTAATCACCGCTCACTTGTGTGACGCTGTTGAGTACCATGGTATTTAACTGTTTACGAAAATGTCTACTGGTTTATCGAATTTTGTCGTGACTTCTTCTTATTAAGGTACAAAAGGAATATTAGTGGTCAAATATTGAATAGTATCATTACTTTGGACATTATTCCACCCAGCGCCATCTAACCCCAAACTAAGCGACTAAATACTTGTGATATGGGATACTAGACAACGGATAAACAACCTAAATAAATCTTTTTGTAAAAATGTACATACTTAATATAGATAGGAAACATCTAGACCAGTACAAATAGACATGTTCAGCATGCACACAAATGTTTATACTGGACGGGGATCAAACCCACGACCACTGGTGTAACAGCCAAATTCTGAACCATTACACCAAATCGGTCGTCTGTGGTCACGTCAAGAAGGTCGCCAGCTTAACCACCATTGGATTTGACAATCGCCACACATAGTAAAGTCTAAGGACACATGAAATAGGGAGGATGACTGAAAATAAGAGGTGAGGAGAGTGTCGTGGCCCAGTTGTTTGACTCTTTTTTTGAATTATTTCAATTGTCAATTTTGCGGCAAACTTTCCGGTAATGGCAAATACTAAAAGAATCTCCAGGGACTCGGAAAAACGGCAATAGGCGCGCCCTATACCACGTCACCGTAAATGTGGCTTCTGAATATTCTGGTCACTACGACTGCAACAATCAGTGTGCCTCTGAATACCTCGTTTGAGATAGTCGTGAGTATTCAAAATTTCAGGAGAAGCTGTATCTTCTGAGCACAGCATCCGTAAACTCTTAAATATCACTGCAAACCTCGTGGCTCCGCTCGTTAACATAAACATGGGAAAATTGAATGATTTTCTTTCAACTCTTCAAGAAAATTGTTCAGTCGTTCAACGCAAGTCACCGGCGCGGAACTACGCCGAGCGCTATGTAAGCTTGAAGGCTCGCGTGCTCACAAGCTTTCAAGTTTACACTGAGCTTACATGAGGACTTAGCCAAATACTAAAAGCTTCAAAATTACTTTGTACTTACAACCATATAGCCCTTTTACAATGGTAAGTAAATTCTGCGTAAGAAAACTTGTCTGTATCCTCGAATTATTAATTGACAACTGGACCGCCTACTTTCAGGAATCACTGCAAGCTATGGTCGGTAGTATTCTTGAAATCTTCACATTATTACTTTTATTTGGTACTTAAATTGTATTTGGTAGTCCTCAAATCAGTAATATCTACTTTTATTAGGACAGCTTCATTTTGGATTCATACTAATAAGAATAACAGATTCGACTCACGACCTAACATCACTTAATCTTCACATTTTTGAAGATTTAATAATGGTACTTATAAACATACGACGAAAAATACAAATTTATCACCAGAATTCACAGATGAATTATCAACATAATGACGTCAAGATAACAAGGTTGTTGCCATTGCGTACGTATCCAATCCGAGAATGATTTCTTTTTTACATAAACATAATTATGTATATTATATACTACCAACAGTTAATATTGCATATATTTTTCTTGCTGTAGCCAGTAAGCCGCCGCCGAGAATTACTAATTCTGAAAATGTCAAACGTTAAAAACCGTCGCGAGTGTCGTGGCCCAGTGGTTAAAAACTCTGGCTTCGAACCAGTGCAGTGCCAAGTTCAAGTCTGCCTGGCAACACCTGGTTTGATTTCATTGTACAATTTGCAAATAATCTCCGGTAGTGGGAAACACCAACGTCATCTAAGCAACCAGGTTACCGGCGGTAGACCCGCTACCACGTTGGGTTTATTAAGTGTGGGCATTTGAATGTCCCGTTTACACTGACGGCAACAATCTGCCTCTGACTATGCCGTTGACGATATCATAATAAGCCGTATGCTACATTATTAAAAAAACGCGAGTAGAATCCGTAAAAATGTTCCATTCCAATGCTTCATATTCCAGTGAATATCGGGAACAATGCGTGCAGTATTCAGAGAGGATTAACGATAGTATAAATAAAGTAAGTTTTGTTTCAACGTAATGAAATGCATTAACGTGTTCCATCTAAAAACGCGTTTTAACGTCATTGTTTTCGACGCGCTCTTCGGCCAATCCTGTTTTAATCTTTATCACATTTGCTCGTGACTCTTAAGCTCTCCACATGGCCATTTAGGGCTTTAAGAGTTTTAAAACCCGTTATATGGACTCTTTGGTGTAAATGTACGTATTGTTCCATTCGATGAGTTGACCCTATTCGTTGTTGTGTAAAAAACTTTCGCTTCATTAATCCTCCTACATAAACAGCTTTTGAGGATAGATACATACGTATATTTTTATTATAGAATCACAGCTATGTGCTACATTTAAAGCAATGCAAAATTTAGGTGACCTTGTCACCACTGTCAGGCAACCTACGGGCAAAAGAAAGAAGGAGCCAACGAGTATACATTTTATGTTTATTATTTGATGTATCAATATTTTCTCTTTTTTGTGTGCAAATGTTTTTGTCACCCGGCTTGTGTAGTCACAGTATGACAGAGTCACATTATGTTTGTATACTGTGTATTTATTTATTATTTCTATTATAGTATTTAAGTCTATTATTAAGTGTATTTTTGTTTGTTTGATTAAGTTTTTGACGATTTGAAAGCACTTGTAACAGGTCTATTTAAATAAAGATATTTCTGATTCTGATTCTGACAGGTTCGAATCCTGCCTGTGGTTCTAACCCGCCATTTTTTTACGGATATGTGACCCTATCACACTTATTGATTCATTAGCTTAGTAATAATCGTACACAAAATCACAATTGGAAAACATATCTATTAAAAGTATAGGTGAGCTTATTTCTAAAAATAGGAAACGATTTTAAAAATTAGGGAGTGTAAAAATCGGGAAATTAAAAAAATAATAATTCATCAATCATTATAAGTACACTCCACAATAAAGATATTAACTTTGTTTTTATCAGATCATCCTGAACAAACAAGCCTAAGTAATTAAATTAAAACAAAAACTGACTGATGAAGTAAATATTTTAAGGGCACCTACTATGGATAATTTCGGTGGAAGGATGTGGTATTGAGAATGGGCAGATTCCACATCCGTGCGCTTACCACAAAGCGAGCTTTAATATGTACTTGCGACTTCATCAACATGAAAAATCTCATCATACGAGTACACTTCAGATTTTTTTACACATGTAGGTATGTGGCTCTAATATTTCCCTAATCTGACTGACTGTAATTGTAATTTTATTTTTGTTTATTATCGAAAGACGTTACATTTATGTAAACGATAAGTAAGTAAGTAAGTAAGTAATAGTATGGGTTACAAAATAGGGATATTGTTTTACAAAAATTTTACGCTTTTGAAATGGACAAGTTCGCAGACCTATTGTGGCCTTTTAATACACGATCGTGGTTTCACATTAAGATTTGAATTCAATTATTATTTTTGGTGAACATAAAAAACATGCAAAATTACTCATAGTCATCTACCCTATTTTAACAAAAACTCAGATCAGATCAAAAAATTTGTACAATTATCGAAAAGTCAAACAAATGAAAACTAGACAAAAGGCCGAAGAATGCCAAAATCAAATTTGCTGGTCTCGATAAAAATAAATTGAGCGAAATAAATCTGAAATAGTTTTAATTAAACTCAGGGCTCAGAGCTCAGAGCTTTCGGGCAAAGTGGAAATTCCTCCGAAGCGAAGACATTAAAAGTTCTCGAGAAAATAAACTTGTCTCGAATCAACGGCGCTTTGTACTCGACACGACTTTTTAGTTTTCATTTACATTATTATTTTGCTAACCGCTAAACTTTGGCGTAGTCAATTTGTATTTGGAGTTTGTAGATTAATCATAACTTTAAAGTTTCTGCTGTTGTTATTTATTTATTTGAACTTCATGGCACAAGTAGGGACCAATAGGTAAACTTAACGCCTTATGACAATCTTTACTGACGTCTTTGAAATTTTACAGGTTTCACAAAAGTTTTTCCATTTTTATTCGCATTGAAATAGACTAAGTTTTATTATCATTCTTTCAAGCGATAAGCTACTAAATTTGTTTTAATGCAATAGATATTTCAAATTACTTGTAATTGTAAAACAATTTTTAATAAATAAAAAGTTTCAAAACTTCTCTACCACCGCACATTAAATTGTTAAAATCACCGCCTAAAATCCTGCAAACTTTTGAAAAAGTTAAAAAAACTCACAACAAACCTCGTGCTAAATCCTCTCGTAGCTCACAAAGTCACGGTCACTCACACACTTCACTCACTGCGTCTCCACAGTCACTCACTCCGTCGGTGGCGTCGCCCGCCGAGCGCGCGTGTGTTTCGTCGCGCGGTCCGAGGCGCGATGGCGGGAAGCCGCGGCCGCGGGATGGCGCCAACGAGATGACAGTTGACAATCGACGCTCAACGCCTCAGGGCGCTGATGACCAAGCACTTAGGTTTATGAGATAGGAAATGCAGCGACGACTATTTAGCGATGCACCTCTCGGGGATTGCTCGGAAGACAGTCGCAATTTCAATTAGAGTTTTGCTGATTTATTTTTAATGCTCTAGATATTTATTCTTGTTATAGACTTTATTCTTGTAGCTACGTTCAATCGGGTTCTGTGATTATGGATTCAGCGCTTTTTATAAAATAAAATAAAAACAAAATACTTGAACAAACAATTGACTGTGTAAACAATTTTATTGTGTACGTGCCACCAGCAGCGGTATCACCACATGTATAAAACAAAGTCGCTTTCTCTGTCCCTATATCTCTATGTATGCTTAAATCTTTAAAACTTCGCAAAGGAATTTGAAAATACTCGTATATCACGGCTTCACAACACGAAACAAAACAATTCGATGAAAAGCAATAAAGTGGAGGTCCACTTCAAGATCGAATTAGAAAATGAGGACATCCGTAAAAAAATAAATTTAGTGCAATACAGAACGCTATTAATCTTTTGTGCAAGTTGTAGTATCAATTGGGAATGGCGAACGTTTCTGCAAATTTTTAAGATGAAACTTTTGAGTAGATAAAGTTGCGATAAAGATGCCGGCTACTGGATAATTATGAACTGTAGTAACCTCTTTAAGGTTACGAGTGATTACACGTCTCAGCATTTACCCTTCAGTTGTAGCTGAGAATCAGCTGTTTTCTCGCTAACGGATCGTCGAGCAAACACTGTTAGCGTTTCCGAGTCACACAATTCTTAGCTTTCTCTCTTCTAATCGTGTACGTTCGTTTTTTATTTTCTTTTTCTCCATCTATATTTTTAATTTTCTTGATAAAAGATTTGAAATACTTAATGGTTAAGGATTTACCTGGCCTGCGGGTTCAATCCTAATATACAAATGTCTGTTTGTTTTGGTACGGCGGATTCCCATTTATCGAGTATGTATTTACATAATTATTTCTTACTAGCGGCCGCCCGCGAATTTGTCCGCGTGGACTTAAATAAGAAAAGAAAACTGTTTTTTTTTTAAATAAATTGTAGCATCTGTCCTACTCCGTTGCATTAGCTATATTATTGAAAAGTTTTATTCAAATCCATCCAGTAGTTTTAACGTGAAAGAGCAACACGGCACTTCCAATAACTTTCACATTTTTAGGGGTAGGATTCAGATTTTGGTATGAAAAACTATTCGCTATCTGAGTTTGATAATTTAATAAAGACAAAGACATTTAATCTTACACAATGGAATATGAGTTTGTTATTGTTAAGCAGTAAGTAGGTACCCATAGTTTATTTGATTTCTAGAGATTTATTTCTATATTGCGATGCCCTCACAGAGTTCATGTCTTGAACTAAAACTTAGTATAAAACCTGTAATGTTTATTATGAGTGCAACCAAAGTTCTGAACTTTGAAGCTTAAAATTGTATTCAAGTATGCTTATCCGTTGTCAAGTATCTTATAGCTTTTCTTAGTTTGGGGCTAGATGGTGCCGTATTTTTAATGTCTGAATTATGAGGCAAAAAAATATTTTTTTATCAATCATGTAAATCAAAGCTTCTCAAAATAATTTTGTTAAGTGTCAGGGCTTTTAACATATTGTCACCACTAAAAACTTTAAAACTTAAGAAACATGCAATGCGCTTTACAGCGCATTCACGTAAGATTAAACGGTGTTGTAAAAGGTAAGTGTTATTAATATACGAAGCATTCCGCATGATAAAAGAGTGTATAAAGGCGGCCTTCTGATATGCAAATGTATCATTTGTTCCCGTCACTGGCGCCCGTCCAACTCCTGGACCTCGCTGTGATGGAGCAGTCTTAATCCGAGGAGGGATTTGCAGGGTTCCGTCACAGTAAACATAACAGTAGGTTGTCTAAGGCCGCCCGCCGAGTTATTAGCCTAGCGTGCTCACAGACACGCGGCACAGCCCGTACGTACTGATGCCGCCACCTTATTCCCCATATTTTATGCTAGCGTGTGCGCGAAATCGCGTGCCGACACGGCGCGCGACGCTCACGCACACATTCAAACCGAGAGTGACACGTTTGTATGTAGACATTTTACTGTTCTCTGTATACTGTGGTTCCATGCTCGAAGAACTTCATACTGAAAGTATGTGACTCTTTGTTTTAAGATAATTATGTTACCAAACTGTTTAAAAAACATTTTAAAACAGAGTAACTGCTGAGTTTCTTGAAGGGTATTAGAAACAACCATTCGACGTCGGTGGTAGAGTCACATTAGTTGGTACACAAATACTATGAACTTGAGGAAAAAATAACATAGAAAAAAAATGCTTAAAAGGAAAAAAAAAATTGGAATAAGTACGAGTATGAAGTTCTGTGGTTACATTTCCGCCCAGCTGTCTGTTAGAAGCAAATGATGCCCAAAACTAATAAGAAGAACTTGACTTTGGATGAGAACGTGTATTTCTTTCTTTCTTAATTTCATTCAATGTTATAGTTTGATTCTGAACCTTAATTGGGAACAAAGGACACTGAAAAAATAATAGTTACTTAGTGTTGTTGTTGAATCTATTTTAACAAGCCTCCACTCTCGGAACAAATTCATTTTAATAACATTTATTTAATATTGGGTGTCCTAAAAATAGTATAATTGATTCAATTTATGTTAAAAGCTCTCATATTTACCGCTACCTACTCCACTCAAACGAAGTACCAGTTGAGTCTTATGAAATCTGTTTATTTTGACAGAACCAACCGCACCTACGCGGTCGCTCGCTTCTATAGTTTGAGATAATAAGGCAGAACACAGCAAATTCCTTCGCCTGTAATAGAAATTTGATTAAAATACTTGACTAAATAATAGCGAAGGTTTTAATTAAATACATTCATAACCTTGAGGAGATGTGATGGGTTTATTTTGTAGGACACGAGTATATCCTAAGAGTAGCAACAACACAAAAAGTGTCTCTTAAACGGAAACAGAACACTCAGTACTGACTGCCGATACTTCACCTTTGAACCCAATGTGGTGAGAGACTAGACTTATCCAGTTTCCGCGTTGCATGGGCTTTTTATCGGTGTTGTACTTCACCTGAGAATAAAGGTCATAGCTCACTAGGTAAGCACGGCAACTGCATGGCGCCGATCCAGCAATAATCTTGCCATTCAAATTTGAACCTTAAGTTGTGAGAAGTACAATATTTTCTGCAATAATGATATAGGACCCCAAACGGCGAGCTGTCAGCGCGCTTGCCGCTACTATACAACTCAACTCGCCGCTCTCGTCCTTGTAACTTAAGGTTCAAATTTAAATGGCAAGATTGCTGGATCGGAGCCGTGCAGTTGCCGTGCTTGCCAAGTGTGCTACGAGCTTTAGCCGTAAATCATACAATACACAAAAAGTTGGCGTTCCGTCCAGATTTGAATTCCAAGCCACACGAGCTTGGAGACAGAGAGTTTAACCACTGGGCCACGACGGATCGTTTTTAAACAATTAATGTTCAACAAACTTGAGATAAGTATCTCTATCAACAAGTTATAACGATGCCAATGTCCAACCTTGATCTTGATAAATTCTGTGATTCCAAAAAAAGGTTTATCACAAATTATAATGTTAATTACAAATTATCGTAATATTCCAAAAAAAACTTCCACTACCTGCAAATATTTCAAAAACCGGTTGCCGCAGCATTTTAGTTACAATTTGAGTTAGTAACCAGTCTACCAAATTAATTTATTTTACTAAAAATGTTGCCCAAACAAGAATTGTGACGTCCATCACAGATCTAGTTATTCAACTAATCATCATTCACCGACCGTTACCAACGCAACCTTTTTTTTAGTGTCCGAGAGCAGACTGGTTCGCCCGGAAAAGATTGCGCACACGTGGTTCTTTACGTGTGCGTAAAGCATTTCCCTCAGCGTCAAAACAAAGTTATGTGGGGCTCTCCGTCAGGTGACAGCCTCTTGGCTACCCATGTTTGTGGGGAGGAAGTGATAACGGAACGAAGGTTTACTCCCCATATACTTAGGTATATACCTAGAATGCCTCTCACGTTGTCCTGTTGTGATCACTTTCTGTATAAAGTAAAAATATAGAATATGCATAAAATTAGGGTTATTTTCAATGACATTACAACCAAAAAGACGGAGTACGACATAGTTAATTTGACCGTGTTTTAACGTGTGAACAAAACAGTACGATTATTAACTACTAGAGCATAAACGAGACCGATACATGTTGCAAAGTGTCGTCTCAGACTGTCCTGTCAACACAGTCAATGCTTTGCTCAGGTGTACGAATCATTCTGATTTCAGTTGCCACTTTTTTAGCACAAGTCATCTATGACCTGATCTTTAGTAAAGATACTGCATGGAAAATGCTAAAAACAATAATAACTACCTATTTTTATTAAAACATCATTGGTTATTTTGGTATTGCTACTGGTGCAAAAAAAGTGCTCATATAAGCAGGGGTGTTAAACAAATGAATGAATTGCATTTAGGATTAACTTTTTTCTGTATGTTTCCTGAAGAATAAATAAATAAATGAATTTGTATAACCTGTCAAAATTTAATTGGCCCTTCCGTCACAATACTGTAATATGAGTTGTTTGACAATAGATTTTGATCAAAATTCCATGTTTTGTAGTAGGCACCAAAAGCTAACAATAAATTGAAATTGACAGAATTCAGTAAATTCTATAACTACGTGATGTTGACCGAATTATTAATTTTAAAACAATGCTCAGAACCCATTAGTGATATTGTTTACCAACTTTTCATCCACTATTATTTAGAATTTATACACGTACGTTATCATAATATCATTTTCTAAATAATTCGTTTTGCCTCGCGTCGTTTCGTGTTTTTAATTGTACAGATCCGTAGTTATAATTCCACAGTATACCATTTCATACCATATTTCGAACACAAATAAGGAATGTTATTTAGAGTAGGTACCTTCCTCACTACCTTCCTTGAAGTTCTAATTTTTAAAAACGTTTATTAAACTAGCTCATAGACAAAGGTTTTTTCCAATTACCTGACGTCCTAACCGACTACTGCAGCCTCAAAGCCTTCCTTTGTCGCAGAATACACAGAACAATTACCGTAATCAAAACCCCCCCTTTTCAGAGAACCCAGGATCTCTCGTATTCATTACTTGCGTCAGGCCCGCTGTATGTCCGTCTGTTATTAAAAATTACACAACAAAAGTAATTTACAGAGATAGAATTTTTTTCAAATTAAAGTTCCCGGACATTTTGCTTTTTTAAGTGGAAATGAGGGAATTAGTAAGATCTCATCTAATACTTTGAGCCAGCATACAATGACTATGTTTATAGGTTGAAACTTCTATTTACATCAGGGTTCTCCGCCTTCGCTCAAGAATGACAGCATTTTATTGAACTGTCTTCCGTTGCGTTGGTTTCTTATCGAAATTAAAAATTTAACAGGTCGCGTATGAATAAAGTAAGTTTTGATTCCCTCGCGAGTGTCGAAATTTTGCGGGCGGCATAAACGGCTGCATTTTCTGATTGCATTGGCTTAGAAATTAGATACAACAGAGGACAATAGATTTGAGTATCTCTATATTTACGTCCGTGCTGTATATCTAAAAATGGATGATGTACATTAGACTCGCTAAAACTCGAGACCGGCTGGACCGATTTGGATAAACTTGGTTTTGTGAAGGTCCAGGGGAGGTTAAAAAGGTGAGTAAACATGAGACAATGCTAGGAATATAGTAAAAAACAACAATTTGGATTTCCTTAGCAACCATTCCTACCTGTCAACGATTGACAACAGAACACGACGTCTGTCGGGACAGCTAACTTATTAAAAATTTCAGCTCGACGCCTTTACGCGTTCTTGAGAAAAAGGGTTAAGACAGACAGACAGATGGAAGGACAACAAAGTGTCACCATAGGGGTTCCGTTTTCTCCTTTCAAGATACGGAATCCTAAAAAGAAACTCTAACATTATTAAATAGCATTTCAACAGAATCGAGCTTTGCTCATAAAGTGTAAGTGACAAAGGATTCAATCTATGCTAATAAACTAAAATGGAATATTTAGCTAGGTGGATGCGCGTCCATTGCTGTATATTATTTGGTGCGGCGGTTAAATCTCTCTAACTGATAACTCAATAATTATAACTGTCGGAATATGAGCCCTAGATAAACCACAGTGTCCAAATATTCGTTTCTGTTTAAAAGCATGCTACATGGTCGTTATAAAACAACAGATAAAACTAGTGCAACCCAATTAACAACCACCAATGTTTGAATTCTATCGGACATGACGCAATTGTTTTATACGATCGTTATATTTTTCCAATCAAAACGAAAAAACTTATAGGTATTAACTTTATTTGAATAGTTTATTACTTTTTAAAAATGGTCAGAAAAACCTTCAAAAAAACCCTAAATGTAATATTACAAACGTGCTAGTATCGAAATAATATTTCTATTAAACATTCAGTCGAGCTTTTTGAAAATAAGGCAGTCAGAAATGTCTATTGTACAAATATGTTATTTTGTGTACAATAAAGTGTTTATCTATCTTACTATACGAGTATTGCCTGATATAACTACATTTTATTATTTTAATGCAATCCAAATATTGTGTCAGTTTTGTAGCTGTCGTCGTTATACGTCATAAGTTGCTGGCTGCGTTGCGTCGGTCTCCATAGATTTAATCGCATGAGGTGATGCTGACCGGTTCTTGGCATATTCTAAGAAGTGATTAGTTAAGTTTCGGTAAACATATTAGTATATTTTTATAATGTGAAAATGTACCAGAATACTATGAAGATAACTATCAGATTTTAACGAAGATTAGGAGAGCTTAAAGACGTACAGAGGCGCACACATCAACCTTACAAAACCATTGCAAAATGGGTCTAATGTAAGCCGCATAAAGTGCCCCTATGTAAAGGTTGATGTGTGCGCCTCTGTACGAGGTATGTACAAGTAGACGTATTTTTAGGTTGTAGTCTGGATATTTAAATATCCATAGAGACTTATGACCAGCGGCACAAAACGACAAATCGCAAACTGATGGAAACTGACTGATATTTTTAACCGTTAAGTTTTGATGATTTGCCGTAGCCCTTGCCTTTTTTTTATAGTAGGGGAAATGCCTTACGCATACCCGTCCGCTGCGGGATGGACGGGTTATGCGTGGCTCTCCACTGGAAAGGTGGTAAAGTAAAGTAAAGTAAAGTAAAAAAATCATTTATTCATGTAAGCTTATTCACAAGCACTTATGACACGTCAAGACAGAAAATCAAAATGAACAAACTGACTCTACCACCGGTTCGGAAGTTGCTTCTATCGAGAAGATTCCGGCAAGAAACTCGATAGTTACTCTTTTCAATCTTGTTTGATTACAATAGTAGTATATGTGACATATCAAGTATAGACAAGACACAAAATGTGCAGAGGAGCAGATTATATCTATGATGATCACAAATTCTTATCATTCAAATAATCATTTACATTATAGTAACCTCTTTTCATTAATTTCGCTTTAACCAGTGACTTAAACTTGTAAAGAGGCTGCTCAATAAGAGTTTGAGGTAGCATATTAAAAAAAGTTATACATTGGCCAAAAATTTGCCTACTTTGTGTAGTCTAAGATTAGGTATTCTAAGTTTGGCTTTATTTCTAGTTTTTAATTTATGAACATCACTATTTTTCTGGAAAAGATGCAAATTTTTACGCACATAAATTATATATTCGAAAATAAATTGAGAGTATACAGTTAAAATATCTATCTCCTTAAATACCTCCCTAAGCGAGTCGCGTGGTCTAAGGCAGTAAATAGAGCGGATGGCTCTTTTTTGAAGAACAAAAATGGTGTTAAGATCTGCCGCAGAGCCCCACAGTAGTAGACCATACGACATAATACTATGGAAATAGCTAAAATACACTAATCTAGCAGTTTCAACATTCGTCAAGAGCCTTATTTTTCTCACTACAAAAGCAGCTGAACTAAGTCTCCCTGCCAGGGTTGTAATATGCGGACCCCACTGTAACTTAGAATCCACAGTAGTCCCCAAAAATACAGTGGAATCCGTGAATTCTAAGGGTTTACCATTCATATTAACAAAAGTATCTGCCTGTTTCACGTTAGGCATAGAAAATTTTATACACTTTGTTTTATTTGCATTAAGTAATAAATTATTACTAGTGAACCATTGCAAAACTTTTGCGAGAGCATTATTTACATCGTCAAATAGTTGTTTGCTTCTGTCTACTTTAAAAATCAACGAGGTATCATCAGCAAATAATACAATCTCGCATAAATCCTTTACAAAGTAAGGAAGGTCATTTACATAAATTAGGAAGAGTAGGGGTCCCAATATCGATCCCTGGGGCACGCCCATGCGCATGGTGGCACCGGAAGAGTTAGTTCCGTTGACACTCACTTTTAGTGTTCTATCTGTAAGATAGGATTCAATAAGACAGATTGCACCATTCGATACACCATAATGTCTCAACTTAATCAGTAAGATTTCATGATTAACGCAGTCAAATGCTTTTGAAAGATCACAAAGAATCCCTATTGCGTCTTGTTTGGCTTCCCACGCCTCAAATATGTGTTTGATAAGCGCAACACCTGCATCAGTAGTGCTTCTATTCTTGGTGAATCCAAACTGTTTATGATGTAATAATTTATTACAGGCAAAATGTGAAAGCAGTTGATTTAATATGATTTTTTCAAAAATTTTACTAATAGCTGGTAAGATGGAAATAGGTCTAAAATTAGATGGGTCACTTTTGCTACCAGACTTAAATAAAGGTATGATTTTACTGTATTTCATTAAGTTTGGGAACTGACCTTGTTCCAAACAGTTATTGAAAAGATTAGCTAGGTAGGGAGAGATCATGTCTATAATTGGTTTTAATATATTTACTGAAATCCCCCATAAATCCTCAGTGTTTTTCATGTTTAGTTCTTTGAAAGCCTTGAGGACAATATGTGGAGTAATTTGTTCGAAATAAAATAAAACTGTGCACTCATCAACACTTGATGTGAGAAGTGACTTAGCTAATTTCGGACTAGTATTGAGACTACTCGTTGTAACTATCGGTATATTAGAAAAAAAAGATTCAAATGTATTGGCCTTTTCAGTTTCAGACTCAATGACTTTACCTTCAATTTTGAGAGGGTATGAGTAATCAGAAACTTTCGATTTACAGGTCTCCTTATTAATAATGTTCCAGGTTTCTTTGATTTTATTTTTCGCCTGGGCTATTCTGTCACGAAGAAAGATGGACTTTGCAATTTGACATGATTTCTTAAAGATTTTAGAATATGACTTTACATAATCAACAAGGTTGGGACTATTACAACTTGCTTTTAAATCATATAATTCATAGAGTTTAATTCTACTTTTATGGATACCGGGAGTGGCCCAGTCACTAAACTTGAACTTAAAATTATCAACCTTTAACTTCTTCTTAGCAAATAATGAACTATGTTCATGTACTATTAACTCAAACAAAAACCTATACTGATCATCAATATTCTGGTCTTGGTAAGGTAAACTAGGAAGTTGATTCATTATGTTATTTTGAAATTTCTTAACACGATTCTTGGTAACCGGTCTATAGTTCAGTTCAATCAGTGGATATTAACTATAGAATGAGCGTGCAGACGAATTGGCCAAAGAAGCAGCCCTGCATCTACGCAGGACGCCCGACTACGACCTGTGTCCGGTCTCCTATGTCAAGCGCCAGATCCGTTCGGAAACGGCCGATACTGCTTCCGTAACCAAGCTCTTCTTCGAGGATGTGCATGGCGCGTACAAGGTTGTAAGGAGTCTACAACCAACAGGCCTCACCACTCAGCTGATGACCGGCCATGGAGGTTTCTCCTACTATTTGCACCGCTTCAAGTGTAAAGATAGTCCCTCATGCCCATGCGATCCCAATGTAGACGAGACGGTGACCCACGTCATTTTAGACTGTCCCATTTTTCAAACTGGTCGTTTCGACACGGAGACGAGACTGGGCACCGATCTCAAAATCAACAATTTAAGCACCCTCGTAAAAGATAAGAGCAAAAGACGGATATTCCTGGACTTTTGCTATGAAACTCTGAGCACAGTTATAGCAAGGAACAAATAGCCCTTCACTGCTGTTAAAATTTCTAAGTTTTCATACATCCAGTGATAAAAAATTATAAAACTGTGATACGAATAAAGGTTAAACCTTGAATAACTGTGATATTTTGTAACAATGTAACAATGTGTGCTGTAAATGTAATTTTGATGTAATTTTAATTGTAATGTGCGTGAATGCTAATGTTTATGTGGATTTTATTATATTGTAATTTTGAACTTATATACAACTTCTACAATTTTTATACATTTTAACCTTTTTGACAATTTATTATACCTAATTTTGTAACCATTTTGTATTTTTTAAACATTTTCCTGTTATTTATACAAATCTAGTCCTGTACAATTTTAACCACTTATTTATTTCTCTGTAACTGTAATTAATATACAATATTAAATAAAAAATCTGTAAAATAATCTGTGATATTTATAAGTTAGCCGTAAGAATGATGATAGTGCACCAAACAGGTGGCAACAAAAATGTATGTCAGGATAGATACAACAGAATTTTAAATTGTATAAAGATAGACTAAGACAAAGGCACCAAATCAGGTGGCCATGAAAATGTTCGTTAGGTTAGGTATTAATTTAGTTTTGCAATGTAAAGATAGTTATAAGGGTAGGGCACAACAAAGTGCAAGAAAAATGTACTATAGGTTAAAAATCGACAAGACGCTATTGCGTAAAGTTTAAAATATTGTGTAAAATCCACGCAGGCCAAAAAATAAAAAGTAAAAAACGTCCCTGGCCACCACACTAGGGGAGAACGAGAGGGGGGTAAACCCCCAAAAAAAAAAAAAAAATATCCACTGATTGAGAGACATGATGGTGCTCAAATTTGGTCAACAGACCGCAATGATCAGATTTTAGACAGTTTATAACTGATTTTTCAGTTGAATTGTATTCACAAAAAATATTATAGCAGGTGGCTGATGTCGCAGTAATCCTAGTTGGTTCATTAAAAAGATTATGTAAATTGAATGACTTGAAAAAGGTTTAAAAATCTCAGAGAGGTTTGAGAAGAATCTAATATGTCAACATTAAAATCTCCACACACAACCACCATCTTGTTTGAATTACAAGTTTTTCTTAGAACTTCTTCCATTGTTTCTTCAAATCGACAATAGTCGGCAGAAGGGGGTTTATACACACAAACAATTATAATCCGCTCTAACTCTGCACATGCGATTTCAATAGTTCGCTCAATTGAAAGTGCTACTATGTCTTTACGCTCTTTACATGTAAATTTATTATGCACTAAAATAAGTGACCCACCCCGTATAGCGGAACTTCTCAAGAACGAACTAATTACACTATAATTATCTATGCTAATAAAACATTCATTTTTCTTGAGCCAGTGTTCAGTCAAACATAAGACATGTATATCCATACAGTCTAAGAACAAACCTATTTCTAATTCTTTGCCAGAGAAGCCCTGTATGTTTTGATGTACAAAGTTAATAAAATGTTTGGGCTTCTTTTTTGTCAAGAATTTGCTAGAGTTCACCTCTGTTGTCTTGCTCTCTTGCTCTCTAATTTAAATGATTTGGAACAAGTTCCAACGTCTGACTAATAAATGTTACTTCCTGCTCAATAGGAGCAGAATGGTTAGCCAAGTGGTTGGCTGAGATCATAAAAAAATAGGATAGCGACACAGCTATCTGTCGTTTATAAAAATTTGATAAAGAAAATTTATCTTTCGTCAAGTACATATTGTTATTAATAATAGGATTAATGTCAATGAGATAAAATAAATTATTATTCGAATATGTCACAGTGTCAAGCAACATATTGATTTTATACCTTTTTTCGTTTTCGACTTGTGGCACACCCCTACTGTAAGGTAGTGTGAACATAACAATTTTACTTACATTTATTAGTAAACTCAATTTATCACAATATTTCATCATTTGTCTTTTGTTCACATTGCCTCTGTTACCAATTAAAATAATGAGTGTTGAATTGGGGCTGAAACTATAGTCAGCAATTTTTTGTATGATGTCAGAGTATGAGGCACCCGGCAAACAGTGATTTAGAACTGACTTACCCAAACAAGTATATAAAAGCTGGCCCATGTTTTTTCCAATACCATCACTAAACATCACTATGTCACCGACATGATTGTCTGAAGTGGTTTCGATAGCGCAGGTGTCAGAGATGGAAATGTTGGTGGCTGATTTTACAGTAAGTGCACTAAGAGAAGAGGATTCACACTGTGACTGCTTAACTGAGTAGTACTCATTACTGCTAGAAACTGGGTCTGAAGTGCATAATAATCCAGTTAAGGCCACAGTATGTTCCTCATTTTCTTTCATCAAGGTGTTGTATTTATCTGCCAAACACTGCAGATCTTCTTTTAGGCTACATATTTCTGATTGTAACACCTTCACATTGTTGTCATAGTCTGTCAA
The DNA here is from genome assembly GCA_950022985.1 of Udea ferrugalis. Lineage (NCBI taxonomy): Eukaryota > Metazoa > Arthropoda > Insecta > Lepidoptera > Crambidae > Udea > Udea ferrugalis. The sequence goes on from OX465518.1 coordinate 296,347, forward strand.
ATTATTGTCTATCATCATAGAATAAACATCTAGTTCATCACCTAAACGTCGACGATCCCTAATACATCTCATATTTTTATACATACACTTTTGGTTTTTGATTATCTTTTTAGTTTTCTTGATAAACTTGTTTATCCTAATATATTTACGGAATTTGTTTTTGCTGCACTTTGCAATCCCCTGTGAAGAAGTGTTATTACTTGAAACATCATTTGTCAAATCAATGGTCACAGTAGGGATTGGGGAAGGTGCAGCAGAAACTAGGCTGGGCACACTAACGACTAACTCATCAAAAAGACTTTGGTTTTGGGTATTAACAGCATCCAGTTGCTTCGACTCCATTGAAGATATGTGTTGGTGGGCCTCCTGTAGTTCTTGCTCAAGGAAAGTTATTCGCCTGAGGCCTTCAATGTATTGCTCGCTTCAATGTATCCCAGTGGCCTTACCGACTAATACCACCACTCCCTCTAATCGTCCATAGTGGGGAACACGGTAAGTGGCACGAAGCCTTCTACGCGTTTTCCCCGGACGGAGCCCCGTTCCGTCTGCACGGAGGGCCGGATAGAAGGAAGGAAGGAGGGTGGAAGAAGGCCAGTAGGGACGAGGCCGAGGGTGTCGGTCTGTCCCTACCAGAATGTGGTGAAACCCTGGGCAATGCCGGCGACGGCACTCCTGTACCGCACGCCAGCAACCGTACGCAGACCCCAATGGGCCGGCATCAACGAGTCACCCGAAGGGCGGCTCCGCTGCCGCGACTGGCGGTACGGGGCCGCGACGCACAGGGGGGATCAGCCACTGATCATCACTGGCACCCACCAACCGATTGTGCGCCGCGGCCTCCACCACGCGCCCCAGGGCGCTTGCAGTCCCCACTGGCCCTGCAACCCCACGTGTCGCTCTTGTGGGCGGCAGCGGGTATGGCAAGTCCACCTCACTGCCACGCCTGAGCTCGCTTCGCTTCCCTCTGGTTCACCCTACCACCGGTACTAAGCCCCCTCGCCACGCCAAGGCGTGAGGGGGCGTGGCACTTGCCTCCCATATCCCAGCTTAGGAACGACACCGACTAGGTTTGATGAGGTTGGAAGGTTTAAGGTCAAAGCGAACTGTAACATAGCCCTAATGCTTTGTAGGTTTTTTTTACCCAAAAACGACTATGATTTTTCGGATCTTTGATTATGAACTAACAAGAAATGATGCGTTTAGTTAGTAAACAGTTGTGGCAGTTCACAATCCATCGATAGTTTTTAACATCACTAGATAGATTGTGAACTAACACTGATCACGATGATACGTTGACATACTTGTATTATATAAGTTTGATTAAGGTAGCAAAAACAACATCATTTAGTTCATAACGCGGTACTTGCGCTCCGATACAACATTCCGCATACGCCATACACCAGAAAGTTTTGCTCTGATAACGATTTGATTTATGAAACCTGCTGGGATTGTGACACTAGCAAGATAATACACGTTACGCGAACGTCCGCCCGTCTTACTTATTACTTGCTCGCGATCCCGGGAGATCTTCCCGAATCTCGACTTACCTAAGTTGATTATGACCTAATTTTTTGGGTGTTGTTTATAAAATTTCTTCTCTATTTTCCTACAAGATCAATCAAAATCAAAATGGTTTAGATGAGACTCAATTATTACATGCTTTTCTCGGCAGGGGGAGTCCACAATGCTAAATGTGAATTTATCCGAGCGGTCCGCTGGAGACATTCTGGATTTTGAAGATGGTTTGATTTGAAACATGGTTTTATGACGTTGGCTTTGCCACAGGTGCGGCAAGCGTCAAATTCTTGAAAGCCTGCAGCTTTGATGACATGAGAGTAACAAGATTTCCAAAGGAGGCGTGCGTCTACTGACTTTCTATCTTCTTGCGTCGGTACCCCAGTTGCTGGGGGTCGTGACCTCTCTTCTGGAGAGACCTGTGCCTTATTATTTACCGCCACTGGTGTCGATCAGCGGCAGTTTGGAAACATCGTAGACCGTAGTTTCTAGTGTGGAGCGGCAGCGTATCTGATGCGTCTAACGTATAAGTAGGGCTTCTTCTTCTAGGCCATTTCCTTTCGACCTTGTTACTGTACCTTGACTTTCTGTAGACATCGTGAAGTCAGTCGTCCATTCCACGCGGCGTCAACTGCGATAGCTATCAGTTCTTTGCGCTTTAGACCCTGTACTGCATTTTTAACTTCCTTACCTGCTACCTACGTCGGCTAAAGTTCTCCTGCAGATTTTCTCATTTTTATGAACAAATATTATATTGGTTATCAGTAAAAGTAACTAGCATTACTCCAAACTACAAAACCTTTTTACAACTAGTTATCACGCAAATGGCTCGACGCCGAGTTGCCATCACTTACCCAATTGTGATGAACGTAACATATTAAGCCATTAATGGCGGAAGACAGGTTCTGCTTTTTTATAATTATAATAGACTGGCATCCAATTTATTTTCATTGATAGAGTAATAAATAATTGCCCCGAGGCGCCTCGTATACTGTGACGTGCTCGTATACTGTCGAAACAGGCTTCGAAGGAAAGAACCTCAACTTTTAATGTCTTAGATAAGTTATTCAAAGTAAGTTTGCATGTAAATATTTGTATCAAACATATTTACTTCTGCTGAATTGCACTAAATCGTGGTTTCTTAGGAAGTTTCTGGGTTGAACTAATTGTTTAATGAACAGTAATAACTAGGAACCCATGCATAGACTTTCAATTTTTTTCTTCTTCTACTCTTCCAGAAAAGAAGACTCACTCAACTTTTAACAACAATTAAGATTTGATTGAATGGAATGGAAGAGACCGTTTCGTAAATGTTAAGTTTTCTTAGCCTTAATTTGGCGTTTTATTATTATTCCTTCAATAAAGTACTCGTATTATTAATCTGGTCTTTTTTTTGGAAACATACAATAATATATTTTTAAATAAATAACCAAACTTAACTACCTACATAACTTGAATGTGGTCTTAGATTCGGTTTTGTTTTTTGTGGCTTTTAGATATTTAAATGGCGGAACCAAGATTGACATAACACTACCACTATGCTTGGTACTGAGCTAATGGATATTGTTTTTAAACCACGCGTAATATAAAAACTTGACGAAGCTGGGCGACCAGGCAACTACCAAGCATTTTTAATAAACTTGCTCAAGATGAAAAGTTTTGATTGAGCTTAGGAAATTAGTAAGGTAATTAACGTCGAGGACATGAAGTAAATAGGCCGTTGGACCGCCGGTGCCCTCGGCCGTGAACCGCTCCACTCAGAGACAACACTTGGAGAAACAATCGTCAACTATGATTAGCTTCCAGCAGTCAGCACGTACCTACTTCGGAGTTTGCACTTGTATGGCGTAATGACTTGGATACAAGTTTAATTTGTTAGTTACTAACTAACCTTTCGTAGCTACATCCGTATTAGAAATAAAATTAATTGTAACGAAATACTTGATGTGTTGTTTTTGCCCTTGTAATAAATCATTTCAAGTACACTTACTCGTATTTCTGAACCTTCAGATCTAATTTAGCTGAAATTTAAGAAATCTTTCCTCAAAACGATGTTTACGAGTATTATAAAATCTCTCATTATTTTTTTATTATTTATTATTTTCTCCGACAGTTTAAATAGTTTAAGTCACAAATGTCGAGCCATACCCCCACCAGTTGCGCAAGCTTAGGCACAATTAAATTATATAATTTTTACTTTTCGAAGTTTTTCTTTATTTATTGTTACAAACATTTCCTTTTAAACTTCATTTGTTTTTTTCAAGTTTTGCTGTTGTCATCAGTGAATGCTGTCGTCACCTATAATTAAGTTTATACTTAGCATGCTTAGAATTTCAAATGTTTAACTTTAGCATATTGTTAGTGTAACCTTGTTAGTGATCATAAATAAATAGTTTTCACCAACAAATACAAACCGATTTGGCATTTAATATTGTTGTACGCCGTCGGTTGTTGGGATTGCGACTGTTGAACAACAACACTCGACGGTTCAAAAATAAACAGAAGGTGAATCAACCTAACTTTTCGATCGGTAGATCGACTATGTCAACTTCTTTTGAACTCTCATTCGATGGCCGAATGAATTACAATTCGTCACAACAGTCAAGATGCTCTTGTTTGTTTAAATCTATAAGTTTAGCTACCGGCAACGATCAGTAATTCATTTTTCGGGCATCTCAGTGCTTCGGAAGGCACGTTAAGCATTTGGTCCTAGCTACCGTCGCTAGGTGTCAGTCGTCAAGCTTCGTCGGAGGCCTTAGAGCGGCCGCTTGATAACACGCCGCCCACGAACAAGAAAAAACACGAGGAGAATCCGTAAAGCTGATTCATTTCAGTATAAAATAAATACTGAAGGACATTGGACGGATAGTCTCGTCAGTTTTTCATTTATCTGAAGAAGCTATGTTGTCCCCCAGGACCGAGCAGACACACAACTTCGGCGGTAATGCCAACTACACAAGAAAACTTATATAGGGCGTGGACATGTAACTACTAAAGAGATTTCTGAACATCAAAAGATATACATCTTTTTTAGAATTATGCAGTCATTTGATCTCAATGTTACCTGGTGGTAAGCGATTAAGGAAAATAGTGCAGGTAGAAGCCTTGACTGGTTTATCCTATCGGACTTAGGACGAACTAGCTTGGTATAGGAAGGAAGGAAGAAAAGGTTAGCTTAGACAAAACTGTTTGTCCTGAAATCGATTTTGGCAACTAACACTAATATTAGTCCCTTCATCTATTAAAAAACAGCGTCTAAGCCCATCAAGTCCGAGCAGTATTATATTATTCTGGGCATCGTAGCACTTTTTTTAAACTTTCATGGTCAAAAACACTGAAGTTGTAAACAACGGAATTGCTACCACCTAAAAAGGTATATGGTATCAATCCCATTGTTTACAATTTTTTCGTAGCACAGGTTTGTTCATCTGTTTTCTGTTTTTAATTGGTCTAATCATTTTCTTATAACTTTTTGAGTTGAATTATCCGAAATGAACAAAAGTTATCTTAAAAGACAGTGATAAAAAGAAGGAAAAGTGCCGTGGGAGCTGCTATTAAGATCATACTACAATTCTGTAACAACGATGTCCACTTCCCTCTTCACACTGTAATCAGTCAGACAAACAGTGTCATAACTAGTACAAGCGCAAGTCGTAAAGAACGGCGATCATTGCTATCGCGCTGATTGGTCCAAGGTTGTCAGTTATCGTCCGAACGTCCCGTGGGAACTGGGAGATGCGCACGCGTCTAGATATCGTCCGCGCGGTCGCACGCCTGCGCAGTGGACATGACACGGATGTGCTGGGCGTGAGGGGAAATGTTAAGAACCCCAAGGTTTTGAAGAACCCCGAGGTTTTTGGGGATCAGGCAATATTTGCTATCAAAGGTTTTGTTGAGTTGGGTGGAGAACGACGGTGCGGTCGAGCACATTTATTTGAAGGTGTCAATTTCACTCTTCTCTTGAATCTCCCAAACTGTACTTATCGAGAAACAAGGTCACAAAGAACAGAACAGATTAGTACTTAGCGTTAGGCATGACGAAGGTGGAAGCAAATTATTTAGTTCTTGTAAATGTAAAGCGTCTACTGTAAGGCAGTGACGTATGCTTTTAGTTGTGTGATGGGGGAAAGAGGGAAGATATTAATCATTAGGGAGATTATCTCAAAATTAAAGCCTTGAACTTGCTCATCATGTACAGACAATAAAAGGCCAAAAAAAAAGAACATAAAAATCTGAACTATTTTTTTTAAGAAATTAAGATGTCGTGGCTATTGTGAGGCTCAGTGTGCGTCTTTTTCATAAATTTATCGTTACAGTGTGGGTGATTTCTAAGGATAGTAGAGCAATGTGAATTTTTTTATCTGTTAATTTCATCTCTAAAGGTAGTTCGTTTTGCTAGAAAACTCGTGATATCATCGTGAAATACTTACATAAGAGGTGCTAATTCTATTAGGTGTCAGATAGAACCGACAGTCGATCCTATCAAAATTGCCCTCGTAACTACCGAAGGGTCTTCAACGTGTGTATTATTAGAAGTTAATCTCGACCGAGACGTATCGGAGCTAATGTTCGAGAGGTCTGAGTGTCTCGGCGAGACGTGAGGCGATGTCGAAGGTAATCCGAGACTGGGAGCGGCGATGACGCGAGACGAACTTATTTATTCTGTAAGTGGTGATGCCTGAGACTGTTAACTTGTAGTTTCTAGATCTGTGATATTGCAATAGCCAATATCTTTAGAATTTTTAACACGTTTATAATATTAATATAATAATAATATATACCTATATAATTTATATTAATATATACCTATATTCAACACGTTTCGATATTTTTCTTTCAACTTCTAGAGCACTCCCGAATGTGCCTGAACGATCCATGCTTATGAGTGCACTAGAGTTAGCGAAGTTTTTGGAATATATTATTAAAGATCGGGGCCAGCGCTTGCGCATAAGTTAGTCTTATTTTGACAGCGAATCTAAAGTTAGGAAATTTAGCCAATTACAGTCCGTGCGCGTTAAGAATGCAGAGATTTTTAATTTAATTCTGTTGAGTAATTCTGTTGCACAAATAAAAAAAAACAGATCCACAACCTTCGCGTTCAAAAGTATGAGTTCTATTGGTTACTGTGGACTTGTCTTTCTTATTGGTAACGATTAGATTGGTTAGGGGGCCTGCTAGATCGAAGGACAAGAAGTAAATGACTGCATTCTTAACGCGAACGAAGTATTATAGTCTTATTTTGACAGCGAATCTAAAGCAAAAAGATTAAGCCAAAAATTTGTACAAACAGTGCGTGTTTCTTGTGGATCTGAAATCTTCTTAAGGATGCTCAAGAAATATTGAGACTTAATTAGTGAAGTTATGGTGTTTAGTTTGCTTTGTCGAATTTTTATCATTTTAATTTGTACTTTGTTCCATCTACGAGACAGTATTTTTCATTTGAGACGTGAGAGAGAAAGTCGTTATAAATATCGCAAATCAGTTTTTTTCCAAGATGACAACTCTTGTAGGCTGACAATATACAGTCAAAAGTCAGTAACAAAATCGGCTCAACATTACTGCGGTTTACCTAAGTTAGCCCGAAATTGTGAAGTTGAATCAAATTAAAAAAGTTTACTAAAAGCTTGATAATTGACAAGTTATGTGATTTATGTTGCTCAATTAGTGAAAGTGTGGCACTTTGATGAAATATACATTAGATTTGATTATGCGGCTCTTCAAACATAACATAACGAAAACATAACAAACCCTCACGACCACATCCCCAACGGGTTAGTCAGAGGCACACTGATTGTTGCCGTGATGGTGAACGGAACATTCAGAAGCCCACATTTCACCAAGGGAATTTGAACCCAACGTGGTAAGGGGCGAGCCTACCGCCGTTATTCAGGTTGCTTGGGTTTAATAACGGTGTTTTCCATCACCGGAGAGTTAGCCGCAAATTTTACAATAAACACAAAGTAGGTGTGTTCCGGCCGGATTTGATCTTGGGACTCGGGACCATCGGGTTCCGAGCCAGAGTGTTTAACCATGTGAGCCACAACGCTCTCTTAAAACATAAAGTAAGTAAGATTCTTAAGATAAGAGTCTTCAATAACTAATACTTAATGTACCTTCCAGATCTACAAACAGGAGTATCACGTTTGTAAATAAACGTCATCCTCAGTAACATGATTAGAAGCTATAAAATCGTAGATATTTGCTAGAATTACGAGAAACCGCTGTTATTTCTAAGTAAGAAACAAGGTTTTACGGCCACATTCATTATTCCCAAAGCTTCCGAAGACTTTTATGACCGAATGCGGCTAAATCATAGATTCTCTCTTTCTAGTCGTTTACTTCATTGCTAAGGGTCGTCCGTGTCCCTGAAAGTTTGTACAAATCATAGAATATACTGGTACTTTTCTTTGTGACACAAGTGAAACAAAATAGGTGCGCAGACATAAGGAGTCAAGTTGTGGCATGTTTTTTCTTTTCATTCAGTTAGATTATAAATTGTTAAATAGGTTTTTAAACTTTCTAGTTGCATTTTTCACTATATAAAAAACCCGGGTTTTCTACAACTTTTTTTTTTAATGTTCTAGAAAACCCGGGTTTTTTAGTGTTTATATTATAATTGTTTTTCGGTTTATAGATCATTTATTCTCAATAAGAACATAAAACGTTCGCTTACATGAGCTGTTAAAACATTTAGAATTAATATTATGTGTCTAATGACGGAGCATGCTCCGATGCATGCATAGCCACCATCCCGACAGTATGTGAAAGTGATGTATGTGTGAATGTGTGGAGTTACATTATAGCCCTGTGTATCCGCCTATTATTTCAATTAAATTCTATGTGTGTGTATTTACCAGTGTATTCAATATAAGTTTATACAATTTTGACTATTTAAAAGTACCCACCTGTAACAGGCCCCTCCGAGCAAAGATTTAGGGTATTTGATTTCTACTTCGTATTCAAATTACGCACTATGTATTTTTACTAAGCCTATAAAATTTAAAATGTATGCGCATTAAATAGGTAGTCATCTGAACCAATGAAAGGCTAAAAACGATTCCTTTTGTAGGCAGTTCACAGTAATCAATGTAATTACCCTTCACAGTTTTTGTGAAATATAACTTTGAAAATGTAGTACATTTTCAATTATTTAAAGATTGAAATATAAATTTAATTGCAGGCATTATTTAGCTGTATTAATTCGGTATACGAATTAAGTTAAAAACTGATTCCATAGTATGCATGCCAGGCATGTGTGTGTTATGGTTTTATCTGTATTTATTATTTTATTTGATATTTTTCTTTCAATGATTTTGTCACATAAATTTAAATAGTTCAATGTTTAACGTTCAACCGTTGGCATGGCACTGGGCTGTTAATTGCCAGTGTCATGCCAACAGAGATACGTTACGTTCTAGTTCAGAGCAGAGTGCAGTGATATAGGTCGGTAGAAGCGAAAAGGGAGTGATAACGAGCCCAATTGGTCTCGCTGACCACTCCACTTCCTCGACCTAATATCGGAATATCGGCCACTTACTTGCAACCTAGTATGGTTTCCTAACCAGTGCTTTTACCTAACTAACAAACTAACAAAATGCTGCCTAGGCCACATAGCCATTTTTAAATTTTGTTTTTATCTGCAAAGGGTTTGCGTTTGATCGCAGTCTCGCTTGGTACTAAGATGGCCCACGCTTACCCGGAAAATTTCTTTTCACTATTGCACTCTACTATTTCCACATTTTCATTCCATTTTCTAATGCCCACTAAATGAAACATTAAATTTAAAAGTAAACTAAATAAAAAGAAATAGCCTTAACTGTGTAGTATTAGTTAGATCGTGAGCGGATGCAGTCGCGCCGGGAAGTAGGTTAACGACGCGCAATGGTGTAATTACCCCATTACACCCTCAGCACGTCCGGGGAGGGGGGGGCAAGTGGACCATTTGTAATTCAAGAGGAGACGGGTATTATCAGAAAGTTTACCTGGCGTTTAAAGGGTAAGGAAAGTGAAAGGGTAATTTAGAACTCAACTAACTAAACATTAGCGTCTGCGTCTGGTACACCTAGGCCTCACCTTAATTTGAGGGTGTAGGAGGCATTCAGAAACGCGCTAGCTTATTGCAAATGTGAAGAAATTGTCCATGCACGTCAGTTCTTTCTGCATGCGGTGTTGCGATCAATGATCTGCTGTGCCCTATTTCTAGGATACGCACCGTTCAAGAGTGAGATAACAGCGCCCGCGCCAGTGAGTATTTTATTTAAATATTAGATCAACACCTCCACGTATCACTGAGGAAGGAATCAAATCATATCAAAATCAAAAATAGCTTTATTTAAATAGACCCGTTACAAAGTAATTATAAATCGTCAAATCTAATTAACAGTCAAGTTATACAGACATAAATTAAGGTCATGGATGGCCTTATTCTGACTAAGAGATGGAGACAAGCAAGAAAGATCGGGACGCAGTATTTCGCATGCTATTAAAAAACGTTTGTTCTTGAAGGTAACGAAACCCTAAAAACGGTACCGTTACTTTTTAATTTCACGCACTCTATGCGTACGATTAGTAAACCCCACACTCTGTATTGCAAAATTGCGTAAAACTGTTTTGTAGTTTTTAATCATATTCACATAATATTAAAGATCTGAAAACCAGAAAAAGACATTTGGTCATGTTGGCATCAGGCAGGACTCGAACCCGCATCTTTCGCAAGCCGGGCGACTGCACTTCCAATTATGCTACCGAGACCATTAACAGACCGGCCGAATCTTTCTGGTATATTTTACCCTATGAGCCAGGGTGATTTCATCAATGTTATAGGCATCCACCTCTAACACTCGGAAGAAATATTATTTCAAATATTTAACTTCTGATTAAGATTCGGCCGGTCTGTTAATGGTCTCGGTAGCATAATTGGAAGTGCAGTCGCCTGGCTTGCGAAAGATGCGGGTTCGAGTCCTGCCTGATGCCAACATAACCAAATGTCTTTTTCTGGTTTTCAGATCTTTAGTAAAGATATTGCATGGAAAATGCTAAAACAATAATAAAAAATCACATAATATTTATTTAACTCTTTTTTTGCTTTACTTCGTATGGTTGCGGGTTTGGTAGTAAGTACCCAAATTATTTTTATCTTGTAACGAGCTTATAGAAGCTGTCGGTGTCAGACGAACCTATGTTTGTCTCTCAAACTTTGCATTTCAAGACCATTCGCCCCTTAAGCTGAACTTTTCTTCCATAGGCTAAATACAAATTAAGTATGAGTACGTGCTAGAAGGAGTGACATAAGATAGCAATTATTTAGTTAATGAACAGTTAGTTAACCTAACTCTACCATACAAGTTGGTTTAATTACCTTAGTAATACGCAAGTTCAACACGCCGTCGTTTACTTAGGCACCTTTATGAGCTGAGTCAGGAACTCTTCAAGCGAGAGGAATAGTATAATTATGCACAAACTTGTTAAATTCACATTAATTCAAAACAATAATAAATCCAGAAATAGTCTATCAAATAGGTACATAATAAAGTATTTTTAGAATTTGTCGGTGCAGAAGCAATAATTTAGATATCACATCGTAACACTCGTCTATTCGAGAGTTACACCATTTTGCGTCATTTCCATCGCGTGCAAATTAGGAGGAGGCCGATCGAGGGGAAGGAGCACTGCCGCAACAACGAATCGGTATAGGTAGCAAGGAAGGTAACCAGTCCTGGCGATAAGTTCGAGCACCAACAGTTCCTGGGGCCCAACCCCATCACCAACCACTGAGGGTTTCCACACTGTCGCATCCACCGAAGATTAGTGTCTCATTACGCTTAATCCGTCTTCATCCGTCCGTCATCATTCAATCCGTCGTAGTTTTCATATTTCGCGCAATTTCGTATAGTACTTTTTTGGCACAGGGCAAAAGCCTACCCACCCTACCTACCCACTGTCTTAGACCGTATCCGGGACACAAACCTGCATTCCAATCAAAGATTTCATGCAAAAAGCTGCTCAACAGAAGTGGGACTGCGCTGGACAGACATTAACTACTGGTCTACTGGACAGACATTAATGCCAGCTGAGTTTTACAATGAACACGAAATAGTTAGCCTACTCATATTGAAATAGAGGAGTTCACCTTGAGCGCTTAACCCCTAGGCTCCGGCGCGGCTACGAAAAACAAAACCGTTTTTTTACCTAAAAGCCGTCGACATAATTCCATTTAGACAGTAAATTGAATTGCTAAAGAAGTTTACAAATAGGAAGTATAATAGGATCTAGCAGTAAGTAAAAAATATATTCTTAAAACACCCAAACTCCTACGTAATGGGCGCTACGCCTACTCGGAGCAAATCACCCGGCCCTCGGCGTCGGCGCCTGAAGACGCGAGTCACCTAAAGCCGCCAGATGACGTCACTGTATTGCCCTTTAGGATAATAGGCTGGGACGAAGTTAAAGGGTAATAAACAATTATTTATAAGGCTTATACGTTGACGGCTTACAAACAAATCATCTCCATTATATAGATTGAAACCGCATGTTGACCGCAATCTGAGCTGCTAAAATCTGTTACAATGATTTGAAATAAATATTATATTACTATGTTACAATTACTCAGGGGGTTGTTTTCAAGTCATGCCTTTAGAAGAAGTTTGGAAACGAGATAATATGACATTTACAATTAACAATTTGCGTTTATCAGGTTGTAACTGTGCAATATAATCCTTTTCAGCATTGAACCACCACCACACTGAAAACCTTTTAGACCAAGCAAAAGTGTAAAGGTGTTTTTGACGAAATTCTAAAACCTGCTTCAAGTTACTCACCTACATAACACGAACACCTCCTCATTGGAGTCATCTGAAATAAAATATCTTCATTAACAAATCATTCATTAAAGTAGTATATCTTTACTAAGGTACGTTGCATTTAATATCTCAAGTATAGTTAGACAAGCACAAACCTAGCTCCTCAAGCTAAAGAAGTCATGAACACGAAGCTACTAAAGGGTGCGCAAAAATACTAACATTTGCACGCAAATGGACGCCTGAGAGCTTCCTGTAGGAGGTCAAGGGGGAAGCCTGGACCACTTAGATAAAGGATTCCTCGAGGTCACCCTTGAGAGTGCTCGACATTATGCTAATTCGTTTTCCAAGTATTTGAATTTTTCAATCGCTTAGTAAACGGAAGCACTTCAGTCGCGAAGGCAATCTGTGGTCTTTAAAATTAGCAGATAGCTGGTTTTTTGCCATATATTTTTGGACACAAATGTGTAGGTATCTGTTTTGCGCAGTTACAAGAACTGGAAATCTACTCAAGTGTTACGGAACCTTGAATGATCACATAAGTAAGTGTTCTGTTGATTCGAACCTAGTTTAAAAAATCACAGCATACTTAGTATAGATAGGGGTGAGTAAAAAGTACTGAGGACATACAGAGGCACCCACATCAACGTTTACAAAACCATTCGAAATGAGTCTTATGTCAGCAGCATAAGGTGTCCCTATAGGTTGATGTGAGCGCCTCTGTACATTGCAGTAGTTGAGGTCGAGAAGGAACTTGCTGTTAAGATGCACTCAGCTAAGGACGCTCTGAGCACCTCCTCTCCTCAGTGAAAATGCTTCCGTCGCGTTAGTTCATTCTTTATCCTTTCGGTGGCAACTTTGTTTGGTTGCAAATGGATAATTTCAGTCGAATCATTGAATGGAATAGAATTAAACAAAGAACTTGACACGTTGTATGTAAAATCTTTGGATTGTTGTCGCATTTCAGAACATATTTCCATACATATATTTTGGACATAAAGTGACTGCAATCTGTCTGTGGACCTTTAATAGATGAATAAGCGTAAGTGATAATTGTGATAGGAAATGTTTGTAATTGATTCTAATCTCAAGTCCTATTTTAGCCCCACTTATACAACTAACATTTAAATCACCCAAAACGAAGGGATCAACTGTAAGTTTTCTACAAGCTCGCAAGCGTCAAGTAGTATAGGAATAAATAACTCAAGCTAAAGCCCCAACCAGTCTGCTTTCGTACAAATACGATGAAGTATTCAAGTATACTCGTATTATAAGCGGTTTGAGCCGGTATGCCGTAATCTCCGCAAAACAACATCTATTATTGAAAGTAAGTGGGATTACCCATCAACTCTGGAATTGAATAATCGCATTATTCTCGAATCTGGCGCATTTGGTTTATAAAACCCACATAATTGAAGAAGCTTTAATAAGGAGTTGTTAGTACACAATACAATATTTTTATTGTCATGGGTATTTTTTCTCGTTTTAACTTTTTTTTTCTAAATGACTACTGCTGTGTGGCCTCAGATGGCCTTGACAGCTTTACCGGACTGTTGGGTAAGCGCTGAGGGCTCCCCCTCATGGGTTTTCGCCTCGGCGTGGCGAGGGGGCCTAGTACCGGTGATAGGGGAACCACCGGGAAGCGAAGAGAACCCAGGCGTGGCAGTGTGGTGGACTGGGAACCCACCCACTGCGGCCCGCAAGGGCGACGTGGGGCTGCGGGGCCAGTGGGGCCTGCAGGCGCCTTGAGGCGCGTGGTTGGGGCCAGTAATCCGAGGCTGATCCCCCCTATGCATCGCGGCCCGGCGGGGCCGTACCGCCGGTTACGGCAGCGGAGCCGCCCTTTGGGTGGCTCGTGGTTGCGGGCCCAGTAGGGTCTGCGAACAGTGGGTGCCAGCGGGCCGGAGTGCGGAGGTGCTCTGGCTTGCATTGCACGGCGTCCACCGAGACGGCGAAAGTGCCTGCGTACTCCAGGCACTTTCGTGGCCTCCCCCCTTCGTTGGGGGGTCGGTTGGAGGGGGCCCCATTAGGGGCTAGCACTGGCGGCGGAGCAGTGCGGCATTACTTACGGTAGGATCCAGCTTCGCCGCCAAAGTGCCACGGTCGAGTGCCGTGGGGTTTTAGTCGGTAGGAGTCCGACATAACCTCGTCGTCCCCCCGGGTAGCGAGGTATCCATGAGGATTTCCCCACGAAAAAAAAAAAAAAGCGCTGAGGGCTCTCAACCTCAGTCTCTCAACCTCACTCGTTTGAACATTAAAGGTTTGTTGTTCGATTTGGTTAAACACTATTATTTTTTGCAAGTCTATTATTTTTTGCTTATGACTTTTGTTTTCACATTTTAAAACAGTCCTCACAGAGTTACTCCGTTACTTAGGTACTTTTTTATCAGAGTTAAAAGAGTCGTATTTTTGAATGGTCCTTCTGGCGCAAACAACGTGAAGTCATAAAAAAGTTATAAAAAGCAGGCGCATAGAGAGTTGAGACTGCCTTTAGAAGACTTGCATCAAGAGCCATTCGGATTGTGTTTTCTTGAGAACACTTTTAATATTATGTGATTTAAGTGTGAGCGTTATTATCATTTTTAGTTAAACACTGCGATCGTTGATTGTAGGTTAAACGCAACTATAATATCTACTACTATAAAGCATCAGCATTTCCTAGTTCACTTAAATTGCAGGTGGGCTATAGTCCGGTTACGTTAAAACGCAGTGATTTTTAAATGTAATTCTCTCGCACACAAAAAAACCCAGAGGCGTGCTAGGTCGAAGGCCAAGTACGAAATAACTGCATTCTTAAAGCGAACGGACTATAGAATAAATCACCACACCCTAAGGTAATACCTAAGTTCAGAGTGATTAATTTGAGTGACATTTGGCAACTCAGTATAATTCCCGCTCTGTCTGTAACGTGATGGGCTGAATCATCACAAGCAAAACGTTATTTAACGCCATTAAGTACTTAACAGCTAGATGGGATGGTAAGAATTTTAGGTATAACAAACTCGTAGCTTGTAGCAACGCAGTTTGTAATAGAATTAAGTGTTTGTTGACACGGGCTGTTTAGCGCATTTTAATAAGGGCTAGAGATAAAAGTTGCGATTAATGTCGGCGTAAATTCGCGCAATAAAACGTGCAGTGCCCTCTAGCGGCGACCGCGGTGAAAGCTAACACTTGTCCTTGAGACCAGTTAGGCTCTAACTCTGGAAGAAGCTTTTAAGTAATTAAGAACTTTCTGCTGCAAAACCTCTTATTTAACCTCTTATCTCTCTATATTTGCTTTTTAGTGGAATAATTAGATTGAGAGCGTTGTGGGCCAGTGGTTAAGCACTGACTCGGACTCTGTTAGGCGAAGCGTTAAAAAATCTATCTGGAATACCCATTTTGTGTTTAATTATTTTATTTAATAATTTATTCAACTTGCAGCTAACTCTTCGGTGATGGAAAACAATGATAAATCACCCTGCACGCTAATTCAAGCGTCCATCGAAGTTTAATGATCACTCTCATTTCTAACGACGACCGATTTGGAGTAATCATTGAGAAGTCGGCTACTAAACCAAAGGTCGCGGGTTCGATCCCCGCTCAGTACAAACATTTGTGTGCACCATCTGTTTGTATTTGGTCTGTATGTTTCCTATGTATAATAAGTATGTATTTACAAAAGACAAAATATTTAATAATGTTTATCCGTTGTCTAGTATCCCATAAAACAGGCTTTAATTAGCTCATCTTGGGACTGATGGCACATTTATTAAACGAACCGTCGACAACCGTCTGATAATTGCTGTTGGTACTGAGAAAAATAAAGGAAGGCTAATAGTTTTTCCCAAATAAAAACATCGTTTTGTCTAGGAGCAGAAGCGCGTCGGTGAGAGTCAGACGATTTATTAAAAAACGTGACTCGCGAGCGAAACTGTACCGCACTTAATATCGCATTAGCCCTGCCGAAATGAATGTAAGTGGCTGTTTACTTTGAAGAAACATCAGGTGTGATGTCATTATTGTTTCAACTTGCAGTTTGTAAGTTATTCAGCTTAAAAGTCACTTTTCAGTAAGACTCTCTAGGTAATAGCACTTTCTGATTTTAGACAAATAATTTGAACGAGCTTGCAATTTTCATTAAATGTTTCACTATGTCAAGAAAAAAATATCTCTGAATATCATGCATGTACAGAGGCGCACACATCAACCTTTACATAGGGGCACCTTATGCGGCTGAAATTAGACCCATTTTGCAGTGGTTTTGTTAAGGTTGATGTGTCTCAATAGGTCCTGACTCTATGAACAATGACTGTCTTGTAAGTCAAAAATGGAAAAAAATACAAGAAGAAACAAAAAGTGTAAGGAAAAAAAGGATAATATGCTTACGACAATATCCCAAACAAGTCAGAGGAAATTCAACATTCAATATTTTCTTATTCGAAAAAAGTAGATACTTTTCTCTACTACTTTTCAACAGTCAAAAAATATTATTTAAACCAAAAAATAAACATACCATAAGGCTATAGGTATACAAAATACGTGTACATGATATGACTCTACAAGGTCGACAGGTTGCTTCTACTCATAAGACTTGGCAAGAAACTCAGCCAAAATTAGCATAAAATAAGACAAAAGCGTATCCGATATTAACATTACATTAAATAAATATCACGAAAGGGGTAAAGTATCTACCGATAAAAGAACTGGAAATTCTGTCCCTTTTCCTGTAATAATTTTCCATTACCAGTCATTGGGTAAGCCCCAATATCATAAACCCTTGTCGATGATGCAGGTAAAGTAGCAAAACCCTAAGTTGTTGCAGCCCTAATGCCCGGCCAGTGTTGTCGCTCGATAGGCAAGTATCGATATTCTATTTGGATATCGATTGCCCTAGAGTGCCCTCGACTTATAAGTTACTGACGTTCTTAACACTAGCTCTCATTTTCATTTTCTTTAACTTTTTGCTTCCTTCTCCGCTGGGCCGCGACCCACAGAGGGGATCAGCCACAGATCACTGGCCCCCACCAACTGATTGTGCGCTGCAGCCTCCACCACACGCCTTAGGGCGATTCGTCGCACAGGCCTCACTTGGCCTGCAATCCAAGTGTCGCCCATATGGACTATTGGCTTTCCGGCGGTTGACCCTAACTGGTACTAAGCCACCACAAGGCGTTTGTATAAGTTGTTTGTTACTAAACTGTTTATCGCAATGTATTTCAAGACCAAATTATCCTTAAAAGTTTATGCTAAAAAGAAACAACTATTTATGTTTTCTCTGTAAGTGATTGTTTGTAATCATTTAATACATCATCATCATCAGCCTGTCATAGTCCACTGCTGGAAATAGGCCTCTCCCAAATTGCGCCACAACTCCCGGTTCTGAGGCTTCCGCATCCAGTCCGAACCATTAATAACACAAAATATTGAATTTATCGTTTCATCATTCGATAGTTCGGCATCACTAAGCGCATATTTCCGGACGATTCGATCCGAATCCAAATGTTCCCGACCGGTAGTCGGTGGGTAGTCCTACTTTAACGTTGATCGCCTCAAAGGTGGGAGTCCCACTCGAACCTCGATCGGCTCAAATGCAAATAACCAACTACAGGCCTTTGAAATGCTAAACGAAAAAAAACGAGTACGAATAATAAAGCATCTTTAGTCCGTGTCGTCGGTTTTGCAAAATCAACATTGGAATAGGCTTTCAGACTAGATGGGTACAAGTATAAGAGACAACTTGGATAATAAATGAATAAATATCAGGGACAGCTACAAACTTAGTGCTAACTTAGTTAGCAAATAAATACTAGAACTCAGAGCGCAAACATGTGGTTTTATTTAATACAATTATATTAGCTTTGTAAGTTAGGTTTTTGTCTCGCACGAATTATTCTTCACTGTTTTTGGTAAGGTTATTAAGGCGCGATACCAGGAAAACGGCTCTCGGGAAAACTAAAGTTTTATATAGAAAATATGAAGTATGAGGCACGAAAAAAATCGTCATAGTAGTCAAAGAGTTGCACAATCAGCTCAAACTTCCAGTATATGGATCAACTTACTAGATTAATGTGAAAAAAAATCAGAATATCGCTAAAAACGTGCAAAACGCACTCCCGTATTTCAAAAGTTTAGGCATCATATAAACTAACAACTTACGTGTTTTAAATAACGTGTAAAGATCAGATATCAAAGAAGCATTGCCAATCAGTTGTTTTTCATTGCTTTATTTCAGTTTTGTGCAAAAAATTCCCAAACATTCCGAATTTTTCGCTTGAAATCTCCATACAAATTACTATGGAGTGAGTGAAGTTTCTTTGATAGCTGTCCGCGCACCGTCGCAGCTCACTCCCCCCCATGTCCCCAAGGTGAACGCACGTCGCTTTTGACGAAAATGACATTTATAATTACGCGGATAATTTACACGAAATAGGCGCACATAGGGTCTTTTGTTGAAAATAGTACAACTTTGTTTTTTTTCCTCCGTACTGTTTGTTCATTTGCATTTTGCATAATTTATCAAACGTATGATTTTATCATGATTCACCATGAGAGTAATATGGCAGGTTTATATTTATAAGTACACTTGATTAAAAGCTCTCTTGGGTTTGACAATTTGGTACTAGTTGCCATTTCATTTTCCTATTTTTTCTTGTAAATTTTTACTATTTGTAACTTATACTGAAAGATTTTGCCTATTGGTATTTGAAAAACAATCTATGTATTTACTTTTAGCATGGTGTCAATCTGCAGCATCATCGGTTAATGCCAATACGGGATCTGCCTAAAATATTCAAGCAAAACAAGGGAACGAAGTAAGAACGCAAATAGCTTTGATTGCTTTCAAATCGAATTGATTAAAACTATGTTATTTGTGTGGTCTAAGCTACTATGTTATCTGATCATGAAAGCTTGATTAAGGTGTCTGAATAGATTAAAGGTTCTTTTTTGAACAATATTTTTCACTAAATTAATTTTGGAGGCCTCTATCATAACAAAGAAATTTGACGAAACATAAAGATACAAAGTTATAGAGCAGAAATCAAAGTTAATACTTACGTTAAGTTAAGTCTTTGAAAAAATGCGAACAGAAAACTATGCATCGAGTTCGTGTACTTACACACGCCGTATTTTTATGCTTGTTTGTATTCTTCACGCAGTGACGTGCACTCACCCGGCGTCATGTGGAAGACTGAGTTGCGGGACTGCGCAGACGGCTGTCAAAGAAACTTCACTCGTTCCATAGTAATTAGGATGGAGAGCTCGAGCAAAAAAAATTAAAGTTTGCGTTTGCTTATAGGAAACAGAAATAGTTATTGCAATAGAACATAATGACAAGTTATTCGAAATGGAAACACACTTCACACCGGAACAGCTTTTACAATTGTACCAAGCACAAATTCGGTTGTGTATGGAGTACTTCTGCCACCTCTGATGACCTCTGGGATGGCTCTGCCAAGTATCAGCTGGATGCACTGGACTCAGTAGACCGAAGAGTCAGGAGACTGATAGGTGACGAGACGCTCGTTGGAAACAAGCTCGAGTTTGGAGCATCGGCGTAGAGTTGCCTGTCTATCGGTTTTTTATAAGGTGTATTTCGGAGAGTGTGCGCAAGAACTTCATGACCTGATACCACCCTCTACTTTCTACTACCGGACCACAAGTCGCCGTGAGGGCTTTCACCTCCATGTGGTCGACTCTCCAGCGGTCCGAACTAAGCGGTTTGGTGCTTCCTTTCTGGTCCGCACCGCTAAGGAGTGGAACGCCCTCCCTGCGTCTGTGTTTCCGGATACATACAACCTTGGTGTCTTCAAGGCAAGAGTGAATAAGCATTTTTTGGGTAAGCGTGGCTAGCGAGACTGAGGTCAAACGCAAACCCATTTTAAATTTAAAAAAATGGATCAGATAGAACTTTGATATGAATATGAATTATCATATTTACGTCAGCCATGGAAAAATGGCAGTGCAAGCATTTTTATCTCTAACTGGCTATTTGCACACAGCTTTTCCATGAAGTAATTTGAATGAACTATACAGACAAACGTTCTAGAAAATATAATTAGCATCAACTATCATTTAGATAGTGAAAGCTTATGTAAAAACAGACAGAAAAACGCGGAGGGTGACTTCCTTTCATACTATGCTCTACTCGTAGATCAGTTCCAGTAAGATGAAGATCACGGTGGATTCTGTATTAAATTCAGCGTAAAAAGCCTGAAATACGATGGCCTCTACAGGAGACTAAAGGTATTATACTCAAGTGTTATTATCTAAAATAAATTATCCACTAAAAGTGTCTCAACTGTTGACAACTGTTAAATTCCTCGTTTTAGTTAGTAACAAGATAGCTCCCTTTAATGCTTCTTGCAGCTTTTCATTACAAGTAAGACCAATTTATTAGTGGGTTCTTCTGCATGTTACTAGAAATGGCTCCGTGTATTGCTATATCATATGCATTGGATGTAAGAAATATTTTGTGTTGATGATGATCGAACGGATAAATCAAGTTACAACTAAATCTCGATGGAATCGTCAAGTACCAGATATAACATTGTGCAAATAACGTGGTCACGAGAATAGATTGCAAATAATAGTGTAAAAAAATAATTGGCAAAACCGCTTGTTAGCATGTTTAATAAAATAAAATTTTTGGTTAGTTTCTTTTGTTTGCCCTATATCCTGAAATATTTTGGGTGGCGAAATAAAAATATCTTTGGTGAACGCATCAAATGATTATCATGCCGCGATTTATAATAATAATAAATAAATCAACATCCCTGGACATTATTCCACACAGCGCCATCTAGGCCCAAGTGAGCTAATTATACTCCGTTTTTATGGGATACTAGACAACGGATAAACATACTTAAATACTTTTTATTTTGTAAATACATACTTATTATACATAGGAAACACCCAGACCAATACAAACAGACATGTTCATGCACACAAATGTTTGTACTGTGCGGGGATTGAACCCGCGACCTTTGGTGTAGTAGCCGACTTCTAAACAATTACACCAAGACGGTCGTCCGGATTTATGCATTGCATTTATGCACGGATTGCACGGCCCAACCACTGTGTGACCATAGCTGTCACGATCGCTTTCAAATTTGACAGATTTTCTCTCCGGCCGACCTTAGTATGGACCCTTAAATAAAACCTTTAATTAGCTGATGTATAAGAACGAAGCTCATTGAATTTTTCAGCAACAAATCTTGCTAAAATGAACTAAATAAAATAAAAATATCTTTTTAGAAATTAACCTACTATTGCTGTCCTAAATATTGTCTATAATGAATACCTAGTAAAAAGCTAGAGAATCTGACCCTATACTGAGCAAGCTTAGTAGTAGTAGTTAGTTTTCTTGACAAACAAGCATGCGGACCGCTTGATGGTAAGCGGTAACCGCACTCTATGGACACGTGTAGCACCAGGGGCATGGGGCAAAAGTACATTGTCGTTTAAATTTCGCTCCAAAACGAGTACCATTTAATAAAACCAATATTTCCGATTGTATTATTTCGCAGAATCTGAAGAAATAAGGAAACAATAAAAGGTGAATTTGGTTAATGGAAGCACCTGGTGCCGTTACCGCTAATGGTTTTATTTCTTACCGTTTTGTATCGTGCCGTATTTTAATAAATATTTTATTACGTTAAATCTAACGCGCTGGCTTGAACATTAAGAGGTGAAGACAGTAGTACTTTCCTAAATTAAACAATTCTTTCTTCTTCTAAGGTTACCAGAAAATTAGAGAATTTAAATTTTTACAAGACCATTCTAGTGTTAACGCTCTCACGGATATATAAAACGGGGTAGTTAGAAGCTCACTGATTGCTGCCTTTATTGGCGCTACAAAACACTAACCAAACACTCGCCACTCGATACAAACTATAGGGAATTGTGGCGGCGTTTTGTTGAACGCTAAAGGTGGACAGACCCTTCCATAAGTTCACATTTCCCCGAGTCAATTTGAACCCAACGCGACAAGGGGCGAGCCTACCACCGTTACCCGCGTTGCTTGGGTTTGATATTAATGTTTTTCATCACATTCAGACACATGAAAACATACAGGGTGCAAAGTTTTATTGGCAAAGATCACAAACACTCGCACTCACTAGCAACCTCTATAGTTTCAAAAAGTGTCTGACTCATCACCAGATCACCAAAGGTTTGTAATATCCTGCAGTAATATTCCTATTAATATCGTGGTTATACTCCATCAGAATGACTAGATTACTCACTGGTCTAGCTTTCAAGCTTCCTACAATTTTTCACTTGGTTAACAATACTTATTAATGGCTCAAATTCACTCAGACTGTAAAATCATGGATTACTCAAACAACATAAAATTTTAAATGCCTTCACGGTCGACCTGTCTGGTTTGAGTGCCGATCCGTGTAAAGGGTTGCTCCATTGAGTTCGCCGAGTAGCATTCAATCCTATGTGAATAATATATTTCTATAACTTCATAGCGCAGTAGCGTGGTAACATTTAACTTTCCTTTACCATTGTGTAAACATATTGCAGAATATGTTATGTTATGTATGTAAACATTAAAAAAATGCGCCCGAAAAACATGCCCATTTTCACTTATGAATAGCACAGAATACAACTTTTTAAACTCGCTAGAAAATGCTCCAGTTTATGAGTTATTATTTTACTCTACGGAGGTACTTTTCATAAAGACAGATGAGTCTCTGTGTTACTGCTTGTATTACGAACAAACGCGACTTCGAACGAACTTGAGTCGGTTTATGTAGAGCCATTATTGAATTGCAAGATTCTCAGGTGCTTTCGTGGGGCCCCCTCACGGGTTCTCGCCTCGGCGTGGCGAGGGGGCCTAGTACCGGTGGTAGGGGCACCACCGGGAAGCGAAGAGATCCCAGGCGTGGCAGCGTGGTGGACTGGACACCCACCCGCTGCGGCCCGTAAGGGCGGCGTGGGGCTGCGGGGCCAGTGGGGCCTGCAGGCGCCTTGAGGCGCGTGGTTGGGGCCGCGGCGCACAACCGGTTGGTGGGGGCCAGTGATCCGAGGCTGATCCCCCCTGTGCGTCGCGGCCCGGCGAGGCCGTACCGTCGGTTACGGCAGCGGAGCCCCCCTTTGGGTGGCTCGTGGTTGCGGGCCCAGTAGGGTCGCTGCGGCCCGTAAGGGCGACGCGGGGATGCGGGGCCAGTGGGGCCTGCAGGCGCCTTGAGGCGCGTGGTTGGGGCCGCGGCGCACAACCGGTTGGTGGGGGCCAGTAACCCGAGGCTGATCCCCCCTGTGCGTCGCGGCCCGGCGGGGCCGTACCGAAGGTTACGGCAGCGGAGCCGCCCTTTGGGTGGCTCGTGGTTGCGGGCCCAGTAGGGCCTGCGTACGGTGGCCAGCTAGCGCGTGGTACGGGGGTGCCGCCGCCAGCATTGCACGGGTTTCACCGCTGCCTGGTAGGGACGGCTTGACATCCTCGGCTGTCCCTTCTGGCCTCCCCTCACGCGGGGGGGGGTCGCTTCCGGCCCGCCGTGCAGGCGGGCTCCGTCCGGGGGAACGCGTAACAGGCAGGCGCTATTCACCGTGTTCCCCCACTAACGGACGATTAGAGGGAGTAGTAGGGGTTTTAGTCGGTAGGGCCACTGGTATACCATCTGTCCAGTGGTGAGTCCGACATAACCTGTCCGTCCCCCGGTGGACGGGTATGCGTAAGGCATTTCCCCTACTTAAAAAAAAAAAAAAAGGTGCTTTCGTGGGGGACCGACAAAGATCAACAACTAGTTTCGGTCATCAGGACTCAAGAGGTCACAGGATCGTTCAGAACTCGAGTTAGTTTTGCAATTTAACATCTTTAGACTCGACCTCAACACTGCTCTTGACTTGAACAATCGATTCACCGAGCTCAGCAAAATGAAGTCCAGTTTATAAACTAAGTTTCCGATTCTAAAAATCTTGAGTTATTCTTTCGGTCCCACCGTTGAGCAACTACTCAACTTTGAGGAGATATTTAAAATATCCTAAAACCGAGCTCCAAAACGTAACTACGTCGTAGCATGCAGCTTTGTTATAATAAAACAATAATATGCAGCAATTTACAAATTATCCAGAGACTGACCACGTTAACTTTTGTATCGCTTTGCCTTCTTCATCCTTGTTGCTGACGCCATTTTCAAGTAAGTGACATAACACGTCACTTGGTAAAACTATGCTTTAGCGTTGCCTTCGTTTGCTTGCTTCCCGAAATTCGATGAACAAACCTTGTTACCTTGTAAAACTGAACAACAAATACTACTGCTATCTTTTATGCCATAGGGGACAGGCAAACACGATCAGAAAGATGAGAGGAATGTGTCAGAAAGAGCAATCGTAACACAATAATGGCCCAAACAATAAAAGCAACAGCAGAACAAATAGGCACAGATTAATTAACGGTCCCGGGGGTGCTTCCACCCCTAACATAGAATAAAACACAGAAGATCCACTTCTATTCTCACATTCCATCAAAGCTGTGCTGCGGCCGTAACTAGATATCCATAGTTTCTTCACTTAGAAACTGTCATCTCCTAAAATACGCGGTGAGATACCTTAAAATCTATCCCTATCCCTATCGAGTTTTATTTATGCGAAAAAAGATTCCACCCAAGGCCCAATCTATTACTAAGTATTACCGAATTGCACGGGTTAAGCGTGCAATCGGTACAAGCAAACAAACACGTCATTTCAGCATTCATTATTTAAATATGGATTCGTGACTCTAATCAAATGCCATGAGGGCACGCGGGAGTGGCGAAACGAAAATACTTCAAAATGCGTACCTTTTTTTCACTTGCACGTGTTTCATGCAATGTGCTTACTTAAACTAAGAAATAGACCTTTGCCAAACCGTCACATAGGTGCTACAGGCTCTAAACAAGAGTTTTTTTTAGTTTATGCAAGTTTAAATATCAACTTTAGTCACCACAACAATTCTTATGTACTTGAGCTAAATTTTCTGACACTTTAGATAGTTTTTATGAATGAGGGGGTAACCTTTGTTCATAAAAACTTAAACAGCTCCTCAAAAACATTTTAACTTTTATGTCGCTTTGTCACTGTCATTATTGTTGCTGCTGTCATTTGCGAGTAAGTGACATAACACGTCAATTGCTTAAACTATGCTTTAGCGTTCCGTTCGTTTTAGTGAATTTAGGTTAGTGGCTTTTACAGCAATTCTTCTTTGACCTAATAAAAGGTCATATAACTCCCGTTCAGAAGTCTTTCCAGGCGTTACCTCGTCTTCATCTGTACAAATAATTGAAAAATTTCCAGCCCATGTCCCCGAGAGATATAAGACGATATTACACGAAGAAGGGAGACAGAAGGAGGGTTGTTTTATATCAATTTTCTTTGTGCGACGAAGAAAGCGATTGGCTGACTTGAAAGACAAAGAACGTGATTGTTGAACGGGTCTTTTCAATGTTTTCTTTAGACATGCTGTTACGTATACTAAGTCGAATTACAATAAAGAAAATTTTAAAAAAAGATGGAGACGTAAAACTCAAATTCACTTTAGACACCAAGCACAAAGTAACTAAGTCGAATATAATATAATTTTCACTAAATTACACTGACATCACTTCGTTCGAACCAGGAATATAAATTCATGTCAATACGCGGTGAGCCCACGTATTGTTATATGGCTCGGACCACCTCACAGTTGAATCGTGGCCTGTGTCTAGGGGCCCAGTGGAACCTTTAAAGGCAGTCAAACTTGCAGCCTGCCTGGATGATAAGCAGCTTACTTGCCAGGAGGTCACTAACCAAGATGGTTAACTGGGGTGTTGCGGTGTTGTGTACTTCTCACTTGTATCTTTTGTAGTGTTTTAGTAGGCAATTAAAAGCATAATGATTATCTAACTATCTTCACGTTGAGTATTGCTATCACCTATTTAAGCGACGTTATCAAAGGTTCTCTTCCTCTTTCCCTAACAAATCTAACCCCAACTTTGTGCCCACGAACTCTTCACCCTTTACATAGTCTGTAATACAGACTGTACAATCAGATCGCAGACGAGATACCGACCAGCCATTAATTAAAACGAGCTCTATACAAAAGATGCGATTGTCGGCGATAGTGTCGTTGACTGCGACGGAGACGCAAGAAAACCTGGAAGCTCTTCATTCAACATTCATTCCTATGGATAAACTACTTACTTAAGGGCAGGTATTTTTTAAACGCATTTAAGGAACGCATATTCAGACTTTTCATCACATACTACGTCCATCTTACAGATAAACATTGGCACAAATTATAATTTCATTACTTCAGGCATACGTTGTGAAAATATTTCTAAAAGAGGCAACTTCGGGCTTATTTTCTATCGAGTGAAGTTCGTCAGTTTGTCTGTGTGTGAATATTAATCATTTTATCAGAATATACTAACAGTTTCATATTGCCTTGAATAGTTTTTAAAAACTTTTGAGCGTAAATGAGAAAATGAGTTAAAACAAGTTGATTTCATATTCCCTGGCTAGTTGCTGGGAAAATAGGGTTGGGGGTTCATTCCAAGAACGACATATGTCGAGCAATCAGTCATTTTTCTACAATACCTATGAGAAATTACAACATCATTGTCTTCTATTGTATAAGCAGATCGAATAATAATATTCATATTATTCATTCATATTAACAAGAAGCAATACCACGTTAGGAAAGAGGCTTTAATGTAGAAGCTAATCGTTCTGACGTCATCGAGCTTGAAGAAAGGGTTGCAAGAAGTTTTAGCAAAGTCTTTGTGTTTGGGCACAGTTTGGGTGGAGATCATCGTCGAAAACTTTTATTGCACGAATATTTTACCTACACACACTTGGGAAATCTTATCTTATCGGATTCTACTCGATAGAAACAACTTCCGAACCGGTGATAGAGTTACATCAAGTTTTTCTAACATTCTTTTGTTTGACTAATTTTTCATAAACACTTGTAAAATTTAACATGAAATTACCTTTGAGTTTTTTTATTGAGTAAAAATTCGAAAATCGATTAACAATTCCAGCCAGAGCATCCATACTTAATCCTGCTAGCGGTTTTTATGTTTGCTCTCATTTTGATATGACATTGTGATGTACTTACTTACTTTACAGCAGTCGTAATCGCAAAAAAGATGTATGTCAAAATATATATATTTCTTGAATACCGTCACTCAATGCTGTTTGACCAATTTAATATATGCTTCAAAAAACATTGAAGGAAGATAGAATATATTTATTACCCCTTTCGTTCTTACAGCTAAACCTCGCTTTCAGCTCCGTCAGAATCCAAAGAGACTGTGCCGTCAAAATTATATTTGCCCTCAGGCTCCTTTCAATCAAAATTAAAGTTTGGTAAACTCTGCTGATATTCGACTCAACCGTTGTTAATAAATAACTAATAAATAACGAGCTGGACTCGATCAGATGACGGGCGGATGACGGCAGCGGCGTCAGGGCTGACGTTAACACGCTTAATTACTCGGAAATGTTTGTTTTGACGTTTATTTGCAAAACCAATTTATCTATCTACTGCGATGATTTTTAAAAAAAAGGTAGATAGGTTGCGCTGAAAAGTGGCACCCAAAATCAGAACTTTTCGTACACCTGAGCAAAGCTTTGACAGTTTGATACGACACTGCGCAACATGTATATGTCTCGTTTACACTCTAGTATATAATCAAACTATCTCGTTCATACGTTATAACACGGCCAAATTAATTACGTCTTACCCCGTGGTCAATTATTGACTTCGCAACGGTACTGACATATACGACTATCTTCGTCTTTTTTATCATAATAACTTTGATCTACTGTGTAAGTATGAGTATTGTTCATAACGGCTTCTGAGAAAATAATAACAAAAAAAAGGTTTTTTTTTCACTTTATCATGATAATTTATTTCTTATTGTAGTTAGTCTTTAAATCCATAACAAAATATATTTTCAGTGATACTTAGTAAGCCAGCAAGAAACCCAGCACTTAAGCAGACTAGCAAGTGTTTAAACAGTGAAATGAATCAAAGTCTTCAAATTAACATAATTTTTGCTAATATGTATTCTATCAGTCATCAATCTAAATTCACTTATTTAAATAAACAGTTATCAATAGGATCCTCACCACCGATATTATCAAGCAAAATCCCGTCAATTTGAGATCCGCTCTGCGCTCAAGCCTAAATTGTTCCAAGGATGTAAATCAACCCCTCTCGGGGCTGTAATAAATTCAAGTAAGTATCTACCCCAACGCGTAATCGAAAACTGAGCGCATAACGCCCACACTTTAAAAGTAAGCATTCGCTGAAGACGTACGAAGTTTTTTCATTTCGTCTAGCTTCATGTTGTTATATTAATTCAGAAAACTTCAGCGTAGAGCTTTATTACAAAAGAATTGAGGTTTGTGATGATCTACATTTGCTTGTGTACGAGGTGGAAGGCAACTTCTGCGTGCAATATATTCGGTGCGCTAATAATCACAAAACACAACAATAAGTCCTCATGTTATTTTTTTTCTGGAAGTGACAAATTTTACCTATATTACTGACCGGCTTTATGACATGTTTCGGCTACGTAAAGTCAACAACTGGTCAAGTAGAATAAAAATGAAGTGAATCGAAAGTAAAAAAATATCTTTATGCGATGTTGTGTGTTGTTGCACACATTTGTTGATAAAAAAGATGATATTAGTGCAAATCTCAAACACCTAGTCTGGTGTTTGAGATTGACATAATGTTTATTTTATTCAAGTTAAACAATTCGTTTATTAAGCTTTGAAAAATAAATCCAACCTTAGGAAGGTACTCACCAAAAAAACTCGACATCTATTATGAAAGTTGGCGTAAACGATAACCTACCGACCAAAGCCGTTCTTGTGGAAATAAAATCATGATTCGGTAACATTTTCCCCGGAGAGCTTTAAAGTATTACTTGAAAACTTTAATTACTCAGGAACAAGTGGACCGATCAGTAATAATGAAGGTTACTGAACCGACACCACCGGATATGAGGAAATTTAATGTTTTAATTAAAATCCATGATTCAATCTCTTCATTATTCATTACGTGTTCACCACTCAGGCCGATTGGTGTCAGAATTTTTGCTTATTAATAAAACCCAATCAAAATATCATAAATTATTCATTTGTGTAATATTTTCGTATTTCTGAACTTACGTCTCACTTGACAGGTAGGCAAGTGTATGGCATCCAATAAGGATAAACCAAGACTCTAGCGAGGATTTATATGACCTAAATTTTCGTCATGATGAACGAATATTCGACAACAACGATATCCGACTATACCTCAATTACAAGTAGGTAGTCACCGACAGGCATACGGTGATAAGGTAATATTTTTAATGTATAAAACAACAATAACACAAAAAAAATACAGAGATTTTAGATTTTACGTACAATTTACGGTAAAAGTGATCCCTTTCAGAAAACCTTCAGGTAGAGAAACAGGTAAAGGAAGTAAATGCATCAGTGTTAAATGGTTAGTGAATGATATTGGGATCATCATCAGCAGCCACATGATGTCCACTGCTGAACATAGGCCTCCCCCATAGATTTCCAGAGCGGCCGGTTGTAGGCGGCCTGCATCCACCGCCGATGCACCAACGATAAATAAAAAAGATTTGGATAGCCTAATAGATGAGGGTAAGAAAGTGAATAGATTGGGTAGTTATACCTAAATTAGTTCCTTCGAGATAAAATTAACCACTCTTTCGTAGAGGCTCCTAAATTGACACTACAGCCTCGAAACTATACTTTACAATAAAGAAATGATATCTTATCTTTGCAAAAAATCTCCCTAACTAACTTCCTGGTGGTAGGCTTCGGCCGCGGCTAGTTACCACCGCCAAGGCAAAGACACGTCGCCAAACGTTATTCAACGTGTTCCGGCGTGATGCCTTGGGAGCCCTTACGAGAGGTTGGGTCTGGACTGTTGCGCTGCGCCGAGAAACCGGGTGCAACGAGGCGGTGCCAATGTTCCGGAAGCCTCATCTTGGAGAGCAGCGGGATCCGAAGCACGGTTTTTCCGCTGGCCGACCGCAGTTAGTAGGGGGCCCAAGTAGTAGGCCAGCCACCTATGAAAGGCTGCCCCGCCAACTCGCGAAAAATCCCAGAATGCTCCATCGTGCCGGTTGGCGACCGGATGACAGGACCCGATGGCCATTCTGGGGGGGTTCGGGCGTCCCCGCGGTCTCCAGATGAGTCTCCCAGTGGCGCGGCGGTGCCGCTAACGTTGCTGGGTTGACGGTGCGCGCCTTGTCCAACTGCCTTCCTCTCGCCTATTCACTCTTCCCAACCCCAACAAATGACAAAGTTCAGAAAAAATAAGAGGTTTCTACAGCGGAAGCACGTCCTGTCGCTCCAAGTGCACCTCTGCAACATTCGAGGCCTGCACTCAAATCTCGTTGCAGTCCACCACCACCTTGAGACTGATAAGCCTCACCTACTGTTTGTCACGGAGACGCAGATCAGGTGTCCGTCTGACGCGGCGTATCTACACTACCCAGGGTATACCCTGGAGCACAAATTCAAACAGCGCTCCGGCGTGTGCGTATATGCTCGCGATGACATCTGCTGCCAACGTCTCCGTAACCTTGAAAGACCCGGTTTTTCTGTCCTGTGGGTTTTGGTGGATACAGGCATGGAGAAAATTCTCTATGCATGTGTCTACCGGTCGCACAGCGGGGATCAGGAGACAACCAAACTTTTTGAGTACCTCGGTGCTTCGGCTGACATAGCCCTACATCGGTATCCGTCTGCGCAGTTAGTGTTTCTGGGGGATTTTAACGCCCACCATCGTGATTGGTTGTACCCATACCAGAACACTGACCATGCTGGAAGAGAGGCGCTGAGATTCTCCTTGTCGCTAGATCTCACGCAGCTCATAAAGGAGGCCACGCGCATACCAGATGTCTCTAGCCACACACCGAATTGCCTAGACCTTCTGCTGACTACAGATCCAGACCGCTATTATGTGTCTGTTGCCGCTCCTCTTGGCAGTTCTGACCATTGTCTGGTGAAGGCTGTGTCGAACTACTCCCCGCCCGATCCCAGCCCTAGAGGCACAAGGCGGATGTGGCGATACAAGTCGGCGGACTGGGATGAGATGCGGCATTTCTTTGCATCTTATCCTTGGCAGCAAGCTTGCTTCTCTTCTGGCGACGCATCGGAATGCGCTGACGCTATCTCAGAGGTGATTTGTCGGGCTATGGAATATTTCATTCCATTTTCCGACGTATCCCTCGATAGCCGAGCTCCCCGATGGTACAACGCCAATTGCGCTGCTGCTGAGGCGGCAAAGCAATCGGCGTACCGAGCCTGGGCTGATGCTCGCGCGCGTAAAGCCTCCGATGTCAGCGTAAAGAAGAGAGCCTATAACGCAGCTGCCAAGTCCTGCAAAAAGGTACTCAGAAGGACTCGGTTTGACCGTGTGTGCCGTATTGGAGCCAAACTTGCCTCTTGCCCATCGGGAAGCAAGGCTTTTTGGTCCTTGGCTAAGTCGGTCGAATCGAATTTTTGCCGCTCATCGCTGCCGCCACTGTTGAAGTCTGACGGATCTCTGGCTCACTCTGCCGAAGAGAAAGCAAATTTATTTGCTGCTCTTTTTGCAAGCCATTCGCGTCTTAGTGCTGGAAGCCAAATACCACCTATATTACCCCCATGCGACTCAGTTTTGCCTGAGTTCCGCATCCGCCAGAAAGAGGTACTAAAAACGCTTCGCACTCTTGACGTGAATAAAGCCAGCGGTCCTGACGGGATTCCTGCAGTGGTCTTGCGGAATTGTGCGCCCGAGTTGTCTCCTGTACTGACACGCCTGTACCGCCTCTCTCTAGCAACGGGACAAGTTCCCAAGTCTTGGAAGCTTGCCAACGTGCAACCTGTGCCCAAAAAGGGCAGTCGAGCCGACCCTGCCAACTATAGGCCAATTGCAATTACCTCCATACTTTGCAAAAGTATGGAACGTGTGATTAACAACCGGCTCCTGGCGTACCTTGAGGACAACAGTCTGCTCAGTGATCGTCAGTACGGTTTTCGCCGAGAACGATCAACTGGTGATCTTCTTGCGTACGCCACTCACTTATGGGGCGAAGCCGTCGAGAATCACGGTGAGGCTCTTGCCGTCTCTCTTGACATCTCAAAGGCGTTTGACAGGGTTTGGCACGATAGCCTTAAAAGCAAGCTTCCATCATACGGAATTCCCACCGCACTTTGTGCCTGGATATCTGACTTCCTGAGTGAACGGTCAATAAGGGTAGTCATTGATGGCTGCTCTTCCGACCAACTGGCTATAAATGCCGGAGTTCCTCAGGGGTCTGTTCTCTCTGCAACATTATTCCTGCTGCACATCAACGATCTGCTGTGCCCAGGTATCTTCGGATACGCAGACGATAGCACCGTTACAGAGAGATATATGTCCAGCGCTCGCACTAGTCCGGCTGAGACTGAGTCCCTTAGAGAGGCTATGGTAGAGCGGATGAACTCAACGTTAAAAGCAGTGTCCGACTGGGGCGAAGCTAATCTCGTTGAGTTCAACGCCAGCAAAACCCAGGCGTGTCTATTCTCCGCCAAACGGAGTCCCTTTAACTCAACTCCTACTTTCCTGAATGCACCTATACCGATTACCAACCACCTCGAGCTCCTTGGTATGAATCTTTCGTCTAGCCTCAACTTTGGAAGTTCTATTGAGTCTAAAGCAAAAACCGCTGCCCAGAAACTTGGCATCCTCTTCAAGGTTAGGCGGTACTTCACACCGGAACAGCTGTTACAACTGTACCAAGCACAAGTTCGGTCGTGTATGGAGTACTGCTGCCACCTTTGGGATGGCTCTGCCAAATACCAGCTGGATGCACTGGACTCAGTAGACCGAAGGGCCAGGAGACTGATAGGTGACGATACGCTCGTTGGAACCAAACTCCAGAGTTTGGAGCATCGGCGTAAAGTTGCCTGTTTATCGGTTTTTTATAAGGTGTATTTCGGAGAGTGTGCGCAGGAACTTCATGACCTGATCCCACCCTCCACTTTCTACCACCGGACCACTAGACGCCGTGAGGGATTTCACCCCCATGTGGTCGACTTTCCAGCGGTCCGAACTAAGCGGTTTGGTGCTTCCTTTCTGGTCCGCACCGCTAGGGAGTGGAACGCCCTCCCTGCGTCTGTGTTTCCGGATACATACAACCTTGGTGTCTTCAAGGCAAGAGTGAATAGGCATTTTCTGGGTAAGCGTGTTACACCTTCGACCTCGTCATCGCTTACCATCAGGCGAGACTGAGGTCAAACGCAAACCCATTTTAAATAAATAAAAAAAAAAAAAAAAAAAAAAAAAAAAAAAACTAAAAATAAATGCGTTTCATCCCTCCCGCGTGGGTCTACAAGCCTTTTAGTTTGTAAAAACTTTCCTTTCCTATTTGGTTCGAACAAAAGGGTGTCCTTTGGGGGTGCTTCTCAAATTACTCTCTTTTATGGAATGATTGGCGGCATTGCGGGTTACGCAGGCTTTGAACCCAGCTTTGAACCCAAAGCTCGTGCATGTAACAACAAATATTGGGTTCCGCAAACTCCGTATTTATTTTGTCGGGGTCAATAGAAACTGTCGATAGTTACATGAACTATCAATGGTATGGATGGTAAACCAATAGTAACTAGAGCATTATTAATAACTGGTTTGGTGCTATGGTTAAGAAGTTGACTACAGCGCCAAAGGCCGCGGGTTCGATCCCGATTCAGTACAAATATTCGTGTAGCATAATGCTAGATGGCGCAGTATGGAATAATGCCCCGTGATATTTAGTTATAACTTTAAAAATAGATGTTATCTATACGATAACGATGCAACAATAATTTCTCTCAATAAATACATATTATTTGTAATTTTTGTCATCAATACTGTGCAACAGTCGATTGCTACTCGTTACGAAGATCGAATCTTGGTAACCATAATTTCGAAATTTGGGCATCACTAATTCTAATTACGTTTAGATCTACTTAAGAGTGCTGAACTTGCAATGAAAGAAGGCATGAATACAATGAAGGTGAAGTCATGGGGTTCAAGTCCCGGCTGAGTCGCCTTTTGAGAAGATTGCCACTCAGCCATTCAAGGACATTCTTTATTCAAAGGGCTCTTCTGAATTCCCATTTTATTGAATTAGCAGATACCAATAAATCAAGCTGTACTGCCGTCAGTAAATAAGGCGTTTCAATGATTTTTAATAATAATTGATCAATATTGCTGCGTTTTCATTTTTATATGCCTGTTAAATATGCTCGGCTATTAAAAATAATGAGCTCTTTACAAATATCTCCCTTAAGTGATTATGGCAATGGAATTCAATAAGAATCTTTCTGGGAATTCGTATTTACTTAAGAGCCGAGAAAAAGAAGCTCCCTTCTTAACATAAGCGAAATTTGAAATTCCCGAAAGTAGGTACTCTGCTAAATAGCTTTCGTTGTTTCATAATATTAAAAGAGAAAATAAACATGAAAAAATCTTCGCATTCTTAAAATAACAAACTGGTACTGGTTGACTGGGTAGCTCGCCCGCTCGCAATACCCGGGGCAGACGCTATCTTTGTTTACCTCATTGATATTAGTTCGTTCATAAAAAGTCAGGAAAGCGTCGTGATCCAGTGGTTAAACCCGGTTATGATGGCTAGCTCACACTTCAACTTGTCAACAGGTGCCACCTTCGTGAACTGGTCTGCTCAAGTTTACTTAGTTTACCCAAGTTTACTTATTAACTTCCTGTTTTATTTATTTTTATGTCAAAACTGTATGACTTGGTTGGTTTATTCAAACATTCACTTTGTACTGTAAAACATTGGACGATTTAAAAAGAGTAACTGCTGAGTTTCTTGCCGGGTCTTCTCAGTGAAACAACCTTCCGACGCCGGTGGTAGAGTCACATGATGTACATGTATTTTAAGTGTTGTTTGTATATTGTATTATTATGTGTATGTTTATTAGGTGATTAAAATTAAGATTCTTGACGATTCGAACGTACTTTTTATTGGTCAACTTGAATAAAGAAATATTGAATTTGAAACACTCTGGCTCGGAACCCGGTGGTCCAGAGATCAAATTTGGCCGGAACACCACTTATTAATTGTATAATTTGTGGCTAACCCTCCCGGTGATGGTAAACACCGATAAAAAACCCAAGCAACCCGGACAACGGCGGTAGGCTCCCCTTTGCCACGTCAAATTCCCTCGATGAAATGTTGGCTTCTGAATGTTCCGTTCACTGACTAACCCATTAGGAATACCACATCCCTCATGGGTTAGTCGTTAGTAAGTGAGTATACGAAATCTCTTAAAGGATTTTTCTCTCAGCAGACCATTGTGACAGTGACGGAAAAAACCTTGACAACCTAAGACAGCTGCTCACACAAACAAATGCTGAAACAATTAAAAGTTATGATTAAACACACCCAAAGATTTACTTTGATACGCAACATAGGTATTTTACTATTTCAAAGAAGTCAAATAAATGTAATTATACACAAACATCTCACAATCATACCTTTAACAATAAAATGAGTTTGTTAGTAGTATTTTCATTATTCGGTATGCTAAAATGTAAACTCCACAGCTCGAGGTTATTACCACACCAAACCCGACTGGCCCGTGGGTGCAACAGGTGAAGATCCTGCCAACAACGCTGAACGTCGTAGGTTCAATTCCAGGTCAAATATCACTGTCTCCTGATCCTGATTGTAAGAATATAAACATGTTATGAATATCAGCTTTGATAAACCTTCTTCTTACTCTACTACAAGTCAATGCAATGATCGCAAAGTGTTACAGGCAGATTAAAACTCGGAGCCACATGGACTCTGAACGAGGAAACAACCACTAGGCCACGACTCTCGCCTAAGCAAACAACAAAAACTAAACTAAACAATATGACAGTAGATAGCCGCCTAAAGTGTCAGTTTACAGTTCAGTGACCCTCGCGTCACTGCGTGATCATAAACCCCCATTGAGGACGCGTTAGCCAAATCGCGCGTGACCACATAACGCGGCCGCACGCGCCGTCACCCGCGAAACCTTACGTTATACCCACTTTCGTGGGTTTCTATCTCGTGATTTCAGCTAGGGATATGAGGAATCCTGTTTGAAATTACATTCAATTGAAACGAAGTACCTATTATTCGTTTTTAAAGGTAAAAAGGAAGGATATGAAAAAAGCGTTTAAAAAAGTCATTGAAAGCAAAAATAATAATTTGAACATGCTCATGTTTTTTTAACATTAAATCAAATATTCGACTATTTTACAACCTTACAAGGTTTCTCAAGATAAGAGCGCTTACAACAATACAACAACAGCTCTCGAAGCCCGTGTTACAAATCTGGGCGACCTACTTGGTGTTCCGGTGATGGAAAACACCTACAAAAACCATGCAAAAAAAACTAACGGCGGTAGCCTTGCACGTTGATAGGTTGAGTTTAAAATTGCTCAGTTAAATGTGAGTTTCTAAATGTTCCGTTCAAAGATACAATTCCACAGTAATGCCTAATGCAGCAACCAAAATGATTCCGCTACAATTCGCGCCCGTCCCTCTGCTATTTCATTCGCCGTTACATTATGTATGAAGTTGTGTTATTCCGAGAACGGTGGCTGCTACACGCGCCAATCACGGCCAATAAACGTATTCAGATTGGAGCAAATTGAGCAAGAGGATGTCTGTCTAGGTTATTTGTTCACCGCCATTTCAAATTCCATCTTTAAGCCTTTGAACGCCGTCGGTCACTGTAACAATCGAATTCCTATTGTTTGTGACCGGCGTGGCGCTCAACGTGTTAAAATAATACAATTCGTAAATATACTAAATATATAATAAAAGTCGTAATTTATTGGTCTGGCTCTGGCTGGTCCTGGCAACTCGGTGGTCCCGAGTTCCAGACTGGCCGGAACTCCACTTAGGTTCGCGTTGGGTTCAAATTACCTCAGCGAAATGTGGGCTTCCGAATGTTCCGTCCACCATGACGGCAACAATCAGTGTGCATCTCATTACCCCGTTTGGGATATGGTCGTGAAGGTGTGCTGCATATATAAATTTTATCTTATTATTTAAAATCGGCCCATAGTATAGTTAACATGACGAGACTATCCTACTGGCGTCTTTAAGAAGGTGCAAAGTCAGAAGTTTCCTTTTGTTAGTAAGTAAGTAATTACTTAAAAATAAATTGTTAATTCAGGCTAAATACCTAGTACCTAAGTGATTAGTTAGAAGCACATAAGACCACCTGATGAAGTGGTTGGGTGTTTTATGAAATAAAATTGTATCGAAGCAGATAGGTACCTACATGAAAAACAAAATAAAGCCAAATACATCACCAAGGGTATTTTTCAATTATTTGTGCGCTAAATCACAGAAACATCTTATTATAAAATGTTTTGTAAGTAGTCAAAACTTTACAAGTTAATTCACTCCTTATAACCTAACATGATTCATAACTTCGTTTCGCTCGCAACACCTAAAAGTCGATTTCACTCGGAAACACTCAACACAGTTGCTCAAGGATTCTCCAACAAGGATACCCACCGGACCGTTGTAATTTCGACATACACACATTTCTTTTTAACCTAGATTATTTTTCGAAGCGAGAATTTACCGAATGAGCCATTTTTTCCGAATAATCTAACTTTATTTCTCACTTCATTCGTCTTGTTCAGTCAGTCTGATGCGAACCAAGGAAATAAATAAAAAGACACATTTTATACCTTGTGCTTGATATTTACTGAAGTTTAAGATTTTTTATACACAATCTTGGTCAAAATTATTTTATATCCCCATCCTCCTTCTTATACTCGGTCCTCGTTTTGCAAAACATGAATTGCCAGAGCATTCATCAGAATCAGAATCAGAAATATCTTTATTTAAATAGACCTGTTACAAGTGCTTTCAAATCGTCAACTTTATCAAACAAACAAAAATACACTTAATAATAGACTTAAATACTATAATAGAAAAAATAAATAAATACTCAGTAGGTATACAAACATAATGTGACTCAACCACCGGTGTCGGAAAGTTGTTTCTGCACTGAGAAGAACCGGCAAGAAACTCAGCAGTTACTCTTTTCAATATGTTCTGTACAATAATCCGTTAGTAAATTACTATTTTATTAAGTACACATACAGTTATACAATTTTACATTATTAAAAGCAATTAACAATATTGTTTAGACAAGACTACTGGTTAACATTATGAAAAAAAAGTTTTGAGGTTCACATCCAGTTATACAATTCAAAGAAAAAAAATGTTTGGTTGGTTAACATTATTATGTTGAATCCGTATAATTGTTACAAAATGACTAATTGGAGTCCGCGTCAAGGTGGGAGCTTACTCCCAGGCGTTCCTATCCATAAGGTAGTCGGCTGTGGTATAATATCCTTTTTTTAATAAGACAGTTTTAATATGATGTTTAAACCTATGTAATGGTAACTTACAAATTGCTTCTGGAATTTTGTTGACTTCTGTCTTCTGTCTTTCTCAAGTTTTGGCCTTTGGCTTATCTTTATATTAGGTTAGTTTTACTAAACTATGAGTATGCTATTAAGGCATCTGAATCTGAACCAGAGATAATATTAGCACAGACATTACATGGCAAACGCTGCGAGTAATTACACATTGAAAAGAAATCTTTGCGAAAATAAACGGTCCATTTCCAGAAACACGTGTAACAGGCGGAAGCCAAATCAGTAAACATCACATCAGAAGATCCGAATATCATCCAGTTCCATTCGTCAACTGATGATTGCTCGATAATTAACGCAATCGTCCGCCCTGTGATAGCTTTTACTTAAATGTTGTTATTTTAAGTGTTCGTTAAAAGGGAACTGGATCTGTTGTTTTGTCTTTCCATTGGAAGCTGGCGAAATTCACGAATGAGCAGAGAGCTGAATGTACCAATTCGTCAATGAAAGAGCCACGTTATGTTAAATAATTGCTGTTGCAATGTACAGTCAGCGTGAAAATGATGATGTCACAGAATAGTAAAAAAATAATTGCGGGGTTGACAAAAGCAATACTGTGATTAAAAAGTACTTCTGTAGCGTTAAGGTGCAAAAAGTCCGATAGTCCCGAGATCAAATCTGGCCGGAACACACCTACTTTGTGTTCATTGTACAATTTGCGGCTAACTCACCGGTGAAACACCGATGTAAAACCCAAGCAACATAGATAACGGCGGGAGGCTCGCCCCTTACCACGTTGGGTCCAAATTCCTTCGGCGAAATGTGAGCTTCTGAATGTTCCGTGCGCCATGACGGCGACAATCAATGTGCCTCTGACTAACCCATTAGGGATATGGTCATGAGTGTATGTTATGTTATGATAAGAGGTCAAAACAGAACTATTTTGTATTCTAAAGTGTTGACTTTGCTACTTTTGAATACTACATTTAAAGTGAAACATGTTGAATTCTACTGCAAAACAATGCAAATGTAATTTGATATTATATTTGTATCAAACCACAGATGGTTTTTTTTTATTTTTCTCTTTTTATAAATAAGATACGTTTTTTTATTTAATGGGCTAAATGGCCGTTATAGTCCCTTCGCGTTAAGAATGCAGTGATTTCATTCTTGTTCTTTAACATAGCACCAATCAAATCGTTCCAAATTAGAAATTCAAGTTCACAGTGCCAACATGAACGCATTCAGTTGTGTACCTGAGTTTTTCTGTGTTCAACGAAATTAAATTAAAAAAATGACTGCATTCTTATCGCAAACATTCTATAATCACACCATCAGTGTACGTCCCATCTCGCATGACGTCACGGCCGCATTGCGTGTTGACATTCTCTTGCTTAATTTCGGCTCCAATGTGGCTATTTCCCGCTCTAATAGCTGTCAGTGTGAGCCACCAACGCGCTCTGTTCAAAGCTATTGCAGTTGTTGGTACATTAGCATCCGATGCGATGCTGATTTAGTGATTTATAGCAGAGATGTACTGTGTGTTTACGAGGGCTGTCGCGGTTAAATTTGCTAGTAGATGAAGGTGTAGGGAAACGAAGTGAAGACGGTCTCTCAAATATCACCAAATGTCACTATGGATCACACACACATCACCCATCACACACTAG
Source organism: Udea ferrugalis (assembly GCA_950022985.1). Classification (NCBI taxonomy): domain Eukaryota; kingdom Metazoa; phylum Arthropoda; class Insecta; order Lepidoptera; family Crambidae; genus Udea; species Udea ferrugalis. The sequence goes on from OX465518.1 coordinate 336,717, forward strand.
CTACTATGGATAGCTACTAGTATGTGATATGTTCTCCAGGCTTCTCGGTGCAGTAGCTAGCACGCTAAGCAGTTAGTCTCGGCACGGCAGAAAACGTCTAAAAGTAGAATTTATCACCTAACCCTGCATTGCATACACCACTCCGACAACATCCACTGATTAATTTGATTTTCTTTTTATTAATACCGCATGATATGACATGTACTGTAACCCTACTTAAAGCGAATAAAGTATTTGTATTTGAACTCATAGTTTGGGGGTGAAGCCTCTGCCCAGTAGTGGGCCGTAAGGGCTGAAGTTTTGTCTCTGTCAATTAGAAGTCCATAGTGAGAACGTAAATTGCATGGTATGTAGATTTGTTAAACAATAGAAGCGGGCCCGACTGTTTGGCTAGGACGATCGACCACACAAGCTCTAGACGCCTGATGTTTGATTTTGTGCCTAAAATGAAGCCTGTCAATAGCCTGATGAAGAATTAAGCAAGGGACAATGTCAGCGATTGGCCAATAGACTTTATTGACCAATCAGTAACGTTGCCGGACAGCTGCCGCAAATAATCGAAACTGATTGCATGAATTTAATTTTAAGACTTACTGTTCCGATGTGGACAGACTCCGCTCCGCTCTGTGGATATCTGTATTAAGGAGTCTAGTGACTGTTACATCGATGGCTAGGACTGATTGATTCCGGCGATGGGTGCCGGTGGCAGAGCCTAATAGCGGCTCTTTAGCGACCGACGAAACGAGCACTCGGAACAGGCATTTATTCGGTATAGGAGTTGTAGTTTAGATAGTATATGTGTGGAGTGAACCAACTAGCCATGAATTAGATGCTGAGCTGCTAACGAGAACCGTTACGACTAAAGATACATTCAAAAGGATTCTCCCTTCCTACGATATTGTACAGTGAGTTGTCATAATTTATATTATAAACTTGTCCGAATTTTAGCAGCCATCAGATTCGGCTTAGAAAGTTCTTACCTGCCATTGTTGACGCCATAAGTCTGGGAGCCAGGGTGAGGGTGATTTAAGTTAAAGTAAAAAAGATTTTGACCCGCTATCAATTAGTTCAATTTCTACCCCCATTAGAACCTTTATAAACTATTTAGACTGATGTGAGCATCATAAAACACGCATCCCATTCGATAACGTAGCAACGGCCACGTGAGGGACGAGAGATAATCACCTTAACGAACGATGATGAGGGTCCAGCCGGAGATAAACAGACTGAAACGCCGCTGGTCGCGTTTGACTAATCCGGGGATGTGTCGATGGCAGACCCGATGGACACGAATCTGGGACACAGTACACAGAGAACAGTAAAATATCTATATACAAACATGCCGCTCTCGGTTTGAATGAGTGCATGCGCGTCGCGCGCCATGTCGGCACGCGATTTCACGCGCACGCTAGCATAAAATACGAGGGGATAAGGTGGTGGCAGTACGGACGGGCTGTGCCGCGTGTCTGTGTGCACGCTAGGCTAATAACTCGGCGGGCGGCCTTAGTTAACCTACTGTTTATACTGTGTCTGGGACGAGAAGGCATGTCGCAGAGAGAATGGGAGATTAGTTCTTGTGCAATAAGTGAATATAGGACATGAATGATGGCTTGTGTTCTAAACATAGATTTGGAATGTAGTAGAAAGTAATGGAGACAGTGAATGAGGACAGCGCAGTACTGATCGTTGTAGAGATCCTTGGGGAGGCCTATGTCCAGCCGTGGGAGTCGTTCGGCTGACATGATGAGAAAGTAAATCTCGCATTAATATAAAGTTGTTTTTACAAATATGACAATAATATTTTAGTAAAAATGTGGGTGGAACTCACAAGAAAAGTGCGATTATAGATAGAGCATCTGTGGGCTAAAGTATAATTTGGATGAGCACAAAGTCGAGGTCATAAGCTAGTTGAAACAGTGAAAAGGAGTTACTGACAACAGAAATCATTAGTTTGAAACCTACGCAAATGAATTATTCCAGCAGTAGAAATATTTTTAATATTGCAATTAAGGACAGAGTAATTGAAAAACGAGTCATGGACAGGGAAAATTAAAAATTAATGTCTTTCAACTGTTTAATGATCCTAGTGTTGCATCCATCTTTCTCAAATGTCTCCGAATGGAAGCAGAATATCTTAAATGCAGTCTTACTTATACTGAGTTTCTTTTGCAATTCATTATTTTTAATGAGCGGTGAACTTAGGCCGCGGTGTTATTTTTTATGTGCGCGTTTTTTCGGTGAAAAACGAGAGCGATAAAATGAAATGAATAATCTTTATTGCACAAAAATACATAGGTACAGTTAGTAATTAATAGCAAGTAGACTTAATTGTACAAAACAAGATTTCAAAATGAGTCATCCCGTAAGTTTTAACGTAAGTTTAGGGTTTTCAAACGATGCAAACTGATTTGTTTGACATAAACTATTTTGCGGTGTTACTGGTTTCTTACCCCAGAGAGCAAACTTGTTGAATGAGTGAGCAGGACCAACTCCATTCCGGGACGGTCTCGCCCGCCGGGAATACGGTGAATCGGCAACTTTCTTATCCAGTTGCTCAGAGTACACAAGTAATGCTGCCTTAGCCCATAGTTCCTCAATCTTTCGTCTTGTATGTAACTTAGTTTATTAACATCAGCTCGAAGTTATGTTGGTTTCGGGTTTATACCATCTAACCTTCGAGTTTGGAAACGTTACTCAAAGTTATGGTGGAAACCTCAAAATGATAACGTCCCGCAATATAACAATAAAACATAAAATACATAATATGAGGACTGTTGAACTTCAAATACTTGATTCCGTCTTAAGTATTGTCATAATATAGATTTTGGTTATTATTATTTATAGATTGGGCTCCAATAGGTATTCTTTGCCACAAGGTACGAGTATTTCTAGTGCTTTACATCGATAAGATTGGAAAAAAAGCAGCGCCATATTTTCTCCAAATTATCGACGAAGAATTGCACAGACAATTTAAACAAGTTCTTACTAACATTTTAATATTATGTCAAACTTGTGGAACACCTGACAAAAAGTAATCAACTTGGCTCATGGGCAACCACAGCTATCTTCCAAAAAAGAATACGCCTTTTCCTAACTACCCCAATTTCATATCTTTCCGGAAACACCGCCGCCAGGAGACCATTTCACATTTTAGGTGTACGCGGCAAAAAGTGACGCATACAGCGAACAATGAAAGGACGCCGGCAGGTAATGAGAAAAGTATCAAAATATACTGAATTAGCCTTTGTTCACAACTCACATGTTGAGAAACGCTAGCTTCTTATTGATGAGACAAGCAATTTCTTGTAACAGCATTGTTAAACTTCGACTGAGGTCAGTTCATATCATTTATATGCTAATTCCGCTGATAGGACTCTTCGCAGACCTCTGGCGTCTGAGAGCCAAAATTACATTTCAAGAACAGTCAACCTCAGATAAACAAAAGCGAAACGTTGCTGATGAACTGTAGCGTTGAGGATAACTACTGAGGATCCAATGCTATTATAATAAAAAAAGAGGTTACTTGTGCCAATAAAAGTAGCACCCGAAACCAGGACCTTCGACCACCTGAGCAAACCATTGACAGTTTGAGACAACACTGCGCAACATTGTATCTGTCCCGTTCACGCTCTAGTAAATAATCATGTTATCTTGTACACACGGTCAAATTTTAGGCACGTACGCCAGGGGTCAATTTTTGACTGTGCGTCAGGACTGACATAACCTTATCTACGTCTTTTTTATTTTAATATCAATGTGAGGATGTCATTATCTGATGCTAGAACCAATTAGTTCATTCTGGAGAAACCTGTCTAGACACCGTCTCTAGTCGCCAATTTTTAGGACTCGACTCTTCACATGATGTCTTCTAGGTAAGAAAATGTACCTTATAAGCCACTTTTAAAGAAACAGGTTGAATTAGTACACATTGTAATGAGGGTTATACGCTGTGTAACGTTTTATTCGTGGTTGAATGTACAAGAGTTCTTTGCTCCGAAAAGTCTACCATTCACAGTTGAAGCAGCATCCAAGCACCATTGGAGATTGAAGCTATTTAATAAGCTTTATGCGACTAGACACCTGCCCATTCTTGCAAACCAAAGTAAAAAAAACATGTTTATCTTTGATTTGTTTCTTTTATAAGTAGGGTAAAAAGTGTTTTTTTTTTTTTTTTAAGTGGTCTTCAAGATGACCTCACTCCACCTGATGGAAAGCAGTCGTGAGGTCCAGATATGGGGTTGACAAGCACAGTAATGGACAACTACTCTGCTGGTCAATCTCATTTTGAAGGCCTGCATAAATGCCTTTTCACGCCCCGCTTAAAAAACCCGGGATTGAAGGAAGAAGGAAACACATGCGCTGGAAGAGCGTTCCACGTCTGGATGGCACGACACAGGAACGAGTCACCGAACCTTTTGGTGCGGGCCGACAGTCGCTGGATCGTGTGTGGATGTTGACGCAGACCAGCGCGTGTGGTACGGGAGTGGAAGGGTGAGGATGGGATCAGTTGGAACAACTCGACAGAGCATTCCCCGTTGTACAGGCGGTAGAGAACACTCAATCTGGCAATGTCTCTACGCAGTTGGAGAGGCTCCAGAGCCATAGTTCGCTCTGGGTTACCAATGATGCGGATAGCGCGCCGCTGCAATCTATCGAGAGCCTCTAGCAAGTACTTGGTGGAACCGTCCCAGAGATGAGAGCAATATTCCACACACGAGCGAACTTGTGTCTTATACAAAAGACAGAGCTGCTCCGGCGTGAAGAATCGTCTCACTCTGTTCAGGATTCCAAGTTTACGGGATGCTGTTTTAATAATGATCTCGATGTAGTCCCGTTGGTTGAGGCCGCTACGAACATCCATGCCAAGGATGTTGAGGCTATCCTTCACTGGTAGTGGGGTGCTCTGAAGAGTGGGACGGGAAAGGAATGGCGACGTCTTGGCAGTGAATGCGCACACCTGTATTTTCTTGGCGTTGAACTCGACGAGATTGCGTTCTCCCCATTCGGAAATGCGGTCCAGCACTCCGTCAAGCTCAACAACAAGAAAGCGCCTCTTCTCCTCGATATCGGTTCGCTTAGCCACAGGGCGCTCGAAATACCGCGAGTGGACTGTGCTGTCATCCGCATAGCAATGAATGTTACCGAGTGATAACATGTCATTGATATGCAGAAGAAACACAGTCGGCGATAAGACGGAACCCTGCGGCACCCCGGCATTAATCTGGAGGAAACGCGACTCACGTCCGTCGCAGAGGACACGGATTCTACGTCCCTCCAGGAATCCAGCGATCCAGTCACAGAGGCGAGGAGACAGTCCATATGCCGGAAGCTTGGAAAGAAGCGATCGGTGCCAGACACGGCACCTGAATATAATGTTGATATACCTATATTATAAATCAACCTCGTGGCATATTTCCGGAAAATAAATACATTATGGATACCCGAAAGCAAAATGCTTCTATTAAATAGTGTAATAACGCGAAACCACAGCCATAAGTTACAGGCCTGAGTGGTTCCTGAAGACGAATAGCCCTGGAAATGTAAACAAAGGGTCATTTAGGGCCAATCTGTCTGCGACCACTATAATATTCCGATGGGTTCCATACAAATGAGGCGTCCGACCGCGGATGTCGAGATAGATGGATTTAATTACTCGATCTATTCCAACGATATTGTTACGGCCTGTTTCTCGAAGCGTGTTACAGAGTTTGTCGGTTTTCATGTCGTTCGTATGAGTCCCAAATCTAAAATGTTGTATGGGACAGAGAGATTTCAGGTGGTTTACGTGCAAGTCTTCCTTTAAAAGCCTATCCATAAATCCACTTTAGCTGACCCAGCGGCGCCTTCGTAGTTATTTCGATGTGATTTATGAAAAAAACGTTACAACTTGAATCCCTGCGATTAAGTATGGAAGAAATCTGTACTTAGCTTCTTCTATATATAAAAATGGACTGCTGTTAGTTAGTCTCGCTAAAACTCGGGAATGGCTAAGCTGATTTGGCTAAGTTTGATTTTAAAATTTTTGTGAAGGTCCAGGGAATGTTTAATAAAAGGTGAGTAAACATGAGAAAATACTAGGAATTTAGTGAAAACAGCAATTTAGTTTTCCTTAGCAACCATTTCTACCTGCCATGGACACTGAATGTTTGACAACAGAACGGAGTCTGTCGGCTTGTTTTTTTATATTAATTTATTTGACACAACCAAATATATTATAAGATAAAGAATATCTCCCGATGTGCTGCTAAGAATCTGCAAAATCGGCATCCTTATCTTTTCCCAAAAATATATTCCGCAAATGAATAGCGCGGGCTGTGGGGCAATTGCTAGAATACTACTCGTATAAAGCATGCTTGAGTTATGTTTTATAAATGTACTTAATGAATAATAGAACACATCACATTATAAAATTCTGCCTTATCGGGGTTCACAAAAAGTTTACGTAGCCCTTAGAAATGGAACGAGATCCTACTTCAAACAATGAGTTACTAACGGTGGAATTCACAAAAGCAAATTAAATAGTTGAGCGTTTAACAAATACTTGAACAACGCTCAAACTGTTTTTTCGCATTCACAAAGGTTCATCAATTGCTCCTCCTCTCACGTGATTAACCTAAGTTGATTAAGCACTCAAACGAGAAAATCGTATTCATGAAAGACAATCAGCGTGCCACAGATAATAAAATGCCATAAAATGTGACAAATAGCATGCTCAAATATTTAAAAAGTTGAGAGCGGTCGCGACCTATCTTAAATATTTGATTTGGAAGTATTTCAGCTTTAACGCCCGTTTTAAGGACTTTGGTAGAAGAAGTACCCCTTGTTAGAAGTCTCTGTAATGTGTAATACCTAAAAACACTACAGAAATATGTCAAAACGCTATTTCAAATACTACTAAGAATTGCAGTTTCCGACAAAAGAAATTAGTCAGCACGTCCCCAAATTGGAAGAAAAGCAATCAAGCAACACAGCCAATATACGGAATACTCCTCGCTCTCCATCATTATGCCAAGGGCAGTTATCAAAGACCCACAATCAGAACAGGATACTACCATTTCCAAAATACTCTTCCAGACTCCAATGTTTGCTAAACTGTAGCTTGGATGCCAATGCCAGTTATCAAAAATCCTGGGTCAAAAGAATAGTTAGTACCATTATCAAAAAAAGTCCAGTGTGCGCCTTTCTAGAGTGTAGTGAACTTGGTGATTCAAAGTGTGGCTACCCATGTACCCATGTTTCTATCTCAATTTTAAGAATAGCTGCTGGACAAACACATTATTGCTTCATTAAAGGCTCTGGACCACAATAAAGAGACTGTTTGGTATTCTCAAAAGAAGATTTTCTTGTCCTTATTTATATCAATTATTGGGAATGGTCTGTTGGTATAGTTATAATCCCACCAACAACAGTGGAATGTGCAGTGTACTGCGGGCTCTGTTAGGAATACATGAAGTAGTCGTTGGTGTTGTGTAGAAGGCACCTAACATGATGTAATAGTGTAGTGAACATGAACTGCATAAATAAACACCGTCAAATCAATAATTGTTTTATTTAAAAACTAATTTTTACATCATATTGATTAGTTCTAAAACACAAGTTATTTTCCTAATCTATCCACCCATCATGTCTCACTGCAGGGGAAAAGCCATCACTCCCAGTTTTTAAGTTATTGAAGTAAAAAAGGTGTGTGTTGTATGTTTGTTTCCCACTATACACCTAAAATTGTGTAATGAATATTTGTGTCTATCCTGTGTTCGGGTGTTATATCTATTTACTAAAGTACCTATGTATTAAGAAACAATATTGTTTGTTCAGTCTTCATGATCTATGCTAAATTTTGGGAGCAGTGACCCCGGCGTGGATCTCGAATATAAATTATGCGTTTCATGATAATTAATCAAAACACAAAATAAAAATGAATAATTTATTTTATATAATTCAAAAATAACAAACAAACTATAGGTTCACACAGCTGAAATAGAACATTACAACGTGAAATCACAACAAGATAACAATTTGTTAAGATGAGGAACACTTTATTGCATGCACACTAAATTATTAGCAAAATTATTGTTATGAAAGTAATACATTCTCACCATAAAATACAAGTTAGGCGGTCTTATTGCTAAAAACAATCTCTTTCAGACAACCTACAAGTCAAGCTAGTTTGTTGCTGAAATACCCAGCAGAACGGTACTGTCTTTTTAAAAAAGGCTATCATTTTAAACATTATATTTATATCGTATTATATATTCAGTGTCCACTATTGATTTAATGCAAGTGGTTAAAGATTCAAACAGCTATGAAATACATATTTTGCTGTAATGCCTGCCAAATTAAAGTTTATAGTAAGTTATGTGTTTTACAAACAATACCAATACATACAATACATTAAATGCTCCTCAGTGTCAATATTCTATTGAACAAATAGAGTCTACTACCAATAAAATTGATTGTTTTGGCATAAATATAATTCTTCTTCTCTTGCACCTTCTAGGTCTCCTTCTCCATATAAAGTTAGTCACTATAGCGGTCACAGTTGGCAAATAATATGCAATATCATCATATTTTATGTTCAACTTTTGTGGTAGTACTGCCTTATTAATTATTTCCTTCATTTTGGTTATCGGCTACTCCATGAAGAGCTGGAAAGTAAAATACTTGTTAATTACATTTGTTTTTCAGCAAATAAAGAAAGGTAGGTAATGGCTAAATTTACACAGTGGAACTTTTAACATCAAACAAAAAACTGTTTTGATTTTAACTGACTGTATTGAAGATTGTAAACTCAGCTAAATAGAGTTATTTACTTACCTAATAATCCATTTCCAAACTATCCATTTTCAGCTTGGCTCATTTTATTTGAGTTATTGTCTTTGCAGGTACTTTATCTGCAGTCAAGATCTGATAAGATCAAGTGCAAGATCTTACACTGACTGTAACGATGATCCTCCAGAAACCCAGATAGTTACTTGAAAATGTAGTTACCTACATAAATAAACAAATTTAAAATTTAATTTAATACGTAATTCTAACCTAAATTCTTAAAATGACTGATTGACACATATTTGACATTTGGTTGCGTTCCGTTTTTACTTAAAAATGAAAAAGTATTGTTTTGTTTATTCCATTTATTTTTTTTGTTCAAACATGCGTAAATTTCGAATTAATAACCAAGCTACGTTACAGTCATCTTAAATTGAGATAGATCTGTGAAAAAACCCAAGAATTGTTCATTTCCAGCAATAATTTCGACAAACAACGAAACGAATCGAGGCACAAAACCATAGTTCCATCAATTGGTTAGCGAGAACGAATGTTTTTTTTTGCAATGTTGGCATTTCGGTTTGTTTGAAAGATGCTCAGCTGATCACGGTAGAAAACTGCTTAATGAACGTTTGTGAATAGCATTTAAGTTAAGCGTGCGATTAAACTAATGGCTTAATTAGCTGAGTGAGTGATCTGATTTGCCTTTGTGAATTCCACCGTAAGACTGATAAAGAGTAATTATCACCACTTTAGGCTTTAAATTCTAATTACTACAAAGAGCTGTCATTAACAAAGTCATCATAATTAGTATTTTATCTACTCCATCACAGTCATCCCTGACCTTCGAGTACGAGTCAATAAATAGCTAAAATTGAGGCCGGCGTCACCAACAAAAAAATTGTTTCAATTAGCATAAATTAAAGTTTAAAACTAAACGCTTAGTACTACAACACTAATGCTGCGAATTTCGAGAAGTTAGTGACTTGCAGTATGTGACCAGGGAACTAATGAATTCGAATGCAATTTGACAATGCATGCAGCTTGACAAAGGCAATATTAACATAATCGTACCTGATTGTATGCTCTAATGTAATAATTTAAATTTATTGTTCAGAGAGCGTGGGGAAGTGGTGCTGAGGCCTTCCCCCAGCAAGTTTTATTAATAACTTTGTAAACTTAGTTAATCCTTCAACTAGACAACGACATAGGTACTCTGTACTCCGGTCCTCACTAAAACACACTGTTTGAATGTAAATAAATTCTAAATTACTTTTCAAAGTTGTCCACAAAATACGTGTAATTTTTGCCTTCAGGAATGAAAATATTAGTCCCGTCCCACTATTGGTCGAGCGGTTAGCCACTCAAAGAACAAGATGATTAAATGAAAACAACTGGTCATCCTAGATACAGTTTTCCTGCTGAGGGAATATAGTCTTAGTTAATTATTTTAAAAAATACTACACGGGCACTTGCTCGAGCTGATTGGCCTGGACTCTATTTAGAATGCCCTGTCTATTTTCCTTTAACTAAGACACTTTCATTGTTTCAAAGGTTTTTTTAAAGAGATCTCACACAACAATGCGAGGGTTAAATTTAACCAATTCTGTAAATAACATAGCTACCTATACAATATAATCTTCGCAAAAGTTAAGTTTTTATGAAGCTTAGCTTAACCTAACTTGAGAAAATGAAGAATGACTGCTGTAAGTTTGAACTGCATAACTTACGAAGAAAAGTAAAGTAAACTTGAGCAAAGAGAGCAAAATGAAGCCCAGAGATGCACTCAGGGCCAGCGTGAGCTGACATACATACATACCATAACGCTTCTTTCCCAACGGGTTAGGCAGATACCGCTTCTTTCCACTTGATACGATCCTGACACACACCTTGCGCTTCCCCGACTTTCATGAGCCCTTTCATACATGCTCGTCGGTTAAAGGTAACCTTGACCTGACCCTTTCTGAGAACATCAAGCTGACAATTAATACTACGGTCGATTGCCGTACGTTGTAATTCCTTTTGCTAATAAAATCGTATCAAATTAAATCCTGTTTTTTGGCACACACCTTGTATTTGGGTCGGAAGTAAATCTCTAAATATAAAAATAGATTGCTGTTCCTTAGTTACGCTAAAACTCGAAAACGGCTGGACCGATTTGGCTAATTTCGGTTTTGAAATGTTTGTGGGAGTTCAGGGAAGGTTAGGAAGGTGAGTAAACGTGGAAAAATGCTAGGAAGATATTGTATAAAGATAGATAGGCCCCTAATAATATATCGCGTACAGACACTATGAGACGACGTATGCCAATTAGTGTCGCTTACTTTAATGTAGACTCCTAACTTGAGTTATTTACAATACTAGTGAGCAGTTCTAAATTAATAATGTACTAGCGAACTCTCACATTCAAAGTTTATTAGGAAAGTTGTGGGAATAGCTGTAACATGAGCGTAACTGGCTAGCAAACTATCTTTCGGGCTTATATTAGGGGTAGTTATTGCGATTCTCACCGCATTGTTACAAAATAGGGTTACCACAAATGTTATGAACCCCTGGATCGAATACAATGGCGGTCACCCGCACTTTGTAGGAATGTTTATTTTATTTTATTTTATTTTATTTATTCGGATATCCAACAGCAAATCCATGAGTACAGATTAAAACATTACATTATTGAAAATACAAAGCCAATTATAGGATATCGCAGCATGAGTTACATTAACAAAGACATCAAGAAAAAAGTATATGAATAAATATTTCAAGTACTTAATGAACAATGTGTTGTGTTCTTATCCGATTCATTGCAAAGGTACTTTGTGTATACCCAAGACCACTAAGTTACAATACAATCTAAGTACGGCGCTGGCGCTGAGCTAAGCGGCTTGTTGTATCGAGGACGAAATAGATATCCAGTTACTTAACACGTAAACATGGGTAGGAATCTACACGGCTTCACGCGTACAAGGAAAGCATGATGGCACTACGAAACAAGCATAATAGAAGATGTCGCTACTTCGATAGGGCGCTTATATCTAAAAGCGTGAATGATATAAAGAATATAAATTCATTCATTGAGCTTTTTTGAAGATTTTATGTATTTAGACTGAAACTATATTAAGAAACATCAACAATTTATATCGTAGTGTCCAAGGTGGGCAATTGCATCTGTTAGTGAACGTTTTGCAATGATCCTTCGATCCAAAAGATTTATGAGGTCAACCTCCAGCCATCGCGTGTATCGCAGTGAATCTGCCGCTTTACTGCCTTCAAATTGCTATGACAATGACTTAAACTAAAGGAAACGGTGTCATCTGATAACAGGCGGTTATTAAATAGCTATAAAATACGGCAAGATATTTCCGATCTAATAATATTGGTTAACAGCATGAAAGGAATCATTAATAGAGCAAAATAAATCGTAAAATAGCTAACAAATAGAATAACAATGTCAGAGTTTGCTGGTGAGTGAGTTCGCTGTGATGGCATTCCGGCTAACATCACTTCACATCTCGGTGCTTCACGCTTACTTCAATCATCAATACGCTTTACTTTGAATTAGTATTTTCTCGTTTTGTATGTGAATAATTTTTATGTTATTTAGTTTAGTTCTTTTCTATCAAGCAATCGCAGTTGCAAAGAAACTGAATTTTAAAGATCTCACCACGACTGAAGTCAGTTTTCGCGCCAACAGTGATAGCTGGTGAGTGAGTTTTTCAATAAGTTGTGATTTCGTTTTGAAGGGTAATAGACGATTTAAGTCTCTGGGTAATTAGTACAACAATCCAAACTGAGCCCACGTTCGTGGGCAATCCATGCTGCATGTTCATGCAGCATGGATTGAGCCACCTCATAGTTGTAGTGAAGCCTGTGCCCAGCTGTGGGACGCTGTGGCTTTAATTTTCATTAAGTAAGCTGACGAGAAATAATACGATGTCATTTAAATTACCCATTTAGATTGGAACTGACTGGAAAGTAAGACCTTCTAAACAAACTCTACCCATCACTCTTTAAATGACTAGATACTGAGTCTGAAGTGAATTAGCAGGTTGAGTTCGTTCCTGGCTGAGCTGTGGCTTGGAGGGGGGAAGGGGGGAAGACTTCATTGTCCGATGAATCTCGTGGCACGTTGATTGAGTGCGATTGCATCGCTTGTTCCAGCACTTCCAGCGAACAAGTTTTAAACATCTGTAACGTTGCACTTTTCCAAGCGTTTATATTTTGATAGTTAACCTTTTCCCTACGGGGTGCTAGAAACCGATGTCACCACCCAATACGGGGCCTTTTTCGCATGGTCAAAAATTTTGCTGAACTTTACTTGATGATATCTTAGAAACTAAATAACTTACCATTTTGAAATTTTAAGGATATATGGAACAACTAATGAAGTTTTATATTCACACGCATTTTTCACAAATTATTTGCAGAAAATAGAGGAAAAAAAAGATTTGTCACACAAACAAGATAGCGCTGTAACTTTCAACCAAAACACTTTTTCAACCTAAGACTTAATAAATCAACTATTTTAACAAACTATTCATATTTTTAAAGTAATCTAAAATAAAAAAACAAATAGAATTCGGAATAAAACACACATTAAAAAACACAATATTTTCTGCTACATTTTAGTGATGCCCCTTTAATCGATATTTTATCGATATTGCGACAACCTGGTTTTGGTAATATTGAAAATCGCCTATCAATTATGTATTTTTATTTTTAAAAAGCTATATCTTATGTTTTTGTATCGGTGTCTACTATTTATTAATATAAAAATAATAGTTTATGATGTAATAAAGTGTTAAACTAATAAAAAAAATGATGTACACAACGACTAACACTTCGTTCGTAACATATAAATATGATCATTTTTATTTTTCTTGGATCGCGCTTAAGTAGATGCACATAAATCTACAGAAACTTAAATTTTGTGAAAATACTTTCAAGAAATCTATAATACAATATTTCGATAGACCCACTTCTATCATCATACCTCACTAGCAGTACGCCATGTTGGTTACTAAAAATGATGCCTCTGCAATACGGGTGTCAACTATTGTTGACACTAGAATCAATGGTATTTTCGCGCTGTTTTTTCAATCCAAAGACACGTAGAAATGTTTTTAAAAAAAAATCTGTCATAGAGTTTAACTCCTCTAGTTTTTTAATCTGCAAGTAAAACAGTATTACCATAGACACAGAAATTGAAAAAAATAAATGAAAAATGTCTTTGCGAAATCAACAGTAGTTGACACCCGTATTGCAGTGGGCCTTTCTCAAATCAACCATGGTTGACACCCGTAGGTAAAGGGTTAAATAATTCAAACGCTGTTTTCGAAACTGCTAGCGACATCTAGTGGTTATATTTTGCACTTCATAGCAGGTCGATGCTTGTCATTGCGCCGTTGCTTATTTTTTTCTCTCAATTTATATTAAATGCATCATTGAACTTTTACATAGTAAACAAATAATTAAACTACATAATTTACTTATGTATCTAGATGATATCAATTCTTAAATTATTAAATACAAACAACAAGTAAATATTTCATTTTGTAAATCAAATCGATTGTGAAACGGACCGCAGTGACGTGTCCTTAGAGCGATTTGACAGATAGTTTTTTTCTTTAATTTTGAGAGGACATTGTGTGATCCAACTGTTAGTGAGTTTAAAGAAAATTGATAATCCGGCTTTGCCGGTGAAATCGCCTAAATTAGGCTGATGTCCTAATAGGCGACAGAAACAAACAATGAGGTATGTTTGCTAAAGTCATTTATTTTGGAAATATTTCGGTTCTAACCTCTTTGACGCAATCTCTGATTTTTCGTCATATTTCTTGTTTCAGCGAGCATTAGTTTATTATCCGTATGTTACCAGCAGACTGGGTGGGTGGTAGTATCGGTGTGTTCCGGCAAAGAATATGAAGCAGGACGCCCGAGTAAGTTTTGAAAGTTTAGTGGTCACCCATCTGCCATGTGGCTTAACTTTGTTAGAAGAATTCATACTCATTGATTTCTGTTTGTTTCAGGGGAATTTTTCAATACGCCTTAAAATCCTTCTAAGGATGAATTTTCATGACCTTTTATAAAACTTGGAATTTTTCTTAACACTTATTAATCCTTCTGCATGAAGACCCCTTCTTAACTTCCTTCGCTTATCAAACACTTCAATCAAGAACGTAATTTGAACAATTTCATAGAAGATGTCACATGATGGCACAGCAGTGAAGCGCTGTGGATGCACAGATCTGGCACGTCATTAGGAGGACACACCATAGGAGGCACAGGTTCCCTCGTGAGAAAACTCCGAGGACCATAGCAGAAACCAGGTTGTACCCGTCTTTGCTTATGATAGTGCACCCGCAGACCAGCTTGCTCTGATGTCTTTCTAATTCTCATGTTTTATTTATACTCCTTCTGAGTTTGTTTATAATAAGATGCAATAATACTTACCACACGAACCCTTAGTAATTTCTGAGTTACGCGACCCTGTTCCTTCCAAATTGGTACTTAGCGATAGATCTTATTATCGAAGCAGTGTCTAGTATAGTTACCTTATAAGAAAGTGAGATCTAAATACCTGTATCGCAAAAAGTCAGAATAAACACCATGTACCAATCTGAATGGAGGTTTTTCTTTGTCTGACCATCAACGTAACACATCCTAAGGTCTTCTTTATAAATTTTCTGCAACCCAGTTTTTAAATATTTTTTTTCATTACGTTGCAGTGGCGCCCTTCTCTTGGTGGTATTATTGTTTCTTTGAGGGTTTAGGAGTGAACAGCCAATAAAAGAAGCATTATATTGATGCTGACTGTACATTCTTACACCGTCTTCTCATTATTTTTTAAGTCTGCTGGTGCTATGCTCATTGTTTGTTCTGTGTTGTGCTTGTCCTTGTTTTACTTCCCCCAACTGTATTTTGTGCTTTAAAATGTTTTACCTTTTTATGTGACTGAGTGTACTTACTTTATATAAGTGATACATAAAGGATTTTAGGGTAAACATAAACTTATAAAGGCAGTAGGGATTATTGTTTTGAGTTGCACAAGTAATTTTTTATAAGTACAAACTGTGTTTTTTTTTGCTTTTGTGCTACATAATTTAGCATATAACCTTTATATTATGTTCATTGTAAATTGAACAAAGATGTTTAGTTTGGTACTTCTTGTGTCAACATTAATTTGCTTTTGGGCTATTAAGCTTATAACTTTCTTCTAAAAACAAGTAAACAAGGACATATTTAGGCCATATTTCAAAATTAAACTTAATTTAATAATTGGTGGTAAACTACAATTTCTAACATCAATTATTTTGCTTTTGTGCTTTATGTAATAAGCATATAACTTTCCTTTCTGGACCATTTTCTTTTGAAAACATTTACTGCACTTTCTTTGCTTTTGTGCTTGCTTAATGGCATATAAATTGCAACTTAGAATAAATAAGTTTCATTTTTTATCACATTTATTAATGTTAAAAAATTAATCAAATTATTCAAAACATTTCATGCATTGTGCTTGAAGAGACTAGCTGCTATTTTGTAATCCTTTTGTGTTGAATTTTGTTTACAACAAATTCAGTTGTTTTGGTTAATTGCAAGGTAAATAAACATTCTTCTTATTTTCACATAAATAAAAGGTAGAAGGTAATTATTAGAAACAAGTATCTAAATAAATTAGAGTAAATATTAAGTAAACAGTACATTGTTTTGTATTGATTAAGTTTAACTTAATTGTAATTTTCCATTGTTGAGTCATCTTAATTTCACTGACAGGAATGTTTCATTACTATCCACCATTTTGTTTACACCCATAGGTTATAAACTTAGATGTTAATTACAATGCCTTTTCGTTAATATTGTTGCGAATGTATGTATAACAATAACATTGTTTAGTAAATGGAACATGATCATAATAATTATTGTAAACAATTATAGACTCTAAGCACTATTAATAAGAAACAAATATTGAAAGCTAGTTTCGAAGGAACAATTTATTAGATAAATTCAATTAACTTTATGATATTATTTAAACTGAGTAATATTGCAAATATTCTTTTTCAATGGATACAATAAGGTTTACTTTTATTCGCTGCTAAGAGCGAGCTGGTTTACGTGGTCTTCCGTAATAAATTAGTTGTTTGTAGCTTAGGTTCAGAAAGGACTCATTTTGTGTTGTTTGTTGACATTTCTCACCAACAATGTCGCCAAGGCTGAAACCTTAGGTTAGTTTTTTTAGCATTTCGGTATAGATGCGTTTTTTTTTATACGAAACTACCTATAGCATATCGCTGGTATTCGTTAGGATTAGGAGCTTTGTACTATAGCATGGTGGCTGGTACAGCTCGAATTAGAAGTTGGTTTGGTACTATAGCTGTGTGCTGGTACAACTTATCTTGATATTTTGTTACTTTAGCGTTTCGCTGGTACAAATACAAGTAAGGTAATTTGGTAGTGCATTTTATTGTTTGTTATAACTGTAAGCATTTTAGTAGAATTACTGGTGCTAGGTTTATTTGGTTTGATGCGATGACGTCCGTCGTACTTTAGGTAGTCGTGACTAGCATTCCATTATCTGCTGTGACTGGGTTCTACAAGTTAGACCAGTCCTCAGATGTTTTTTTTTCTGAGCTGATCACTCGGGATATTTTCAAAAAATGCACTACAGAATTAGAAAG
Source organism: Udea ferrugalis (assembly GCA_950022985.1). Taxonomy (NCBI): domain Eukaryota; kingdom Metazoa; phylum Arthropoda; class Insecta; order Lepidoptera; family Crambidae; genus Udea; species Udea ferrugalis. Next base: position 354,155 of record OX465518.1, read on the forward strand.
GAGAATTAGATAAGGGGGTAGAGTCGCACTGGCTTCACAGTTTGCGCACTCAACGGGGAAATTGTTTGTAGGTGGTAGTCAGCAAAATGATAGCTCGATACTATAGGTATGAAAGATATGAAGTATAGAAGATAAGATGGTGTGAAAGTGGGGGTTTGAGATTAGGGTTATGCCTGGACAAGTAGGTATTTATAGGAGTAGAACAACAGTCCTGGTGGTTGGTTTTCAAGGTTTTGAGATAGTTTATGGAAAAGATAGGTAAGCTTTGGTTTCAGCTTAGGTTTTAGTTTTGGTTTGAGTTGGTTGTTAGTTTTGGTTGGTTTTTTTTTTTTCAGCAGTGTTTTTTATTTTAGCACAGCGCTGAGGGCAGCGCAGTTTCTCCCAGGTTCGAAACTTTCCGTAGGGGGGAGGGTATTGTAACGTTGCACTTTTCCAAGCGTTTATATTTTGATAGTTAAATAATTCAAACGCTGTTTTCGAAACTGCTAGCGACATCTAGTGGTTATATTTTGCACTTCATAGCAGGTCGATGCTTGTCATTGCGCCGTTGCTTATTTTTTTCTCTCAATTTATATTAAATGCATCATTGAACTTTTACATAGTAAACAAATAATTAAACTACATAATTTACTTATGTATCTAGATGATATCAATTCTTAAATTATTAAATACAAACAACAAGTAAATATTTCATTTTGTAAATCAAATCGATTGTGAAACGGACCGCAGTGACGTGTCCTTAGAGCGATTTGACAGATAGTTTTTTTCTTTAATTTTGAGAGGACATTGTGTGATCCAACTGTTAGTGAGTTTAAAGAAAATTGATAATCCGGCTTTGCCGGTGAAATCGCCTAAATTAGGCTGATGTCCTAATAGGCGACAGAAACAAACAATGAGGTATGTTTGCTAAAGTCATTTATTTTGGAAATATTTCGGTTCTAACCTCTTTGACGCAATCTCTGATTTTTCGTCATATTTCTTGTTTCAGCGAGCATTAGTTTATTATCCGTATGTTACCAGCAGACTGGGTGGGTGGTAGTATCGGTGTGTTCCGGCAAAGAATATGAAGCAGGACGCCCGAGTAAGTTTTGAAAGTTTAGTGGTCACCCATCTGCCATGTGGCTTAACTTTGTTAGAAGAATTCATACTCATTGATTTCTGTTTGTTTCAGGGGAATTTTTCAATACGCCTTAAAATCCTTCTAAGGATGAATTTTCATGACCTTTTATAAAACTTGGAATTTTTCTTAACACTTATTAATCCTTCTGCATGAAGACCCCTTCTTAACTTCCTTCGCTTATCAAACACTTCAATCAAGAACGTAATTTGAACAATTTCATAGAAGATGTCACATGATGGCACAGCAGTGAAGCGCTGTGGATGCACAGATCTGGCACGTCATTAGGAGGACACACCATAGGAGGCACAGGTTCCCTCGTGAGAAAACTCCGAGGACCATAGCAGAAACCAGGTTGTACCCGTCTTTGCTTATGATAGTGCACCCGCAGACCAGCTTGCTCTGATGTCTTTCTAATTCTCATGTTTTATTTATACTCCTTCTGAGTTTGTTTATAATAAGATGCAATAATACTTACCACACGAACCCTTAGTAATTTCTGAGTTACGCGACCCTGTTCCTTCCAAATTGGTACTTAGCGATAGATCTTATTATCGAAGCAGTGTCTAGTATAGTTACCTTATAAGAAAGTGAGATCTAAATACCTGTATCGCAAAAAGTCAGAATAAACACCATGTACCAATCTGAATGGAGGTTTTTCTTTGTCTGACCATCAACGTAACACAATCTAAGGTAATCTTTATAAATTTTCTGCAACCCTTTTTAAATATTTTTTTCATTACGTTGCACATCTTCAGAAACGTGGCCACAAGTTTGCGTCTGTTTATTTCGTTTACAACGCCCTAATCTAATAGAAATCGTTTCACGTAAATATACATTTTTATTGCCCATTTAAGAGATGTATAGGGTACATTATTAAAAACAACGGACGGGAAAATAGCGTCTTCAGAGTTTTAAAGGGGTAAATAGGTTATAAATACATTCGCTAACGACTATGTCTCAAACGGGGTAGTCAGAAGCACTCTAACTGACTACCATCGTGGTGAACGGAACATTCAGACGCTTACAGTTCGTCGACCGAATTTAACACCGACGCGGCGAGTATCGCCAATATCCAGTTAGCCTTAAGTTGTTTATATGAACACAAAGTAGGTTTTCAGGCCTGGTTGAAATTCAGGAACTCACACGAGCTCCGAGCCAGAATGCTTGACCTCTGGATCCCGGCACTCATCGTTATTTTGGTTGTATAGTGTTAAAAATCATGCTGTACACGCCACAGTAAAGGCATTTTTTCTATTTTACCAAAACTAACGTGGCAGTAGGCTTGAAGGACACTAAACGAAAAACTATTTTGTCAAGGAACTGGTTAATAAAAACTACATACCGACCCACAGGTATTTATCTCAGAGACAGTCTTTCAACTTACAAACTTGCCTAGTTACACGTTAATTTTCACTGATATTAATAAGACAAGTTCTAACTCCAAACTGTCTTCAAGAACAAAGTTGAGTATCTTGTTTTATTTGCGTACCGCGAGTATTTGCGAGCAAAAAAGTCGGGTCAATCGTTTGTCTCTTCGGCTCAGTTTCACAAGAAAGGTGAGTAAAAAGCGACAAATACAATAGAGATAAAGTGGAGCCGCGACAAAGTGTCAACAATAAACGACATGGACGAGCGTAATCAGCGGCAGGGCTGCCTCCTTACTGCTTTCAATTCAGAAATTAGGAAACTGTAAACGAACTGAAGTCGCCAAACGTAGCGTAACGTATTGGCAGTAGGCGGGGCACATAGCGCCCAAAACAGATGGCGGTTGATGCAGAAGTTTTTGACGGCAAATGCAGAGTAGCATGCACACTCATAAGGCGACTGTATGACCTGATAAAAGTCCAGGACTTCGTTGGATGCATACCCCCCACTACGAGGGCTCTGGAATCCTCTGGGAAGGTGCATAGTCCATGCGCCCTTGGGCGTTATTATTATCATTCCAAATTACATTATATTTAATTCCAGTAGACCTACTGTAAAAACCACTAAAACTGACCAATCTAACTAGCCAGAAAAATATTATTAACAATAAAAACTCATTAAATACATAAATAAATGTAACTCTCCCGAGAAAATACACATCGACAACTCAACAAGTAGAACTTTTTTTTTATATCAAAAAAAAAGTCACTTCGTAGTTTTAATTTTTTTTTAAAGAAAATGAGAGCAAACGAGCTAGAGGTCCACCTGATCGAGAGTAATCACCTCTGCCCATGGACAACTGCAACACCACAGGTGTCACGAGATGCGTTGCTTGCCTTCAAATTGTATTTGAATGATAAATCTGCTGAAATGATCTTTATTTCCAAAAAAAATACGCATCCAAATAGTTGTTTCGGTGCTGTCATTCTTCATTCTTAACACCTAAACCGAGACCACGACTGACCGGCCGAATGTTTCAGTTGTATTGTGTTTTATCACCTCGCCCGCGTCTCCGTGGCAGCCCTACACAAGACGAACACGATTTAAACGAGTCTAAAGGTAGAGCAAACTCGACAAACAGAGATTATCCTCAGACATGGCTGTTTTTGTGCCGGCTCGCCTTCCACGGAGATGGGACGAAACAATATACGACTTGCTCGAGGTTTTTGTTTGTGTTTTAATTATTTTGGGGTTTGAAGACCTTCGAATATCGCATTTTATTGTACATGAAACATGTTATCGGGATAACTTAAAAACGGCTTCCATGATTTCCTCAACAAAAACTTGGGTAATATTCTGAATCACAAGGCGTTCTCGTAAATCAAACCTAGTAACTATAGCTATCAAACAATACCTGTACCTAATTAGAAATTGAATGCACGTGGGGGGGAGCTATCCATGAGCAACTAACGCCGCACAAAGCACCAAAATGTAGAGGATGAACCTTGGATGAACATCAGAAGTCTTTAGATCGGTGACAAGAACCTATCAACTTTGTATAAGTATCGAATTGCAAACCAACACTGTCAACTGTACGAATTCTCATTCTGATGACGTCACAGCCACTGTTAGGTATGCACGTAAGAGTGAGACATTAATGTTCCTCTCTGTTTACATCAACTCCCCTGCTGTCCTACCGCAAGAAATATTTATGCAAACATTGTCAGCCATTTGCCGGTCTCTAATTCCATTAGGAGAGCTAACTGCGACAACAGCGCCATCGAGTTAACGGATTGCGGGACAATTCGGAATTTATTTGAGCGGAGTTTTAAATGGCTTCACTTGTTAATGTTACGGGTAATTGGATGACGCGAGTTTGAGACATGTTGATGGACTGCCATGTTTGTCTACATACTCGTGACACGTACATGAGGGTTGACAACGCAGGTTTAAACGTCTTTTTTCGTTACAAACCCCAATATTTATTTTACTAGCCTACTTTCCCAGGGTTTCAAATAACCGGGGACTTGGAACTCCTTGGATACTGATTCCTATCCACTAAAATCTTTCTATCCGTTCACCCACACTAGTTATTCGTCCACGTGTGCAAATATGCAAATTGGGTATACTCGTGGTAGTTCGAGTTTAAGTCGCAGTAACAAGCACAAGGGGCATTATTAAAACTCCTTATAACCTGACAGCTTCAGTCACAAGCCCAGCTTTTGAGCTGTATATTTACCGTCGTAAGTCGTGTTTTGTGTGGTTAATAGTTTCAAAAAAACCTTCGTTTTTCTTCATTGCTGTAGTTACATATTTTGCGTGCTTTAGTCATATTTAAATGAATGAAAAGACGTAAACTGACCTAAAACTGAGCTGTAAAAAGATCAAAATAGCGGAGTAGGGTTACAAGATGAGATTGACCACCTCAGTAGTTAAGTATGTTTCTGTACTAGACAACTTCATATCTGGACATCACATCTGCTTCCCATCAGTAATAGTGAGCTCAAAAAAAATGGTACAGCTACCACAGTCCGCGAACTTTCTGGTTGGGAACTATTTGATTAATTACGGGGCGTGCTAGATCGAAGGACAAATATGAAATTATTGCATTCATAACACGAACTGACTACAGTCAAAATGAAACTAAACAAGTTTTAATGAGCTCACGTCACCGTGTCCATTAGTAGTAGAATGAGAGCGAACCCTAGTAACAAAGTTAGCGGATCGGCGCATTATGAAATTATTAAAGTAGCCGTTTAACCGGCGAGTGGTCCCGACTGGGTCATTAGGGCCCGGCAGTGGAGGGTTAGTTAGCGGATGTTGCTAACTAACTGGGCCTCATTTGAGAGGGTTCGTAGGAATATGTAGAATTTCCGTTTATTACCGATTCTGAATTTCTGGTGCTCAGTAGATAAAAGCAAAATTCCAAAATGATTATTTTAGCATGAATTTCAACTTTCCAAGGCATTATAAATACTTATATCTCATTTAACTTCACGTTCACGGAACTTGATTAAAATAATCCCATAGTTTCATTATCCGAATAATTCTTGGCGTAAAATAATGTTTCTTAAATAGAATCCAGGAACAAAATTCTAGACAGCTAAAATTACTAAAACTTCTTAACTAAACACAGCTGTCGGATAAGTATAAAGTATCAGTGGACATTCTATGCAGCGTGCAGCGCCAGGGCGCCCTCTAGACAAAAACTAAGCCAAGCTTCTACTATATTATACTAGACAACGACATAACAAACAAACAACAGCAAAATACGCCCCACTTTATCGGGTAGGTACTGGGGTTCACGCCATTCATCTATGAGGGTTATTGCTGTGACAAAAATACTTTTTACTAGTCATATTTTTGTTTTCAGCAAAAAATCCTTCTCGAAAAGATCAACCTGGTTTTTAATATTGCATCCTACTAATATTATAAATATGAAAGTTTGTATGTGTGGTTGGGCCGTGTTGCTCTTTCACGTAAAAACCACTGAATAAATTTGAATGAAACTTTACAATTATATAGCTTATACATCTAAATAGGATATAGGCTACAATTTATAAGAAATATTGCTTTTTTTTCTCACATTACGAAGTCGCGTTTAGCCGCTAGTTGATATTAAAGGTCTAAATAACATAAATAACCATGACTTCGAATGCCAGTCATCTCAAATAAGAGACAACACCTATATCACAATAAAACTGTGCATCTTTACACTCCGTTAAAACAGTCAGCCTTAGCTAAACTTACCCCAGAAACTTTTGTCAAAACTGGTAGACCAGTTTCGCGGCCGACTGTACACGCGAGCTAATCCTGTCTCGCGTCTGTCGGAAACGGATTATCCTGCCCATTATACCGAGAAACGAGGTCCCGCGACGTATTTCAAAACGTTTTATAAGTAAGGCACTGTTTGGGTAATTGGAACACACATTTAAACCTTCTTGGCATTTAAAATGGGGGAAAGGGCTGATGCCTTAGTCGGTGTAGGTATAGAAAAACAGAGTTGAGAAAACGTAGGACTTATGGTGATATTTCAACAGACAATCATTGCTTGCTAAATGCTACAGTCATTCATCCAATACAATCCTGCGGTTTTTATCAAGTGTTTTGTCACATATAGTCCGTTCGCATTAAGAATGCAGTGCTTTGATTCTTGGGCTTCGACCTAGCACGCCCTCTATCCAATCAAATCGTTCCTAATTAGAAAGTCAAGTTCACAGTGCCCACATGGACTCATTCTTTCGGATCGCAACGGTTTTGTACCTGAGGTTTACTGAGGTGTGTAACGGAATTCAATTACAAAATGACCGCATTCTTACCACGAGCATACTTTAGTGACAACTTTTGTATTTGTCCACGAATGCGGACCTTGGATAGATCTCAATTTGGTTGCATAAAAAAGGATGTACGAAATTGCTAGTTTTGATGAGAGGTCGTAGCCACGACGAGGAACATGACTACGAGGCGCTACGAATTGTCGTAGACACATCACACACACATTCCACGGCCAGTTGCATTGCACCACAAAATAAATAGGAGTCTTTGACAATACAGTGCGATGTGCGATCTAATCAGAGAGCTAAGTTTCATTCGATCACAATCATTGACCGCGTAATTTACGTACAATTAAGTCAATTTGTGTAGCATTTGTGGTGCTGTCTCTGGTGACACGTTAACGCAACCACAAATTTGCTTTGAATAAATGCTGATGTAGTCTAGCTGTTAAATGTTTAGAATAAGCTTACACGAATAAATGCTTTGACTTACTTTACGGCAGAACGTGTAGCATAAATAACTTTTGAAAATAATAAAATTTAGACCTTTCGATGGCAAACATGCAGCACAACCTTGGTTGCAATGTAGATGAAAAACTTGGTACATCCTCACATAATATGTTACCCTTGAGGTGTGCCCCATTTTCAATCTGTATCAAGAATCGCGTTTTTAACTATGATAAAACGTACTAATAGTAAATTACCCACACTCAATAAGCATCATGTATTACCTCAATAAAATTGGCAAGCACAAAGGTTTAACGGCTTCATCAGCCAACGAAGTAATTATTTAAAACATGGCGGGCCGCTCAGCCCGCTCGCTCCGCGCGTGCCCGCTCACACGCCGCGCGAATTATGTGTCGGTGGCGAAATTGGGCAACACTGCCTACGACATGGCCATAAATTTACTTTGCTAAAAATGTGTCAGCCAAGGAAGCGTTTTTAGGTGACCTGAAACTGTCAGTGACGCCTATGGGTCGGCTGGCTGACTGATGTGCTTGGAGCTGTGTTACGTGCCTGACGGGCGAGAAACTAGATACCATAGAGAACTTCATTTTTGGCCATCTCGTGGTGTGCAAAGTTTAATAAAAATTGTATGTTGCATAGATAGAACGTTTTAAAAGATGATAAGTAAGATAAGATTAACGTATTGGTTAATGTCCCACTGAAGGCGAAGGTGTCAAATCAAATCTACGAATACTTATCGCAACAAGTAATTGTTGCGATAGTTTTCGTGTTGGTTAGAGGATATAATCTTTCAGTGAGAGCATTCATATCGTGTCTATGATTCCGGAAAATACGAAGCTTGTTTAAGTTTTTCTTTTAGCCTGTCCAATGCTGTATTTCCCATAATGACACAGTAACTGTAACTTTTTTGTGTTGGTTTTATTAGAGATCTATAATAATGTTTTTACAAAGTGAGGTTGACTTTTAAATGGTACTCATAAAGATAAATTTCCAATCGCAACGAATATTTTAACGTTTGATATGAACCCGTCATACACGTGTACACGTATCACGAAAAGCGACTACAGCAATATCCGTCGGCGTGTCAACAGGCTGACACGACGCCGAGGCGGTAGGTGTCTTGTGGCAATATTGTTGTTATGACGACGTGTGTCGTGTCGGCTTCCCCGTCGCACTCGCATTAGACACTGATGATCAGGCGGTAATCGCTTGTTCAAACAATCAATATTATAGACATTGTGTTGTGCGTACACACGAAAATTATTTTTAGATCATTGTGGCTCAGAGCCTATTTTTTCAAATCTTGTGGGGGTGTCAACTTTGTATTAATTAAACAACTTATGGCTAACTCTACGATGAAACTCCGATGAAAAATCTAGGGTTCAACCTAACCAAGTTAGGGTTAAATTGCTAACTGTGGGCTTCTAAATGCTCCATCCACCATGACAAGAACAGTCAGCTGGTCTTGGTCTACCCCGTTCAGGCGTCAGTATTTGTATCATTATGTTATTATCTTGCAATACAAAATTTTTGCTTTTCGTAGGCTATTAAAACTGATAGTACTGCGTATTAATATTGAGTCTTAAAGCTTTTTGTGCTTCTTTACAATTAATAGTTTCATCTGAATATAAACTGCTACTTGCCAGCTAAACAACAAACTCCAAAGCAAACGAGTATAAAACATACACACAATATGTTACACAGACTTGCACATGTATGTTAGTATTACCTGTGTTTTGTTGGTGTTAGCTTATATACAGGAAATCTAAATCGAGTAAAGCGTTAAGGTACACATTGTTACAAAGCTTTTCTACTACAATACAGGGCTGAACCAAGGGTTCTAAAAAATGGAATAAAAACTTTTTTTTAATTAAATTGAGTACGTAAGTATGCTGTGTCTCCAGCTATGCAAATTACTCGTATTTCATATAGATCCTAAAAGATATTAGTGCAACTAAAAGGCTAATAAGAAGTTCACAATCGTGCCGTGTCGCAGGCAAGAGTCTCTCACAGTCCAGCCTAACCTTTCACTGAACACTTGTAGGCGCCGATCGTAGGAGCAGCGTAGGTACACTACCGTATGTAGTGAGTGTGTGGATAAATTTGTGGCGCACGCCTAATATCTCTTGATTTCCAGCAATGTTTAGTGTGCATTGTTATTGGTACTAAACCCCAAGCAAGGACTGAGAAAGAAAGAAGCTATTTATTCTTTGGAATGTTCATAGTTGAAAACCTGTAAGCTACCTAGGCTGCGTACTTAGAGGGCCCCTTCACGCCCTAGCGTACTTCCCTGTCGAAATGTCATTGTTGTCTTAATAAACTTCTAGATATTTCCGCAGTTCACGCAGCGCGCAGGGGCAACGGGCGACTGTTTGTTGAAATTTGTTATTGTTACAGTACAGTTGTTCACTAACGTTTATTCTTTGAGCAGCTTGCAGCTTGCTAGCGATGAATAAGGCTAAAGTAAAGCATGCTAACACATAGGACAATGTTTAACAGTCAACATTATGTCAAATGGGTGACCAGCTTATCTTTTAGCATTTTGAGATATGCTTTTCGTTCGACAGTTGGTTCTGGCTGACGTCATAACGACCAACCACCAACAAATAAAGTCGGAGGCCTTCGGTTGATATCTGAGAATACGGATTATCACTTATTTATTTTATTTATTTATTTATTGGCACAGTTACAAGATACATACCATTTAGAACATATAAATCAAAAAAAATATAACTAATAACTTATAAATTTGTACCTCAATTACAACCGCGCACAGAATGCAAGTAAAGTTATACAAATAAAAAAATGGTTAACTAGTGAGACTAAAATAACAATATTAACCTAATTATAATATAATGCAAACTTTTGCTATAAGAGTTAAGTGCTATCCCAATTCTAAAGTTTTTTTAGTGTCTGAACCTTTTATAGCCCTTACAAATGTTGTCCCTTACATTCTCCCTCCTTTTCAAACCATTGCACTCTTACATCATCTCGTCAGTGAAGTGAGCCCTGCCACCCTGTGCCCAACTGTAGGACGCAAAGGCTTTTAGTTATTTTTATGAATCTCAACAAAACATAGGTTATCAAGGATTACTCACGGTTTTCTTGTGTCAACCCAGGGTCTCGTCATGCAGCTCCTGATTGCCGATCGAACTTTACTTTCACAATATCACAAACACCAGTCCGTTTTTCAATCCACATTACTTCACTGCACTTTCACCATCGGAATCACGCACTACATTGTTATAAAATCCCGAGTAAAGTTAGGTTAGTCAACCAACCAACTCGAAAACCCTATTTCACCTCCTAATTAAACACAACAATCGGTAACAACGATAACAAATTCTTACACAACGGATTACACCAAACTATGTTTATACTGTGACCAGACTCCGCGGTGATGCCGAGCACGGGCGCGGAAAACAGCAAAATGCGGGTAGGTTACGGTTCGCGGTTACCTATTGTGTCAATACAAAGGATGATTTTCTTCACTAATCTTGGGAAGCAATGTTGACATGCCTTTTTATTAAAATACCTCTGAATAAAATCAACGAATCAGTGAAATGAATTTTTTTACGGTTTTTTAATAATAGTTTCTGATTGATTATTGTAGTTTGTAGTTTCGTTATATTTTCAAATAGCTAATTACTTGAAAAAGACTTGTCAAGATTGTTCTAAATAATAGTATTAATTACGACGAAAAATACTTAGACAATACGCAAAATGTCTACGTTTATGGGTATAATTATCAACCGTTACCCAGTTGAACAGAAGTACCATTTACCGAAAGGTTTTGTTGTTTACCGGTGGTTTACGAACGGTCACCGTCATCGCGTCACAGATCATCGACCAATACAGATGAGGTAAATGGTCTGATTCAATGATATTATAATAAAAAGACGTAGATAGGTTACTTGTGCTAATAAAATGGCACCCGAAATCAGGACTTTCGACCACCTGACCAAAGCATTGACAGTTTTAGACAACACTGCGTAACATTTTTTTTTTTGAAAATTATTATTATTATGTATCCGTCTCGTCTACGCACTAGTAAATAATCATGTTATCTTGTACACACGGCCAAATTATAGGTATGTACGCCAGGGGACAGTTTGTGACTTCGCGTCAGTAGTGACATAGGTAAGTTATCTACGTATCTTTTAATATCATTGGGTTATCTGATTGGGTTTGAAGTATTATTTAAAAGATAATAAATAATATTCTGAAAAAAAATTGTTCATGTCCATATTTTATATATATTTTTCCAAGATATTTGCATGTAACACGTAGGCTGAGGATTTATTTATTTATGTAAGATCTGTAAGCAATGCCGGCATTCTCTCAGCAGTGCCCAAGGCAATCCGTCAACGTCAGAATTGCATGCGGAAGTGACAGGAGAAAAATGGTATTCCTATAAATTTTCAACGATCCCCTCTGTGTTGAGAAACTATTAAACGAACAGTTGGAAAATAAAATAAACAGCTCCTGATAGGAATAAACGTCAGAACTTTTTAAAATTTTCAAGTAAAAACAAATATTCGAAAGCATGTAGGACATTGTTGCTGTTTCCTTGGTGCAAGTAGCAAAGCCTTGACAGTTTGGGACAACACTGCTCAACATGTATCTGTTTCGTTTACGCTCTAGTAAATAATCATGCTATCTTGTACACACGGTCAAATTAATGGTACCTACGCCAGGGTACAATTTTTGTCTTTGCGTCAGTACTGACATAACCTATCTACGTCTTATAAATATCATTGCGTACCAGTAGATACCTATAACATAGGGACCTTATATCATGGTGTTTGGGGACAAATCTTTAAATGACAAAAATTACAAAAATAAAAGCCAGTTCGAAGCTCTTTTAAGACAGTCTCCCACAAGCCAGACGACGGGTACAGCCAGCCACAGCAAATGCGTAACACGGGCTTTATCTGAGCTCCTACTGTTTGGCCTCTCACATACTTCACACGTGTGAAGCTCACTATATCACGCTGACTGAGGTTGACTGTACTAAGTGCGGTCATTCAAGCCGGACATGAATCAGCTATAAGTATAATGTACTAACCACACTTTTTATAAGGTTTGATGGTCAATTGAAAAATAAACACTTTACGCAAAGAGGTCGCAGGGAAGTTGTCTCAACAAATCAAGCGGATCGGCGGATTCAACCGGTAAAACAATCTTCATACGTCCCACTGGTGGGATCTCACCTCGACTTTAAGGTGGTTGAGTTTTGTTAGAAAGGTGAAAGGCTAACGATAAACCACCAGTACCAGTACCAGTCAATGAAGCCTTGTTTACAACGAATTCATTAACCTAATTCGATTGAATAATATCTTGGAAATATTTTTGAAAATACCTTGAAAAGCAAGTCCGAGCTCGAACAGTATTTTTTACTGTCGACTAAATTCTTAGCTGGTTCCCCTATGCCTAGTGAAATAGTATTTTTCATGGTGGTAATTGTTACTATGGTTAATAATCGTCACTAAAAAATAACTCCAGTCTCAATGACGAGAAAGGTTTTTCTCGATCATTGGGTATGATAGGTAACTATAACGAAACAAATCACAACCATAATACTAGCCCTTTGTAGTGATCACTGTTAGGTGATGTAGGTGCATTTGAGCATTAAAGTTAAGTAAACGTACAACCTCATTCTTACCCATTTCCTCACGCCTTTGAGCACTAAAATGCATTAATTACATAACATAAACGGCCTAAATACGTCCCACTGCTGGGCACAGGCCTCACCTCAACTATGAGGTGGAACAAGCCATACTCCAACACGCGGGCTCAGTGCGGATTGTTGGAGGGGTGTAAGGTTAGTGAGCAACCTTAATGTCAGATGTTATCAAGCCGCCCTAAGGCCTCTGACTAGGCTTAACGGCTGACATCTGACGACGTCAACCGGGACCAACTGCTTAACGTTCCTTCCGAAGCACGAAGATGCCCGAAATGCACATCACTAAATTTCGGTCGGGGTGGTCACCCATCCCATTTCCGACCCGGCGTGCGTTGCTTTACAACAGCGATCGTTGTCACAACTGCGCCACGGGCACCTCCATTCAAAATGCATTCATTACGTAAAAAAAAATTTGATGAAAGAAGGTTCAAAATCTTGCTTGCTCGGGGACTCATTACAAATAGATTCTTAATTTCCCGCCACCGGCACCAGCCTTAAGAGGACTACTAGACCTAACTGAAATCGAGAATTTAGACACACACACATAGACAACCGGTATATCGCCATCTATCGGCGCAACATGAAACTACCGTGTCAACATAAAACTACAATGAGATATCGCCATTTTTCCAAGAGATGTCACTCATCTACACTTATAATAAGGGCCGGCGCCCACTATCGGCATCGGCACGCTTCAGGATTTTAAGGTGGCAAATAGCAATATACTTTATCATTATGGCAATAAAGTAGAAATTTCCGTGATGTGTTCTCGTAAAAACAAAATGCATTTGTTCTGTTTCTGTTTCGGCATTTTCTACTTTATTGCCATTATGTTAGAGTATATTACTATTTGCCACCTTAAAAGCCTGAAGCGTGCCGATGCCGATACTGGGCGCCGGCCCTAAGAATTGCTACTGATGCCAAAAATGCAATCAGTAAAATTTTTGTCTGAACAAAAACTACTCCACGACTTTTTTAACGAAATTTGAAACAATTATTCTTCATACTCTTGGGCAGGTTATACCTATGTATACTTTTCGTTATGCTTTAATCAATAGGAGCAGAGCAGTATACAGCTTATGAATCGGAATCATGTGCTACAATTTATAAAGATATATTATTCTTTTTTTAACCTAAGACCACGCGGCCTAAGTTGCGTGCGGCCGCTAGTCAATAATAAATTAATTACGACCGGAAGGAATTTCACCTCTATTGTTACATTATACCTATTAACTAACTAGCTGCCACCAGAGACTTCGTCCACCTGGACTCCAAAAAAAACAGGTCTATAAAATAGTTTATGGCATATCTCAGATTTAACAAACGTAGGTATGTACAGTCAACAGCACATCAGGTTACTCCATTTCCGTTTTGTCTCTCGCTCTTGCCAAATGACATTTCTTTGCAATAGAGCAAGGAGGACTGACCGGAAATCGGTAGCGTGATGTGCCAGCCACCGTAGGTACATCATAACATTTTATTAAAATCGCCCAAGCCGTTTCGGATGAGTTTGGCAACGAACACTGTGACAGTGTGTGAGAATTTTCTAAAAAAATAAAAAAACAAAGAAATAAGTTCATTTCAGAAAACATAAAGAATTATCAATTGTAAATAATGATATTTAATGATATCATTCATGACCTAAAAACAATTGATAATTTTACTTTACTTTTGATATTACATTAAAGCACCCATAGATCAAACAACAAAATAGACAAGACATTTATTTTATTTATTACTAGCGGCCGCCCGCGATTTTGTCTGCGTGTACTTAAGTCGAAAAACAAAAGTTTCATTAAAATCCATTCAGTAGTTTTTACGTGAAAGAGCAACACGGCACATCCACACATACAAACTTTCGCCTTTATAATATTAGTAGGAAGTAGGATTAGTAGGAAGTACTAGATATTTGTGGGTTGATGGAAATTTAACTAGAGAGGTGTTGTTGGATTAGTATTTTCTGTAAAAGTGACACTGGGTATAAAAACAAAATATTAAAATAATAATGAGACTATAGGTGAATATTTTGTATTTCAATCAAAAAAGAGTACTAGCCTACTACGTACGTAAAAAAATAATTGTATGGATAATAATTACCTAGTATTTAGTAATTGTATGGATGGCTGTGAATAAGAAATAGAACTCATTTAATTGAATGTTAAAACTTTTATTTGGTGGGATCACATTATTTTTTATTAATTTTTAAATTTTTATGTTAAGACTTGTAACAGACTTGTAAAATGGACTGTAGTCAAGTTTTCACTTTCTGGCCATTTTTCCGGTTAATGTAAGCGTATAAAGAGTACAAAGTTTAGTTTTAAGCTCAAATATTTAGTGATGGCTAAGCATGGGTTAGTTTTAAGCTCTTGTTAACGAATTATGTTGTTTAATTGAAGATATTTAGGTGATAGTTGTGGATATAAATCATGTTATTCTGGAAAAGCGAGATGACATGCTTATTATAATAATATTTACCTATAATTTTGAAAAATAGTAAAAGCACTGGTTATGATGACATAACTACAGAAATATTAAAACAAATACCAATTAAATTATCTCACATTTTAAGTCACATTATTAACAATTGTATTTCAAAAGGCACCTTTCCTAATAAATTAAAAAAGATTGAAAAGAGGTACAATCATTGTACCTCTTTTCAAGAAGGGTAATAGACGTGATATTACATGTTATAGACCAATAGCATTGGTGCCAGTCATTTAGAAAATATTTGAGCGAGTGATTTAAAGCTCCTTGAGTAACTATTTAGAAAAATATAACATCTTTGCCGAGGAACAGGTTGGTTTTAGTTGACATGCGCCCAGTACATGGACTTAACAAAAGCATTTGATTGTGTTGACCATGGTATATTATTAAAAAAACTGTCTGCGTATGGTATAAGAGGTAACGTACTGAAACTTGTTGAGTCGTATCTGAGTTGCAGAATTCAATCCACTAGAGTCACCAGAGTATGCCCTATTAAAAAAACTGAAATTAATTATTACTCAGAATTTGAAAACATGTCACTTGGCGTGCCACAAGGTAGTGTCTTGGGCCCTCTGTTATTTATAGTTTATATAAATGATCTGCCAAAAGTCACCAGTCACCAGACAGTATTATTTGCTGATGACAGTACCATTGTTGTATCGGGACCTGACAAAGTTCAGTTAGTACGCGAAGTAAATTACACTTTGGACAATGTTATAACTTGGCTAGATACGAACAATTTAAAAATTAATCTTACAAAGACGAACGTAATGACATTTGGAAATAGAATTAGTGAAATTATTGGAATGGACATTAGGTATTTAGAATATAAAATTGACCAAGTAGATAATACAACTTTTTTAGGTTTAACTGTTGACCATAATTTGGATTGGAAGACTCATATTGAAAAAATGTGCTCGTCTAAACCAGCATTCATATGCCCTCGACATGCTTGCAAAGACAGTAGACATTGTCGCGGTTTTGACAGCATATCACGGATATGTCGTGCCCCTTCTAAGGTATGGTGTCATGTTCTGGGGTAATTCAACAGATAAAGGCACAGCATTCAAGGCCCGAAAGAAATGTGTTAGGTCTGTATTTAAATTGCATCGGATCATTAGTTGTAAGCCTTATTTTCGAGAATGGTAGCTTTTAACCCTACCCTCCATATAAATCTTGGAAACAGTTTTATTTGTTAAAAATAATTCAGAAAAATTATTAAAAATAAACGACACAACTATAAAATCAGCATGCCTAGGAACAAAACGGCTTTATTCAACAAAAGCATATTTTGCATGGCATCCCGAGTCTTCAACCACCTCCCCAAATCTGTCCATGAGTTGGGAAGTTTTGATGAGTTCAAAAACGCCGTCAAAGGATTGCTTCTTGAGAAAGCCTATTACAGTGTTATTAGATAAACTTTGAGGTCACGTGTCTCTTTTTCTTAAAATAATGTATCTATTGTAAATTTTAATTTATTGTAATGTTAAATGTTAATAATAAGTGATAAATCCACCCCGAGTTCTCGCCTTTTAGTGGCGGGGACGCTTGAGTACCTGTTATAAGGTGAACAAGAAAACTCAGCCGTGGCAGTGTGGTGGACTGGCTATAAGCTCCAGCTTATATTCTAATTGGTCTTTGTCTAAATGTATTTTGTCCTTGTCTTCACTATTTTTGGTAGTTATATGAGGCTCACGTATTTTCATATTCCTTGATAACCGGGGGGATCGAGAATTTCAGGTAACAAGCTGTCCAAATAGAAGTTAATTAGTTTATCTTTCATCTCGTTTTCCCACATAAAATCATTTCGCTCAATCATTTCCGTTTTCAATTTCTCCTTCTCATTTGCCCACACGGCAAACAGGCAATATTTCTTTTGGGTCACGTGTAGCTGACCCTGTATCTGGAAGTATCAAGCATGCCGTTTATTAATAGCTAGTTCGCCTGTTGTCGTTTTGAGCCAGAAAGTTACCTTTTTTTTATTTATTGCTGATTCTAGACCCATTTTACTGGCCGTCAAAGGGCACTTAACTTCTACCCGAGTATGTTCACCCATCAAACCATCAGGCGTGGCACCCAAAAAAGGTAATTCGTTGTCAATAAATACGGCCCACATAGGGAATGCAATCCGGATTATCCGTAATCCGTTTTATCCGGATAATCCGTAATATTTACTTGATTTTGAAATCCGGATTTGAAAATCGAATCCGGATTTTTCGAATATTTCAACAAAGAAAAATCAATCTTGTTTTTTGCATTAGATGGATGACAATATTCATTCGATCACGTTCTGAACAATCACGAGCATTAATATGCATACAAACAAATGCTTCTTGTAAGTATGTTTTATTTAAAGTTGAACAACAGCAACAACGTCATTGTGTCATTATAAAAATGGTTTATTAGAGTCCAAACGAGAAAATATGTTTTAATAAAAAAATCTCTAGGTGCCAAGGATCCAGGCTTTACAAAAGGTTTGAGCAACATAGCAATGGAAAGTATCGGCTAGATATTCAATTCACGATAAATCGTTTCTAAATGGTACGAGAATGAAATATCCTGGTCGTTTAGTTTGTAGGGGATCACAATTGATCGCTCTTACAATTGTACTAAACACAAGTTCGGTCGTGTATGGGGTACTGCTGCCACCTTTGGGAGAGCTCTGCCAAATACCAGCTGGATGCACTGGACTCAGCAGACCGAAGGGCCAAGAGACTGATAGGTGATGGTACGCTCGTTGGAACCACACTCCAGAATTCGGGGCATCGACGTAGAGTTAGTTGCCTGACTATCGGTTTTTTTAAGGTGTATCATGGAGAGCGTGCTCAGGAACTTTATGACCTAATACCACCCTTCACCTTCTACTACCGGACCACTAGACGTCGTGAAGGCTTCACCCCCACCACCCACCCCCTGTAGTTGACTTTCCCGCGGTCCGGACTAAACGATTTGGTGCGTCCTTTCTGGTCCGCACCGCTAAGTAGTGGAACGCTCTCCCTGTGTTTCTGGATACATACAACCTTCGTGACTTTAAGACAAGAATGAATAGGCATTTTCTGGGTAAGCGTGTTACACCTTCGCCCTCGTCGTTGCTTACCATCAGGTGAGACTGGGGTCAATCGAAAACTCATTTTTAATATAAGAATTAATTTCATTATCAGAATCAAGGTTTTAAAAACGATGATATTATGCAATTTGACTTTCTTATGCGCACTTCCTGACTACTGAATACGCATATTAATGCTTATTTTTCACTTTTTACATGGCATTTTTAAAGTTCTTGGACTTCTGAATGGTAAGAGGCAAAATCCGGATTCAATCCGGATTATCCGGATTTAATCGCAATCCGTTTTTTAGAATCCGGATTTTGAAAAGAAAACGGATTTGCATTCTCTAGGCCCACACGGCTTAATGGCAACATTTTCTTGCAAGCCCAGCTGAGTGAGAGCTACTTTTTCATTGTTCTGGCCATGACTAATAGATTCTACATGATCCAATTTTTTATTGTAAATAATGTCCTTCACTAAGGAAGCACATGGTGTTGTTGCACGGCGTCTTATAACCCTGCTGAAGTTAGACGCAGTGAGGAGAGATCGTCTCATTTCAAGCCATTCTCCGTTGGCTCTTTGCAAAATAGTTTTTCTTTCCACCGTAGCTCGCTCTTCGTCCGGTCTTTTCAAATTTTTCAAGAAGTTTTCTCTCATTTTATTGTATATCTCCTCCGGCACATCAGGGTTTCCGCATTCCTGGCCAAAGTGTTTATCATTTCTTTTTGAGTGTAAACCAGTCGTCTCTTTTTCTTGGCATACCTTTTCCTCAGTGCTATTCCTTTTTTTTCTATCTTACCACATTTTCAGTTTTCAGTTTTACGCAGCATGCAAGCATCATTATTTCCAGAAATACTGCGACAAGCCAAGTCGCTACATTTCTCGCCGGAAGAACGACATAGTGGCGCCACCAGTTCAGCTGTCACTGCTTAATAATAGGTCTTATTACATGGCAATAAAAGTCTACAACCATTTACCAAACTCCTTGAAAGCTGTGCAAGGCAAAGAGTTTGAAACTAAGCTTAGGAACATGCTCATTGATAATTCTTCTTATAGCATCAAAGAATACTTTGAAGCTAAATTACAATAAAAAATCGAAATCATACATTTCGTTTGACTGGCACCTCTTATTATTATTTTTTTGTACGCCTGTAGACATAGATAGATTTGTAGATTTTTAAATATTCTAGTTGCTTTGTTATTTTTTTTGTTTTTGTTAATGTTATATTTCGTTTTTTATTTTTTATGTGTAAATTCACAATACCTTGAAAAGGTGAATTTATGCCTACCATCTACAATTTTACTGCTATCCTGCTTTCTGTTACAAATTTATAGTGAATAAATGAATATGAATATACATGATACCTGTCTATGCATTATATAGATCTATGGTTTCACAACCTGCGCCTACGAAATAATTTTGCCAGATGCAGAGCGTTCACTAACATTGAACCAAACTCGTCAATCTGACCAACTGAAGTATTAGAAGTATAGTAACTTTCTTATCAAATTAAACTCTTACTTACTTTTGAAAAGTGTCATTGCAATCTTTGTTTTCTGTGACAAGCCTCGGTCTTTTCGAGAGCAGGTCCATTGGACCAATTTTCGAAAGTAGGTTCATTGAAGCTACTTTTGAAACTAGGTCAATTGGACCTATTTTTATAAGTTGGTCCGTCGGACTTGCTATTGTTTGGTACGCGGGGCCATTTCTGTCATATGGGCTAAAATTAGGTCCTACTTTTGTAGAGCCACTTTTAGTACGCGGGTACCTATATCTTCCTCCTTTTAGTTTATTCAAAGGCTATAAATTAAAAATATAGCTTGATTAGGATGACAACTACTAGTAGGACCTTGAATACCTACTTCACTGCCTTATAATAATTACAATTATTCTAAGTTTACTGCACTGACTGTGTTGTCTACTGAAGCTAACGAAAATACCGCTTACCTTATAGCATCGTGCATTCTTCGGGCGTTCCTTTTATAAGACATTTTTTTTTATTTTTTGACGAGTTTTCGAGGCCCACCCGTGTTAGTGTACACAATAATCGAGAACTTTTGAAAAAATAATAAAATATTATTTCAGCTAAGCAATGCGTTACACGTCCAACCAACGGCCTCGGCCGGTACTCGTCGCTACTCGAATTCGCTTGTCGCTAACTCGCTACACGGCGTCTCACGCACACACGCACACGCACTGTGCCTGAGAACCAATTGAACAGTATGGCGTTTTTTGGAAAATATACGCATTGAATCCCAAAAATAAAAAGATAAGACGACTTTGTTGACTTTTTGGTGAGTTTTCATGTCCCATGCAATCAAACAACCAAAAATATACTAAGAATAGACTTAAATACTACAATAAATACTAAATACCTAAATAAATGCAAAAAACAAAGCATTTATTTGAACTCGGGACCATACGATTAAATAGTATATCGGCTGTCTCAAAATTACGTTCCTCCACCGCGTCGTCAACTCTTTTCATCGAAAATAGCGGTTAGTTTATAGCATAGTCCATATAGACTTGAATACTTTTAAATAAATGCACAGTATACAAACATAATGTGACTCAACCACCGGTGTCGGAAAGTTGTTTGAACTCAACTGAGAAAAAACCGGGAAGAAACTTTAGTGTGGCTACTTTCAAAATTCTGATTGAAAATTAAAGTTGTTATTGGAAATAAAACTATATACAATTAACGTTTTATTGTTATTAAAATTGCCAAATAACTTTCATTCTAATCATAATCAAACTTTATCCTACGAACAAAAACAAACATAATACAAAAAGGAAAACCAGGATTTGATCTTGCGACCATGACCTAAGTCTTTCTACGGCTGTGTATTAACCATGTTCCTCCACCGCGTCGACCATAACATTGAACGAAAATAGCGCTTAGTTTAAAGCATTGTCCATTTTATGGTAATTTATTTATTAATTCATTTTATAAGACGTTTTTGTTGACTTTTTGGTGAGTTTTCGTGTCCCATGCATTATTATAGCATACGCAATATTCTAACAGTGATTACTAAGCAATTAAATATTATTCAAATGCGGAGCGCAATGCGCGACACGTCCGTCTAGCATCAGGCCACGGCCGGTACTGTCTGTACACGGCGTTTCACGCACACACGCATACGCAATTTGCTTGAAATCAATTATTGGTGTTTTTTGGAAAATATACGCATTAAATCACAAAACTAAAATGAGCACGCTCTAGTATTTTATAAAACACACATTCTGTGAAAAGAACAGAATGATAGCATGATGTTTAGTACAGTTTTTTTTCATTCTAAAATTTTTTTAGACCCATCTTTGCGATTTTTTTCTATCGAGCCGAATTTGTTAAATCGTGTTTTCAAATTGATAAAACCAACCCTTGAATCCTCAAGAATACGACATATTTTTTTCATCTGGATCACCGAAGTGTAACACTTAATTTTCGTTACTATAAAACTTGGATTTAGCTCTACTAGTCCCCTTAATTGGTCCGGTTAACGAACTTAAAAATCTGGGGACGGTCTTTTGACGCCAGTACTTTTTGTAAGTGCTTACTTCTATACATTTAATAAAATCGTACTTGCTGTAAAAATAGTACATTTAATATGACTTGAAAAGGTCAGAAGGTTTTTTTTGTTGGTAACGCCAGGGCGAATGTTTCTTTTAAGTGTTTTTTTTTTTCAACTTGGAGTTGCATATTAGCTAGCAAACATTTCCGTCAGTGTGGTGTGCCCTTGAGGTACTTGTGAATAGATTTCACGAGGTTGAATGACAAAAACTCAGCCATGGAGGTTACAAGGGTACCAAACACGAAGCCTCGTAAAAAACCCAAGTGACGAGTCTTTTTCTTCGTTTTAAATATGCAGGCTGACATTGTTTACCAAAAACTTGCTAGCTTTTAAGGAAGACTCATCATTTTCATCTTGGGCTTTTGCAAATATCTGTACCTTATATTTGTATGAACAAAGCTGTTTGTTTCTGCAAACGTAAGTAAGAATAGACAAACTGTATTGAAATGTGTAAAAAAAAGCCGCATTCAATTTTTTTCTCTCTCCTGAAAATTCAAGGGTTCTAAAACAAAAAAGCTGAGCAGGGAAAACAAATGCAATACTCTGCTATTGTTATAATTTTTATATTATTTTTGCAGATGAAAAAGTTTAAAACACGTAATCGACACGGACGAAGTCGACGGCAACAGGTAGTTCTCATTAAAATGCGCAAGACTCACGCTTTCCGCTCGCCGAGACTGTTAATTGAAAATTTATTCACCATCGAGTTTTTATTGAAAGGGTCTGAATTAAAACAGCATTATTTAATTATGAAAGTCGTGGCCAAAACTCCAGCGTAGTCTTTTTTTGAACGATAAATTCGGCATACAAATATAAGAAACTGGTATAATATTAACACACTTTTAATACGATTATTGTTTTGGAATACTAGGTGGTCTGAAAATGTTTAGATGTGTTTCACTCTACAGGATGTGTAACTGTCTCGGGTGTATTCTGATTCATCTTAACCTGCTCAATTTTGAAGGAAGGTTTAGAACTGAGCTAGAAATACTATTCCTTATAATTAGACCAGAACAATGTCCAAAAAACATTTTGTACGAAGAATCAGCTCAAAAAGTCTGCCGCGCCAAAACTGTTCCACGGGACACCAAACCAGTCGACATTTAAGCCCCTGGCTCACCTGGCATGCGGCAAACGAAGCCACCCCTATTTAACCAAGACGTCTTTTGGTAGCAGTAAATCAATCTTGTAATTAGAAACGGGGTAAAGCCTGTAGTATCGCTTATATGCACTAAATAGCTACCTTCTCCAGCCTACCACACTATCTTAGTTAAGTAAAAGCCTTTTACTGAGTTAACAGTTCTCAACCCGCCATTTATGACTATAGGTCTGGGAGACCTGGGCCCTGAGTCTGCTAATTTTAGAACGCTTCAATTGAATCGTAATTGAGTCTCAATCGGTTAGTTTGACACATTTTACTATGAACTATGGGGTCCTGGGGATTCGAAAAATCTAAAGATTCCACGACCATTTTTTTGAGACCATTAGCTCAGCCCACATCAGCATCGCGTTGTCACTTTCCGATGTTTTGGCTCCAACCCGCTCGCTGGGGCTTGTTTTCTTTCTTTCTTAAGAAAAACGTTTTCATTAACATAAATAAATGTACAAATAAAACTTAAGCACCAGTAGCATAACTAGTCATATGTCAAATTGTTAGATTGAAAACCGTAAGGTCCAAAAGACCGCGTCACCAATAATGTAAGTGAAATTGACGTCACCAATGGCGGGTTAACTAAGACTGAATGAGTGGAAATTGCAAAGCCCTGCTGTTGAGCGCGGCCCCCGCACTACGCCGCAAGCGCTCCGTTCTCATTACCTTACATTTAGAGGCGAGCTGGTTAACTGAGCCGCTAGTGTTGCCGAACTATCGATACTTCAAATATCTGAGAGTAATCTAAAGTAAAACTTTTCAAGATACATTTACCCGCTGTTGTTTCTTTGCTGAATTTCAGCATTCGATCTCGATCTCGCTGGCGACGTTTCATATAAATTATTCTGCCTTCAAATATACAAAAATACGGCTTGCTACAAACCCATTATTGAAATATGCTGAGGGTGATTGTTACCGTGTGTGCCTCATTAATTTACAGTTTTCAACACTCTTGAAACCGTGAATGTCGGGTCTAGGCTTTGTCCGAACACACGACACTTCACTAGGAAGTGTAACGAATAAGGCACGAACAAGGTAGAAATACCGTTTTGCTCGATACTATTCTATACTGTTGCTGAAACTATAAATAAATAAATCTAGCAGTAAGCTGACTGATGAATATTAGTTATTAAGACCCCAGATTGGGTCCCGCTAACAAACTTACGACAGTTTTAGACACAATCGATCAATGCCCTAACTAAACAGTAGACTAAGTTTCGGGTGGTTATACTAGCTGCTACTGGTGCAATTCTGTAAACTACTGTCAGTCAACCGGTATCTCAGCAATAGTTAAAATATTAATGAAGTATCGATACGTCACCCCTACCTCCTAATAGTACGAGTAATTCGGCATCACTAGCCGTGCTCTGATCCACGAAGTATTTGAAATGAGCTTTTTGAATTCCACCGCTGACTTTTACATCCGATATCTTTTCACTTGTGATTTGAGAGCTGGCTATATTTTTCTATATTCTCTTACCGTTCAATAATTTTCCAGATAGAACAGAGATAACAGTCTTCCAACTCGGTAACCCTGTAGTGAGAGTAGATAGAGTTTGTAATGACTTAAAGACACTATCGATGTTTCCGCGCGATAATATTTTTACTTAGCTTAAAAGTTTAAATAAGCAAAATTTTGTACCCCTTTGCAAAGAGTGTCACTAGAGACACGACGAAAGCTCTGTGTCATAATTAATGTTTTAAATTAATTATGAGAATGAACGTGCACTTTGTGTTCATCCCCTTATTTAACGATGCCTCAGAATAATAGAATTATGTTTTACTTTAACTTTTTGCTTACAAAATTTTAAATAGAATAGAGATTAAACATGTCTATTTTTGGACCCCAATCAATATCTTTCACGTCATCGCCGTTTTCTCATTTATTTATTCTTCATTACTCAAATAAAAGTACAATTGGCGGGCTTAATGCCTGTTCAACGATAATGATAATGTAATAGCTTACCATCGCACGAGGCAGAAATCTTTTTGGCGTAGGATAAAAATAAATTCAAACTATATCACGAGTAGTGCGATGAACATGCGCAAAAAAATAATGCAATAAATATTACAAAGTAATAGTAAATTAATCCACATGTAAATATTAAAAAAGTTATGATGTTAGCAGGAGGTCATGACGCCATTTGCTAGTAAGTGACAAGACACGTCTATCGCTAACTCATCGCAGCAGCGTTGCGTTAGTTTTTATGAATAAGGGGGAAAGCCGGTAAGCTTGTGCCTCAGTATACAGAGAACAGAGAACAGTAAAATATCTGCATACAAACGTGCCGCTCTCGGTGTGTCGTCTCGAAAGTGTGCGTGCGCGTCGCGCGCCGTGTCGCGATTTCACGCACACGCGATTTCACTCACACGCTAGCATAAAATAGGGGGGTATAGGTCGGTGGCAGTACGGACAGGCTGTGCCGCGTGACTGTGTGCACGCTAGGCTAATAACTCGGCGGGCGGCCTTACATAACCTACTGTTTATACTGTGCTTCCGCGAGAGTGCATGTTTTCCTCTGTAATACTTACTGACAACACAATATGTTGGAATATGGCTCAATCCACCTCATAGTTGAGGTGTGGCCCGTGGCACTTATAAGGGCAATTATCATTATTTAAGGCTCCCACCACCTCATAGCTGAGATGAGGCCCTTGCCCACAGTGGTACATGAAGGTCGATGTTTTGTTAGCAAAATTTAGTATGTCTGTGTTTGCTAAATCATTGCTTTTATATTGTGTCTGGGCGAAACAGTTGTGAACTAATAAGTTTAACGGATTAGTGTTTCGGTAAAATTAATGGCATTTTTACGGGCATTCATATACGTACGATTTTATGTTGTACAATACATCAAAATTAGACGATAAATATTTTTTGGAGCAATCAATTTTGATGACAAGAATAAACGATTCTGAATAATATAGAGTCTTTGTTTTTTTCTAAAACTTTTAGGTACCCAATTTATGTTTAATTAATTTGGTAACGTTATAATTTTAAAGATGAGATTAAATCTGCAATTCTTAAGATTGATTATAGAGAAGAAACTCTAGACTCTATGTTGTTTAGGAAAACGCTGATGTGTCCACTGCCTTAATTAACTCTTTTATGAAAAAGAAGACCTAAACTTTTTTTTTACCTTTTTTTTCACGTGTATGCTTTTGGCGGCAAACTATGTCCAATTACATAGAGATTTTCTTTGTGAAGATAACACGGCTTTTTTTCACTCAATTTTTTTTTACAAAACTACCTACATCTCAAAAGCTTATGAGAAATTCAATACAATGTACCCTACCTGTGCAATGTGCACTACCTTCAATCCTAAATCACAACTACCTACTTTGGAAGTGGTTTTTTACCATTTTACGTTACTGCCAGTTAAAACTTCAATAAAGGGCAAAAGTAGGAAAGCCCTACCCAAAACATTATTAATGTACCTACCTATGTAACAAATCCAATAAATTGTTCACGTAAGCAACAGTAACATTATTTCCCACTTCACGTCGGATCGTGGAAATAAATCTAGCGAAATGTACACAGTATCATGAGCAAGAAGGTTTTTCCCCAGTGCTTGAAAGGGTAAGAGGCAAATAAAATTACCAGAGTTCTTGATATAGATACGAGAGTAGGGTAAAAGTGTATCTCACTACACTTAAGATGCTGACAAATGTGTTTTTTGACGTGATAACGTCTTTAAAATCGTTTTAGTCGGGTGACATGTTCAGAAACTTGTGTCACACCAAAACCTCACGAGCGCGATCGCAGGTATAACGAGAGAGAGACGGACCGATCTCCCGTCTCATCTCGAGCACTGCCAGTCATTCCGTGAAATGCCGTTATCACGTAAACATCTCGATCGTAAACCTACTTTACAAACAACCAATTTTTTTCAAAGATCCTAATAATTATTATGTGATTATTATGATCGTAAATCTTATTTACCTAGATGCTTGATTTTTATTTTATTTTGTCGCGCCACCTACTGTATTTTTCCGCTTAGCCTTATAGTTGACTCGTAGAGAATGCCTTTCCGGCATGAAGTTCGCCGTTATACCATTCGATGTTGTTCAATAAAGAATAAATAAATTAATACAGATCCTATATCCAAATTGTCCTTGTCGAAATCTGCCTCAAATAATCGTCAACTTAAGCCGATATTAAGATGTGACTCTCCTGGCTCAACAGCAATCTTTTGTTAGCCGATCTCGGTGTTCAGTTGAAAACACCGGGGATAAGCCTCCAATTACTATGAAAATAGCTTCTGAAAATGGTCTCTCCCAAAGACTTACAGAGTTGAAACGTAAGCCGTAAGACGACCCTCTTGGTGTAATTGTTGAGAAGTCGGCTACTACACCAAAGGTCACCAAAGGTTCGATCCCCGCACAGTACAAACATTAGTGTGCATGAACATGTCTGTTTGTATTGTATTTTATTAAGTATGTATTTACAAAAGAAAAAGTATTTAAGTATGTTAATCCGCTGTCTAGTATCCCATAAAACGGAATATAATTAGCTCACTTGGAGCTAGATGGCGCTGTGTGGAACAATGTCCAGGGATATTTATTTAAAAATAAATAAATAAAATAAAATGTGTTTATTTACCAAAACAAAAATTTTACAACAAGATATTTGGGTTCTATGACTCCCACACTAGGCCAAGCCTGTCCCGTGGGGATCAAGTTCTTTAAGTTTTTTATTTATTATATTTAAGCATGGCGCGATTCTCCGCTACAATGTCTTATGAAGATCTCTGGAGTAATTTCCAACTGGATCCCTTCACCCGATTTCATCCACCATGACACTCATGTGCCATGCGTCATGTGCTAGCCGTAGGCAGAGAGCTAAGTGTCAGCGCCTGACAAGTTATTATATTGTTTTATTATTATTTCAGCATTTTCCATGCAGTATCTTTACTAGAGATCGAAGAGGTTAAAGGTGGAAGCCTATAACATTGATGTAATCACCCTAGCTCATAGGGTAAATATACCACAAAGATTCGGCCGGTCTGTTAGTGGTCTCGGTAGCACAGTGGTTAGTGCAGTCGCCCGGTTTGCGAAAGATGCGGGTTCGATTCCTGTCTGATGCCAACATGACCAAATGTCTTTTTCTGGTTTTATCTTAAGTTATTATATTTTTAAAGGAAGTGCTGGTAACCGATTTATGTATTTATCCAAAGGTGAAATAACTTATCTTGAAGCCTAGGAAAAGGCATAAGTTATTCTTTACACACCGGAAAAACAAGTTTTCCCGAGATGAATCACTGAGATCTTCTGCAAATTCCACTAGGACAGAGTCAAAAGCAATTAGTTACAATCCAACAAATCGCAAGCTTTGAAGTAGTTTCTTCCGACAGAAATAAACAACAACAGTCTTGAAAAACTTACTTGTCAGCTTAAAAGCAGTTCAAATGGGGAAATGGCTGTCAAAGTTTCAGCACGAAGAGAAAATAGCAGTAGCGGTGAAAAAGTATGGTAATGCAAAAAACATTACGGTAACTAAATATTTGCTAGTATATATTACTTGTATTAAAGATGCCCGTGGAGCAGTTGTGACAATGGATCGGCAACGAGCGCTGTTGTAAAGCAACACACGCCTGGTCGGAAAAGGGGTGGGTGACCATTCCGACCAAAATTCAGGTATGTATTTTTCGGTCATCTCGTTGGTTAGTCGTTAAGCTAAGTTGGGGGCCTTTGGGCGGCTTAATAATATCTGACATAAATTTTAAGATAGATAGGTAATATTCTTTGTTACATTTCGAATAAATTTAAGGTTTAGTTTTAAGGTTTCTCACTGACCTTACCCCCTCCAACAATCCACACCGAGCCCGCGTGTTGGAGTATGGCTCGCTTCACCTCATGGTAGAGGTGAAGCCTGTGCCCAGGAGTCTGAAGTATATAGGCTGTTTTAATTTACTATTACTCTACGATCAATACTTTTCATCAAATCATTTCACTCCCATAAGTATACATAAAAGTATATGTTTGTAAGTATTCTTTAAATGTCCGTAGCAATACTAGCAGATATGTCGCAAACACGTTTATTTTCGAAGAAAACAGAGCAGAGACGAAACAGCGGCGACCGCTACATCCGCTAGGATCGCAGCTAAATCGTGAACAGATCGGGGCGATATTTATGCCGTCGCGACTAAGTTCAGCTGACGGGGACATTAATCAGGACAACCGATTCTAGACTACGATATCTAGTTTGCACAACGTGAAACTTATTATTCCTGTAAATCGCACTGGCACTGGCATGGCGAAGTATTGGACTTCAGACTTACCTGCTCAGTAGGTAGTAAAAGATGAGTGAACAGATGTATGTAGGCGTGACTATGTCAGACTGCCAGCGAAGATGCCAGACTGCCATTCGCCGACTCAATAAATATTTACTTAATTGAGGTTAAACAAACACGAGCGAACATTTTCTTTTAATCCCTTCAAGTCTATGGACGCCCGGTATTTTTTTTTGTTTGAGGTTTCCTTTTTATTTAATTCACTCTGTTTAGTTTTTAATAATAATAAACCTATCATTGGAACACGGAGTATTTTCTTTTCTGCTCTACGTGATGCGATCGACTCGAAAAACAACATAGTGTACTATAATTCCTACAGAAGAAACTTTTAAAAAGCCCCAAATTCAAAAACTACCTATCACAAAAAACATTAAAATTATCTTCTATCCATAAGCTACTGGTTGGTGGACTGTTAAGCTCGAACTTAAACTATCTTTCAATTCGAAACATGAATAAATTCATCTTGAAATTGGTATATTCCATTTCTTGTTCAAAATTTAAAATTATGTTTTCCGAAAATGCAAACACATCTAAATAATTTAAATACATACATTAGAAAATACACTTTTTCCAATAAATCGTGAATAATATATCGTTCGCAGAAATGATTTATTGAAAATACCATTAGCAGCTCTTGTGCACACCAGGTACCAACTACACGAGCACCTTTCAATGAGATGTTTAAATTATACATATTGGACGACCTCCAGACTAGAGGCAGCGATGTGAACTGATCAAACTTAGCTTAAAGGTTGAACTTTATTAAAACAGATTGCACGAAACATCGGAACGAATAAATTCACTTATGGTTATTGCAAGCTACAGATTCATACCTTAAAAAGCTGTCACTCACTGACTAAAGCCCGGAAGAAGCGCACATACTCGTAAATCTGTAAAGTGATTCTGATAACTGGTGATTAATCTATTCAATAATTTTAATTGATAATTGATGATTTTAGATTAATAACTACTAACAGGAGCCTTGCACAAATAGTCGCCCCACCTAACTGGAGAGTGCCCCACGCTACGCTTGCGAAGACAAGGTCTCCACTCAAGAATACTCATACTCTATAAGTGTGATTGATGGATCAACGTTTGAGTTATATTCTCGACATAACATTTGGGTGTTCATCATACCTAAGTGCACTATAACACATAGGTATAACCAGACAGATACCTAGGTACTTATATTTTATATCGACACACTTTTTCCACTAAAACAAAGCTACGATGTCTCGTACCAAGAAAAAAAGTGCGCATCGCTTAAGCGTACACAATAAAGTTCTCCCAAAGTGCTCTCGAAGGTCGACAGCACTCGAGTCGAGTCGGGTCGAGTCAAGTCGAGTCGAGGACTCATCGAAAACATCGGCATCATTATCTGTATCGACGCTGAAGGAGCTAATTTGTATTGCTACGATGGGGCGTAAAAAACGTGGCTTAAGTAGATCTACCTTTTGATCAAACATACTCTGTAGCAGGTAGGGACTTCAGTGTAAGAATCAAACTTGCAAGATGTCAGTTTGTTTAGTAGTCTTTTAACTTTTCTGGTAACTAAGCATCATTCAAAACTGAATATTTAAGGATTTTTCAACTTTACAATACGAAGAACAAAAGCATGTCTCGCACCACTTCAACGAGAAGGTGGTGCGAGCCATGCTCCAACACGCGAGCTCAGTCTGGATTGTTCGAGGAGCAAAATAAAGGCTAGTGATAAACCTCAATGTCAGATGTCATCAATCCGCCCCGAGGCCTTCGACTAGGTCCAACTGCTCAACGTGGCTGGAGACCGGAGATTCTCGAAAAATAAATAGTTCAATCTATTCTAATTACCTACCCTAACGAAAGTTAGCAAAAACAATAACATTGGTTTTAAAATGTGATTGCCCTATAGAACACATGCTTTCCGCTAATTATGCTCTGAGTGCGAAAACAAACAACCAATTGTGTCGCCGTCAAACTGCGCGTAACGGAACGTGGAATACGCCATTTGCTGCAATTTTGCGCGAATTGCCAATTACTGGCTCTGTCCGAGTCAGGCTATCCAAATTGCTCAATTATTGATAAAACTATAAATTACATTCAAATGTGCCCGATTTATTCATTTATTAAATTGTTTGAAAATCGCAACTGGTAAAAGTCCAAAAATTCGTCTATGTAAATACTACCTACCTTAAGTTGGAAACTTCAGCTCGAGCAGAAGAGGATCGCTTGAGGGATATAGTACAGAGAAGCCTTTGCCCAACAGTGGGACAGAAAAAGCAAATGTTTAAACAATTTAAAAAATGATTTATCTAAATGTTTACACTCCAACAATCCGCACTGAGCCCGTGTGTTGGAGTAGGTCTCGTTCCGCCCCCCTCATGGGTTCTCGCCTCGGCGTGGCGAGGGGGCCTAGTACCGGTGATAGGGGAACCACCGGGAAGCAAAGAGAACCCAGGCGTGGCAGTGTGGTGGACTGGGAACCCACCCGCTGCGGCCCGCAAGGGCGACGTGGGGCTGCGGGGCCAGTGGGGCCTGCAGGCGCCTTGAGGCGCGTGGTTGGGGCCGCGGCGCACAACCGGTTGGTGGGGGCCAGTAATCCGAGGCTGATCCCCCCTGTGCATCGCGGCCCGGCGGGGCCGTACCGCCGGTTACGGCAGCGGAGCCGCCCTTTGGGTGGCTCGTGGTTGCGGGCCCAGTAGGGTCTGCGAACAGTGGGTGCCAGCGGGCCGGAGTGCGGGGGTGCTCTGGCTTGCATTGCACGGCGTCCACCAAGACGGCGAAAGTGCCTGCGTACTCCAGGCGCTTTCGTGGCCTCCTCCCTTCGTTGGGGGGTTGGTTGGAGGGGGCCCCATTAGGGGCTAGCACTGGCGGCGGAGCAGTGCGGCTTTACTTACGGTAGGATCCAGCTTCGCCGCCAAAGTGCCACAGTCGAGTGCCGTGGGGTTTTAGTCGGTAGGAGTCCGACATAACCTCGTCGTCCCCCCGGGCAGCGAGGTATCCATGAGGATTTCCCCAGGAAAAAAAGAAAAAGGTCTCGTTCCACCGCATAGTTGAGGTGAGGTCCTTGCCCAGCAGTGGGACGTTAACATATAGGCCGTTTATGCTAAGTTATGTAAATGTTTACACTTTAAGCGATATGTGGCAAGTTTTTCAGTCGTACAGTGGCCAGTTATAATCGGGCTTTTTAACAGTTGCAAAAAGGAATCAAAGCTTTAATTCGATTTGTTTATTGGAGTAAGAGACACGTGTCAAACCTTATTATTACCAATGAACCAAAAGGTAAAAAAATCAGCAATTCCAATTTGTAGAAACGACATATCCAATATAACGTTATCAATTGTCAGCAGTAGAGAAATGAGCGTTCATTTAACGTCAATTTTAAGGTTCACCGTCCACAATGAAGCCAATTTTGGCGCGAGAAATGATTCCGAGGAGTCGCGGTGGCGGCGGCCATGCCAAATGTGGAGACGTGGTCGGACGTGAGCGGAGGCGATAAAGGTAGCAATGCTGAGCGTGTTCCTAAAATTTAAGTTATGAATGAATAGCAATTTTATTGTTTCATAGTTTGATACCTGTCCCGACAGACGACGTTCAGTTCAATTGAAACAATTTTTACAATCCGCAAATACGTCGATCTCTTCTCGTTTGGCTGGCGGAACCCAAGAACCTCCAACGACAGGCAGGGATTCCTCGATAGCTGTACTCGTATGAGTTTCTAACCGAAGAGCGCACACAACGTAACCTTTGTTATTTCTCCGGGGGAAATCCTTTTACGATAGAAGGTAACTTTTTCATCAACTGCATTGAAGGCCAAAGCTTGGCTATCACGCTACCGCTTATATACGGCAGTATTCTTCCCAACTTATATGGTACGCAATTGTGTTACAAATTAATTTACGTTACCTATGTTGCAAAACAAAAGATTCTACCATTTTAACTCTATGTAAGTACTTAAAGCAAACCTGTGAATATTTCCGAGACTGATAAAAAAATGTGACTAACAATCATAATAAATCGAAATAAAACAACTTTACGGATTCTACTCGCGGTGTTATATTTTCTTTCATTTCCTAACCCGACGTTTCGACTCCTTTACAGCAGTCGTGATCACGGGATCTATGTCACAAAACAGCACAAATTTTAGCAACCCTCACTTAACTACCGTCATTTCCACTAACATTATTGGAAATGTTCCTATCCACGCAGTACGAACTAACCGTATCCTGAGACCTCACAGTATTGTGCTGCCCTCTGGGATTGATCAAGCGTATAACAGGCTCCCAAGCTGGTGGTAAATTCCAACCATCCTCACGATTGAAATTCGGATGTTTTTTAATTTCAATAGCCTCTCGCAGCATCCTTGGTAAGTAACGATTCTCCCTAGCAAGGACCTGCGGTTTATCAAATCGTATGAAATGGTTGGGCTTATCAAGGGCATGTTCACAAACTGCTGATTTTGTAGATCTCCTATTCTTAATATCACCTATGTGTTCTTTGATACGCGTCCCTATGCTTCTTTTGGTTTGACCTATATACGAGAGCCCACAGTCACAATCAAGCTTGTATACACCCGCTGTTTGAAGAGGAATATTACACTTAACAGGTCTTAAAAATTGATTAATCTTCTTCGGCGGCCTAAAATAAGTTTTAATAGAAGCACGCTTCAAGATGTTCCCAATCTTGTCAGTGACACCCTTCAAATATGGCAATACAGCAGGCTGACGCTCAACTGTGGCTGGTTTCACTCGGTTTCTGCGACGTCGCGGTGCTTTGAGCTTGTTTTCACCCAGCACACGCTTGACATGCTGGACTTCAGCATGCAGGTGGTCATCATCACAGATCCGTTCCGCTCTCTGTAACAAAGTTTTACCAACAGTAGCTAACTGCGAAGGATGGTGGTGAGAATCACCGTTTAAGTACCTATCAGTATGGGTAGACTTCCGATACACAGTATGGCCCAAACTATGATCAGGATTCCTAATAACTAACACATCTAAGAAAGGTAGTTTACTGTCAGCTTCCAATTCCATAGTAAATGTTATCCTAGGGTGTATAGAGTTAAGATGGTCTAAAAATGCTGATACTTTGTTGGATGGTAAAATTGTGAAAGTATCATCCACATACCGCTTGTAAAACCGTGGAACGACAGGTGCTGAAGCCAAAGCTTTTTCCTCGAAATCCTCCATGAAGATGTCAGCTACCACAGGGGACACGGGAGATCCCATCGCTACACCATCAAGCTGTACGTAGAATGTATCATTCCAGTACAAATAACCTGCCCTAAGACACAGGTTAAGTAACTCTGCATATTCAACGGGCATATCACAGTCCACTAACCTTTTCCTAGTAATTTCTATGCAATCCTCTACTGGTAAACATGTAAACAAGGACTGAACATCAAAGCTGACCATTGTCTCATCATCAGAAAGTTGTAGTAATATGCCCGTTGAATATGCAGAGTTACTTAACCTGTGTCTTAGGGCAGGTTATTTGTACTGGAATGATTAATTCTACGTACAGCTTGATGGTGTAGCGATGGGATCTCCCGTGTCCCCTGTGGTAGCTGACATCTTCATGGAGGATTTCGAGGAAAAAGCTTTGGCTTCAGCACCTGTCGTTCCACGGTTTTACAAGCGGTATGTGGATGATACTTTCACAATTTTACCATCCAACAAAGTATCAGCATTTTTAGACCATCTTAACTCTATACACCCTAGGATAACATTTACTATGGAATTGGAAGCTGACAGTAAACTACCTTTCTTAGATGTGTTAGTTATTAGGAATCCTGATCATAGTTTGGGCCATACTGTGTATCGGAAGTCTACCCATACTGATAGGTACTTAAACGGTGATTCTCACCACCATCCTTCGCAGTTAGCTACTGTTGGTAAAACTTTGTTACAGAGAGCGGAACGGATCTGTGATGATGACCACCTGCATGCTGAAGTCCAGCATGTCAAGCGTGTGCTGGGTGAAAACAAGCTCAAAGCACCGCGACGTCGCAGAAACCGAGTGAAACCAGCCACAGTTGAGCGTCAGCCTGCTGTATTGCCATATTTGAAGGGTGTCACTGACAAGATTGGGAACATCTTGAAGCGTGCTTCTATTAAAACTTATTTTAGGCCGCCGAAGAAGATTAATCAATTTTTAAGACCTGTTAAGTGTAATATTCCTCTTCAAACAGCGGGTGTATACAAGCTTGATTGTGACTGTGGGCTCTCGTATATAGGTCAAACCAAAAGAAGCATAGGGACGCGTATCAAAGAACACATAGGTGATATTAAGAATAGGAGATCTACAAAATCAGCAGTTTGTGAACATGCCCTTGATAAGCCCAACCATTTCATACGATTTGATAAACCGCAGGTCCTTGCTAGGGAGAATCGTTACTTACCAAGGATGCTGCGAGAGGCTATTGAAATTAAAAAACATCCGAATTTCAATCGTGAGGATGGTTGGAATTTACCACCAGCTTGGGAGCCTGTTATACGCTTGATCAATCCCAGAGGGCAGCACAATACTGTGAGGTCTCAGGATACGGTTAGTTCGTACTGCGTGGATAGGAACATTTCCAATAATGTTAGTGGAAATGACGGTAGTTAAGTGAGGGTTGCTAAAATTTGTACTGTTTTGTGACATAGAACATCTTTGTCATCCCGTGATCACGACTGCTGTAAAGGAGTCGAAACGTCGGGTTAGGAAATGAAAGAAAATATAACACCGCGAGTAGAATCCGTAAAGTTGTTTTATTTCGATGTATAGTGTTCGCGTAAATATTAGAAATCATTAATCATAATAAAACTGAGAAAAAAT
Organism: Udea ferrugalis; assembly: GCA_950022985.1. NCBI lineage: Eukaryota > Metazoa > Arthropoda > Insecta > Lepidoptera > Crambidae > Udea > Udea ferrugalis. The sequence goes on from OX465518.1 coordinate 390,410, forward strand.
ACGCCCTCGGAAACCGTTACTTCCTAACCGGAAAAACAGATTAAATTCAAATAAATCTACTTAGCGAAATAAATCCCAATACATCTGACGACTGGCGCTACGAAGCACGAACGCGTTTATAACGGCACACAACTGTTATTGCCATTTTCAAAACTTTGATCCGGCTAAAGCGAAGCCATTCAATAAACAATACGAAACAAATCAAATAAAAACGGAAACTCGCTCCCCATCCATTTCCGTATTGCGTATTGAAGTGAACTCAGCTGGGGAAGGTACCGAATAGGGTACTGGGGACAAGCTGGGGTAAACAGTTATTTGGCCAATGCCAATATTTTAGCATTCAATTAATTAAACGCGGTTATTAATTAGCCTGAAGTTCTGTTCAATTGGACGGGGCGGGACACTTCAAGTATACTCGACCACAGTTTAAGCGAAACGTTGGGATTGAAAAATGACCTTTATGGTAATATGTTCCTATGCAAACCAATCATGCTATATGTTGTCATATCATAGAGGAATATAAAAAAAAGACTTGCGACCCGTTATGGCCAGCTTTTTTATTTGTTCTGTAAATGTAACAATGACTTGCAAGTATTATACTAAACATTTGAAAAATATAAGTAACCGAATTATGGTGATATTCCCGTTTATCTAAAAAAATATACCTAACTGTAACTGCACACACCAAGATCATCCAATCCCAACAATTCCAATATCAATGAATATCATTGGACAGCTGCAATCTATGATAAGCTACTCAACTGGTTACTTTCTACAAGTTGTAAGAGAGCAAAGCACTCCATTACTTACAGAAGAAGGCATTTCTTGTAACGTAATTAATTAACACTAGGCACAAAATCAATCAACCTCCGTGTAAGACAAACTCCGCGTGACAGTATAAAAATATTGGCCGAATTTAGTCAAGTCACGCAATAATAATGAGTGAAACCAAAAAAACAATGTTAACAGTGTGGTAATTGACAGGCATTGGCGGCGGGATATGGATGAACCTCGCTGACAGCGTGACAGCCTCATGATGGATGGTGTGTCCTGGGCCGTCAGACTGCACGAGGATTACAGGCACTCATCCATTTGGACCTAATAAGGCTGCGTTTGCACCAGAGGTGAGCGGTTTGGAGATTTGTAGAGAGGATGTCACATGAGCTGATGAGCATCGGAAATGGTCCAAATTTTTCGTTCAAGCATGTTAACAGCTTGGTATGGGGATGTGCTCAAAAGGCATATGAAAGCGTGCAATATTGTCTCCTCGACATGGGAGTCAATTACTTTTAAATGCCTGAAATGGAGACGTCTCCTAAAGCAGAACATCGATGCTTTTAAATGCTTGCGAAGAGATCTTCCATATCGAGGAGACAATATTGCACGCTTTCATATGCCTTTTGAGCACATCCCCATTCAGTTCATCTGAACTCGACGCTAAGAGAGACGAGTTAAAAGCCAGACCACCGACGGTTCTAATTTACAATTACTGCGATGGCGTGGTCACTTGCCCTTTGTGCCTAAGAACTTTTAAAGCCAAAATATATAGGCTGTAACAGTCATAGACCGTGTGCTCACGGTCGCGCTGAGCACTGAGGCTCTGCAACCAGCAGTTCGAGCAGTCCGTTCAGCAGTCGCTGTAGCCGAAATCGGCTTTGAGAGTACAGTATTATTATTAGTCCTGCCGCTTATTTTTCTGCGGTCGTGGTGATCTTTCGACCCATTGGGTCTTAAAACGGTGTGCATCTGTGTAATGTGCACACACTTGTCCATTATAATAATATCCTGTGTACCTTTTAAATCTGCTGCCGCTGTGATTAAAGACGACCTTATGATTTGCATGGAGTATTTTAATCTTCAATTTGTAGGTCAGTAAGTGTGTACAAAAATATGGCTTTCCTTTTTCATGCTAAGTACTTCTTGTGAATTAGCTGCACTAGAACAGGCTAAATCGAACCGACACTATTAACTAGGTAATGAAGGTGACTCTGATGCAAACACACCCTAAAACTCCCATAGTTAAATCATTTATGTTGTTTACGGCTCTCGCTGTCACAAACAAACATTTTCATTGATAATAAATCCCCGGATTGGACATCGATCTTGCTTAGCAGAGGAATAAAGATGAAACTAATGCTTGTTTTACTATCAGGACATATATTAGCGGATTAGGAGACAGGAGAAAGAAATGGACAGCGTCGACTGAAATAGGCAAGGTTCGATTTTTGTGCCAGACGTCCAAAAGGAGGTAAATTCAGGTTACAGAAGTAATTTTAGCATGTAATGAATATTTATTTAGATAATGTAATTAATGTAATGTAATGAACCAAAGCAAATAATGATCCTTTGTTGATTGAAATAAATAAATTATTATTTTATTATACAGGGTGTCCCGAAACGTGACGTCAAGCGGGAACGAGATGATAGGCTAGGTCATACCGGCTCTGGGAAAAATAAGGAAAAAAATCTAAGTCACTTGGTTTAGTAAATCAATTTTGGACATTTAGTAAAAAAAAATAAAGTTCGACTGAGTCATGGTTCAGAATTTTTATGTCAGCTAACTTCGTCCCTCATTTTCTTTAAAAAACATTACTAAAGCATCCTTGGCAAGTTATCTAGAAAAATAGCCCATTTAATCAAGATTTCAAAAAGGTAATATACTAACCATTTCCTTGTCTTATCTTTCCATGAAAAATATTATGAACCAAAATGGGTCGTTCAAAACTTGAACTAGGTGAAGTCTACAGTATGCCTTGTGTGGATGATAAAGAAAAAGTGATTGTAGGTTAGCGGCAGCGGCAAAAACGAATCGTTGCTGTTGCTAAGCATTCCATGATTGGTAGCTTAATGTGATGGGTGACCTCTCCAAAAAAAATGAAAAATATCTATTATAGCTTCTCCGTCCTTCGAAGGCACGTTAAGAGGTTGGTCCCGGAAGACGTTGCGTGTGCCCAGTGTTGAGCATAAGTGTCACCAGTTGAGGTCAGACTTATGCTCAACGTTCACGATTACGCTCAACGAAACTATCCTGTATTGCTACAATGTCAATGTCATACTCTAACACGTCTGCACAGTGAGCTAAGTGTGGATTGTGGTACAGTCACCGGCATCTCAGGCTACCTATTTCCGTTTTTTATCTCGCTCTTGCTGAATGACATTTCTTTGTAATAGAGCAAGGAAGACTATTACTGTATTTTTCTGACATCTCCGTGCTTCGGAAGGTACGTTAAGTAGTTCGTCCCGGTTGGCATCGTTAGATGTTAGTCATAATGCTTAGTCGAAGTCTGAGTTTTTTTTATATCACTGAATTTACACTCCTGCAACAATTCGCACTGAGCCCGCGTGTTAGAGTATGGCTAGCGCCCACCCTTATAGCTGAGGTGAGGCCTGTGCCCAGCTGTGGGACGGATATAGGCCGTTTATGTATGTATGTATGTAAGGACGACTGAACGAAAATGGTAAGGGAGATGTGGCATTTACCGTAAAAGTAAGATACCAGAGCTACTATTGAGCCATGTAGTCAGATGATATTAAGGCACCCTAAGGCCTCTGAATAAGTTTTGCGGTTGACTTCTGCTAGCACCTTCAGCTGGGGACAACTGCTTAATATCATGTGTACGGAGATACTATGAAAAAAAAAACGAACTGGTCCCCATCACATCAACCGACCAATCATGGAATGCTTAGCAACAGCAAACGATTCATTTTTGGTCTGCCACTAACCTACGGTAATTTTTCCTTTTATCATGCAACTAAGGCATACTAATAGACTTCACCTAGTTCAAGTTTTGAACGACCCGTTTTGGTTCATAATATTTTTCATGGAAAGATAAGACAAGGAAATGTTTAGTATATTACCTTTTTGAAATCTTGATTAAATGGGCTATTTTTCTAGATAACTTGCCAAGGATGCTATAGTAATGTTTTTTAAAGAAAATGAGGAATGAAGTTAGCTGACATAAAAATTCTTAACCATGGCTCAGTCGAACTTTATTTTTTTTTACTTAATGTCCAAAATTGATCATCATGAAAGTGACTATAATCGAAAGCATAGTTTTCTAGGATAAAATAAAAAAATAAAACGCTGCGAAATTTGGTCACTTGTGAGTACAGTACATGAAAACTTAGTCAAGGGTGTCGATTTCCAAAATTTTCAAAAATATTATTATTATTACTAAACCAAGTGACTTAGATTTTTTTCCTTATTTTTCCCAGAGCCGGTATGACCTACCCTATCATCCCGTGCCCGCTTGACGTCACGATTCGGGACACCCTGTAGAATTCAAGGTGGGGACGATGTAGGAACTCCTCGGTCCAGAAGGCGATCGAACATTGGTGTTTTCCAGCGTGCAAATGACTGTAAAACCTATGTTTATCATTCGGTAATGTTTTTTTCTTTTGGCTAATTCTCAGCCGGTAAAAACACATTTTTCCTGTTACAAGATGTTTTATGTCAAATCAAACCATTCATTTTTATTCACTGCTGCATTTATCAAGGTTTTTTTTAATAAATTGAAACTCTCAAAGTGAGCTTTAAAATATTGTGATTAGACCTCATTACTTATGTTTGTTGACAACAGGATAAACGGCATAGCAAAAAACTTCTCAAGTTATAAGTACATTCCATCACTAACTACCTATCTATCTTTATCTAATATCATTTTTTGTTTGCAGAACTACAATAGTCGTTGCCATTGTCGGTGACCCAGTCAACCCGCATTGACGATGCCACTCCCGGGGGCTACAGCCGAATGTGCCCCCGGGGGCGACCCGATGGACCCAACCCTTGTTATGGGAACTGCCGCCGTAAACCATTTACCGCCCCATGGGTCTCTTCGGTGGGTTTCAGCGGCTTGCAGAATTGATTTTGATGTTGTGGAATATCAAAGGCATTACAAGTTTGCGAGCTGTTGTAAGTTATTCACGTTTGCAGTGCACTGACTTTTCTACCCCTGATAGCGATAGCCTTTTCGTAAACGTTTAGCTTAGCATGTAAAAATAGTTACCAAAAATACCCTGTTTCAGAAATTAAATATGTTTGAATGAGAAACTTTGCGCAGGATGGCTGGCAGCCGAAGATCGAGTTTAGTGCCGTGTAATAGGAGAGGCCTATGTCCAGAAGTGGACTGCAACAGGCTGATGATGATGATGATGACGAATGAGAAATACTATCAAATTACCTAAATACAAAATATTTATTCAACTAAGGTTTACAGCTAAATATACTAAATCAAGATAGTAAATATAAGAAAAATAAATATAATAAATAAAAAATATAGTAATAAGAGGTAATTTTGACACACTTATAGACTTGTAACGTGCAAACTAAAAACCTAAAAGCTAAAATTAAAAACGTAATTTTCACGCACTTAAGAATTGCTAACTTTTACATTTAATGAAAGCATTTTACTGGCCTTATTTCACAGTCAATTTGACCGATTTAGCGTGAGACGAAATAATAACATCTTTGGCACTAAATCTTAAATTTTCTGGCGCCTTCGAGACTGTCTTTCAAGCCGTTTTAACATTGGAGGTCAGTTTCTTAATACTAGATCCTAAGTATTATTTACCTCAAATATATCTATACTTATAATAAATCTGTAGAGAGGCCAATTCTGTGCATGAAATATATTTAAAAAATAACTATCAAGGGGTGATTAGGGATCGCTACTGATGCCAAAAATGCAATCACAGTAAAATTTTTGTCTGTCTGCTGTATATTCTGCAGAATTATTCTTTATACTCTTGGGCAGGTTATAGTATACTTTTCATTACGCTACGATCAATAGGAGCCTCTGCTCTGCTGCTGCAGTGAAGGGTAATATTGGGAATACGGGAAAAGTTACTCCATTTTTTACACGTGAAAACTGCTACATGGACTTGAATGAAACTCTACAGTAATATAGCTGATGCATCTGAATAAGGCATAGGCTACAATTTATAAAGATATTTCACTTTTTTTTTAACTCAAGTCCACGCGGACGAAGTTGCGGGCGGCCGCTAGTTTCAAAGTAGCTAGTTTTACACATCAGTAGTTTGACCTCCAGGGTCTTATTAACTAATGCAGAGCTTGTACGCATGCTGACGACCTCTGAAAGTGTCAGAGAGAACGAGAGAAACACTTACTCATAGATCGTTTAAAACAGATAGTGAAAATAGACACTGAACTGTAGATATCGCACTAGTGTTGCCGATTTATCGATACTAAAGACTGATAGCCCTGAAATGACCTTGAAATTCAGATAAACTGTCAATAGTAGTGAGTGTCCAAAATTATCGAATTTCTGTTTTTATTGTCTGTAATTAATGTTTAGGTATTTAAAACCTAAAACTATCTAAAACTAGTATCTAAAACCATCGATTTTGATTCCAGACTAAGTAGTCTAACGAGACGAAGTAGCTCATACAAATGAGCTACTTCTGTTCTCATCGAGTAACTTAACATTAGTGAAGCTGTATTTTATCATCGTTTAAGAAATTTGTGTGCCTACAGTAAGAAAACAAAATCTTGGGTGAAACAAACTATAATTGTATCCGAATTATAGGTAATATTGCGATACAGGTAATAGGCATGACGAACAATTTTGAAATCTTCTTTCGTGATGTAGGTACACATGTATTTTATACTAAAAAAGCTTTATTTCGGTTTCAAAGGTCAGTTTAACAAAGTTTGAGGACATTCTTCTAGTATTTTATCAACAGCGCTCGAAAAAGCTCGCAGGTGTCATGGCGTCCGTTTGACGTAACTCTTACGTAAACATCACGTGACTGTCAAACTCACTTGTATGAAATACGACAGTGACATTTGTTGATTTCCGTAAGAGTGACGTCATAGTGCGTGATTGACGTTTGAGTCAAAATGGCGAATTGCAGTATTTTATCCTTTTACTTTATCGAAAATCTGATTAATCTCAGATTTTAAAATAAAACTAAATGTGTCTTTTAAATCCTTTTAGTATGTATTTTCCCCTAAGATATTCAAATCGTTGATTATTTGATCCTGTCGTCATGCCTATTATGAGTACATAATCGGCCTATATACGTCCCACTGCTGGGCACAGGCCTCACCTCAACTATGAGGTGGAACAAGCCATACTCCAACACGCGGGCTCAGTGCGGGTTGTTGGAGGGGTGTAAGGTTAGTGAGCAACCTTATTGTCAGATGTTATCAAGCCGCCCTAAGGCCTCTGACTAGACTTAACGACTGACATCTAGTGAAGTCAACCGGGACCAACTGCTTAACGTGCCTTCCGAAGCACGGAGATGCCCGAAATACACATCACTAAATTTCAGTCGGATGGTCACCCATCCCTTTTCCGACCCGGCGTGTGTTGCTTTACAACAACGATCGTCGCCGATCACTGTCACAACTGCGCCACGGGCACCTCTATGAGTAATTTTGTTCAATAGTTCAATCGTTGTAACAAAATACAAGTCTTTATTTCCACAAACAAGTAGTTACAAAGTTTAATAGTATCAGTGGTATTGTTGACGTCTAGGTATTTTCGATGACGATAGTACAGCCATTTTCGATACTGCTCAGTCTATTTAGCGACTATCAAGCGGCAAAACTACTTCGTAACGTTCGTGCAGGAAGCGGATCGAGTTATCTGCTTACAGCAGGAATGTTACATTCCTGTATCTTCGTGACATTACCCCAAATACGCCTTAAGTTCAGGACAATTCCAGCAACTTAACATTTTAAGCAAAGACAGCCTAATCCTTGGCTTACAACATACCGCGGCGGATTAAGGTTTGAGGGCGGAGAGGAATATTTACTGAGCATTGCGCTCATCTACTCTGTGCTCGATTTGCTGAATTGGTATACTTTTAGGCAGATCTATTTTATGAGCACTTTTGCTTTTTGTACAAACAATTTAGACTCCTGATGACAGGCAAGAGGCTATGGCTACGAAGTCAGATAAATACGTTGGAATTCCCACAGAACAGACACCAAATACATCTGATCACTTTCGACCAATGCCGTGACCCGTCAACAGTCAATGTCAAAAAAAAATGTCTTCTGGCACCATTACGCACTCCTCCGTCTTAATTGGCCTTGAGGTCAAATGATAAGAGGCGAAAGAAACACTTTTCTTACTCTTTGAACGCCTTACTGGCCCAATAAAGAGCCGAGGTAATATACACCGATATTTTAGTTATTTGCGCTCTTCAATTAATGACAATGTGTGGAATTATATGCCCTTTGACATTTATGAAGCAATGTGATGCACAAATGAAGGAAGGAAGCCAAAAACCGTTATTCGTATTTACATCACAAAAAACATCAAACATGGTCCGAAAAAACGGGAAAAATCTTCGATCCTCGATTCCCGTGATAAACCAACTTACTTATTTACTTACGTACCTACAAATTTGTATAGCACGCTCAGTGCGTGCGTGAGTTCAACTTGACCTTAACCTGTTTTTGTTACTTCTTTATCTTTACATATTAAGTTATACTCCCGCCCAAAGTTCGCCAAACGTATATTAGTTTGCTTACAAGACCGCGGAAATGGCGCCCTTGTTCGGACAAGATAGGAAAATTAGTTTGCGGCAAGTCGAGTGGAGTAGTGGTGCGATGGTCCTGTATGTGGCGGCAGGGATGTTACACGAAACCTTAACGTGTGTGGGCGCTCTATTATTAATTTTTCTCCATTATTTTTGTGCCTGACAGGGTTCATATAATATTGTAAGATTTTATAAGTTACACTGTGAAATACAATAAATAATTGAGAATTGAGCTCAACCATATGGGTTCGGTCAAAATGATCTAAGTGTAAGTTAATCTCAGAACAGTTGTCCCCACACCAGTGGCAACTGAATATTCATTTTAGAATATAATAGAATAGAAGACGTTTATTTGGCACATACAAAACAAAATTAAATAACATACAAAAAGGAAAAGAGAAATACAAGAGACTTAAATCTAGCAAATTAATAGGTACTAAATGATGGTGCCAAATAGGCTGTCGCTCAGCATGTGTCGGGGCAGAATGCCACGACGCTGATTTTTGGGCCAATGCTGGTGGGCAGCTGGTAATAACCCTACTACAGTTACAAAAGCTGTTTTTCTATTGAAATGTTTAACTCCCAGGTGACGTATGATGATTATGAGCTCATTTTAATCAAATAAATTCTATTGCTGCGGTCGCACAGTATTTCTGCCTTTTCTGGATCACAACACATTTCTTCATGAATATTCGAACTTACCTTGCGTACATTTACTTGCCGTCCTCTGCATTAACTATCGCAGGCAGCCCTGGGCGGGCGGCGCGTCATCTGGCGGGTCGCGCCGCCCGCCCAGCAAGTATGCCAGTAATCCCTTTGGCGGAGCCGCCCTTTGCCCTTTTGTTTCTGTTTTCTTTCAAAACTTTCCGCCTCTATACTTGACGGCAAGTTTTTAAATCTTACCCTTTTTACATACTCATGTTTCGTATGCTAAGGTTATTTGAGACGACTTCTTTTATTTTAATATAGATATACCAGAAACAACGATCCGATAACGAAATCAGACGGGATTAGAACTAGAACCTGCGTCTTCCGCTAAGTGGGCAGCTGTTCCCAAGAACCAAAAAGACCAACCAAATTTTTATGGTGTATTTTAGCTGCCGTCAATGCTAAACATAAATAACTATAGGCATATTATAGAAATATTTCTGCTAAAGGTAGAATTGAATATATTTCTCTATTATTTACTTTACAATGCTGTACTTTTTAGCTTGCAACCAATACATTTTAATATAAAATAATGCTACCTAATTTTACTTGTGTGTGGGCAGAAATATTGTATAAAAGAGATCAATTTAGACTAAGACACCCTTCAAAACTCTATAAATAGACCATTATTTAAATCTGAGTCTACAAGGAATACCGTCACTTTGGTTCGCTAATTAATTTTCAGAAACTCACCCCTTTAGGAAACAATACAAATTATCTTATCAAATTCTTTTGGGACGTTAGTAGACATAATAGCCGCTTCAGTGAACCTAACTCATAGAACGATAAAAGATAGAAGCTGAACAAACGCAGAAAGCAATCACTACAGTTCTTAGGTGCGATACCCGGGCGGCCAAGACTGTCCACTGTGTTCAAAAGCAAACAACATAAGCAGTGTTTAATGTTACTTCCACAATAGGCCCACGTGATACGTTCTTGGTGCTGTATGTAGTTGATAGTTTTTTACGAAACTAACTTCAAAGGGTGTGGCTACAACAGTGTGTAAAATTTGTACAAAAGCTGCTTCCATTCTTTCACTATCCAATGGGCTAAGATTTACAGATTATACTTATTAGTATTAGATGAGGAACTTAGTGGATTTTATCGTGTTATGGCGGCTACCAGCGATACGACGTAGATGTTCTCTTGTGTATAGTACTTAATAGTTTTATAAATATCTAAGAATTAAAGACGACAAATGTCTGCATACACCCAGTGAATATTTCTTCAAAAACCTTTGGTCCCGCAGGGGAAATGGAACCCACGGACCCTAAAAACTGAACCAGCGTTTGTAACCATAGCACCAAACGATATGCACTGCCCAATGTCACTTGGGCTTTAATTACAGCTCAGCCCACCGCTAGTAACTTTAAACCTGCTACGGCTTTCGCGAATTTCGTAGCCATCTCGTAGCAAAGAGTCCGCTACATTGCTCGTAGCGCAAAGCTGTAGCACAAATGATGGTAAACATTAACCCCCTTATTCATAAAAACTTAAACAGCTCTTATAGAACACGATAACTTTTGTATCGCTTTGTCACTGTCATTCTTGTTGCTGCCGCCATTTGCGAGTAAGTGACAGAACACGACAATAGCTTAAACAATGCGTTAGCGTTGCGTTCGTTTTTATGAATAAGGGGGTAACTCAAAATAGGATAGTTAGACGGTATTGCCTGAGATCTTGCCATTTTCCCACTGCTAGACATTTTAAACTACACTTTGCCTTATTTCATTCCGTTCTCATTTACAAAAATGTGCAAGTATGAATGCGTATAAATTCATACATTCAGCTTGTAACATGCCACCCGCATTTTGGCGGCCAAGCAAGTTAAGTGGTTTTGAAACTAAAAAGATGAAAAGGTATTAAAATCAGCGGCGTTCCTGTAAAATTCCTCGTTCATAAATAGTGTAAAACCTTCACGTAAAGGGGTAACCAAATTCCTGTGCAAATAACAATTTATATTCAGGTGAGGCTCTCGCCACGCACGCCAGGGCTAGCAAACGCGAGGTTAGGCGCTTAATTCATAAATAGTGTCATGGTCGTGGTACTGTGACGAACGAGAGCTTCTACTGTGACTGGGTGTTCATTCATTTTAATCATCAATCAAGAACAACAAACAAAAAAAAACATGCGAAACGGATTGGGCTCGTTTGTGGCAAATTAGCCCACAGAAGCGCAAGATCGGGAGGGATCGGGTTATTACGGTGAATTACATGTGTTTTACAAAATCTCAAAATAATGTTTAGCTGAGATCGTCAAAAATTACAATAAAAAGATGTATAACAATAATAAAGACAACATGTCAGAAAAATAAATACTAAATAATGTCAAAACAATCACAATAAACTTATGAGCTAGGTGTGAGTTACCTGAAATGACAGAATAATTAATATCAAAAATTAACAATTGGAAAAAACAAATAAAGAGTCAAAATAAATAATTACTAACAAAGTATCAACAGAAGTCATAAAAAGTCAATATGGTTTATTAAACAACTTGAATTTACATTCAACAAATTCGTTTACTTTACAGTATAAAATGGGTAATGCAATAAAGGGTTTCTCAGTCGGCGCCGAAATGCTTCGTCAGACCTTTCATTTTTTAGCTTAACAGGGAGTCGTTCATAGTATGTTGGGCATATGACTCGCAGGTTAGGAATGAGAAGTGGGGATGCTCATCATAGGCTCTTTCTTCTCAATATTTCACCCAATAAAAACTGCAAAGAGTTGTAAACTCCTGCCAGTCGGCACTATTTGTTGTCTAATACATCACCAGCAGCAGCAGACGGAACCGCTCCAGGGCCGGCGCGTCTCTTTGATTTATAGCGCCTGTCTTCGACTCGCTCGAGGATGTTCGGCAGATTTTATTAAGTACGGCTCTGGTTTTTCAACGGTGAAAATCATTTCAAATTTTGGTACAAACATGCGTTATATGCCCATACACGGCCTCAACACACGGGCTCAGTAAAGAATATTTATTTAATTTACGTGATGAAAATTGTTAAAATTGTATGCTTTTGAATATATTAACAACAGCTGGCTGACATCGGTAGCCTTCAGTCGCTAGGATTTGTAGATGGCGGTCTTTAACACTTAGTGCGTTGGAGTAACTCATAGTTGAGTTACTCCAACCAGGCCAGGGTTCAGTTAGACATAAGAGAACGTTTTTTTTCTCTGTTTCGAACTTTTCAGACGGTATTGTATGCAGCCAAGCACACATATTAAAAGTATGACGCCTCAATCAATAATATTTCATCTTCACTGATTCTAAGGGCATTGAAATATTCGCTACTGTTCAACTTTATGTGCGCTGCAAATATCGGTGATGAATTGAAATGTCAAAATCAATATGAATTGAATTAAATTATAATGGTCTAAATTGAGACCTGATGTGAAAGCCGAATGGTGACTGATCGTAGGTTTATGTGCTTATCCACTGATTAATCAATAGAATAGCGTCCAGTTGGGTCTCATAACCACTCATCAGATGGTCCGATGGCCTAATAAGAGTGTGTAGCGTTTGTATAATGAAAGTGCATAGAATGGTAACTATTTCAACTGAAAAATCCTTCTTTTGACATCGCTAATGAATGTATATTTTTAACAAAACATAAAATATGGACGTGACACACATGGACAAAGACGTCTCGAGACGGATTTTGAGAAATACTATAGCCGCATACTTATAGAGTACCCTGTATAAGATACGTACCCTGTATTATCCAATCTTCTCCTGGAATCGATCATAGAGATCAAATTCTGGGTATAACACCCACTAACATATATTTAAATGAGTCCTAATGTATATCTTCGCGATAACTTCTTCTGTGCAGATACAGAAGTTAAAAGAACCAATCAAAAGTTTGTATGTTTAAGAAAGACGAGAACATTGAAGTAGGTAACATGTTTCAGATTTAATAGAAAACTTTTGATTACTTGACATACATCGATGTGAAGTTTTATTGCGTTTCCTGCGTGGGTCCGACCCATCCGCGTCTCTCGTCTTTCATCTCGAAGATGTTCCTTTTCGCCTGTATATTACTTAGTGAACATTTCTAATAAGCAGTCTGAATTTGATAAATAAAGTGAATTAACTTGTTAGAGCGGAAGTTGTTTCCAAAATATCCGCTTTGGGTCTTTTTTAGAGTTATTTGTGGAATATTATAACATTTTCACCTCCTCCGGGTTTTTTGCTAATCTGTTTATCGACATGTCTTTTGCTAAAATGATTCTTGAATCCTGGGCCGTGTGTAGGTATTCGTTTTTGCATTTTTCTCTTGAAAACTTTTTTGTTTTAGTTAAGTACATCTATTTTGATCAAATATCAGAAACTATTTTATCGAAATCCTGACAAGAATTAACACTGAGTTAATTGTGTCTCGGTAACTTCTGACGTAATATCCAAGAGGCCGATTTAGAACTGCATTATCGACCGCTTCGATTAGTTTATTTTGTTTTTTTACTGTGTGTGGCATTTGTTTCATAAAGACTAGAAAGAATTAAGCGCTTTCGCTGCGCAAATGAAAGAATCCATCGAATCGATTATAAGGTTCAGAATCATTACCCAGTTCCGTCGAGCGCTGCACGATTGCCAAAATGATTTCCAGTCTGGCATTGCACCCTCTAAGTTGAGTCGTTATAGATACGTCTTATAAATGGCGGACTTAAAGCTCATCCGTTCAACTTTAAACTATCCAGAAAGATCCACGACGACAATTGCACTTTTTAAAGCTTAAAGTTCGAACTGTCAGTTGGCGTTTACATTTGAAAGCCTTTTTAGATCTTTTTTCTCTGAAATATTAGTTACATTTTGAGCTTATACTTTCTGTTATTTAAAATTATTAGAAGGTCGTATCAGTCAAGTAGATACGTGAACAAAGCAGTGAACGTTAATTTTAGGGTTTTAATTCTTTTCAATTACCTTACCACCTATGAATCTTTTCCTTAGATATCAATTATTATGAGTATTTGAAAGTACTCTGAATGTTCCCAATGACTTCGAGTGAAATAATTACTCGTATTAAAACATGTCACCCAGTATACTAGAATTTAAAACACCACAAAAGCAGCCTAGCTATGTCATAGTTTTATCTCGTACAAAGTCATGTACAGTCAATAGTATTTAAGTAATGCTGGTACATTTGAATCAATACGAGTAAAAAAAAACAAATTGCAAACATGTTTTTTTTTTCTTTTTACCTCCACAACTAGTTTAAGCTAGACGGTAATTCAACCCGTTTGTCATCTCATCAGAGAAAAGCATTTGTAAGGGTAATTAAAACTGATTATCACTGTCCATTGTGGGCACAATGACCTCATTTCAGCTGGTCTGAAACAGCTGTGGGCTGAAACGCTGGCTATTCTCAGCTACTTAATTCGCTTTCGTAGCTCCTTATCCGATGCCTAGACTCACTCGGAAAAAGCTTTTTGCGCCCAAATTAATATTGCGTTATCTGGCTACGCTTTACCACTTTGCTTCACTTGTAAAAGCTTTATGAAATAACAAAAAGTTATTTATCTTTCAAGAAATAAGTTTACTCGATAAGGTTGTGTTAAGGAATAACTTAAGATCTAGAACGTCTAAAACTATGGTTATCATGGGGAAACATTCAACGAGGCTCAAGGCTATTTAAAGAGCTATGAAAAGACCTAGTTGTAGAAGTCAATTGGATCATATTCCGAATAATGTGCGACATGCTTGAATCAGGTTTGAGAAACCGATTCAAGGAACGAGGATGAAACCCACATCCATTAGCGTAGATGAAACTCACAACCATTAGCAAAGTAGGTACCTAAGTATTACTCTGACCAACTAGAAAGGTCCCAAGATCAAATCCTGCCGGAACACTCCTACTTTGTGTTCATTGTACCATTTGCGGCTAACTCTCCGGTGATGGAAAACACCGATATAAAACCCAAGCAACCCGGATAACGGCGCGGGCTCGCCCCTTATCACGTTGGGTTCAATTCCCTTATCGCGAAATGTGTGTGCCCCTGACTAACCCATAAGGGATATGGTCGTGAGGGTGTGTTATGTTAGAAAGGCGTTTTTTTCTATTGAATTCCTTTTTTAGCCATCATAACTAATTAGTCACTTAGTTGGCAATAAAATTTGAAGTCACACCGTTTAAGCAAATTCTATTTGTATAATATAATTTACCCTTAAATACAATTTACGCAGTTTAATTGTAAAAAGAAATGCATTTAAGTTAAACGCTATAAAGAAACGCCTTTGAGCAGACCAAGTGGTTAATATTCATCGTTACCAACTTATAATTGAGTTTTAAATCTAATCGGGTAAAGACTTTGTTAAAGGCCTTGCCAACCACTTCAAAACTTGTTTAATATAAACAAGAGGTTAATAAAAAGCTTGAGAAGGCCTATCCATTATTAAAACAAATTTAACTAACAGGCTCACTTTTTTAACGAAAAATGCGTAGTTATAATTCTCAAATCGTGAGATAATATTTTTAATTTATTATTTACTAGCAACCCGTCCCGGCTTGTACGGGTGCAATAGGATGTTATTAAAAATTAAAATCTTTCTGTTCAATCACTCTTAAAAAACGCATCAAATCCGTTTCGTAGTTTAAAAGATTTAGGCGAACATAGAGACAGAGAAAGCGTCTTTGTTTTATGCTACCTATGTAGTGATTGTACAAAAGTAAAGTACGTTAAGTTGTTGTACCTAATATACAGGGAGTCCAGATTAAAAAGTAATAGCATTGCTTAGCATCAGCAATCACTGTCATCTTGCTGCCGCTAGTTTTTCACGGGCACTACTTATACATTTTGTGATGCAATAATGTCATAAGTTTGTTTTTTAAGACCTATGAGCATGGTAAATCGTTAGCAAGAACTAGATAAGCATAGGCACTAAACAAGAACTTTATTCCTAATGCATTTTCATTTGCCTAGTTTAAAGTTAAATAAAAAGTATCATACAACTGCCATTCTGATGTCAGAATGGTCGTTGTATTGCCATTTTCAAAGCTATTGTTAACTTTTATAATATGCAAGTTTTGTAATATGCAACTATGCAAATCTTCCAGCTCTCGTTGCTCTGTGCCGTGCTTTGACAGAGTTTCGGTTTTATATTCAATTCAGTAACGTATGTTTCAAAACTGGCAACTAGGCACTAGCAGTGTGTCGTAACGAGGCAACTAAAACGTCACGGGAACAGCGCTCATTACTTGCCTTTACATATTGTTACGCAAATTCCAGTCTCACTCATATCAGAATACAATATAATATAAATATCTATATTTGCTCGTATGCATTGGAGCGAGCATATCACCCGCTCCCTAACTGGGAATAGATTTTATAACAAGAATAGCGTTTGAATTTCGAGACTCTGAATATCATTTTAAACAAAGACATGAGTTTGTCATTGTTGGGTGAGATGTTATTGTACTTCAGCAATAACTACTTAGAGGATAGCAACGCTATTAGTTGTGCAAATAATTCATTAATGAACACGCTAGAATAAAAAAGGGAACAAATCAGTTATAAAATACCTAGTTAGTTGGAATTAAATAAAAAGACGATGTCTTACTAAGAAGTTTCCCCATTTTCAAAAACAAAGCGTCCGAACGTCGGATGGAGTTTTCATATGCCCCAATCGAAACTACTAGTAAGCCCCTATAATGTAGTTAGCCGAATTTCAGATGTAGTCATAAACAGAAACAAAACAATAAAGAAGAGGAACCCAACACGCGAAGTAAAAGGTAAAGTAATAGTAGAAACGCCGGTAAGTTCCTCAAACATATTGAATCCATTATCAGTTCCCAATAAAATGCCGTCGGTAGTTAATTTTTTGGTTTCGTACTGAAAAGGTTTTCCTGTTTTATATGTGACTATTGATTTGCCGCTAATGTCTCTGCCTTTTACAAAAAAAATGCGAGAAGGTGAAATTGACCAGCACTTTCTCACCTGATGGGAAGCGACGATGCGGTCGACCATGAAGCATGCTTGTCTAGAAGAAACCTACCTACCTATACACTTTTTAAAAATATTAAGAGTGAATATACAGAGTGATTTGAAACTCAATGTCAAGCGCGCACGGGGCGATAAGTTAGGTTATATCAGAAAAATAATCATATTAGAATACATTTAGTAACTTGCTCCCATTCGTGTCTATTATGCATAGTTTCTGCTAGAGTATCTGTTAGGTTACCTAACAAGGTAGCTAATGCTCATCTCAGGATCTGCACGAAACGTTTTGATAGCTCATTAACGATTCAAACAGTAACTAACCCGCTTCCTGCCGCTCACGTAATCCCGAAGCACTAGCAGACTTGATAATGGGTATGTAGATTTAATTAAACACAGATTCAATTACTTCACAGACGTGATAGAGGAAGGCTTGAAACAATTCAACAAGTAGTTCACAATAAACACAAGGATTGAAATAATATTGTTGTCTATTTGAAACGGGTTATTCAATTCATCAAAATCTCGCCTGTGGTTACATATGTGACGATGTTGTCAATTTCTGATGTTACATTAGTAGGTGTATATTGGGAAGTATACTTCATTTTTTTCTTCACCACTCGCTCTCTTCGTTCGCTCATTCGAAAAAAATGAAGTACCTTCCCAATATACACCATTGGAGCACAAAATCAGAAATAAACCACCTAAAATATTTCAGATGGTTTATCATGAACGATGAACTTCAAACATGTTATGGAATTAAAAATTTTGATCAAAAAACCACTAACCGAAAGTTAAATAATTATTCGCTTAACAGTTTGCATGCACTGTCATCATTTCCTAGCCGACCCACGAGCGCTCGCGCTGACGTCGTGCGTCCGGTCTTGCGATATGACACCTCTACGCTACACATACCTAATGCACCGATTCCTGATTGTTTAACTAAATCGTTGAATGAAACTTGATACGAGTTCATTTTGGTGTAAGACGCAACATGATTATTCGAAAAGTGAATTATTATCGTCAATCATAAAATTAATAACAAATTCATAAAAAACATACCTGTGATTTTTTTCCCTTGAGATCTGGTATTTCACAAAAAACACAACATAACTACACTGATTGATAGATCATACATGGCGCTCTTAGATACCCGATTAGAATATGACGGCACCATGAAACTACAACGACCACAAGTGGTGGTTTCATGCCAGATTGGTCGTGCCGATACAAGTGATACTCTATTCAACCGCGTGTTATCCAGCAGCAACATAGTCAATAATCACATTTATGATAGTAAAAATGTCGGCACCATGAATCCTCGGTAATTCCATGATGGAACAGAGATTCATGCCTGATTGGTCGTACGGACAAGTTTGAATGCAATTTACCACAACTATGAGCATGGACGCGTTAACTCAAAAAGGTGTGTGGGAGCCGCGACGATCCCTTCAATACTGATGCAATGTATGAACAAGACCAGTAAATCGTAATTAATTAGTAACGCTTTTTGTTTCGGGTTCCGTATAATTGTTGTTAGGACAAAAGTTTATAAACATAATTCTACTAACTGGTTAATACGTTGGTGTAATGCTAAATACATTCAGTGAGGAACCTCATCATCTTCAATGATGCAGTAACAACCTTAATAAAAATCAAAATTATGATTATTTCGCATTACCATATAAATCCATATTAAGCATAACATTAGGAATCATATTTAAAATAGATTTTTTGCAAATAATACAATATAACTGTAAAAACAGAAATAAATGTCAATTAACTTAAAACAAATAAAAAACATATTTAAAATAATATTTGATAACTACTTATTAAATCTAATCAAACAGATAAAAGTCCGCTGTTTATTACGTAAAGATAGGAAGGAACCCTAATGCAATAATTAAAATAGATTTTTAAAATAAGTCATATCACTGTAATAAACAGAAATAAATATCAATTTACTTAGTAAGTAAGTAAGTAAACATTTATGCAGAATAAAAACTTAACCTATGAAACAATGGTATCAATACATTTACTTAAAACAAATAAAACTCATTTTAAAAAAATATCAAATAACTAATTATTAAATTTAATCAAACACAAAAAAGTCCGTTGTTTATTACGTAAAGATAGGAAGGAACCCTAATGCAAATGCAACACAAGCAGGTATTACTTTGAACAAACAAGTCACTACATTTTGCCAACGCTGCACTACCTTATCTGTAAGCTCGGTAATATGATTCAAGATTCAAGTATAGTCAACCACAATAAAAATGATTTTTACTTTCATAATTTGAACGTATTTCTAATTACTTAATTGTGTAATGGTTCAGAAGTTGTTTACTACAATAGAAGTCGCGGGTTCGATTCCGCACAGTACAAACATTCGTTTGCATGAACATGTCTGTTTGTATTGTTCTAGCTGTTTCCTATGTAAACAAATGATGTATTTGAAATATGTTTATCCTTTGTCTAGTGTCCCATAACACAAGCTTTAAGAAGTTTAGTTTATCACTAGACGCTGTTGTGTAGGTAGTGCAACTCTACACATGACATGTAATATCATTTAGGAATGGCTTAATGAACTATTACAAGGTTTTCGCCTTCCTCCGTTTTGCAGTGCCAGTTGCCACAAGTTTGGTTCAAAGTCAGTCAATTCAGAAAAAACTTTTTTTTTTTTAATTTTCCTGCGTCTGGGAGTTAGTTTGTTGGACTTACCATACACGGATATTCAGTTTCTTACTTCTGGACCTTAACGCTTACAAATGGCATGTTCCCTGACGCATGTATACACAAATAATTTTACGTTATTAACAGCGAAAAATGGGAATTTTCTATCGTTCATTAATAACAGCGCAACATTTTTTCTTCTAAATAAACTCAAGTCAACTGTACATAAGTACGTACCTTTCAGCCGACCTAGTTAGTGAATTAATATTTTATTTTTCACGAAATGTATTGACAAACCGAAATTTTTGCTGACAGCTTACAATTTTAGACAGTGTTAGCTAACCTTTTATTGGAAAGACTTTATAGGTCGTTTTTGCGATCACTTCCTAGTAAAATTGGAGTTTTACAGTAAAAATGTTATGCTCCTCTTTGTCTGAGTTTGCAATATTTTTGAATAAATTAGGAGCTATAGATCAATGAAAACCATAACATCAGTGACAGTGAGTGATCATCAAGGACCATCAAGAAGTTATTCAACGTTATTAGTGCTACAGCAAGAAAATTCAGCAGAAATCAATCATGTTCGTAAGTTTTATCTTCAATTTACTATGTTAAAACGATAAAGATTTTATTTTACATGTTTGTTTTTATTCTTCATATGATAGGTCTGACATCGAATGCAACTCCGAGGTTGAAGTTAAACGCCGGGCAGTGCACAAGCACTCAGAGTCTGACGCCGAGCCCTCCAAACGCCGAGCACGGAAGGCCACTCCAGCACTTTGCGATTCTGACGCCGAGCCCTCCAAACGCCGAGCACGGAAGACCATCCCACCACTTAGCGACTCTGAAGACGAGTGTGCTAAAAAACGGTGAGATAACGACCTGCATCTCAGTATTGTGACAAACAGTGAAGATTCTTATAACCACTTATAACGCTTATGTTTATGAACGTGAATACTTAACATTTGAACCAATACTTTTGTTTTCATTTTCAGGAGCAACAAGACGGCTGGGGCCAAGAGGAAGGCGAAATTTATAAAAGAACTTTTTTACACGGACGACGAAGTAAATAAGCGGTAAGTTTTATGTAAAATCATAGCGAGGAACGTAATGACCAGATCTTTTCAAAACAAATCTTTTTTAAACCAAACATTAGAAAATATTGACTTTATAAATTATGAACTCTATGTACCTTATACCTTTATAGTTATGTACGTGATACATACCTTTTTTTTCTCCTGATTACGTCAAAGCAAAGGAGGGTTATGATTGTTTGGTACCTAGCAAACTTATTAATTAAATAATCCACGAAGCATAGTAAGTAATAGTTTCTCATCTAACTTAATCATTTCAGTTCCAGTAAAGCGGCTAAAAGACCTACGAAGCGCAAGCCAGCTGAAGGCAGCGTACCGAAGCGAGCTCGGTCTGATGGATGGTGTCTGGACTTAGACGACGAGCCGGAGATCGTCGTCAACCGCACGCGCGCCGCGCCTTCCCTGCAATCCGTGCTCACGCGCCGCGTGGCGGATGGTAACCTACGTCATACCGCTGACCTATCCGGCGATCTGTTCGTGGAGCTCCGACTCTATAACTCAGCGGACATCAAGTCGATACCGGCGAGAGATCGCTGGCAGAAGGCGGTATTATCGCTTAAATATAGAACCGATTCTGACGCTGAACAGCTGGACTTGCTGCGCAAGTTTGTCAAGCGAGCACGCGCGGATTTTACCGACGAAGGACGGTTTTTTGTCGATAACAAAAAATAAGTTATCATCCTAAACATTAAGAAATAAGAGTCCAATCTATTTTAGTTAAATTTAAATCAATCTTTTCTTTTACATCAAGTAACAATGTCAAACAGATCGATATATTGTTCCGTTTGTAATATTTCTGTTAAAAGCAAAGCGTTTTCCGCTCATCTTAAGAGTACAATACATAAAAATAACTCTGCTATTGAAGAAAGCGATGGTATTGAGAAAATAGGTAGTGCTTTCCGCAGTCGCATCGCAGCGTACAGGTTGTGTGGTGATGCGGGGAGCGCCGTGCAGGCGCCGGCCTCGTTCATGCGCAGCTTGCGCGCGCGCGCCGCTCAGCTGCTACGAGCGCGCCAGTTAACTTATGATAGCATCAAAGTTAACTTTGAATTATTCGCTGAATTTCTTTTAAGATCGAATGATTCTAACAAGTCCGAAATAAAGTCATTTGCTACGGAAAACATTGTAATAAATAATAGTTTTGATTTTGAAGAAGTTTTCTCTCAAGTTATCAACGTGATTACTTCTAAAGTAGACGAGTTTGAAGAACGAGATAGCGGTTGGTTATTTTTACGTAATTGTTACTTAGAAATTAACATTAATAAGTACAATCCTCTGAGAGCATCTAGATTCATTGATTTGCCAAAAGCATTGAAACTCAAACGCGCATGTGTTAACATTCAAAATAAAGATGAGTTCTGTTTTTTATGGAGCATAATGGCAGCTTTATTTCCTGCAGACAGCAACGGGCATCGAACATCTTCTTATCCTCATTTTAAGAGCGTGCTCAATGTAAATAAAATGTCGTTTCCGGTTAAGTTTCCCGACATAAAAAGATTTGAGAAAAATAATCCTAATATAAGCGTTAATGTATATGGACTCAAAAACAAAACAAATGTTGTTGGACCATTGTACCGCACGTTGAGTAAAAAAAGCAATCACATAAACTTATTGTACATAGAAAGAGGTAATCTTTCACATTATTGTTTGATTAAAAACCTAAGCCGCTTAATAAGGTCGCAAGTAACAAAACATCATGGTCAAATATTTTTTTGTGACGACTGCATGATATTTTTTCAAAACGAACGTAAATTAAACGCTCATGTGTGCGGTGGGGTTGCGACTATTTTGCCAAAGTCGGGTACATTTATTCAATTTAAGAACTATGAGAAAATGCAAGACATGCCTTTTGTAATTTATGCTGACTTTGAATCTTTATTGCAGCCCAGTCCTAACGAACCCAGTTCCAGTTCAACGAAACTGTTTCAAAAACATGTACCGGCTGCGTTTGCGTATTATGTTGTTTGTTCTTATAATAGTTCTTTAAATCGATACGTAACTTATCGCGGTGAAGATTGTGTTGAAGTTTTCATAAATAACCTAAAAAAGGATGTATCTCAAATTTTACAAATTTATAAAAATACAATTCCTATGAAAAAACTAACCACACAAGAAGTTTGCGCATTCAAGGAATCAAAAGTATGTTATTTATGCAGTCAATTATTATTCGATGATAAAGTTCGGGACCACTGCCACTTGACAGGCAACTATCGCGGTGCAGCTCATTCTTACTGTAATCTTAACTATCGTTTACCACAATTTGTTCCTGTCTTTTTTCATAACTTGTCTGGCTACGACAGTCATTTATTTATAAGTCAACTGGGACAAACATCAGGACCAATAAAAGTTATAGCTAAAAACAAAGAAAATTACATATCATTCACTAAGTTTTTTACAACACATGACAATAAACATATGGCGGTTCGTTTCGTTGACTCTTTTAAATTTTTGGGAACAAGCCTAGAAAAACTTGTATCGAATCTAGATAAGAAAGATTTTATTCATTTGCTTAATTTTTTCCCAGAATCTGAGAGGTTCGAATTGTTAAGACGGAAAGGCGTGTATCCGTATGAATACATGTCTACCTGGGACTCGTACAAAGAGAAAAAATTGCCTCCACAGCAATGCTTCTATTCGAGCCTTAGTGACACTACTGTTTCAGAATCTGACTATAGCCATGCTAAACAGGTCTGGAATGAGTTCAATTTAAAAACTTTGGGTGAATACACAGATTTATATTTGAAATCTGACGTTTTGTTACTAGCAGATGTATTTGAAAAGTTTCGTTGCACTTGTAAAACAAATTACAAGTTAGATCCTTCATTTTATCTGACAGCTCCTAGTTTGAGTTTTGACGCAATGCTCCTTAAAACGAATGTAAAACTTCAGCTAATTGATGACTTAGAAATAATTCGATTAATACAGAAAGGTATTCGCGGGGGAGTATGTTTATGTTCTACGAGGTATGCGAAAGCAAACAATAAATACTTAACAAATTATGAAACGTCATACCCCGATAACTTTTTATTTTACATAGACTGTAATAATTTGTACGGCTATGCGATGTGTTCTTATTTACCTCATTCGGATTTTAGATTATTGAATGTTTCAGATATTGATCAAATTGAAATCCTTGAAACACCCGATGATTCCGAAGAAGGGTTTATTTTAGAAGTTGATTTAGAATATCCCGAGAATTTACATGACCTGCATAATGAATTACCATTTTGCCCACAAAAATTTTCACCACCAGGATCTAAAACTCCAAAATTAATACCGAACTTATATGACAAATTTAACTACGTTATCCATTATGCGCATTTGAAAACGTGTTTATCACATGGTTTGAAGCTCACAAAGATTCATAGAGTAATTAAATTCAGACAAAGCCCTTATTTAAAACAATACATTGATTTGAATACAGAGTTACGAAAAAAGGCAAAGTCAAGTTTCGAACAGGATTTTTTTAAGTTATTAAATAATAGCATTTTCGGCAAAACTTTAGAGGACACCGAAAAAAGGCTTGATGTAAAACTAGTCAATCAGTGGGTTGATACAAAAAATAGAACGAAAAAAATGGTCACTGCAGAACAACTAATAGCGAGGCCTAATTACCATAGTTCTACCATTTTTTCAGAAAATTTTGTGGCAGTTCAGTTGAAGCCAGAATCAGTTGTACTTGACAAACCTATTTATATTGGATTTACGGTTTTAGAAATTTCCAAAAGCCACATGTATAATTTCCATTATTCTGTAATGAAACCATTTTATGGTCGTAATTTAAACCTTTGTTACACAGATACAGATAGTTTTTTGTACTCGGTGAAAACTAGTGATATATATAAAGATCTGAGACACAATTTTCAAGGATATTTTGATACAAGTAACTATGAAGAAAATAATACGTACGGTATTAAACGCGAAAATAAAAAAATACCTGGATTGTTCAAAGATGAACTTGGCGGACATCTTATTACAGAATTTGTTGGTTTAAGATCAAAATTATACTGTATCAAAACTGAAACCAAAGAAATTAAGAAAGCTAAAGGTATTAAAAAACCTGTAGTCAACAAACTGTTTTTCAAAGACTATCATAAAGCTTTGTTGGAAAAGGAAATAATTCGCAAAAGAAACATTGTTTTCAAATCTATCAAACACCAAATATTCACTCAGTGTGTTGATAAAGTAGCCTTATCATCTAATGATGATAAACGTATCTTATTAAGAAACAATATAGACACATTAGCATGGGGACATAAATCTAGTACCTTTTAATTTAGCTACAATAGATTGGACTAGTTAAGTCAAGTATCTAGTTTTAAGTTTGTTGTTATGTTAGATTTAGACCACGTAAGATTGTATGTTAAGAATAATTGTGTTTAGTTGTTTAATAAATATTTCACCAATTTTTTTGTTTCATTGCTGAACTCAAACCCAGGTTTGAATTGCCTACTTAATTAGTTCATAGCTACTGCTCAAAAACCTATACAACATAAGTAGTGCACACGTGATGATTTCTGCAAGTTTCAACCTGTTATGATTACCTAAGACTACGAGGGTTGTCAGTTACATATTATGAAAGTTAAAAAAATATTTTTGATAATGTTGTTTTAGTTTCAATACGTTAATTACAGCTCATACTTGCCAAAACTTGTTTTATGAACATCATCAAACTATCACAGTGCGTATCGAGCTGTGATATAAGAGAGTCAATTATAATATAGTAGGTCACCTAACAACAGGATGATTGTTACTATAAATTATAATTCGAACCCAAACTAACTGCAAGACGATAAGATTTTATAATCAACTTTAAAAAGGAGTAGGATTTAATACATTACAGATAAAATCATACATTGTAAAATGTGGATTGACAGCCCTGCATGTTCCATTTAAAAGTGTTTAGCTTGTAAAATTTTAAAACTATGCAAAACTATTTTAGTGAGGTGTTGGTCATGTCATTCTTTTAGTTTCTGAGCTCGAGTGAAGTGGTGTGCTATTTACTTATCTGTAAGTATACTATTTTTTAGAAAATTGTTTGAAAGTTACATTTGTACAAATGATTGATAATATGTATTACTGTTTTTTGTTACAGAAAATGTCTGAATCCGACATCATGTTCAGTCAGTTCGCACAAGATCCCTTCTCAACTGCTAGTGCGTTTCGGCAAGCTTGTCCTGAACTTTATCGGTCTAGCCCTGCACCCAAAGAGAGGCAAGCGAAGCGGAAGAATCATAAATGCAAGAAGAACCGACTGCGCAGAACCTCCTACGTGATTAATAATGAGCATCAGCGAGGAATACGCCTTATTAAAATAAAAGTGATAGATATAAGCGGTGAATCTCTCAACAAATCGGACATTGAATGTGATGAAGATAATGTAGTGTTAAGTGCACAATATATTGTGAAAGAACCGTTGGATGACATAATGGACGAAACAGAAACAGTGATTAAAAAAATAAGTAGGAAAATTAGTGATAATAATAATTATTAGCTTTAAACTTTATTTTAGATATAAGACTAGTTTTAACCTGTACACTTGTATAAATATCAGAAATATTATTAAAATAAATACGTCATGTGAAAAACTGTGTTTGTTATTTTTTACTTATTATTTAAATTCGTTAGGTAGGTAGAATTAAATAAAACTATGCATTGATCATATTTAATGTTATGTATATTCACAATTACTTAATCAATAAATTATTTAGTAAAAACAGTCAAGTCAAATAATGAGTATCCATTCAAAAAACACCATTTTTTAATACACAAAGCACTTCTTAAAGCACATTTATTTTTGTGAACCAAGCAATTAAACATATTAGTTTTGTACAGGTCATTTAAACTATTAAGATTAGGTATACCTGTATAACTTATATCTACAATATTATCATGACCACACAACTCTGCCACCCATTTAATCTTTTCTTCACCTTTTACAATAATTTTCATGTCTTTCAGAAGAGGCTTGATAGTTCTATGAAATTCTTGAAAATCGATGTACCCTTCACTCCATTGGTAACCTCTGTTTCTTTCTATCCATTTAACATGTCGTTTCTCTTCCTCAGTTAATTTAGTAAATGGATATGGAGGTTTGATTAAGAATGTTTGAGTAAACTCCAGAGTTGCTATAACGAATTCTTTTACTAAAAATTCATTTTTACGGTTTTTGAATCCTTGCAAATCCACAATCACTGTATCGTTATTCATGATAATTTCTTCACAATATTGCTCAAAGGTTTATACTCAAATACACAATCGTTCAAAATTAGACAGTATGCAGCTGTCTGATCTGGTATTTCTTGATCTGTTTCAATTTCAACTCTTACGTCTATCGATCCTTTTAACGTCTCGTGTTGGCGTGAACAGTCGATTACAAACATAGGAGCAATGTCTCTGAATTCTTTCATGCTCATCAACGGCTCTGGTCGGCGTCCGTAGTAAGACTGTTGGAATCTAGCGTACTGCTCATATAATAAACTAAATTTATCTTCTGAAAAGTTGATGTTTAAACCTTCATAAGGATAATACGATGAATTCAAAAATACTTTAACATCACGCACGTGACAGTGGTCAAATTCAGCCATTGAAAGGGCAGCGTTATGTTTACGGTTGGTTTGCATTGCAATAACAACGAACCGTGGTTTTTCGATTTGTGATGAAGTTTTTATCGACCAAGTATGCTTACGTGTCTTAGGTAGTAGTGGATATTCGTATAGATCCCAATTACGATACGCGAGTTGAATAGCTCGATCTTTCTCTAAATGTTTTAGCAAATTAATTCTTTCCCGATCAGACACTTTGATGTGTGGAACTCGCCAAACAATTTTATTAATTACAATATCGTCGACAACTTCTCCTGCATTTAATTTGATAGAATTGAGATTCGTATTGCTCCTAAGCAACACCAACTCATGTTTACAGTTTATAATAATTTTTTCATAATCTTCAGCGAATCCTAAAATTTTGTTCAACGGTATGGATGCTGAAAATGCTCCACTATCAGTGTTATTCGATCCTGTAGTTGACCACCCCCAAACTCGACCACACTTGGATTCATCACCATTTAAAGATAGGTAAGATTTGATAGTTGAAGTAACACCAGCATTTTTAATTTTATCTATTTCTACTCCGTTCAATTCATATCTTATATCTTGAAACAGAAATAGTATCGGATTATTAACGAAATGAACATTTGTTATTTTTGCTTTAGTGGTACTGTTAAACACATTCACTTTTCCCTCTATGTATAAACTACTTAGTGATGGCAGTACATACAAATCTTGTTGGTTGATAGGAATTCGTATTTCATCATTTTTGTTGAAACTTGACACATATGGTTTGTATGAATGATACTCAAAACTTTCAATACTGGTATCGTATGAAGCTTGTTGTGATATATTTAAAATATTCATTTTATCAAGCCTACTAATTTAAGAAACTCCTTATTACTTTTAGTAAGCTTATTCTTTAGCTGAATCGGTGTGTCTTTGCGGGATGTTTTTTTAGAACTGAATTGAACACACGATGTAGACGGGTTTTTATGGAAATTTAACATTTTTTTCTGAAATGTAAATAAAGTTGTACTTCTTCACCTCGTAAGTTTATCTCTTTATTTTCAGCGTCCAACAACCTTATATTAATAGCGCTAATAGAACTTTGGTTTACCGGAAAGTAAATTAAATTTTTAGGTATTTCAATTATACGATAACCGGGTGGTACATTAGGCACGAATTCGTAAATAATATGACTTCCTTTTCCGTTTACAAAAGAACCACTGACAACATCGCATTCGATCCTTACGATGGTTGTTGATAGAATGTTGACAGGATATTGTGAATCAGTTCTTATATTTGCGTTTATTGTTTGTTGACCGAAACCTAAAATTTGTCCCAATGATTCAGCTTTATCAAAATAAATATTCTTGGAGCAGAAAATATTCGTTTTTAATGTATTGTTATTGCATGTTAATGTTAACACGGTATGTTTAATATTACTTTTCAAATAATCGCAAATATCTTGAAGCTCATAAGACCCTTCAGGAATTTTGATGACTTCATTTTCCCCATAATAAAACTTATTGTTCCTTTCATCTATATTGGGAATAGAATTGAAGGTTGAAAATGACAAAAGTCCGCATTCGTAATCTCCTCGAAGTTCCAACGTAGGGGAATAGTTTGTGCTCAAGGAGGCTCCGCTTCCAGTTATAGATACAGTAAAAGACATGTTTGAACTGATACTTTTATTTATTTCACACAGTATTTAAATGTTTTTCCAATAATTCCTCAGAAATTTTAAACATAAATGACCGCAGTTTGTAGTGCCAAAGGTTTGCTGTCGGTCAAAGTTATAGTTTATAGATAAGTTACTCATGTATTTAACAAATTCTAGAGGAGGCTTCAAATTGCCAAAACTATCATAATACTCTACGTAATTATTGTGCTTCACGAAGGCCACCCAATGCGTGCCGGGGTTTTTATTGCTGTCTAAATTCAATATTCCACATTCTATATTTTTGGGTTTCAAAGGTAATGTATCTCTCATGAAGACTCCACGAAAATAGGGAATATCATAGGCATGTTCTAATATATCTATGTTGGTGAGAGCACGTTTGGGTAGCCGCTTAATTAGTTTTTTGATGGGTTTAGATATAAACCAGTGCCAGTTTTATGAGGTTTAATATATAACCCTTTCCCGATAGAAACAGCTTCCATCATTCGGTTGTGTCTTTCAGATTCCTGAAGACTTTTTTGTGCAGCTTTGGAATCGTTAACAGCTTTAGCTATACCAGCTGCCCCTCCAGCTAGTGAACCTAAAGCTGATAACCCTGCGAATATAGGAATAAGTGGTAAAAGCCCTCCGCACTTTGGAAGAGGAATGCAACGCGGCAAACGTATTCCTTTTTTATTACTAAATAATTTTTTTGCAGCTGCATAGGCATATTTAATGGCAGTGTGACTGTCTTTGGATTTGATTTTTTTTAACCGTGATTTAATTTTCCTAACACCCTTTTTGAATGACTTCATACCACTACCAGCCCTAATTTTTGCGTTCATCGCTTTTTTCACAACCCATGATGCAAGTTTTTCTCCTTTTCCGGCATCTTTCGAGTTCAACCTTCTCTTTGCCATATTCAACAGTTTTAAGTCAGCTATCTGTCGAGCACGCGAATCTTTGTTAATATAGGCAATGTCGTGGTGCATGCAAGCTTCATCCAATTTGTTCACCCCTCGATCACCTCTAATTAATCGTTTCTGAAGTTTCGTTCCGGGCCCACAAAATTGATACCCAGGTAAATGTAGTTCAAACGGTAAACGATCTATCAAGTTATTAATTATACCACTGCCTTTCTTCATCGATAGGCAAAAAGTGAGATGATAGCACAAATTATTTTATTTATATACTATGAAACTAAATCACTTTTTTTAACCCAACTGTTGTCTTCATCACTCAAGCCTAGCCATTTTACATAAATTTTGTTTCCTTTTTTCTTAATAATTTTCTCAATAAGGTAAATTTCCGGCACCTTGGTTTTCTGTAATTCGTATCCATAAAAAGAACCTAGAATATTTTGTTTGTGTTTGTCTTGTATTTGATACGTTGGGGGACTAGTTTGATTATCTTTTACTATGAGAAATATTTCGGTTGACCAATTAGGAGTGTAACCCTTGTAAAAATCTCCTTTGTGTTTACTTATACGTACACAATCACCAACTTGAAAAGTTTTTCCTCGTCGTATCTTTGACTGTTGGGATTTGATTATATTAGACTTTACTAGAATCTCATTCGATTGATTTACATCGATTGGTTTAAATTTAGTTATGCGATGTAAAGTACTGTTATAATTCTCCACAGTGATGTCTAAATTATTTTGAAACCATTGATAGTTTCCATATAGACTGAAAATTTTGTAAAGGTGAGATTTAAGAGTTCTTATCACACGTTCTACTATGGAGGCTTTCTTTACAGAGTACGTAGAATAATGATTTATTTTATGCCTTTTCATCAACTGCTTAAAATAATCATTATAAAACTCTGTACCCAGGTCAGTTTGTAAATTTTTAGGCTTTCTTCTTGTCTCTGATAGTATACTGCACATTGCGTCCGTTACACACTTTTTTGATTTTGACTTCAACGGTTTAACCCAAACGTATTTCGATAAAGTATCAATAACTACAAGAACATACTTGTGTCCGTTATTATACGACGAATATTTTTGAAAATCCATGAGGTCAGCTTGCCATAAATCATCCATTCCTTTGATAATCGTATGCCGACGACAAAAATTCCTTCTCGCTGCTTTGTGCAACTCATGAACTAAATCTTCTTTACTCATTTTGAGTAGGTTTTGGTGAAATCATGAGATCAACTTCTTTTTTAGTGTAATACAATGTATTCAAATTTTCAACAGTCAGTTTTTCTAGATTATTTAGGTATTTTTTAACATTACTTTGAACTGTTTTTATTTCTTGTTTTAGTTCGTGAATACATTTATCAACGTATTCTTTACTTACAGCTTCATCGTCCTTCTCGGGAAGTGACAGTCCTTTCAATTTCGATAATTTTAAATCAAAATCTCCTGCTTCGGACCTTATTAATGCATCTGTAATAATATCAGCATTTAAAGATTGTCGTAAACGCTTATGAACGTGATGACCGAATTTGTCTACATTCATTATCGTCTTGTCGGCTTCTCTAGTGCAATGGTACTGCCCGGTCCACCAGATGGAAGCTTTATATATTTCTTGTATTTGATAATGCCAGCTTCATGCAATTCTTCGATTATTGCATAAATTTCATTTCTTACTCCTGTGTTACCAGCTGTCCATGAAGCCAGTAAAAGTTGTAATCTTTCCACTAACTCATTAGGATCGTTCCAGTAAATCAAATCAGTATCATTCTTAACTTCTTTTAATATATTTACCCCTTCTCCTTGCGGAAGACTTTCAACACTACTGGTATGATTTCTTGAGAACTTGAATAACGGTTTAATAATATTCATGTATTTAAAACCTTTATTACTGTTTATGGGTTTAGAAGGATTGCAATGACGTTTGTGTGCATTAGTATCAATAAGTAATAATCTGTAATTTTGCAAGTCCTCGTCTGTAACGTTTTCTAAATTTGGTACCTTTTTGTACAGTAATTCTTGAAGCCCTATGGTTTTTTTCAGGCTACGGTTTCCAATTTTCAATATTCTGTCGTCGTCATAAACACGAGTTTTGCCAAGCCATAATTTTCCTCGCTCATGTTTAACACCATAAGGTATATCTTTCATTACTTCAGATGACACGGACCAAGATAGAGAATCGTTAGCAATACTTGGTGATGACTGGAGAGATTTAAATGAGTTCTCATTAACATCATGATCCTCTGATGGGGATGTAGTAAGAGTCTTGTTAGAAGGCATAAAAATCTCATGATCTGTGATTTCCCCATCAGAGACAGGTTCTTCAACATTTTCGGAAGAGGTACTTGATGACTCGCTCTCGCAATATTTGGTTCTTTTCATTAAATGGTTCACTGGCGTTGATTCTTCATGTTTATATTGTTTATTGTCATCTTTTTTACTTGACATTTGGTTTAGGGGGTTGATAATGGGTTTGAATAATGTTTCGAGGGCTATGTCATTTGTTCTTTTGTAATCTTTCATAATATCCACCTTTCTTTTCACAGCTGCAGCAGACTTTACAATTTGTTCTTTGAGATTTCGTTCCATCGTTAAAGACTCCACACTGACTGACAATCTTAATCAAACTGAAACATCAGTAACCTAGCAACTATTTAAAAAGATTAGTCTACTTCTATGAATGTATCGAAGTTCAGCCGGTAACATCCTTTGTTTCGTTCACAGTCCTTATTTATAACTAAATAGTTGAAAGGTTTTCTCCAAACAGTGGAGCACATTTCACGAAACTTACACCATGACATATCAGAGCCTACATGTTCATCATAAACGTGTTTAAGGTTTACATCATCTTGCTTAAATAATATGATAAGATTAGAATTGTCTCTCACTAATTGTTTGGGTATTTTGGTGTAAGTTTGATTGATATAAAAACAGTCAATATTTCTATGGCGACCCATTGCAAAGTAATCTCGTATATTATTCTGATTTTCACAAGCAACGTCGTCGAATATGATAATTGAGTTTGGTAATGCTTCGTGCGGACTCAAGACCGCATTATTATCATTGTATTTGTAATAAGATATGTCTGCCACCTCATTCAACACGTTCTCCAGGAAGATGTATTTTGGTTGATATAATGATTTCGAGTAGACATAAAGGTTACAAAAACGTGGACCGTCCTGGTGTAGTAATAAACTCAGGACCAAGTTTGTCTTTCCGCAGTTGGAAGGACCACAAACGATGCTGCGTATTGTGTTTGGTAGTAAAGGACCATGTCGCTTAGTTTCTGTTGATGACGTAGAAGGACAGATGCATTCCAATTGCAATGAATCTTTTTGCTTCAGGAACTTCATTTTTGTTGAATAAATTTGTCTGGCAAGTTCCACGGGTTTCATAAAAATGACTACTTTTAATGTTGTCACAAGTTATAAACCATTTAAAACGGTTTCATGAATGCTTTATGCTCTTTTCATCAGATTAGACACTACAGGATTGAAATTTCAGAACAAAATCGATACGTTTTTACTAATTAATGGTGTATATTGGGAAGGTACTTCAATTTCAGAACAAAATCGATACGTTTTTACTAATTAATGGTGTATATTGGGAAGGTACTTCATTTTTTTCGAATGAGCGAACGAAGAGAGCGAGTGGTGAAGAAAAAAATGAAGTATACTTCCCAATATACACCTACTTACATTGTAGGTATTTCGAATACTGTCTGCTCAGTTTCACTTTATTTGTTTTTTTCAGGTTACAATTGTTTGACCCTGTCGAATGGTCTAAAAGAATTGTATTTTATAACTAATGAGTATTGATCATAATCTCACCTAACGGTGAATTGGCTGACTAGTTCCATTAAAAGAATATTGTAACTGACGGAATAAGGCCAGAAATTCATCACTTACAATTTTTTTTCATCAATGAAACTGACGGCTGTTGGGGCAAGAAAGTCGATACTAGATTATAAAATTAGCACACGGCGTGTGACCCTGGCAAAGCGTCGAGGCAGCCCACCTTCGGAAGGAAGGATGACCTAAAAGAGGTCGCAGGATTTCGATGATTGCAAGCCGCCAACAACTGGCTTGGCTAGAAAACCAGCTTTCGTTTGCAGGACATCTTTTGACTTCATATGATGATATGGAATGTTATCTACATTTATTTATTTATTAGTTTGTCCACAAAAAGGCAATTACAATAGACAATATTTAGGACAGTAAAAGTACAGGTGAGCTTATCTCTAAAAAGAGGTTTCTTCCAGCACACCAAGGTGACAGGATATGTAATTAAGTGAGACTCAAGACAACTGCGTACAAAACCAAAAGCTGAATTGCTAATACATCGAAATATTATGGATTCATCAGATGAGTGACCCTTCAAGACAACTAAACTAAAAAGAAGTCTAAGAAAATTAAATAAACATGGAAGTATAATATATGAATACATAATAATTATAACAATCGAATACATACTTTACCTACTGATACAATATAATACATACGAATACAACTACACTATACGTTCGTATTATGTTGTTTGCTACTCAAGCGATTTGTAAAAGATGTTCCTTTGAAGGTAGCTACTCGTACATGACTTTTTTGAACGGAGAACATGTCACTGTGAGTTTTGTATAGATGATGCCCTCATTTTCGGCCAAAAATACTTTCTCTTTAACCTCGAACATAAAACATCTAAATTATCACGCAAGGCGTGGAAAATGTCGTCTTAACCCAATAAAAGGCTCGCTCTTAGCCATCAAAAGCCTTTATCCTGTAACCAAATTTTCGCATGAGCGAGAGGCAAAACGAGCAGACGTGTCGATGACAGGATAACGTAGCGTTCAGCGGAGCGTTCAGCGGAGCGTTCAGCGGAGCGTTGAGCGTAGCGTTCAGCAGAGCGGTGCGGGCCGCGTGACGCGAATCACAGAAACATTGTAGCCATTATAAGGAGTAGCATTTAAGACTAATAGGCCGATTAGATGGATAGGTATTCTTTAGTGTACTAAACCTTTACAGTAGTACTAAGTTATACCAATGTACATGTGTGTCTACCGATTAGTGAAGAATTGATGATTAAACGAACTTACCTTAAGTGAAGTTCTATCATAATTATATGAGTCGCTGCATCCGAAGGGATTTTATCACAAGGTAGTACATTTCTTCATGTACCAGGCATCAACACGTTTTAGAGCTGGTATCACTGAAACAGAAAAAAAACAAATTCCCTCCCTACGGTAGGTGCGTCGCTCTGACAGGTGACAAGTTCATCATTCTTTTAGAGACAGATTTCCCTAAAGTTACTCGGGTCAGTTACCAAAGGGTATGATGGTAACTATGGGTAGGGTGGGAGCTAAAATCCCTTCGGATGCAGCGACTCATATAATTATGATAGAACTTCACTTAAGGTAAGTTCGTTTAATCATCAATTATACTTCGTCGCTGCATCCTCGGGATTTTATCACAAGGTAGATGTTTAGAGGTCTAGGGAAATCAATATCAAGGATTTACTAAATTGAATTTGATACCAAATTTTATTTTTGATGTGAAATAGGTAACGTTTATTATAACTTTACCTGTTTACTATAAAAACGCAACAAAATTAAGGACCAATGACCAAAAGTCAAAAGATCATCGCAGCTTCAGTATTATGTTCCAAGATGAATATATATTAAGATAACTTCATGTTATAAATATGCTTTGCATAATAATTAATATTAATTTAAGCAATGTTAATTAAAAAAACTTAATGGTAACTGTATGAACTTTGCTGTTACCACACACAAGAACCGGTATACATATACCACCCAATAATAAAAACTAATTTACTCGAATATTTAATCCATAGTAAATTCGGGATCAAAGAACGACGTCTATTGAAACAGGTTAGCAGCTTGAGCTGCAACTTTTCCGTTAATATTTTCGTAATAAATGTAAAGTAAGGTGGTACATAATTATATACAAGTACACTGGGCAGTGGTTTATTACAACAATTTAAATGCCCAGCATTGTATGTGCTCGTTGTGTGGGTGACACATAATTAGTCACCTAACTTAATTCAACTAAAGCTGTTGTTTGGAAAACCTATTCCCAAATAGAACCCAACGGCAGTGGGTACTAAAGTAAGTTAGTTAGTAACTTACTCTCCTAGTTTTTGCTAATAATATTTCTTAATGTAAGTATGTTGTCTACTGCACAGAGTAAGCAGACTTTAGAATCCGAAAGAATAATAACCTAAGCATAATAAGCTTTAGTTTTTATTATTTTTCTTAAGAGTTTCTATGACTCTCATTGATTGAAATGTCCTTCCAAGATAGAAACTACACAAATGACCTAGTCAATGCAGCTGGCCTATGTTTTTAATCTAATAACCTAACTGAGGTATTATTACTTAGGTAATTTATGCCACTCTGGTGAAAGCTGGGGCGTTTTGTAAGGATGAGACGTCTTACTATTCTTTATGACAATGTTTTCGTGAGTGGAAATCGTCTATTTTTAACTATCGCTATGCGAATAATATCCGTAACACTGTAAGAAGGTAGGTACCTACAGTTCCCTGTTGGTACAGTTAAGGTTAGAATTGCATTAAGATATTCTACTGACTTCTCTCCTTAAATCTTCTTACTGTGAATTTCTTATTAAATGTCAAATCTTGTTTGGCTTGGTACACTACTAAAGTGTAAACTAATGAAGGAGCTGTTGCTTATGCGAAGGTGTTATTTTTCATTAAATTATTATTGTGATTTCAGTCGAATCAGTTGCGTGAGAATAGTCTCACGAAAAACTTAACTTATAACCTATTGCGGTCATTTTAAAATGAAAGACCACGATGTCTTCTACTCGTGAGTGCGTATGCAACAAATTCTTAATGGTAGGTCACCTACCTACATAATATCAAATACTAAAACTATTAAATTGTAATTTAGCATCTGATTGCAATTAATTTCTTAATCAACAAACCTTGCCAGATGCGAACAATAAAAGCTAAAACTACTTCCTATAAATTGGTAATCTGCAAATCATTACCAAACATTTTTGTCTTTAGGTATATGCTGTCAGAGTATCTGCAAATGACTAAGTACTAGTCTTACTGAAATCGAGACAAGATAAACATCTTTTTCCAATACATTTCCTGTATTCAGAAATGCGATCAATGTGAGATGGTTTTAGTTCAATTTATAACTTTTAATCCCAAGTCAAAACCAGTCATGGCTTGGATATGGTTATCCACTATACCTATTGATTGATTTTGTTATTTCAAATAATAAACACAGAATCGAGGTATTAAATCAAGTCTACATTACAAGTTGTGCCTATTGAACGGCTAAAACAGCAGTTATACCTTTAAAAATTATCTACTCAATCGTTAAATGACAAATTTAACGCTTGCTGAATTATGAGTAGTCACTGATGTTTGCTAAACGGCAAAAGTGTAGCATTTTGCATATAAAAGAAATCCGTGTGCGTAGCACACCACTCAACAACAAGTAAATCAAGTAGATACATGTATGCATATACATTTAAAAGACGGCTGTGTTTATGTACTTACACCATTATTAAGTGTTGTTATTCAACTTGTTATTGTTAAACGCGTGGCTGCATTAAATACTTACTGTGTTAATTATTAGGTGGATTAGGTTTATCGCTTCATAAGAATAAACTATTAATAATAAAGAATTTAAGTGTCTCTTCAATTCATGTTGTTTCAAATGCTTTTGCTTATTTATTATATTAAAATAAACTACTATATAAAAATAAGTCGGGTTTTCCTTTATGACGCTATAACGCACAGACCGATTTCCACGGTTTTGCATTCGTTAGAAAGGTCCCGCGCTCCGTGAGGTTTATAGCAAAGAAAATTCAGCAAAATTTCAACAGAAAAGCGGGAAAATCTTTTTTCCCATACAGCTAAGGCCACGCGGACGAATTTGCGGGCGGCTGCTAGTCATAGATAATTATTTCTTGAATAATAAAGGAAATTTTGGAAAACTTACATGGGTTCGCTGCCACCAGGTAAGGTTATCAAACCATCAGCAAGGTAAGATACAGAAAAATACTGGTAAGGCTAGGTTGTTTAATACATACCTGACTTTTCATAATCACTATGAAAATACTTTTCATTTCATTTTATTTGATTTTATTTCATTTTTTATTTCATTTTATTTCATTTTATTTCATTTTATTTCATTTTATTTCATTTTATTTCATTTTATTTCATTTTATTTCATTTTATTTCATTTTATTTCATTTAATTTCATTTTATTTCATTTTATTTCATTTTATTTCATTTTATTTCATTTTATTTCATTTAATTTCATTTTATTTCATTTTATTTTATTTCATTTCATGGGCCATTCACGGATTGAATATAGGCCCTTAATTCAGATATTGCGATATCGTTACCGTCATGTTGACTCACGGCCAACTCCCAGGTTTGTTCCCATGTACAGATCAAGCTATTAAGTCTCAATTTTGAGATCATTTTTCTGTATTTATATGCCTTCGTGATGACTCGCGGCCAACCCCCAGGTTTTTATTATACCTTCGTGATGACTCTCGGCCAACCCCCAGGTTTTTACAATACCTTCGTGATGACTCTCGGCCAACCCCCAGGTTTTTTAGGAAGTAAATAAATAAAAAAAATAATAATTAGGCACCGGTACTCACCGGGATGGTTTTCGGCGTCGGCCTCTAATTACATAGCTAATTGAATACTTCATTCTGCTAAATCCGCATTGGATTGTCATTTTCTCATATGTTGTGAACTTCGTGGGCAGCAAGCCTACGTGAGTGGTTATCCCGTGGTAACACGGGTGTTAGCCTTCATCATATTATGAATATTGTAGACGGTAACCACGAAGTGGTATCAAATGTATTTAAATATAAATTTTATAGCAACTAGAGTAAGTTATGATGTTAGCCATAGCTGTATAGCTACAAAAGCTGTGGCGTGGCTACTCAGATGTGTCTGTGTAGTAGCAAAATGAAACATTATTTCAATGTCAGGTACTTCCATTACTAAGACTTATTCTCAATCGTTAGTTTTCAATTGAAATTACAATCTTATTCATGAAGTTTTTAGGTACTAGTGTACATAAAAAGAAAGGTTTTTGTTTTGCAAGGATAGCACAAAATAACTTACAGTTTGGTCTTCGATTTGATTTTCACCTTAAAATGCTTTCGAAACCACACTCGCGTTGTGGGCCTGGCCGTGCTCTTATTAAAACATTTTGTGCAAGAAAATGTGGGTAGATTTTTATTGTAGATCGTATTTAGTTATTGTTTAAAACGAAAGGTAAGTACGATCTTAACGTTGTATTTAATTTAGGATCTATCGATTTACACTACTACAACTATTGCAAACACTTCAGCACTTAAAGAAACCGTTATATAAAAAATATAACGAGAGAGGGTGTGTCGATGCCCGAACACTAGAAACGAATGATGAACTTGTCACCTGTCAGAGCGACGCACCTACCGTAGGGAGGGAATTTGTTTTTTTTCTGTTTCAGTGATACCAGCTCTAAAACGTGTTGATGCCTGGTACATGAAGAAATGTACTACCTTGTGATAAAATCCCGAGGATGCAGCGACGAAGTATAATAATGGTTTGAATATAAAATAGTTTCCTAAACGACAATTTTCAACTGTATGAACTGAATAGTACTAGTTAATTATGAAAATGAGGTCTAAAAAGCGACGATGCTACTTACTATACTTACTAATTGTGAAGGTACAAACATCATGAAAATACTATACAGTGAGATCCCATTACTAATGGGCAGACTACCCTCATTAATAAGAAGACCTAACGCTAAATTGCAGTCTTAAAATCACACTATTCCTATAGGGATATTGTAAAGAGACAAAAGCACATATAATTTTTTGCAACAATTCAAGTTAAAACATAATAAGGACTAAAGAAACGCCTGTCGATGAGTAATGGCACCGCCAATAACGCTGCCTTTCCCCGATATCGTTCATCAATCCTCCTCCCCCTTCTATCAAAAAAGACCTCCTCCCCGAATGATAACAAAGGCCTCATTTTCCGCCATCCCGCGAGGCCTACTGGACAATGCTTCAGCTCACGCCGAAGTTACTTCATAACATCAATATTTAAACCTGGTACCAATTCCTTTTTCCTGCTTTCACTTGATCGGAACACTTTATTAGCTTCCGGCTGAAGTTGCCAGTGAAAATAACGTTTATTATTCATAAATTTTATTTCTTTTGTTTAGCTTTTACTAGACGTGTGTAACTCTTTACTGAAGCGACTCACTGAGTCGTTTCATTAAACTGATGCACTGATTCGAATCTCTAACACCGCCCACAAACGCATCATTTGAATCATTTGCATCTCGATCTCATTCGGTACACGCGTTGGTAATGCTTCATTCGCTCACTCGCTCAGTGAGCGCGTCAACGGTCGTGTACCGAATGAGAGCGAGATTCAAATGATTCGAATGATGCGTTTGTAGACGCTCGGAGCGGTTCGAGCTATATCGGGTCCCCCATGCGTATGAGAGAGACGGACGTACACATTCTGTAAGAGTAAACGAGATGCAGAATGAGTGTGGTTTTCATTGAATAAGCGTGATATTGTTCTAATTATGTAATATTTGTTTATAAATTTAAAAAAAATGTGCAAATCAACAATTGCAATAAAAATTGTAAAAAGGCATGATACATTACGGTATTAAGAATAGGCATGATGACTGTATTTTTTTTTTGTTTATTATCGAAAGACCTTACATTTATGTAAACAATCCTCAAAGAATCACTTCATCTGGATCAATACCACCAGAGTTATCACAATTTGAAATGCACATTTTTGGACTTGCCCAAAAACGCTCCATACAAAAGTGACAGCGACAGTGACGTCACTGTCGCTGTTTTTGTAAGGAGCGCGTAATAACTTTGTTCGACAGCTATATTCAATATTGCGTTTATGATAATGGTCTCCTAACATAATTCCTTCATAATAGTTTGGGTTACAAAAAAGTGATATTGTTTTACAAAAATTTAACACATATGAAATGGACTTGCCCACCCAAGTTTGCAGGCCTATTGTAGCCTCATTTTGAAACGAATTTCGATTGTGGTTTTACAATAACATTTGTAATCAATTATTATTTTTGGGGAACATAAAAAAACATGCAAAATCACTCATAGTCATCTACCCTATCATAAAAAACTATTTTTTTAGTGTTTCAGTTGCTTTGTGCAATCATCTGCGCGATTCAAAATCACTGATTCAAATGATGCGTTTCACTGATCCGCATCTTTCAACTGATTCAGATGCAAATGATCCAATCATCAACCAGATGCGTTTTTTCCAGGCCTAGCTTTTACAAAATTCTTCAATTGTGATGGAGAGCACTTGCCGGGTTGCGAAGGATACTGGTTTGAATCCCACTTGACTTGGATTAAAGAGTTTATTTGAGTATTTGAGAACAGATGTTTTTAATGGTCTGCACTAGGAATCCTATGTAGCGTAGATTGTTACAAATAGGATCAAGTATTTTAACGATGAAGAAAGGAGTCAAAATGTGTCGAGCACGTACTTATTCATGTAGTAACTAGTGTTGTGTAATGTAACAATAAAAGCCGTTTATGTACTCCTGGATACAACAGTGAAAGAGAGACCTTTTGGTTTGTGTTTTAACTACGCAACACTACTTTATGCTAGTAGTATCAAAATGTGCACAGAATTATGTAATCTTCATTATCTAATTTTTACCATGATTTAGGTTTCATGAGGCCACTTTGTGGCTAGGTATGAGCCTTAACGAGCTTTATTGTCGGTGATCTCACTCGTTGTAGTTGCCTACGTACTCACTTCATTCGCTAGCAATATTTTCCAGAAATATGAAATGTGAGAATAAAATAAAAAACAATTCAACGATTCTTGTTGATCTCATATTGAATTAGTTTAGAAATACTATCCAAAAATGATGTTAACACTTAATCTAAATGACACAGCGGAAATAATCATAAATCGTGAGACAATGCCGGGAGTATCCTGAGTGGAGTCATTATTCACCTTTACATTAACAATTAATGCGTTAGCAGGCGTTTACAAAACGTCTCTCTCAATTTTGAAACGACACTTAAAGTTAAGCAATGCTTATTCGCTTAGCTGCGATGCAGGGACCGAATATTGGCAAAAACTGACGTGACGATATTGAAGCACTAGTAACTTTTGCTCAAAATAGAAAAGCCAATCAGATAACAGTCTAAGTAAAAAAACGGGAAGAAAGTATGAAAAGAATTCAATTTAAAAAAAACTCTAAATTCGTAATCCTGAAATAACAAGTCAAGGTCCTTTAAAGCAACTTAAATATATTTTCCTCTACTGATCCACAAAATACAGATAATGGAACTGGTGGGAAACACCTTTCCACTTCGAATGCAACAAATTATAATCTAGAGCTTTAATTCTTCAGGTTTTTCACGTTATATATTTTTCAAAACTTTTTCTTGTGTCGCGCCCTTCCTTGGGCTAAAGAGGCTTGCAACTGCACTGTGGCGCTGACGTCGCTATGGCTGTTCACGCACGATTCTTCAAATTGCCAACACTACACAAGTTTTCTGAAATCATATTTTATATGAGGTTCCAGTGATGACAGTGGATAGGCAATGATCGCCACTGCTAACTATTTCCTGATGTAACCTTCGGGAATCTCCGACCTCCTTGCTTCGGAAGGCACGTTAAGCAGTTGATCCAGGCAGACGTCAGTCGGTGGCTTCAGGGTGGCTTAAGAACATTCAGATGTTGGCAAGTCGTCATCAGAAAGGTATCTTACTTGCACGTCCAACGATCCGCACTGAGCGCGCATGTCAGAGTATGGTTCGTACTGCCTCATAGTTAAGGTGTGATCTGTGTCCAGCGGTACAAAAGCTGTCGTTGATAACAGCTCCCTCTGCTATTATCAGCTTTGTACGTCTTTATTACCAGTATTTCGGACCAAAAATGCTCCACTAACGACTTTCCGAGTAGAAACTAAGCTGATATTGTACACACAACAACAGCTAACGAGCGGTGCCGTCACAACAGGCCGCTGACGACAAATGGACGACATTTTTCCGCTGAAATTAATTCGGATCGTGCCGCTGACTGCTTTATGCGGTGAGGGCCGCTCTACTCTTTGGAGATGTTTTGTGATGAGTACTGTGACGCACTGACTGCTGCTCGCATACGAGCTTTTGTACGGGAAAAATATATAATTATTAAGATATGCAGCATACTGGTGGCGGCAGATTAGCAACGGTAATGGATATTAAGCTACTCACTGGATAGGTCATTCAGTATATGCGTCTACCCACTAACACCGACAAACACTGTCTCGGGCGTACCACATCAGATAAACTGGCGAGAGTAGACGTGTTGGTAGTGCTTTAAGTGCGCGTGCGAGCCTGTGCTGTGAGTCACCATCCTGACAGAACATTGTAATATCGGTCTTATTTCAGTAGTATAAGGTATCCCTCAGTAAAGGTTGATGTGAAGGCGGCTGTACCACCCTTTAGTTGAAGTGGGGCGTGGGTCCCGCGGTGGGACGTCCTACTATGCTCTTGTTTTACATTACATTGATGGAAGCAAATACGTTCTTCTAAACTTGTATCATTTTATTATCTAGTGCTAGCCTTTTTCTAGCACTAGCTGTAGTATCACATGTGTGTAGATTCAGTTCCCAACCGTAACGTAAAAAGATTTGCAGAACCCCTATTTGATATTTTTTTG
Organism: Udea ferrugalis; assembly: GCA_950022985.1. NCBI lineage: Eukaryota > Metazoa > Arthropoda > Insecta > Lepidoptera > Crambidae > Udea > Udea ferrugalis. The sequence continues at coordinate 434,194 of OX465518.1, forward strand.
AAAGCAAAAGGAAAGCTTTCCAGAATGAATCACAATTCAACGACTGCTCAACCGCTCATTTGAAATCAGCTTCCATTCCGCCTTTTATTTTTAATTCGGCCTATTCATCCTCAGAATTTACATAAATCCCCATATCAGGGAGAAACTGTTCCCTCATTTGGAAATTTTAACTTCACAATAACAGACAAAATCATGCGGCAAAAATCAGTGATGAACTTAATAACTTAGCAAGTTGTAAGATTATTTACTAATGTAGTAGGCAACTATTAAGACTAGTCTGCTTTTTAAAACAAGAAAGATCAACTGGCTCTACTATTTTAGCTCACCCTGGTTAACATTTGTTTTTTTTTTATTCACCTGTAACCCTCTACCTGAAGGTTGTCTGGAAGAGATCGCTCTCTACCGATAAGACCGCCTAAATTGTAAATTGTTCTCTGTAATTTGCTTAATGTAATGTTTTTGTACAATAAAGAATATCTATCTATCTATCTGGGTGAATTAAAATTAGTCGCAAGTCTTGCGAAATATGCAGAGTATGTTTTTCTTTCAGTAAGAAAAGTACGTTAATAGATGCCACACGAAAAAAACATGATTAATGAGCCAGATAATTAAATTACGAAGAAAACAAACAGTTGGGAAGAAAACCATAAGAACAAGTGATAAGTGAGCCTAATTCCGGAATTAAAAAGTTTTAGTGGACATTATCACTTTGGCAAGATAACTAATCTGTTACGGGCCTCCAACTTTGTGTAGGAAGGATGAACAAGTTTTTTTTTTTTCAAATTTTTAGCAACATAATAATTTATTAGATAGAATAAAAATGGTGTCACGTGCGGGGCGTGTAAATTTATAATTAGTAGACATTTCAGCAGGCGCTAAGCACTATAATGTTCGAATGTTTTTCGACGCGTAACAAAAAAAACTAAAAGATTCCACTGACCTTTTTAGAAGGAGCTGGAGCCTTCACTCACTGCTCTCAGCCCAATCTAGTCCAATCTTACACGCTAATGTAATGCACAGAATTCACAAGCTCAATAATTCTTAATAAATAGGGGTTTCTTGATGGACAGTCCCATTTTTGAAATACAGCACCTATCACTTAAAACTTCTGGAAGTATTACACAGGCCAAAGAAAATAACGAGATTTCTGAAAAAGACAAAGCACCCGCCATGAAGCGGAATCAAGACAGAATTCAAATGTAGAAACTGTTTGAAAAGAGAACACACATTTTTTCCTTGTTCATGTAGAGCTCTGTCAATAACGTTTCGTTAATCCAAAAAAGTTTTTATTGCATTTATCGAAAATTAGGTTTTTTTAGATTTTGTTTATTAACTCAACATACAATTACATTAAAAGGTGCTTCATAGAAGGTCAAATTACATATTTATTTATAGTAGTTGCAATCGTACGCCCTGTGGCAGACAGGAAGGCTTATACTAAGGTTGACCCACTCCATGATCGGCGGCATTCCTCTCGTGTAATTGAAAAGCCACCCTCACCTCTAGTCATACATTTATTGAGCTTTTAGGAGTGAATTTTGAAATTAAAGTTTGCTTTTCGCTCCTAAAGTTGTTACTAGACTTAAATATCGGTATTCTTGACAACACTACTTTATTTTATCACGCTCAGTAAATATTCAAATCCAAAATTTTATGCAGACCTAATATGTAAATACTGAATTAGATTTATGCTCACGTTTTGTGAGTTTGTCAATATGCGAAATCTTCTCAAATTATAGAATTCTAAAATTATTCAGATGGAAAATTCACTGAACCTTTAGATATGCCTAATGAATACATTTTACATTGTACAGAATCGTGTTTTATTTTTGAGGGATTATATTGTACGGTAGATACGTCAACGACCTTATATCGGTCGTTAAGGGTTAGGGGTTTTCGTTGTAGTGCGGTAGACTTGCCTATCTCTGGCAGGGAGCCCCACACTTCCATCGTTCCCCCGAACGGTGGGATAGTGGTTATAAATACAATATAATTAACCGTTCTACTTGGTAGGCGACGGAGGCGACCCCGGCTGTTCGCTCTGCGGCGGAGTTGGACCCCTGGGTCCCTAGCCAGGAGGTTGGTCCAACTCTGCCGCAGGCTCCTATGACGTGATTGCACACGTTGAATTTGGTGGCGGACAGAATCGACTGGTTACAGTGTGTTTTGATTTACTATGTAATCGCATTAGGTCTTTCCTGTAATGATAACATATTTGGCTAAATACATTCTTAACCCCGCATCATACGACACAATGGAGCATTACATCAAGATGCCAGTGGGCTTTTATAGGGCTTTACTGAACCCTTATGACCAGTGGCCCGTGATGATTGGATTCAATTCAATTATTTATAAAGCTTACTTACAATGATAAATTACTCTACAAGACATAACAAATAAAATACCTAAGCAAATACAAACTAATAAAATAACTACATTACCATTACGGGTAGCAATCACTATCATACAAAGGCCAACTTAATAATATCAACTAAGGTCGCCACAATCAGATGGTTGGAGTAATTTAATAAAAATCAGAAATGAACTAGCAATACGATATTCTCTCAACGGGTCGTGACTAAAATATCAAACCACGAATAAATAATGTTAGCAAAGGGTAGGTAGGTATACTATTTGCCCATTAGGTACGACCGATCAAAAAAATTATGCATTACGAGCAGCTGTGATATGATCCTCATTGATTTATTATCAAGACATAGCCTTCCGAGCGCATGTCATTCATTATTTCAGATTTTTGAAAGTATATCGTCATTTATGAGAACTCTTACGAATTAATTCTATCAGTGACAACCTAGTTTGCAACAATCACCAGTGAAAAGGTTAGTACGCCAGGAGGGCCAGCTATGAGCAACACACAACATCAATGTGACTTGTCTCCGATCTGGCAACATTCTTATGATTTGTCATCTGAAAAACTTTTGTCGCTGCGCATGGCTAAGCCTCCCAGGTATTTAGCCAGTTTTTGGGGTGGCTCGATAGCAAAATAAAATTGTCAAGCTCCCTGTTTGTGTAAGCCTTATCAAAATCTGAAACAATTCATACTGCCAGCAAGTGGGTAAAGCTCGCTCCCAAACCAAATATCAGGTATGTGCCCAGCAGTGGAATGAAGACTTAGTTAGCTAGGATTCCATATCACAAAATAGCCAGCCGAAGTTGTAACTATTAAGTATGGCATTAATAATGTCCCACAGTGCAGCAAACAGTTTCGTGAAACATTGTAATGTTCAACTTTCCAAAATGTCCAAAGTTCTCCTAACTTCAAAGCAGTGGTCACTTTTTCCACTCGGCTGGAAGTTGTTGAGTTTCGGGCTGGTCACGGGTGCATGGGCAGTGAGCACTCAACGACTGAGGGACCACCCCTGAACGAGAGTCATACTCTTTGCCAAGATGAGCTGTAGCACATACACCTACCTATAGCCGTATACCTATTGTTTTATACACAAATAGGTGACCTACATAACATAAGCGGCCTATATACGTCCTACTGCTGGGCACAGGCCTCACCTCAACTATGAGGTGGAACGAGCCATACTCCAACACGCGGGCTTAGTGCAGATTGTTGGAGGGGTGTAAACTTAGTGAGCAACCCTAATTTCAAACGTTATCAAGCCGCCCTAAAACCTCTGACTAGGCCTAATGACTGACATCTAGCGACGTCAAGGTGACCTACTTGTGTAGAAAACAATAAAGGTATACGACGTTTCGGTCAGTTTCGAACTTGGGACCACACGGGTTCCGAGACAGAGTGCTTAACCAGTAGTCCACCAGGCTCTCTTTTTATTTTCTGACTCTATTATTTTCTATCCTTCTTGTACCTATCGACGATTTTCATGACATATTTAATAACAACTTAAAACTCCACATGGTAGGCTGATACGCTTAGGTACCTATAACAAGTTCCGCCACAGATAAACTTTCAGACAAAAGTTTCTATACATGTGATTACCATAACCGGCACTGAACTAAAACTCATAGATGTTAACCAAATTCATAAATTAACAAAGATATAACAAAGCCAAAGTTATAACTACAATTAAGTGTTAATATTGGCACTCTGCTTTGAATTTAGGAGATAAACACCGAACCTTATTGTTTAGACAACACAACTGTGAACCTTGTTACGTTGGTATAAGATCCTGAATGTGAAAGTTTTGATTGGAGGCCGTACATTGGAGCTTCATTAGTTTGTCTTGACAACAGCTTTTCAGCGTGCCCATACCTGTTTAAAATATACCAAGATGAAGATTTGAAGGACTTCGTAAGTAAAAGTTAATTATAAATACAATCAGAATCAGAAGCATTAAAAATACTATTAATAAAATATGCAGTCCGCTAACCTAAATTAAATAAACGCAGTTTACGCCCCACTGCTGGGCAGAAGGACACATTCAAACCTGCACCTTTCGCAAGCCGGGCGACTGCTCTACTAAATAATCTATCAAGAACTTAACTAGCCAACCATTTTTCTGGCGTATTGAGCTACTTACTCATCTTAGGAATAAATAAAAGTTTACTTGGCAATGGTTATAAGTATTTGCAAGCTGAAGCTGATATTTGTTCGTTTTTTCATACAAAAGTTGGGTTTGTAATTCAAAAATAGGGTGAAATTGCTTGTCGCAAGACGTTGTTAGCCACCAGTAACGAGGCACGAGGCTGTAGGAAACCCTATCGGCTTCCTCAGCCCACGTTCTGCAGCAGTTAAGCCACGACCGAAATTTACAGATTATCTGTGCTTTAACCTAAAAGTTGTGCCAGTGCGTGACGCAGTGGCGACAGACGATCGGCATCAAACCCTGGCTCCAACAATATTTTTCAACCTAATTTAGGCAAACAGTTTACTGGAATTTGTTATTGTTTGTGCCTAGCTCGATACTGAACCTCCCTTGAAAATAAAGTAGGGTTTGAAAAACAACATCCCATAAAGACTACTAACTTCCTTTCTTGCCACCAGACAGGCCAGACAGGCCTTTGTAGCTGACTCACTTATAAACTTTTGATTAAATTGATGTTGAAGAAAAAACACAAGATAATGAGAGAAACAAGTTATGAGTTTTCATAAATTAAGTCTTTATGAACGAGACGTAATGCTCTCATTACGGTTCGTTGTAAATAAATGAAATTGTGCTCATATTCGTTGACATCAATTTGTATGATGCTTTAGATTCGACTTCGCCTTCCAGGTTTTTCCACTACCTGACGATTTGTCCTAACGAAACAAATCTTTTCATGAAATCTCCACTGAATTAGCCAGTCTTACCTTTTGTTATAGAGGGGATTTGATCTTTGGAAAAGCATTCCGTCAGTGCATTCATTATGCTGAGAATTCTGATCACCAGGCTAGCTTCCACTGTCCACTGTTCAACCGAACTGGAAAGGTTGAAGGTAAGTAGTCAATCCAAAGCTATTCGTATATGACGTGTTTGAAGTCCTGGCACAAAACATAAGCCGGCCTAGAAGAAGCCGTAAAACACCCTATTGTAAACATCAGATTAAAAAAAGACAGAAGCTTTTTTAAAATTGCCACATTTGTAATTGCTGGCTTTTGACTCTTATAAACCACCTTCAGATAAGAAGGGGGTTTTCAATCCAACTGGTTTTTTTTGTAAAAAAAATATTCTTAACCAACATTGGCTAACGGCAAAGCACGAATTACAAATGCCCATAGGCTGAATTTCGCCAAAAACAAAGTAATTCAGAGTTCCTAATGTAATCTAAAAGTAAGTAGATAGGTAAGTAAACCTAAGTAAATTACTTGAAGTGAAACGATGTTGTCCTCATCCCTTTGCCATTTCCCGACTGAACTTGCGTAACTTGAAGTCTGGGGGTTTATCAGAGGCACTGAGGGCGAAAAGATAAGATAATTTATTGCAGCCCAGGCTCGAGTCCCTGCGACCTGCCCACTTGTCCAGGAGACCGGTGGGGGGTAGGGGGAGGAATATTAGTAAAGAAGCCATAAGGAAAACTGGAGATGCGAAAAGTTTGTACAATAAATTAGGTAGTTTGAGCAATTAATACGTACTCGTATAAACGTAGATTTGTGCTTTATTAGAGGGCGTGTTACGACTGTTCTGAAGACGATAGGCACAATGGGCGGTCTGCAATTTCTTTTGTAGTAAACAATTAAATACTCTGATGTTTTCAAACTTTGTACAAACTTTGTGCAATCAGAGACTGTCAGTAAGTAGCACACACGCAAAGTAGTATTCAACTAGAGAAATACTTAGCCTACTCTGCGAATGAGATGTATTATTGACCCTTGAAACTCTATGAAAACAGAAAACTCAACATACACATGAACTAAAAACTGGGAAGTTTCCCGTGCTCTCAAACAATATTTATTTAATCTCAGCTACCACCTGCCGCTTTGAATATAATATTAGCTCAATATCAATCCGGGAACTCTTCACCGACGAACAACAACCAATCGACGACCTCGCAAGTTCAGTGAGTAGGCTTGCTGAATCTGTAATGACTTACGGCTTCGACTAATAAACGAACATCGGGTTGGCTCAATGAGGTTCAAACTGAATTGGTGTTATACCGAAGTTTCAACTTGATCATAGAGTTGTAGAGTTTGAACTCAGCTTCCATTCTTCAGTTATTTATTCACTACTTCTATGAGGAAACTAAAATGAAACATTATATGTATAACTCATGTCATTTTTGAAATAAGTACATAGGTATAGGTATCTTCTAGACAAGCATGTTTCATCGTCGACCGCATCGTCGCTTCCATTAGGTAAGATCGTGTTACATACACACGCATCTTAAAAAAATTATCGCCCTAGCCATAATATTCCTTGTCTATTTTTTCAACACAACATCTTTGCCTCATCGTCCTGAAGAAAATACATTAATTTGCTATGCCTAAATGCCTATTATAACCATCTATTTTTGGATAAATCCCATCGTAATCTGTTCCTCATTATTCGAGTATGTAAATGCAATAAGCCAGCTAGCCGGCCGTGCAGACACAACGACTCCCTCGACGGCAGCAAGAACGGATGCTGTTTATTTGATTTTATTTATGCAGATACAGTCTAAAAGAAGGTTATAAGTATGGGCGTATGCCAATCGAAACACCAGTGATCAGTCTAACGTTGATTACAGAACTGACTCCTTAGCGTTTACAACTACCAGAAACCCCTTTTAATATTCACATATACATCAGAAGACAATAAGACATTAGGTTTAATCTTAAAAATTATATTGAAAAGAAACTGCCCTTATACGTCCAACTACTGGGCATAGACCACACCTCAACTATGAGATGTCGCTAGCTTTACTCCAACATGCGAGCTCAGTGCGGATTGTTGAGGGGGTGTAGGGTCAGTCAGAAACCTTAATGTCATATGTTATCAAGCCGCCCTAAGGCCTGTTACAAGCCTTAACCTAATGACTGACATCTTACGACGTCAACCGGTACCAACTGCACAACGTGCCTTTCGAAGCATGGAAATAAATTCTATTCAACTTAGGGCCGGCGCCCACTATCGGCATCGGCACGCTTCAGGCTTTTAAGGTGGCAAATAGTAATATACTCTAACATAATGGCAATAAAGTAGAAAATGCCGAAACAGAAACAGAACAAATGCATTTTGTTTTTACGAGAACACATCACGGAAATTTCTACTATATTGCCATAATGTTAAAGTATATTGCTATTTGCCACCTTAAAATCCTGAAGCGTGCCGATGCCGATAGTCGGCGCCGGCCCGTAGACTGACAATTCAATTTGTTAAATGTTTTCGAACGACTTCGAAGAATTTGAATTTTTCAAAAGCATATTTTTCCCTGTTCCCATACCGTTGTACAATTCGTTCGTTTTGAAGACCAGAAGCCCTAGGTAACCACAATAAACTTCCCAATTCAAAGCGTGAGATGAATAAAAAGGCGTATTCCCTAATGTTCGCCGAGCGTCCGGCATCGTTCACCCCCTCTTGTTACGGTGAGAAATGTCGCAATCCGCCGCGTCACGTCACATTACCAGCCCTCGACCGAAGAGATTGCCTGGCAACGACCTCATAGCCACTAGGCGACTGAGGGCTAGCCATCACGCCGCCTGGCGACATTTGGAACGCGCCTTATAAGGTAATTAACAATAATTGACATGATTTTGATTTATCGCCGATGTGTCAATGTGCCTCATGGATAACTAATGGTAGATTCTTGCGTGAAATTAAGTCTTTCATAAGACCAAGTCTTCGCAGGTACTTTTCATACATTTTATATGGTGACGCCGGTAGCCGCCACCCACCATGGCGGCGTCTTCGGTTTACTGCCTAACAAATGAAATACATTCAAATAGCTCGCAGGTTTACTGGCCCTCAACGGGTTGAGTACTAAATGGGCGATTTAGCGAAGCAATCCTTTCCTTGGGCGCACACGCAACCACCACTACCGGATGAGAGCGAGTGGAAATCTAATCTACTAAATTCTACGATTACATTAGGGCGCTTTCAATTAGGCGTTTCGTATCGGACCGCTGCAGTGCGGCGTCGGTACCGCGAACGCTAGACAGTAGGACTTTTGCCACATCGTGCTCTTTGTATGAAAACAAACGCACCGCTTCGGTACTGCAACGCAGGCCGGTCCGATACAAAACGCCTTCAATTGGAAGTGCTCTAAATTATTCAAGAAATTGTGAGATAAGTCAAAATATTCTTGTTCATTTAATTTGGCTCTTAAATAAGGTGAAGTTGAACGCCATATAATTCGATAGAAAATGATTCTGATTTTCAGTTTTTTAACTAACCCAAAATAATTGGTAAATACCCAAGGTTTTTTTGCAACCCAAATACTACTTGCGCCATCTATTGATAGGCAGATTGTGGTTTGACGTCAGCGCTAGCGCCATCTTGCAGTGCCACACACAACCATGGTTGTACTACTAGATGGCACTAGTAGGAAACCGTTGAAGTAAATTACGTTCCATTTTATGTAAAATGTTTCTAAACACAACAACTTAAGTTTCTTTCAAAACTTCAGTATAATCTAAATTTTGAATATTTAAAACAATTAATAAAGTTGAGATTTATTTACGTATCAATTACTTCAGGAATGATCATTGGACGTAAATAAAATTGTGGATCGTAACATAAAATAAAACGCAATTCGTTCCGTTATGTGCACATTCCGTTCGATTCGTTTCGTTTTCCTTCAGTCAGACAACAAGTCAAGTCAATCGAGCGCTGTCACCGATCGGTGGTGTTTTTAGTGCTAACGGAGCTTACAAATAAATTCAATATCAGTATTTACGTAAAATAAGCGGACGCAGACTGATAATACTAATGATAAGTGATTTCGCTATAAGTTTAATGTGGTTAACGTGAATAGCTAACAGCTGTGTGGCATGTGAAACAAATCGATAGGAGTGATCGGCCGCGCGTACTGGGTGATCCAGGGTGTTTCTGTAAAGCGGTAGTGATTATTCATTGTGTGAATTCATTACAATAGTCTGACGTGTGTTATAATATATCGGTGTCAATACTTTCGTTTTTGTGGCATGGCATTGCTGTGAAAACTATAAAATTGTCTGAAAGTCGTCTCTCATCGATGGATTTTTAGCAGGTAGGCCAGAGTTAGCGGAAGTTTTATAGGTTTTGCAGTAGCTTGAGATGGCGTGCTTGCGGCCTGTTATGGGTTTATTGTGACGGCAAGTAGTGTAAATGCGTTTGGAGAATGGTGGATTAGTAGAAACAGTTATCCAGAGAGGATCGCGGGTCCGCTGGGGTCAACGACGCGCCGGCCGCGACACGCCGCGCGAGCTTTGGGCTGTTGCACATTCTCGCCTCCACACTTCTCCCAGGGCCAATGTCAAGATTTGTTGATAACAAGAATGCATTGCTGCTTTAACTTATAATCTTAAACTTTAAACTCTTGAATAGATTATTGATAAAACATTTCGAATATAGAAATAACAATAAACTTAATCAAATGTACCATACAAGTACAGTAGTTTTGAAATCAAATTTATCTGAGATAAATAACTGCATTAAGGTATAGTGTGTACAGCTATTTAAATATTATCAAGTAGATAAGAGGTATACTTTGGCACTTGTAACTTGTTGAAGTTCATTTACAATTATAATAAGATATCGGGTGAAAACATTTCAATAATACTGCCAAGAAAGTTGAGTGCATTCCATACAAGGTTCTGTGTATGGCTTCACTTGGGTATGGAAGGTTTGCACAGAGAGAGTGGCCTTATTTACTGCCCTTGGGCATGTTTTCTTGTTGGGGAGTATCCTAAATATTCACTAATAAAATATAGAGAGTTATGCATGTAAATTAACCAATTTGAACCAACAAACTTTTCAAGTTTTGTCCTAAGTTATGAGCTAATTGTCACCAAGTGACATTGATGTCTTTGATTAAAATTCAAAGATTAATAGGTAAGAAGCCCAAACAGTTTTTTTGTGTCTTGTAGTTAGTCTTTGTATTCTTAGATTTATTTGTATAAATCTGCTAAATTTATTATTTATCTAAGCTGAGACATGTTACACAGTTTTTTAATGCAATCCTAACACTATTATGCAGGATTTAATTTATAAATACCACAAAAAGTGATTTAGCTGTTGACATTTGGACTGTTAACATAAATTTAATGAATATGAATAATTAGTATTATATGAATAATTAGTAGTTTTCATAATTAAGTGAAGCCTGATATATATCTAAATGCCTTGGGTTTGAACAAACAAATTACAAATCCTTTATTATAAAAGTATACTGTTGTGGTTGCTGAAATAGCAAATATTTATGCATTTTAATTAGATATAGTCTGTTAAGCTTATGAATTTTTATTTTGCTTATTTCTCTTTAGTTGCTTGAGCTCCGGCTGCGTCCAAGATGATGGTAGAGACTATGCTCGAGTCCTCACAGGACTTTGGTAAGTGGGATAGTATAAATATATTTAAATTCATGTGACTTGACTATCAGTTGCATTTGTTAGATAGAATTTAGTATTAAAAAGTCCTTGTCCTTTTATAAATTCACTTAATGTCAGTAGCATCAAACCATTTGATGCTTAACTGTAGCCATTCTGCAAGCTAACACCAGAGGTATCATTCCTAAAATGAAAATTTACTTCAATTAAGGAAGATTCAAGAAAAAAAGAGTTGTAATCCTTTCATCAACACTTACTAGAATCTGCTTATCAAACAAGAAAATTATCTCTATTATTACATTTTTCTTTGATTCATTTGATGATTTCAAAGTATGCAACTAGTTACAAGCCTATTTGAATTGCGATAGTTTGAGTTTGACACATTGTCACTTACTCGTTAATGAGGCCAGTGAGCTAGTTTTGTTCATGCTGATAAAAAGCTGTCAAAGCAAATGTTTCACATTTCACTTAAGCTAACCCAGTAACAGCAATTCTCTGTTAGCAAATTATCATCTAAGTGTTAACAAGGTACTGCTATATTTAACTTTAATTTAACAACATTTGTGCAAAGAATGACGTAATAAAATATCTAGGCATGACTATGGAAGGAGGCTTTAAAAAAAGAAAAATAAAGGTAACAAAGATAGTATAGGCCTTTTTAATTAAGTATCATTTTATTTTTCAAAACAGTTTCAAGTTTTTATCACAAGATTTAGCAAGAAAATGTTGCTTTTCAAGCCATAACTATTTCATTGTGAGAGAGCTATGGACCCACTTAGCTCTTGCAATGAACTAATCTCTGAGGTCAAGCTTATTTCAAATGTTTCAGAGTCCATAAACTCTCTAATACTTAACTCATGCAACCAATGCCTAGAGATACACTCAAAAGATTTAATGTGGAGGTCCATTCTACGCCGTTCTTACATGCGTGCCTGCATATCCATCGCTCTATTCATTTGAAGCAATTGTATTGCGTGATCCTAATGAAGATATTCTGTTAGGCATGTCGAACGGCTCACTACCACAATGGAAGCGGGAGCTTCTGCAGCGGCGAGCGGCGCGCACGCGGCCCGCGCCTCCGCCCACGCACCTCCCGCCGCCGCTGCCGCAGCCTACCAACGACGAAGACGAAGAGCTGCGCTACGGGCCCGGCATCGTCAAGCGCCTCAAGAGCCGCTACCTCAGCCTCGCTCTGCGCGACGCCCCGCGGCGCCGCCCCTCTGTGCTGCGCCGAGCGGCATCCCTCGAACATTTGTTGGACGAACGTCCGCCGCCCGCGCCGCGCCCGCCGTCGTCGCGACCGCCCCGACCCGCGTCTGTGGCTGCGCCCCCCGCTGCCCTCGCTCCTCCTGGACGTCGCGATGTTGTCAAACGCGCGCGTTCCGTTGATGCCCTGAGTCGGCTGGACACGCGGGATGAACCACACCCGCCGTCGCCCTCACCGCCGCCGCCCCAAGCGCCGCCGCCATTGCCACCACCGACACAACCCCCATCCCCGCCGATACATGCGCCCCCTGTGATACACACTCCCTTGATAGTGCACACTGCTCCAGTAGTACACACCGCCCCGGTAGTACTCTCTCCCCCGGTGGTACACGCTCCTCCGCCCGTACTCTCTCCACCGCCACACGCTCCTCCACCTCCTCCAGCGCCTCGTCCTCCCATCGCCCGGACGGCACGACCTCCGCGTCGCCCTACGCCGCTCTTGAGAGAAACGGAACGTCCTCCTCCTGATGTGGTTCGTTCTGCTCTCCGAAAGTTTGAAAGTGCTCCGACAAGACGCCCGGCACCGGCTGCGCGCGTCTCGGCCGTCCTCCGCAGCCTGGACCCGTCGCGTACTTCAACACCCGAACCACGCGAGCCTCCTGTGCCAGCACCGCGCTCACCTACTCCACCGCTCCTTGATATCACGCCGCTTATTTTTGAGGAACCAGAAAATGTTGCTTCACCAGCGGAGGCGCGACCTGTGTCCCGGGCGGCTCTGGAGGGTATTGCACGCGCTGGTTCATCAATGAGATTCGCATTTGAAGCGCCCAAACGAGGGTCGCACTTGCCACCTTTAGCCGCCGCCAACCAAGTCCTCTTAGGGCGCGCCCGGCGCGTTGGCGTCATCCGCCCAATGCCGGCGCCAACGCTGCGCTCGCCGGAGCCCACTGACTTAGACCAGAAGCTGGCTTCGCCGCCTCCTACTCCTACTCCTACACCCCGTCTCACTTCCCCGCCGCCGTCGGAGCCGGAGCCATCTCCGCAACCGCGACCGGAAAGGCGAGATCCTCCTCCAGCGGCCCTTGTCGACCCAATGCCACGTTCACCGCCAGAACCAGAGACTATCCGTATGGATTCCCCAAATGAGTTAATTTCTGAGTCAATAGAGATCAAATTGAAAGAAGAGACGAGGCAGGAAGAGGAAGTGAAACCAAAAGTGGAGAAACCTCTGACTAATGGATTCGCAGACTCAAAACCGAGCATTGAAGATGCGCCGTCGCGGCTTGGAGGTGCTGATATTGAGCGGGCATGGAACGGTTCGATTGAGAAGAAGCACATTCCGGAAGTGAAAGAAAAGAAGGTTGTAGAAACAAAGGAAGTGAAAGGTGGAGTAGCGCCGTGGGCGGGTGGCGGCGCGGGGAGTCCTCAGATCGTGCGGCGGCCTCGCGCGCCCCCTCCGGCTGCAACGTCCATCGTGTTCAACTTCTCTGACCGCAAGGAGGTCCCCGACTACATAGAGAACGACGGCATCGTGCTCCGAGGCAGCCGCAGAAACAGAGTCAAGGTGAGTCTTTCAACATACTTATTTACCAATCATACGTTTCCTGTACCAGTTCTTTGTTTATTTCTCTGAAGGCTTTAGGATGTGCTCTCATGAGAGTTTGTCATATACAAAAAATAATTGCGCTCAGCGCGCATGCGCGCCCAAATAACGACGGCGCGCGACGGCCCGTGGTCACGCTCTGAATGCGGCGTAAGCATCGATTGCGCAATGGGGGTACCATCGGAATATTTTTTAACAACCAGCTTCCTCTAATGAGTATGTCCACCAGCGCTGCGAATCTCTAACACACCGTCTTCGTCCTCTTTTGTTGATTAATTTACGTTGCGCGGTGTGCTAGTTAGTAGTATGGATGCTATACTTATCATGATAGTGAGCACTTCTATATTTTATTATTAGTAATGGGAAATACCTAACCATATTGACTTATTTTAATTCCGATGGCACGGACGAATACTGACAGCTACTTTGAGGAGTCTTTCCTACAAACATTCGCTGATAAATTCAGATAAATAACCATATTATGTTCATCCAAAGCGAACTCCATCCACCGAAGTTCTGATATATTACACGCCCTTTACCAAAAGTCGAGATACTGTACTTTTCTGGCCATCAGTTCTCATCAGTTCAAAATAGTACACTGATACGCTAAGTATCCATAGGTTTCCAAACTTAAGGACGCATATCAATCCTCAAGCAGCCCATAGATCACGTTTTATCTTGTAAACAGAGATAACGTTCGTCTCTTGCGCCGCGTCTCGCCGCGCCACGGTTCGCCGCGCAGACGGTATGCGCGTGCGCTTCCTTCCGACCCGCGCCGCCCAATTCGCCCTCGATACAACTGTTATTGTCTGCCTTCTTTGTTGGGCTACTTTCTTTTATTTTATTCTCATTGTCGGTACTGGTGAATGTGTTGATGACTTGTGTCACCCAACGTTCTTTTCGACGTAGCTTCGCTGATTCATTGTACGGGAGGTTTCATGTTTACTCTCTTCTAATAACCTAACACGCTGAGGTCTCTGTGTGTGCTCCACGTCAGAGCTTCTCCAAACATTCTGTTTTGGGGAGTAAATGTACATTTGTAAGCCTTCTCCTACAGTCCAGGATTTTTCTGTAACCATTGAGCCCGTTTTTAGGTCAATTCTGCATTAAACGCGTCTCGAATCCGAAACTGGAACAGACCCTAAATTGATAATTTGTTTGAATCATATCATTCTGATGTGTCTTTATGCACGGCAACAGCCTTTCTTATTCGGACTGAAGCAGTCACCAAAGATGATTTCCACAATTAACATTTCCCCAGTAAAATTTGAATGAATATTCTTAGGGTAAGTTGCACCATAGTAGAAGTAAAAGTTAAAGTTAAAGTTTTTGTCAAATTTGACAATTTGACGTCATTTTTGCTTACCTGACCGGTACTTTAACTGAAATTTTGATGTTTGTTATTGTTAAAGTCAGATGGTGCAACCCAACCTAAATGTTTAATTTGTCAGACAAAGGGTCTCATCAGCGTTATTATTGGATCCACCAGATATAAATTCTGCTTAAGTCATTCAGTTTCAGCTATCAGTTCTGGCTTCGACGATACTACTTAAATCAAAGTTGGGCAACCCATTAAATACCACCGCCATTTTCATTTGAATAATCTGTTCAATAATTTAGGCTTTTCTAACGGAATACGTGTATTTCATAACAGTGCTTATGTATCTCCAAAATCAACAATGCTCTTTTTAATTACTGGAACGAATTACATTTCATAAGAATTGGATTTAAAATTGTGCTTATCTGTTGTTAGATAAGCAATATTGTGATTGTGGCGTTTCCCTGTATGGAATAAGCACTGCGATTATATCTAGAAGATCGCCGAGCGAAGTTGCGTAATTATTTAGCATTCAATCTGTTCGCAGTCGCGTCAGCTGCGCTTGCGGCGATGGTAGGGTTAGATCTCAATAAACATTTAGTGAAATTACCCCGATAATCTCCATAATCATTTGCAGCTGTATTGCTGTAAGTACACAGGCCCAGGATTCTTCATTAATTCTAAGATGGGATTGAGATATTTGTAGATACTTCAGTCCTTGCGTGTGTGCCATCAAATGGTATCCATTCAAGTACTTTTTTTACTCTATCCGCAGTCAGTTCTTTATGGTTCACACCCTATGGTTAGGGTGTGAACCATAAAGAACTGACTGCACCCTCAACTTATTCAGCAGCTGGGCTACATTATTGCACGTAATATTCCAGGCATTTATGAAACTGTCTTTTGTTACCACATCGTGCCACTCTGTGACATTTCCTCATGAAGGTACTTCTCAAGGGCACTAATCACGTGACATAAAGTTTTTTCTCCCGACCATTTCGGGTTACACAAACCTTGGCGGGTTCAACCCTAAAGAAGTCAATTTGCCATCTGACCGCGCCGCGCGTCTCCGTGACGCGCCGCCACGCTCCGGCTGGCGCGGCTGGTCGCGAGGGCTCGACTAATCGCCGTAACTGTTTTATATCTTGCTCGAGTCACAGCGATAGATCTTTAGTGGGAACTAGCAGCTATAACCCATGAAATCTCGTTTGAAGTATTGTTGAGAATATAAAAGCAGTGCTTTGAATGAGATATCTATATTGTTCAAAGCAAAAAAAACTGCAAAAACTGCAACTCCTGGGTAAAAACTGCATTGTAAACAAGGCTCCTCCACATTTGATCGACACAGGCAATCGTTGATTGGGCAATCAGGAATCAGGATCACCTGATCAGGAACCTTTACTTTTACCTTACAGGACGATAATCTCTTCGATATCCAACTCTTAAGAGTTGTTGTGTCATCTTAACATTTGTGACCTCTGGTAATTTTTTAGCTTCCAACATTGTCAATAATTCAATTAGTTGACAATGTAGGCTGCGTTGTTGCGCTCAACTTTATTTAGTAACAAGCAAAGTTATCTCTTGCCCCCATAAGCCTAACGACCTTGTTAACCGCGACTTTCCACCTGCATCGCCACCTGCCTGCGAGAGTATCGATTCGTGAAATGATCCATTGCGCAACAACCAGCAGTATGCAAATACAGAACAATTTCCAAGCGGTGAAAGTGATGCGCACGCGTCGACGACTATAGCGTCGCGGGTCGCGGTGAAACCGGTGACCTCCGAACACTCTCGATTTCGGCAGCCATGTGGGTGGCTGCCTAACTTCTGAAGCTTATCAACAACGACAAATTGATTCGCCAACGTGACCGCTACATTTTTCTAGCCTATTATTTTATGCGTGGCAGGTTCTGGTAATACCAATACCAAGAATATGCAGCATATCTGTCTGACTTTTACCATGAACGAAATAAACTGGACACGTTAGTGACAGTTGTACATGCCCAAGTGGCATGGCCTAGCAAGGTTGATGGTGGTCATGTGCTTAGATTTACTTATGATTGAAACTTTTAAACGTTTTCAAGTGCCAATGTCAAGCTGGTATGTAGATCACTTGAAGTTAAGCTTTTACCGCAATAAATTGTATTTGTATGTGCATTCAAATGTTTTACCTGAGAGGAGGCGTTCCCATTATGCCTAGTATTTGTATCAGAAAATATTTATTTGCAACTCAAACTACAAAAACTGCTGTGTAGGTGGTGGCTGTCGGTAAAACTTTCGGTTTTGGCAGATGGGAACCTACTGAGAGTGATGTGCAGTTTACATCTCAAACCGGTTTGATGATACCAAAAATGCCGATTAAATTTCGAGATGGCCATTTAAAAATCGTGCTTCACTGTTTCTCTTTATCACGTACGTTTCTTTAGCAAATATGCGGGTTTTTTCATATAAAAAATAATCAATTACATTAATTATTATCGACAAAACACAATTTTTCTTTTAAAATAATCCATCACTTATTCGGATTGCAGTTTCTTTAATCCGGATGAATAGGATTAAATTTATTTCAGATTATGTTTGCTTCAAGGTGATTCATATTAAAAAATCACTGTCCGTAGATGTTTTTTTGGTGAATGTGATGCGATTTTTCTATGGTAATCAAGATGCAATAATGTAGCTGGGTCATTTTCAGGAATGGCCACCTAACACCAAACTGAAGAGAGTCTGTTCAGTTTCCATCCTTGTATTCGTTCAGTAAATAGTAATGGTGAAAAATTAATCCAAATAAAAGAGAAAATGACGAGTTTTTTCATTATTATAATGTTGTGTGTTGCAATCCGGAAACTAAGACAAGCAAAATTTCTACAGATATTTGAATATCACAGCCTTTTTAAATTTCTTATTAAAAAACTGAATATTGCTATTGCTGTCGGAGACTCTCATAAAGAATTCAAACAATTTTGTTAACTGAATACAGTTACCACGGCAACGCTACCAACCAAACCCCCATAAGCCAGTTTAATCAACTTCATTAATCTTTCTGCACATATATCTGAACAGGTAATAGTTACTTCATGGTTACGTCAAAGATAGTCTTCTCCGCCAGCTGTTGATTGGTGCCCATGAACTCAAACCCACAGAATAGAACAAAAAACCTGCAACCTGATCTCGGAACAATACATCCCTGCCCAAATGGCCGCCAACCGCAACCGTTTAATTAAATTCTCCATGCTTTCGATGGTTTTAATATCTGTTTCGTAATTCTGACACCATTATTAATGGTGTTGAAATCTGCTGCGACTTATGTATTGTGAAGCTATGACAATCATACAATCAGTCAAGTCCGCTGAAGCAGCATACCTTTTCAATGTTGCAATGCTATCGACTTACTAACCTAAATCTAATATCACACCTTATGTTAAGCAGTTCTCAATTGGCTAGACAGTAAAGTCCTATCGCATTTCATTTTTGCCTTTCTTATTTTCCCTTTCTCACCGGCTGATTTTACTCTTGGCACATACGACTTACTTTGTTGGTAAAGTACTCTAGTATCTTCCATGGTCACAAAACTCGTTTAGGATCTTTTAATAGACTGCCGATAAAACAAAGAAGTGAAGAGTGCGTCGCCTGTCCTGACGTTTAGTTGACCAATAATAATAATAATAATATCTTATTTATTTCAGGCAACAAATTACATTAATAGATCTTAAATAACATAATCGGCCCATATTATAAATACCTTAAAGACTAACATACATACTTAATATAAAACTAAAACATATTTACTTATTTAACACTTTATAGTAGACGGCGAAGTGCGACAATAAAACAACAAGTTAACTGGACGCAGAGCAACGAGTCTGGCATGTTTCTAGTCGTTTCATACGTGACATTTTCAAAAGCAAAAAGAAATTTACGACAACCATCTAGATTTTGTTGGAGTTTGAAAATCCCGAGTTTGTAAAGTCGTGGCCATTTTGAACTTTTAAGATTGAAGTGGTTTAAAAGTCTGTTGTACCCTCGTAGTAATTATGATGCACCTCTATAGTCGGTTGTAAACGTAGGTCATTATCGGAATAAATAAAACCTACTCTTTTATTCCGAATGCTTATCAACTGATAGTATATAAATAATAGACGATAATTTAATTCGGTGCTCGCATTTAGAAGGAAATATATCGAGGTTCGCAGTAATCGTAGCCTTGGCATTAGCGTAATTGCCGCTAACCACTTCTGGTCTGTCACCGGCGATAGCAATTACATTGGCACTCGGCGCCGATGCTTGTAACTCACGTAATTCGACGTGAAATGCACATATTATGTGTGACGCATATCTGTATTGAACTAAGTAAGTGGAACTCCGAATAACGATGTCGAAGCTAGCGGTACAACAATGCTGGATTTCAATTCCTTGCCACTACTGAGAAGTTCTATAGGATTGATGAGGTTCGGCTTAGCTGTTGAGTATGGTAAAAGGTTGTCCCTTTGGCAAAGATAGACTACTTTTTTAAATAACTCGTACGAACTAACTAAAATACGTTTTAGGCATAGGCCTTTTTTTTTTTTTTTAAGTAGGGGAAATGCCTTACGCATACCCGTCCACCGGGGGACGGACGGGTTATGTCGGACTCACCACTGGAAAGGTGGTATACCAGTGGCCCTACCGACTAAAACCCCTACTACTCCCTCTAATCGTCCTTTAGTGGGGGAACACGGTGAATAGCGCCTGCCTGTTATGCGTTCCCCCGGACGGAGCCCGCCTGCACGGCGGGCCGGAAGCGACCCCCCCTTCGTGAAGGGAGGCCAGAAGGGACAGCCGAGGATGTCAAGCCGTCCCTACCAGGCAGCGGTGAAACCCGTGCAATGCTGGCGGCGGCACCCCCGTACCACGCGCTAGCTGGCCACCGTACGCAGGCCCTACTGGGCCCGCAACCACGAGCCACCCAAAGGGTGGCTCCGCTGCCGTAACCTTCGGTACGGCTCCGCCGGGCCGCGACGCACAGGGGGGATCAGCCTCGGGTTACTGGCCCCCACCAACCGGTTGTGCGCCGCGGCCCCAACCACGCGCCTCAAGGCGCCTGCAGGTCCCACTGGCCCCGCAGCCCCACGCCGCCCTTACGGGCCGCAGCGGGTGGGTGTCCAGTCCACCACGCTGCCACGCCTGGGTTCTCTTCGCTTCCCGGTGGTGCCCCTACCACCGGTACTAGGCCCCCTCGCCACGCCGAGGCGAGAACCCATGAGGGGGTTAGGCATAGGCCTTACCTCAACTGTCTTAGCTATAAGCTAATACACAATCATATCTCCTTGCAAAGATGCATTTCTGTCTTCCTGTTGACCCAATCCGATACTGCTCAATGAATTAGTAGTCTAAAATACACATTTCCGTGATCGGAAACAAAACTTACGTAACGTTTTGTAACCCTCATAAGATGTGATTCAAAAGAGTAACTCTGCACAAACATGTCCGGTCTCCTGTTTGCATTTCCAAAGCGAGGACAGTCGGCATAATGGCATTATACCGGATCGCCCATTGTCCGGCAAAGACCGTAAATCGGCTCAGACGGTATTAAAGCCGACTCTTGTCCTTCGTTATTTATTAATTTGCCCTTTTATACCTCTGTAGCTTTCCACTAAACTTTATCGGGAGTTCAATGGCACGAAGTTTTGAAGAAGTGAGCCTATGCAAAATGTAGACTTACAGCTTTTTGCAATTTGATCATTGTCTATGCACAGCGACGATAAAAGAAACATCACGTTGGATGATTATTATCCCATAACAAACGAGACATCAAGATTTTGACTAATATATCAATACGAGTATTCTTCATGGAAGGCTCTCTTTTGCTACCAAAAAGCGATGAAGAATACATATCCGTACGTCGTCTGCTAGTGCAATAAATCCTGGATTGCTGTACCATAATTGGAATTGGATAGACCGTGCGAATTACCTCTCTCATCGACGACCTTATTTAAGTTTGATGATCCCAAATCCCTAAATGCAAATCAGATTTGAGCACGCCATCAAAGTCATTCACTTTCAGTTCCATAGACACATAACGGGACGCATGAATTGGCTGATAGGTGTTTGTGAATTCGAGGGTTAATGTGTCAGGGTGAATAAAGCCTGTCGCTTATTGTGCCTTTATATTTATAGCAGAAGTCTATCTGAACTAGCAATTTTTTTTACTTAGTTCATCACAAAGGTCGCCATAACGGTTTTACAATCGCAAATTACTCTGTAGAGACGACCGTCATTCCATCAGCTTCCACATCTACGTATACCATTGAACGGATCATAATTATTGCGACACAAATACTTAAAGCGGAGCTACAGGATGCATTGAGGCTGCAAATAGCTGATAACTCTTGTACATATGAACATCTTTGACAGGGGTTTCATCTATTTCTTTTGTAGGTAACACATCTACATCACTAATATGGAGCGCCCTGACATAAGAACTTCTTCACGAACGTTTCTTCAAATTACTGTTTATTATTAATTTATGTTTGTTTTTCTTCAAGCGGTAGTCTCGTATAAATTGCGTTGTTATTTGTTATTTGTAAATGTTTGTCGCGTATACATTCCTGCTCTTTATCTCAGTAATGTGGGTTATTGTTAGTAGTCAGTGCTTCCTTGGTGACTAATTGTATTTTAATGAATAGTTATAATTAATCGAATCCTGCAGCCACATTTGTGCCATTTTCGTTGTCCTGTAAAGAAGCATGAATTCCACAGTGTAGGTACCTTTACATAGGGGCACCTCATGCGGATTATTATTGACATTATGCCAAACTTGCCAAAATTTCCATAGTGACATTAGACCTATTTTGCAATGCAATGTTTTGTAAAGGTTGATGTGTGCGCCTCTATAAAAAATTTGCTATTATGGTGCGCTTTGTCTTTTGTCCCATAGGTTTTCTCTATACGTGAGATTATTGAGATTTTCTTGACCCAAGTTAATGAGTAGGCATTTCACGGGCACCAATAGAATAACTAGAGTCCGACCGAAACTGGTTTTCTGGCCGAAACCGAAACCGAATGTTCGGCCTGGGCTTCAGTTTCGGCCGAAACCGAAACCGAAACCGAAACTCACGTGGTCAAGTATAAAATACCTACAATTACTAAATTCTGAAAAATTTTACTCATTGTTCTGCCAATAACAACAAAACTAAGTTAGAGTCATTTTTTTTCAATACAAGATCCCGCTGCTGGGCAAAGGTCTCCCCCAAATTTTTCGATTTACCCCTCAAGTCAGCCATTCGCCAGAGTAATGTACCAGGTGGTCGCACCATCGTTTTTTAGGCGTCGTTTTCCAATAATATCAGTTTTTGAGGAGCCATTGGGTTGTCATTCGGGCCGGATGCATCTTACAGACTGCTCAGTGCTCACCCCCATTTTGTCAGTTGGCACTTTATTTATATGAACTTCATTTATTTGAGCTAACTTTTCAAGGCATAAGCTTAAGGTCTAGGTGTTACGCAATTTGATTTCCTCATCCTGCCTGTTCTCGAAGCAGACCATCTTTTTTTTTCGGGGGAATCCATTTATGGACTAGACTGGTTATGCACGATCCAGAGGGTGGGACTCTGGGTGAAGGCCGGGGGTATGTGAGGCTCGCCTGCCGTGAGGCGGCAGAAATTACTCACGAAACCCCCGGTGACCTGCTTCGGCGCGTATCCAGAGGTCTCCGTAATCTCTGGTCAAGAACTCTGTGCCGGTGGACCCCTGGCGCGCTCTGCTAACCAGCCCACCTTGAGGGGAGTTACACCTCCCCTTTACACCCGCCAGTGTGCACGGTGGTGTTAGGTTACTCTTACACCGCCACCCTTCCTCGGGGCCACATGGAATGGAGGCACACAGCCCCCGCCGTGTGCACTCCGAGTGACCCCGAAGGCCCCCTTTTAGTCACCTCTTACGACAGGAAGGGGGGAACTGTGCCAGAATTCTAATGCCCCATACCACAAGACGAAAGGAAATTGTCTCCTGGCCCAAGTCAGTATACTCGTCAAAGTTGCATTGTCTGCCGTCTACCACTTCCTTACTTCGTGTGCCGTTTGTCGTCAGTTTCGTTTTTGACTGGTTCATCACCAGTCCAATGCGATAGCACGCTACACTTAGTTCTTTGAACATTGTCTGCCCTGCCACTCGAAAAGCACGATGTCGTCGGCATAACGATCCGATAATTCGACATCGACTCCTTCATTAGTCTAGGGTCTTGCCAACTGCGTAAAAACTTCCGCCAATGCGATAGTAAGTACAGGAATGAAACGAAAACTTCATCAACAACCACACACATGACGTCCAATTCTGAACATCAGGACTCTCCCGTAGATTTTCAGAGCGGCTGGTGATGGGCGGCCTACATCCACCCAAACCCTGCGATCTCTATCTGGTCCTGGTCCTTCTGCTCCTTTGCTGGTGGGAGTCCCACGCTGCGTTTGATTTCAAACGATATCCCCTCGAGAACTTTTGGACCCCAAACTGATGGCCCAGTTTCTCGTTCAATTTGACCTGCCAACTGACACTTCAACCTACTTTCCTTAGTGCCCAGCCGTGTTGTATGCAACAATTACCCTCTTTCTCGAAGGTGGACCTGCCTATGTGAATCATTTGGCCAAGACATACTCGTCGGCAACTTCGAGAATCGAGCTCCCAACAGAACAGTCTCAACGAAAACTTATATGTAATCAGTTCCGTTGTAACATTACCTCTAAAAAAGTTTAGCGTCTGGCGATTACGCACTGACCAATTTTAGTGTTGCTACGGAGCCATCGAGCCATGTCCCACGACAATTCCCGAAGATTGTGGAGGTCGCCAGGCTCTGCCATAACTTTGCCGCGAGAAACGAAGTTATACGAGCGCGCACGACATCTTCCGAATCGAGTTTCGGTTTCGGCCAAAGTTTCGGCCGATTTTGGCCGAAACCGAAACTGTGGCCGAAACTCGATTTTTTGGCCGAAACCGAAGCCGAAAGTTCGGTCGGACACTAAGAATAACATTCACAATTGGGTAGATGACTATGAGTTCACCAAAAGTGGGCAAGTCCATTTCCAAAGTGTTAATTTTTTGTAAAACAATATTATAATCTTGTAACCCATACTATAATGAAGCAATAGGAGACCATTTTCATAAACGTAATATTTAATATAGCTGTCGAACAAAGTTCTTACGCGCTCCTCACAAAACAGTGAACGTGACGTCATAATCACAGTCACGTTTGTATCAAGCCTTTTTATGGCCAGGTCTAAAAATGTGCTTTTCAAATTGTGTTATCTCGGGTAGTATCGATACTAATTAAGTGATTCTTTTTCGATTGTTTACATAAATGTAAGGTCTTTCGATAAGAAACAAAAAAATTACAGTCATATAGCCTATTGGTTTGCAAGTTATAAAGTTTTCTTGCAAGCCGTATGACGATAACTGGTTATTGTTTTCGTAGACGCCAATTAAAAACCATGAACCGTTTGTGCATAACAACGGTTGTATGAAACGCGAAATAAAAAAATATAACAATGTTAATTTATCAGCTTCGCAGAAATATTTCGTTAATCCTCATGGCTTTTATCTAATCTCAATACTAAGAACGTACTTAATGTATTTGATAATGATCACACTCGTGCAAAAAGTGTTGTTTTATTTTCATCAATCCCAAGGAATCAACTAAATACTTATTATCAAACTACAATTTTGATGATGACGCTTATCCGCTAGGGTGTTAATTCTTTTCTTCCCCTGATGGAACCCATGAACTCATCTCCTTTTGTCTTTTATGAGAATGCGTTTGAACCTACACACATTGCTTAAACTACTTTGACCAGCGAACATACCTACCATATATTTAGTTTAGATAGATAGATAAACACTTTATTGCACACAAAATAACACATTTGTAAGGAATACATGTTCACATGAGTGTACAATTTAGGCGGTCTTATTGCTAGAAGCAATCTGTTCCAGACAACCTACAGGCAGAGGAAATATGATATGTGTGTTTATGTGTCTTTTCCAAGTGTTTATTGATCATTGTTAACATTATTGAGCTGATATAAAAAAGCCACGCGGCCACACACGCTACCATTGGTTCGAGTACTGGCAGTGCGTGCAGGAAGTTGATAAAACAGACATTTATTTTATTCATAAAGTTTAAACCTTTATGCGCAGTGAATCATATTCTGAATAACTGAAAGGATTATAAAACAATTTTTCAAATGCATAATTAGCTACCTTATCATCGTTGAGTCTCCAGGAGACCTACACAATCACGTTAATTGATACTGGTAGCTATCTGATCTGATAATCCGCATTAAGGCTATACCTGGAAAACAAGACAAGATACAAAAATGAACTCCCAATCCTTGTTCATAAAAAGCACCTCAATGAGCACGCACACATACGCGCAAATCTGACGATTACGTCTTTCAAGTAAAGCCATCGTTACCGAACAATTACGGAGGCCTCACATCCGCAGTTCTTGTCATGAGCCCACTCAATTAGTGCCGAGTCGTGGGTGCCGAGGCTTTCTCGTGCACAATGCGGCGCTGCCAAAAAACCGCTCCCAGCCCCAGCTGAGAGAGTTTACATACGCCTTGCTAATTAACACGTAAGAATTATGTACCGAAGATAATTATAACAGCCATGAAGCTAATGCAGGTAATAATGTTGAGGCTGTCGCAGAGACGAGAGTTGAAGACACTCAACAGAGGGAAAAACTAACACTAAAGAACTATAAGCAATAAGGTGGTATCTAGTCATTCTCAATGTTTCCAGTATTCGCGACCTGCTGGGTTCTGGTTTTCATAAGTACTGCAGGTCTCAGTGCTACATATATCCGGGTATTAACCAAATAAGCCACTGAGCACAATTCCATTAAACCGATGCGAAAAGTTTTTGAAAGAAATACCTTTACCTTTCAATGTATTTCTAAACTAAGTTTTTAATGGTAATGTGCAATAAAGAATATTATCTATCTACCTATCTTTGCCTATGACCTTTCTACTTATTTTCTACTATTTGTAACCTTATTTGTATGGTGGCTATGCCAGATTCCCATCGTTATATAACATTCCAACTGACCTTTCCTTTACCATGAGATCGGCCTGTTACTCGATTAAAATGAATAATATCTAATGCGTGTTTCACGTTTAGCTAACTATGCTTATCACTCCAGTGTTTATGCAACAATGTTCAGCTTTGTTCAATGAGACGATAGCATTCGTTTTAACTTCATTAGTGAGGCTGCCATTAGTATTGCTTGATAATAGTCTCTTTTAATTGATAAAGCAATTATCTATGATAAAGTTGTCACTTCTGTGCACGTGCACAAAGCTATTACTATGAAATTACATAATTCTCTTGTAGCTCATGATGATAAGTTTCCCAAACAAAACAAACTAGAAAAAGTCCTATAAACATGTCACTTTTGGGCACAAGCCTCACCTTTCAGTGGTGGTCAAGTAAGCTAGTGGTAAACCTCAATACCAGATGTTTTCAAGCATATATTCCCTGGTCCCTGTAAATTATTTTCAAAGAGACGCACAAGACGTATATCCGGTAACAAACTTGGTCGCGCTCCCGCGCTTCCCGTTTGGTTTTCATATTATAGCGTCAGGTGGACTGGGACCACCTGTCACCTCATGTAAAAAACCTTCCATGTGATCTACTTTCTTCCAAGTAAGTATTTATAAATGGAACTTGTTTTGATTCAAATGAAGTATTTAGAAATAATACTCCTAGTCTAAACGATCTATGATTATTTACGATAATCATCATTTAGTCAATGCATGGCTAATGCACGTCGGTGATATTAACTAGGTAGTGTTGAAATTCTGGTGATGACGGTCTGAAATATTCCAACGACCTTTGCATTTTAGCACATTTGCATCATATGCTTGCGTTTTGTGTAATCCTCGTGTCTTGACATTTTTAGACAAATGGTTACCTTCACAATATAAAAAACAACTATTTTAATGATGCCAAATGCATGTAAGCTGAAAATTCAAATGGGGCTGTAATCAGTTTCTGTTATGTTCTGTCTTACTATTTGTTCCCTATTTCTTTCTCATAAAAATGAAACCTGAAACATGAGCAAGACAGATTTTGCTGTCCCAAAACTCGGTTTATAAAGCATTACCACTAATGCAATTACTTGACTAGTAATCAATACCTCACCTGATGATGAGCACAATCTAGCTAAAATAATGTCATCAAATGATCCAATCCTGTTACACCCTGATACATTACATTACAATTTGTTTCCCTTAGCAAAACGACGTCCCCTGTGATGTAATGTGATCTAACAGCCAAACACCTTGACATGTCACGCTGAAGCCCTTCTTATAACGCTTCGGGGCATATTTAGTTTCGTCACACATAATAATAAGGTATCAACATGCTCATATTACCCAAATTAATTTAAATTGATCGATTTTTACACCGTAATATCTATAATGGAAGACATTGATGAGAGGTACTCCCGAAAAGATTTCTGGTACTTGTTCTTTAAAGAATTTACTTTCTACTTCCAACGTATCCTCACCTTGCGCCGTCCTCAACTTTATCTAGACCGTCAGTTCTGATTTTGGCGTATTACTTACTCGTCGTAATTATCACCAATGGCGGACCGTTATCCACGTAATTCGTGCCGTCCAATTTAGGTCATGAAAACCTAACGGTCAGAAGAGCAAACACATTCGGAATGTTTTTCAAACTGTTGATTCAGCTTATGCGTAATTCGATGTGTTGTCCCACTATCAATGTTGTTGGGTAATATGCCTTGAGTATAATTCAACTTAGCTCGTTAGTTTCTGTGTGGTATTATCTTGTTACCAACCTTTAGAATGAGTTGAGGACGTCCCTCGTGGCCCAGAGGTTTGACTCTGGCGAACCCGTGGAGTTCCTGAAAGAAATCGTGCTCCGTTCTAAACTGCAACGGTACAGAACAAGGAAGTAGTCGTACATTTACAAATAATGATTCGAGTTCCGAGAAGTAAATTTCCATTGGCTTGTAGCTGCAAAGTCCGAAACTGACCAAGTTTGCGTTCAGTAAAATGCACAATGAAACTCGATAACGCTGAACAATAAGTCGAACGTTTGTAATTATAAATCAATCAATTTGCTTTATTTTGCACACATCGATTTCTTCGGATCTTGTCAACACGTTTGTTGTCTACGAAAGTTTAATTTACAATTGCAATTATAGTTATTAATTAGACACGTACTTGCCCGGCACGCAAGGTTTTCCTTTTATCCTCTTGTGGCAAAATAATTTTAATATGTATCGAAGTATCATATCTGATGTCTGATACCAATCAGTACCTTGTGGGCCTTCGTTGTGCAGTATTCAACCAATCTCAATTATTATATAAGGCCCTATCTGATTTACTAACAAATACTTATAAAATTATTGACGGCTTGCATAATTCCGAAATAGAAAATTTGATATATTGGAGTGTCCGAAAAACACCTTGTACAGAAATCAGAAACGAGATAAGTTGAGGTTTAAAATATCGAGGTCTGACTTTCCGATACGGTAAATGCCACATTATTCATACAGGAGTAATGTAGTCTGGCATAAAAATATAATTTATCATATTGGATCATAGATGAAGAAGTTTAATCTAATTTGAATAGTTGCTCAACATCACTCTAATATAACGCAATTTGTACCGTTGTAATTTATTCACAAATTACGTAAATCTCAGACGGAGACACAGTCGGACGCGGCGATGTCATAAAGATGTCAATGCATATTGATTGGTGGCGGTAGCTACCCGGACGGTCGAGCAGACCGGTCGGGCGACCAGTCTCGCGATCGAGGAAAGCCATGAACTCACTGCACGGGCTGCATCAGTATTAGTACTATTGATGTGGGTGTAGATCTTGCCTTACAGTGGTCTTACAAAGTTGCACTCGTAAGTCGGCTTCACTGTTGTCGTGGACTGCGGAACGAACTACCGTTATGACGTAAAAAACTCAACCGTAAAGGCGAGAGACCTAATGAGACAAGCTTATGCTTTTAATCAACAAGGACGATCTCACATAAAACTTAGGGGCAAATATCATCGATCTAATGATACTTCCAGACATCCAGTGCTGAACATAGGCCGTCCCATACCAGAGCATCCAGTTGTATGCATCTTACGAAAAAGTTCCTACACTAATGCAAAACTTTGTACCCACAGCTTCTTCAACTTCAATATTATAAATGCATGCAATATGATTGCTGGCAAAGATCCTTCCTTCTACTCTCATTATTCCTCACATGCTCAGTTGTTAGGGGTAATTTAAAAAACGCTGCATTATGCCTTTTTAAAAGAACAAAGCAGTGCGTGCGTGTGTTACGGCATCTGGCACGCACGCCGGTGTCGCACTGTCGGTATGCGATGCGCCGTGGTCGGCGTTTGTTTTGTTTGCTGCGCCCGCTGAAACCAGTTCCCTTGAACCGCGATCAGTAAATATAAACACGCGAATGTTGCTCTTTTTCTGCGCGTACACTTAATCAGATGCTACTTTTTCTTCTGCTATTATCTCGTTATTTTAAGGATCATCATCAATAGTCAACCATAGTAAGTCCAACTAATTCAGGTCATCATGTTCGAGGTTGTGCTTGAGGCGATAAAACAATTGATGAGAAACATTTTGGAATCTATTGCCGATCCACAAAGAGAAAATAGTATAAATCAAAACCAGCCCCTTTCGTCCCACTGCAGGGCAAAGGGTTTTTTCCCAGTTTTCAACACACGCGATCCAAGGCCAGTCTCTTTGATAAGTGTCCAGTTCATCTCGCCACCTTCTCCTAGTTCTCCCAGCCGTTGCCTGTTAGGGATCCATCCTATTGTCGTCTTTGATAGTAGTGCCTTTGAATTAAGAATAAAATATAATAGTCATAAACAATTGAAAGTTGGTATATCTACTTTGTACACGATATGGACCTAGCTTCACACTTGCGTAGTAGGTGTGTCAGACAGAACCTCACTTCATGTGCATGCTCCAGTATTGACTGCGTTGGATTGGACATGTGGTCGAGACCGGTATTTGTTTAACTCATCGTCTCGCTCGCTCGCATCGAACCGGACCAGTTCTCGAACGCCGCCGGCCGCATGCCACCGCGCCATGGGAACCGCCGCATTCTCTTATATGTCTTTGTTTTTAATGATCGCTTCACATGATATCAGTTGAGAGAGCCAAATGACTCGTAGAAAGGCATTTAAGAAGGCCTTCAAAATGTGATTGACCAGCAAAGTAGTTCTCCATTACTGAACTTGTCAACCCCATATCTGGACCTCACGGGTGCTTTCCTTTAGCTGAAGTGAGGTCAACTTGAAGACCACAATAATAAAAAAAAAGAAAGGAAACTCAAAATGGCAAATATCTATATTTTTTTTTCTATAAACTGTTGATGTGGACAAAAATACGATGTGAAAGTCATCGAAAGTGTAGTCTCTAAATTCAGTTGATTGAGCAACGCCCTTGTATCGAGCGGATTATTCAGAATCAGCTTACATGATAAGCGTTATCTGATAGGTTATCGACGGATACCTGTCCGCGGACAAATGGCCAAAAGTACGTACTTGTATTAATCGGGGCCTTACAAATTCTTAATAGGAAGATACTCATGCGTATATGACAGGCTATACCCAGGTTCAGACGGTGTTTATTTGCAGACACAAGTCACCTGAGATGTATCTAGCCTGTCTTCTTTGCTGTTACTATTACAACTCTTGTTTTTTCTGCTAAAAGCAGATTTAAAGTTAATAATTCATTTCACGGGACTGTTCAAGATATAGATACAAGTCTACTAACTAAGTGCATCTCATTCGTAAGTTCATAACCCAAAAAGAACGAGGTCATAATTATATGAATGTGCTAGTTAGTTTTTTCAAATGGTTCTAATAAGGCCGGTGGCTCAATTTCACTACGGCCACCCAGAAGTTGATTAGTATTCGATATGTTTATAAATGCTATGTCGCTCGCTATTGTTGAACGTGCGATTTCACTAAGTTCATGCCTTTGCGTAGGGTTGCCTACTACCAGTTCAGTTTCCACGATATGCCTATTATTGTGATGAATTTCTTCATAGCAATAGAAGTATTAAAAAACTAGTACCATCTGCATGTTAACATTTTTCACTGGTTTTTAGACTGCATTCACCAATCTTTATCCCGATCAAACAGTTAGTCAGTGCCTACAGTTGCTATCAAAACACTACCATTCCAGAACTTTTCGGTCCATGTTTAGGATTTTCACTTGTTTCCTCTTTTCCCATATCGTCTTTCACTTAAACCGTTTTTGACCCCATACGTTGTGTATATTTGTTTGTATTTATTTATTCTTTATTGCACAAATGTAAGTACAAATGTCGGACTTGATTCTACACATGTATGAAACATTTCAATGTCACAGTAACGCGGTGCTCGCTGACACTCGATAGAATGCGTGGGCTGAAAATCGGAGCAGCGGATAGTACTTTCACTCTCACTCGCTGACCTTATAGCTGTCACTCACATTGATCGGATAAAAATTAAGACCAAGGGCCAGCCTAGCAAGTATGTTGGTCAGTAAGGCGAGTATTTGTATTGTATCCTAGCCTGACTGCGCTTCACTTGGAACTTGGAGTGGTTCTCGTCACAACGTTGGCTTTCAACCGGTACTGACCTGAATTCCTACAATGGCAGATATTTGTCTAAGATTATTGCTTCTGTCTTTCGAGGTAAAGCTTCAAGAATCATTATTCGATTCTGGACAAATGCCTCTGCTTAGTATCTAGGAGCATTTCCTGGCGCTTGCTAGAATTTGATCTTCTTCTTATCATGTCAATAGCAACGTAAAAGTAAATGTAACCAGCAATCCGCTACCCGTTAATTCGTGTTCGAAGTCATCACGAATCCAGCTGTTTGTAGGATTTGATAGATCATCGGTATACCATGCTTTCCCTTTCGGCATCGGCTATCATTGTGTGGTACTCTATATGACAATCATAGAGCACTCCTTCTTTGAGCAGACAGGATAAATCTCGAGATGTCAATGAATTATCTTTGTGTGATTAAGAATACGTGAGAATTAGTCCCCAGGTCCATTTTAGTTCGACATTTCGTTCACATGTAGCACTAGTTATGTGTCAATGTAAACCATTGCCATTTTCAAGCGAGTGTAACGCATCCCCTTTACCGTTTTCGCGGTCTACCACAAGTTTACTCAGGTTATTAAATAAGTGCACAGTAAGAAAGTTGTTACAAGCCAATGGCGTCGAATATTAGAATATCGGTTAGTACTTTCACTATCTTCAATCGTTGCTGTCACACTTAGCTATCATCTGATTGGATAAAAAATACGGTCAAGGGCTAGTTTTTGTACTTATCCGGTTTTGCGATAAGAAAGTTTGTAAATAAACTGTCTGGAGTATTTCGACAAAAACTGAATGAATTCAATAACGTCGATTGTGCAATAGAATTACTTTTTGACAAACATTTGCGCTATATTCGATGTAAGAGGTTGTATTACTTGCGTTACATCACTGTCAGAAAGTTTTATTTATATTAGCTGTGCTCTAGTCAACCTATTTATTAATCTTAAACAAATGCATTCAAACGCTTTGTATTTAAATATGACTAATAATGAATTGGTTAATTATATTATTAAGTACATTCCTAGTATAGGTATATTTTCATTAATTTGTTTTAGAGACTGACGAACTGCCTCTTTTATCAACATATGCAAGAAACTGACAGAATATCAGTTCATTAGCTAAATTAATAAATGCTAAATTCTTCATTTGTGAGGTTTCGGGTAAAAACTTTAAAGGCGTGCGAAGATTCAGTCATCTAATTAAAATTGATATTTTTAACCGCCTCGAGCCAACTAGGTAGAAATCGAACCCACGAACCACAGCAGCATACCTACCTCGGTATTAGGTTGACTATACAATACACAAAATGGCACAGTGCGCGCGCTTCAGTGCGTTACGCTCTGTTTGCGCAGTGTCAGCGCGCACGCCTCTGCTGTGATCTAACGCAAATGAGGAGCGGCTCGGCATATGCTCCTCAACGATCACGTATGAATGACTCATGATTATTGCGACATTTGATAAGGTTATTACTAGTATTATTCGGTGGTAGAGTCACATCCCCGTGGATTAGTGGTGACAGCGAACTAGAGCTAGGTACTGGGTTATGCTACACAAGCCAGCCGCTCTAAGATGCGCACTGCGACAAAATTTTGTCACGCGTTTTTTGTATGGTTAGGGTACTAGAAAAAGCACCAGATAATTAACGACCCCAACCTTAAGCGAGTGTATATTTTTCGGGCATTTCTGCGAAAGAAGGAAGGCACGTCAGGCAGTTGGTTCTCCCACCTGTGGCGAGATGTCAAACGGTATGCTTAGCCCTTGAGCGACACGGTTATCTCGATATCGAAAACCTTTTTTTGAAGAAATTAAAATTTGACATTAGGAAGTGCTGTTTTTGTTTTGTTAAAAAACATTAATGATCTAAAAGGGGCAACCCTATCAGTCAGCAAATTAATCTAAACCCCAGATGTATGAAATTCTTGCTATTTGTTAAAAGACAATTGACAGGAAATAATGTGCGCTTTTTCAGCAAGATATGAACTATTGTTTGATCTGTCGAGTGGCATAAGAAGTGCGCGGGCGCAGGCGTCACGTATTGTAATGTGCCGGTAATCGCAACGCATTGTGCTGATTGGGAAAAAGCTGAATCGAACATAATCGAGTCGGCACTTAAGCAATATTCATGAGCCCGTAACATAATTACGTCTTTAGGGTGATTATTCAATCAATGTTCTAGCAGTCACACTTCCATATTGCTGAATTGATAGAAAATAATAACAGAGTTAGGTTAAAATAACAGGTTCATGCTAATTTGGCTTTTTCACATTGAAGATAGTAAAATAATTGAAAAACTGGCAGTTGTGGCAATCTGCCGACCTTCAAAACGCTCGCGCTGGCTCTACATGTAGAATGGGTTTTTTTTTCATTATTTATGTGAAGTGTTACTTAAATAGGTTCCTAACTCTTTTCTGAGCCTCGATTGAACATTTTACCGGTCTTGTTTGATATCCACATATCGCACACCCTGTATAGTTTCACATAACGAACCAAAGCAACGTGTCTTTGGCTTACAATATGCGTGAGTTGCATGTTACAGTTACAGCACAGAATCGGAGTTAAAGATCAGTACATTCTACTGATATTGTTGAATTCATTGCCACCAATCAGTTACGATAAGAGCAGCTGTACTGATTGTATGACTGATTATTTTCTAAGACTGCACATTGCGAATGTTTAAAATATTGGGTTAGAACTACTAGTGGAAAGCCATTTCCATAAAACCCATTTCCACTTCGCCACACCATCGAAAGGCCATTTGACTGATAGGCTACCATGTCCAGTATTATTTATGAGGGGCCAATTCAATTCATCGAAAAGTAAAATTTACGCAATGCCATATCACTGACAGTAAATATATTTGAATGACATACAAAAGCCAAATGATATCCTAAAAGTTTTTTTTTGTGACTTGACCCAGAGAGCGTCGTCTTGTCTTGCCCCAGTGGTTAAACACTACGCAAGCAACCCTGATTACAGCGGTAGGCTCGCCCCTTATCACGTTAGGTTCGAATCTGTCTGAGAACTCAGGTGTACAGAATCGCAACAGGGATACAAATAAATTCGTTTTTATCGTAAGAACTCTAACAAGTACAAAGCTAATAAAGTAAGTTGCTGACAAACTAAACTCGTGGCGTGTCACATACGTGTTTAGGTAATGGCTAATCAGCAAACGCGTGTAATTGGTGAATTACCCGTATCCACTCACTTCACTGTCTAGTGATGTGATGTGCCTGATTGTGTCCGTTTCCACGATGACAGTTGTAAAGGACGCCGAGCCCAGTGATAAGTGATTGTGAATAAATTGACTATGTGCGAACAATAAGTGAATTAAACATAAGTTAGGTTTAAGGATCTATTGTTTAGAATAAGAATGAGATGTACATAGGTTAGAATGAGATAGGAATAAGTGTTAGAGTAAGATGTAATGTTAGAGCGAGTAGGGTATAGTGACACGTGTAAGATTATTGTTTTGATAGATTAAGGAAATTTGTACGCCGCTAAAACCCTACTAGTTGGGAAAATGTAAATATTTAAGAATGAGCGATTTGTAAGCAATTGTATGCTCAAGATTAAGACTGCTCAAGATTGCTCAAGGTTGATCAAGATACATGGAAATAAGGAACAAGAATAAACACGGAAACAAATCGAAGAAGAGTTTTATTTATACAGTCCACTTCAGCTGTGGTCCTTCGAGCCGGATCAAGAATAAGAAGAATCCATCGGGTCAAGATTTATTTGAAGAACTGCACGTCCGTAATTCAGCAAGCATCAAAATTAAGAAGAATTGAAGATTTCGTTGTGGTTTACATTGAAACCAGATTACGTACAACGAATTATCGACGGAATTACTTCTACGAACGAAGATTTGAAGATTGAAGATGGTTGTTACAAGAAGCCAAGGCGAAGCGGCCGAAACCGAAGAACAGAGACGTATCCAGGAACATAGGGAGGAAATAAGGAGAGCTATTGCAATCGAACGAGCAAGAAGACTTTCATTGGAGGCTCCAGCTTCACCTGTGAGAGAGCACACCGTGACGGAACGACTACCTACCCCGGGGGTTACGATCGACACCATGGCGGTCAGGGGTACTTCGTCCAATATGCCGGCAGTTGAAGAAGGAAGACGAGCACCCTCACCTACGCGTTCAGTACGATCTCACCGTTCAATGGCAAGTGTGAATACAAGGCTACGGTGAGCTGAGCTGAAGAAAGAAAGAAAGAAAGAAAGAAATTTTTTTATTAGTCCACACAAGATAGTTTAAGAGTTTACAAAAAATATATCTAGCGTGTGGTGCTAAAAGGGTTTCCACTCAGCATGTGTCAAGTACACCTAATGGTGTTCTTGACGCTGGTCTTCCGTGGATACCTTTAGGCAAGAGTTAGGTACTACTCTACGCAAACAAACAACAATACAACAATACAAAAATTAACATAATAAAACATTCTAAAAACAACAACAAACAAATAAAACAGTAATTTCGGCATGCATTTTCAAATAAAACTGGTAATAGGACATATCACAAAACATACAAGCGATACAATGCAACAAAGAGGAGAAAGTAACACAATGTGATGAACGTCACAATGAACGTGATGAGTTTCAACATTTCTTTTGGTGCTCTAAAATATACTTTTTATAATTAATTTTAAAAGAGCCTATTGTACGGGAGTTTCGAATAGGGGGAGGAATATTATTCCAGCACTCCAACAGCTGGAAGCTGCTGAGAGGCTAGCAGCCATCAAGAAGCGAGAAATGGAACTTGAAGCCGATCTTATTAGGAAGAGATACGAAGCTGAAGTATCTGCGCTTCAAGATGAACAGGAAAGTCTGCACGAACATCCCATCGCCGGGAAAGATTACAAGCGAGTGGATGACTGGATACGAACCAACCCCGTCACCGCTCGGAAAGAAGATACTGCAGACAGAGAAGAGCATAGAAGACACCGCTTCGACGTAGGAAGAGGCAGATCACCTACGCCGACGAGAACAAGAGGCGGAATCGAGCAGTTAGCAGAAACATTGGAGAAGATGGCGCGACCACGTCTCCGACAAACTGAATTACCATCATTTTCCGGAGCAATCAACGAGTGGTTGCCGTTCAAAGCAGCTATGCAAGACTCCACGAAACTTTATCACGTTTCCGCTGCTGAGAACCTTCAACGATTAAGAAGCTGCCTCAAAGGGGAGGCGAGAGACGTCGTATCTGCACTGCTACACACCGCAACTGAACCTGGAATCATTATGAAGACACTTGAACAATGCTTCGGAAGACCAGAGATCATCATCGACAAAGCATTCGACGAACTAAGAAGATTACCGAAACCAGGAACATCTGCAACAGAGATCAACAGCTTCGCGATCAAGTTACAGAACGTCATATGCATCCTCAAGGCCATCGATCGACGAGGATACCTCTATAACCCTCTACTGGCTCGAGAAGTACTTGACAAGCTTAGCCCACATCTACGATCACGTTGGTGCGACTACGCAAGTGAGAACGAAGGAACTGCAGATCCTGAGATCGTCATGCTTTCACGCTTTCTTATGCGAGAAGCGGATCGAGCGCTGAAATACACATACGCTCCTCAGATGAACACGACCGCGACGAACGCAATAAGAAGAGAAGTCAGACCGCCTACTACAGCTGCGCCACAAAGAAAGAGAATGAACGCAGTATACACAACCGAAAGCAAAGAAGAACGTGAAGAATGCCTAAGTTGTGGACAAGCCCACACATTGCCTCGGTGCCCTTCCTTCAAAGCACTGACAATGGAAGAACGATGGGACTTGGTGAAAGAAAAAGGACTCTGCTTCAAGTGCATCAGCAAGAGACACAGGCGTATATTCTGCAACGCAAAATCATGCGGAATAAAAGAGTGTCGTCGACCACATCACGCAATGCTTCATCAAGATAGAAAAGAAAAAGAAGTTGAACCGAACACAATGAAGCAAACTTCAAGCAACACCGCAACCGTCATGTCCGTGGCAACTAAGTCTTCGGCGGGGCAGCGAACAGTCTTATTGAAGATATGTCCAGTCGTCGTCACCGGTCCACGGGGGGAGGTGAACACCTACGCATTACTAGATGAAGGAGCAACTGTCACTCTCATAGATGAAGATCTGGCGAAAAGCATCGGCGCAGAAGGCCCTGCAACACCATTGAACCTGCATGGTGTGAACATGTTCCAGAGAGAGAACGACAGCAAACTAGTAACTGTGCAAGTGCGTGGAAAGAAAGACAGTGCGCAACACAAACTGCGTGCCCGCACTGTGAAGAATCTGGAACTTCATAAGCAAACGATACCAGACACGCTCATGAAGTACAAACATCTTCGAAGTCTGAAAGAAGATGAGATCTGCTACGAGCAAGCTCGACCTGGCATCCTAGTTGGAACAGATCACTGGGAATGCATCGTATCCCGCAAGCTACGAGTGGGTGCGCCGAATCAACCGGCTGCATCAAGAACGCAACTCGGATGGGTGGTGCACGGAACAATGCCACGCAGCATCACATGCAACAAAGAAAGTGTGCTACATGTCTATGAACCCGAACGAAACATAGACACG
This sequence comes from Udea ferrugalis, assembly GCA_950022985.1. Classification (NCBI taxonomy): domain Eukaryota; kingdom Metazoa; phylum Arthropoda; class Insecta; order Lepidoptera; family Crambidae; genus Udea; species Udea ferrugalis. Next base: position 472,422 of record OX465518.1, read on the forward strand.
AACGAGCAACGAGACCAAGAACTTCACAACTTGGTGGAGACGCACTTCAAGATAGAATCATTGGGCGTCAAGCAGAAAGAAAGAATAAGCGACGCAGATCGACGAGCCATCGACATCGTCGAGAAGACAATAAAGAAGATCGACAGTGGCTACGAGGTGGGACTACCATGGCGAGAAGACAGAACGATCATGCCACCAAGTTACGACACAGCTCTTCGTCGACTTCGAAACATAGAACAGAAGATGGACAGATCACCCGACTTTGCCAAGCAATACACCGCACAGATAGAAAACCTGCTGGAGAAAGGATACGCAGTACCGTGTGACGGCTCAGAACGAGCAAGTGCCGTCTGCTGGTATCTCCCACACTTTGCCGTGCAGAACCCAAACAAGCCCGGTAAACAGAGATTGGTATACGACGCGGCGGCCAAGAGTCATGGTGTGAGTCTGAACGACCATCTGCTAGAGGGACCGGACTTACTGCTGTCATTACAAGGAATAGTGTTCAGATTCCGAGAGAAAGCAATTGCAATCACAGCAGACATCCAAGAAATGTTCCTGAGAATCAAGATAAGACCTGAAGATCAGCCAGCACAACAGTTCTTGTGGCGAGGCAGCGACCGAGAGCATCCGCCTCAACACTTCAAGATGACAAGCATGATCTTCGGGGCAGCAAGCTCACCATTCATGGCACACTTCGTTCGCAACCACAACGCGAATGAACACGCTCAGCAGCATCCTCGAGCACTGGAAGCCATCACCAGAAGTCACTACATGGACGACCTGGTAGCCAGTTTCGACAATGAGACAGAAGCACACGCTGCAATAGAAGAAACGAGAATGGTACACGCAACCGCAGGCTTCACATTGCGCGGATGGAGCGCAAATAGCAAGAACGTGCTACGGGACATACCACCAGAGTTGTTTGCTACCACACCAGCGCAACTGGGGGGAGAACGTCCAGAGAACAAGATACTCGGCCTGTTCTGGAACGCCGACAGAGATGAGCTGGGCTTCAACACAACAATGAGCAGAGTCCCAGCCGAAGTAAGAACACAAGCTCGCGCACCGACCAAGAGAGAAGCACTTAGCGCCGTGATGTCAATCTACGATCCTCTGGGGCTGCTAAGTCACTACACGATACGAGCCAAGATCATCCTGCAGAACCTATGGCGTCTCAAAACTTCATGGGATGAACCGATACCTGCAGAAGAAGAAGAACTATTCGCATCGTGGCTGTCACACTTAGCAGAGATTGCACAACTACGCCTCACGAGATGCTACGCGCTGAGTAGCTGCAAGCACGTCGAACTACATGTGCTGTGCGACGCGAGTGAGCAAGCCTACGCAACTGTGGCTTACTGGAGGACAGAGAAAGAAAATGGAGAGATCGGAGTTGTGTTGGTGGCTGCCAAAGCTAAAGTGGCACCAAAGCGCACACAAACCATACCTCGTCTGGAGCTACAAGCCGCCGTCATCGGAGCAAGACTCGCCGACACCATCAAGAAGGAGCATCGCGTCGAAGTCGCTAGAACAATCTACTGGACTGACTCGTCAACTGTCGTCCATTGGATTCGCAATGACACGCGACGATACACTCCCTTCGTGTCACATCGGCTCAGCGAGATAGCAGAACTCACGCAACGAGATGAATGGAGATGGCTACCGACAGACCAGAACGTAGCCGACGACGCAACAAGGTTCGCGCGCACACCGATCACCGAGGAAGACAGATGGTTTCAAGGACCGGAATTTCTAAAGAAACCGGAAGAGCTGTGGCCGCAGGATATAAGTCCCGACATAGCAGAAGCAGAAGTTCTGCACACGTCAGAAAAGGAACGACGTGATAGTTGGCTGCCGGACCACACGCGTTTCTCCAAGTACGAAACACTGCTGAGAACAGTGGCAAGAGTGTTAGCCTTCATCGACATATGCAGGCGCAGGGCAACACGCATGGAATGCCAGCACTTGGAGAAGGCGGAACAGGAGCTCATACGCTATGCACAGGAGGAGAGCTTCGGCGAAGAGATAAAGAAGATGAAGTGTGGACGACCGATAAGCAGATCGAGTCGACTCTTCAAATTGGACCCAGTACTTGAAGAGGGGGTACTGCGCGTGCGAGGCCGAATAGGAGCATCCGCTGCGCCCGCAGACACCAAACGACCACTTATCATGGACGGACGTCACCACATCACCAAGCTCATCGTGCATCGAGAACACTGCGCTGCGGGACACGCAAACAGAGAACGCGTGACGAATGACCTACGACAACGCTATTGGGTTATTCACTTGCGACCCACAGTGCGCACAGTGGAAAGAAACTGTGCTCTTTGCCGAGTACGACGCGGGAAGCCACAGACGCCAGCCACAGGAGACCTACCACGAGCGCGTCTTGACCCATTCCACCGCCCATTCACCAATTGTGGGGTGGACTACTTCGGGCCCATGATCGTTCGAGTGGGACGCCGCCGAGAGAAGAGGTGGGGCGCATTATTCACATGCCTCACTTCACGCGCCGTGCACATCGAGCTCGTCACATCGCTTTCGACCGACTCAGCGATAATGGCTCTGCGAAGAATGGCTGCAAGAAGAGGATGGCCCCGACTGATGTACTCCGACAACGCGACCAACTTCCGTGGGGCAGACATGGAACTGCAAGCAGCCTACACCGAGTGGGCACCCGCCCTACGAGAAGAAGGGCTACTTCACCGAATGGAATGGCGCTACATACCTCCAGGAGCTCCGAACCAGGGAGGCGCATGGGAACGCTTGGTGCGCTCAGTCAAAGCCGCACTCCGCGCCACACTGCAAGAGAGGGAGCCAGCAGAAGAAGTCCTGAGAACTCTGCTGACCGAAGCGGAATACTCCATCAACGCGAGACCGCTGACCCACGTGAGCGTGAGCCCGCATGATCCAGAGGCGCTCACACCCAACCACTTCCTGATGGGGTCATCAACTGGACTCCCATCCACGGGACCCTGCGAAACAGCGGACCGCAGGACTTGGCGTGTCAGCCAAGCACTCGCCGACCACTTCTGGCGTCGGTGGGTGCGAGAATACTTACCAACACTGGTACCCAGAGGCGAAACCCAGAACACGAAGATTCCACTGCAAGTTGGCGATGTCGTCGTGGTAGTTGACCATACACTACCAAGGAACGTCTGGCCGATGGGAATCGTCGAGCGCACCTACGAGGGACCTGACGGCGGCATACGAGTTGGAGACGTCAGAACGAGAACCGGAGTCTTCAAGCGTCCCGTCAGCAAACTCGTCGTCCTTCAGAAGGAAGGAGAAGGCTACGCGAGCTGCGCCGGGGGGAGAGATGTAAAGGACGCCGAGCCCAGTGATAAGTGATTGTGAATAAATTGACTATGTGCGAACAATAAGTGAATTAAACATAAGTTAGGTTTAAGGATCTATTGTTTAGAATAAGAATGAGATGTACATAGGTTAGAATGAGATAGGAATAAGTGTTAGAGTAAGATGTAATGTTAGAGCGAGTAGGGTATAGTGACACGTGTAAGATTATTGTTTTGATAGATTAAGGAAATTTGTACGCCGCTAAAACCCTACTAGTTGGGAAAATGTAAATATTTAAGAATGAGCGATTTGTAAGCAATTGTATGCTCAAGATTAAGACTGCTCAAGATTGCTCAAGGTTGATCAAGATACATGGAAATAAGGAACAAGAATAAACACGGAAACAAATCGAAGAAGAGTTTTATTTATACAGTCCACTTCAACAGTTATGACTCATGTCAGTGAAAAAGAATTGTGGACGAATTTTTATGATTCCATCACGAATGAACATAAATTTTGTAATTAGTCATAGAGTACAAATAAATGTTTATCTTGTTGATAACTGATAATCATTCATCATCGCGATTTCTTGAAAATGTATTTGTTTTCTTAAAAAAATGGATAATCTATTTACCTTTTAACAATGAGAAAAGGTACTAAAATGCTTTTTAACTGTTCAACGTAACTGACAGTTTAGTTCAAAGTACTGTTTATGATGCACTATCACTACATAGTATAAAACAAAGTCGCTTTCTCTGTCTCTATGTCCCTTTGAATGCTTAAATCTTTGAAACTACGCAACGGATATGAAGCGGTTTTTTTTTTGTTTTTTTTTTATAGATAGAGTGATTCAAAAGGAAGGTTTATATGTATAATAACGTCCTATTGCACCCGTGCGAAGCGGGGCGGGTCGCTAGTCACCTAATATAATGCTGTCTCAAACACGCTAAATCACAGTTTTTGTTATTTTTTTATTATTTAATTCTTGTTACCTCATAAATGGAAGTGGGAGATCATTTCTATCAGAATACACTACTAGTTTTAGCTCCCACTCATGTACAAAAAAAAACTGTTTAACCAACTCATTGGACAAAACTGCTCTATTCTTATGTAAATTCTAAATCGAATCAATATCCGTGGATCGTGTTCATACATAAGCGGCGTCTCTACAAGTCAAGTTGACAGGCGCGTGCGAGTCGGCATTGTGCGGACTGTCGACGCCGGCGCAGACGTGGGCGCAAATTGCGCTAACGCATTGATAACATTCGAACAGGAAGTCTTACATGACACAGACATTGCTTTTGTGGACAGATTCTGTCAAAGAAAGGTTTTACTCGATCATTACTCTGAGCCAAAATACGAGAGCCACACAATGGGGCGCCCCTACCGTGCCATGACTAAAGCAGTGCTGCCTGTGCCCAGGCGAAGAGGGCGCCTCCTGATGTTTTACCAACTGGCGTCTCTACAAGTCAAGTTGACAGGCGCGTGCGTGTCGGCATTGTGCGGACTGTCGACGCGGGCGCAGACGTGGGCGCAACATTGCGCTTACGCATATAACATTCGAACAGGAAGTCTAACATGACAGATACATTGGTTTTGTGGACAGATACTGTCAAAGAAAGGTTTTTCTCGATCAAGTTCGAATCTCTTGATTCGCATCAGTCGATCTCTTTTTCCTCAAACATTTCCGATTACTCTGAACCAAAATACTTGCCGCACAATGGGGCGACCCTACCATGCCCTAACTAAAGCAGTGCCACCTGTGCCCAGACACTGAGGTTTTGACACCTGATAAAGCACTTACTACTATCATTGTAATAGTTTATTAAAAATACATTTAAAAATTACTTATCCTACGTAGCAATAAATTATATTTAGTCTAAATTAAGAACATCATCTACCATACAATGATTTTAAAGTAAATAAGGACATCTTCATCAGCATAACAATGTTGACGGACCGCCGACTATGTAGCGAGTAATTTTATTAGTTATAGCCATATTTCAAACACCTAACGACCTGCAAAACAATGGTCAATAATCTTAACTGTTGACCTCAAGGTGAAGACATCTTCAAATAATAGGCCATCCATTTTATGGCAAAGCACCAGCACAGCTACGCACCAGTAAAACGCTGAATCCCCTGTCAGAATCATTTGAGCGAGGGTGGGTAGTTTAACCAAAGCCATTTGTTTTAAGTGTGTCATTAAAATACTGCTAATTGTCGTGTATTGAAATCCTTCGTGGAGTTTCTTGCAGTCCTCATGTTTCTTAAGGATTTGTCCGACGAATAACTGCCTATTTTATTCTACTGAATCGATTTCTGAATTTGATATCATGGATTCGCGGACAGGTCAATTAGTTTTGGTTTTCAAATCGCTTTGTTCCTGGTGTCTAGGCTCTGAAGACAGTAGTAAAACTCGGTTGGTCAGCTGTCCACTGTTTAGGGTGAACCGTTCAGATTGAGTTTGCCCGCAGATGGTAGGTCATGTAAAAGTTTTCTTAAATACGCACTGTGTAGAACTGCAGAGAGGACCTAACTTTCTACTTGAGAATGCTTCGGAAATTCAGCAGTTACCGTCAGGTGCCGTTGGAGTTCAAAAAACTTGGTGTAACGGTCCGGGGGCGCGCAGGCGCCTGCGCCGCTCGCGCATGACGCGCGACACTCGCACGACACAAGCACAGTATAAACCATACAGTAGGCTATCTAAGGCCGCCTGCCGAGTTATTAGCCTAGCGTGCACACAGACACGCGGCACAGCCCGTCCGTACTGCCGCCTCCCTATGCCTCCCTATTTTATGCTAGCGTGTGCGTGATATCGCGACACGGCGCGCGATGCGCACGCACACATTCATACCGAGAGTGGCACGTTTGTATTTAGATATTCTACTGTATGGTTTATACTGTGACACAAGGGATCTAGCAACGCCTAGCTTCGACAGCGCTAACTGTACTTGGCAACATTGTGACAACTATGAAATACTGGGAACTTTTAGCTAGATTTAAGTGCAGAAAAAGTGCAATAGGATGTCGTTATTGCTGTAGACAGTAATTAACAGAAATGTAATTAGTGAAGCTACCGGTGCTGCATTCGCATAATTTAGACTTATTGTTGTTTTCCTAATAACTAAGTTGGCAGACAAGAGACCACTAAGTCACCTTAGACCAGATAAGTCAGATGCAGGCCTGTTCAGTTTCATCTTGAAGAATTTTTGATTATGGACTAAAGCTAATACCTACTAGACGCATAGCAGAATGGAAGGTCCGCTGATTCTAGTAATAGGTGTATGTCGTTCATGTGGAATGATTAAAGTTACAGCTATACTTTTGAGGGCTGCTTAACTCTGAATAATGATCTGTTATGTAATAATCTACTATATAAAAATAAGTCGGGTTTTCCTTCCTGACGCTATAACTCCAGAACGCACGAACCGATTTCCACGGTTTTGCATTCGTTGGAAAGGTCTCAGGCTCCGTGAGGTTTATAGCAAAGAAGATTCAGGAAAATTTCAACATAAAAGCGGGAAAATCTTTTTTCACATACAGCTAAGTCCACGCGGACGAAGTCGCGGGCGGCTGCTAGTCTTCTACTATATAAAAATAAGTCGGGTTTTCCTTCCTGACGCTATAACTCCAGAACGCACTAACAGATTTCCACGGTTTTGCATTCGTTGGAAAGGTCTCGGGCTCCGTGAGGTTTGTAGCAAAGAAAATTCAGGAAAATTTCAACAGAAAAGCGGGAAAATCTTTTAAAGCGGGAAAATCTTTTTTCACATACAGCTAAGTCCACGCAGACGAAGTCGCGGGCGGCTGCTAGTCGGATATAGAGTAAATTTTTGGGGTGCTGTTTGTTAAACACATCTGGGCTTTATTGTCGTCGAATTGTAATGTCCGTGGGAGATCGTCGCGTCGTCAAATCTAATTTTAGTCTATTTATTGTTGCTAATTACCCGCTAACTACGTTTATCATTATTACATGTAAATTAAAGGACGATCCGGTTTCATAATGTAAATACATGTAATTGCTTATTATAATTACTTGGTGATTAATATTTTTATAATGACACAAATCAGAGAAACGAAATCTTATTCATAGTGATTGATTTGATCACAATCCCGGTGTAAGTTATTTCTGTAGTGATTTATTTCCCAAGCTATTTGTGAGCCCACTCAAACCACACTCTTTTCTCCCTTTTCTTTTCCCACAAAGTGTGCAATAAATGTTTTGAATCTTTGAATCTCCAGAATCTTTGGGATTCAAATAATAAGTGAGAAAAGTTGTTTTATTCGTGCTCCCAACAGTTTAATACATGTTATAAGGCCATTTGAGTCTTCAAAACCTTTTAAAACTGCCGAAATCTCAAAATGTCCGAATCAGGAGGCCTTATTTATGGGCAATAGGGTATACAATGGGCATGCTTGTTTGAGAACCTTGAACTCTGTAATTCCGTAGCAAGTATGGTAACCACTAGACCACCTAGGCGTATCTAACGGCACTTGTGTACTATGTAGTGTGTAGTGTGTGTGTGTGTATGTGTTCTGTAGTGTGTTCAGCGGCTCGCGGCCTATTGTCGCCTGTCGTGTCCATGATTGCAGTCATGAGAATCTCATTATCTCTGTGGCACATTTGTACAAGTTCAGTAAACTGGGACATCGCAGTACATTAGCATGTATGGGGATATTTTAGTAATTAAGCATACAGCGATCTCGTATGCTTAATTCTCGTAAATAACTGCTACTTTTAAATGTTTTTCTGTAAGTAGAACGATGATTTTATTTTATTTATTTTTGTCCTAATTTTTGTTTCAACATATCGTGAACATGAATTTGTAAATAATCATGAAACTTTGCAAAGTTATATATTATTTGCCGTACATAGGGCCACAGGTCAACTAAACTATAATATTTGGTATCACCCTATGCCAGTGCACCAAAAGTCATTTTGAAATGATTCATCTGGGCTTCAGATTCTTCAGGCTAAAAAGTTTTAAAGATCAAATACACGCGAACAAAGTCGACGGCAACAGCTAAGCAGTTTGCAATATTAAAAACTAGGCTTCTGCTGAACGTGCAATGTCAAGTTACAGCACAATTAGCATGTCTGTAGTTGCGCTTAAGCAAGCCGGCCACAGCACTGACACGTTCTGCCGAGTCACCGGCCCAGTTAGAGGCCGGTCGCGAAGTCGCCGCGTGATCGGAACTACAGACACAATTCTCAAGTTAAGCAATAGAGCAAAGAAATGGGCAACCTTTCATGCCGTTGACCATACAAACACCTCCGGAATTTGTAATTTTACTTTCATCGTTGGTTTTGATGGAGACCGCTTTAGAGGAAAAACAGTCGTGGGTTCCATTCCCGTACCACCACAAAATGAATGTCTGTTATTTCTGTTGAGTCGGGGTGTTTGTGGCACTGATCTGATTTCGTTGTGTTAAATAGGTATTGCTTGGCTTCGAAACTTCGACTAAGTAAGGCCAGTTCACCTTTATAGAGCCCAATAAAACAATCTAACATTTCTTGAGATTTGGATTAAAAACCTAGACCAGGCAAGTACTAAAGATAGAGGCCTCTGTCATGAAAAGAAACCTCATCAGCACACATCACTTGCAGTAGTTTGAAGAGATCATGAGTGAATTTAATAGATACCAATGACAAAGACAATGGAAGTTACAATCATTTACAACTAACAAGGCGAAAAGATACTCAAGGAGATAGCGAACAAGAAACCGATTTAGGAATGCACGTTATTGCATCAGACGAGGTTTCTGCTCAACCACTGAGCAGGCTGGTATGTTGATTGAAAGGGAAAGTTCATATTATAGTTAATTTTTGTTGAGAAGTCGTCTACTACACCAAAGGTCGCGGGTTCGATTCCGGCACAGTACAAAGATTTGTGTGCATGAACATGTCTGTTTGTATTGGTCTGGGTGTTTAATATGTATATTAAGTATGTATTTACAAAAGAAAAAGTATTTAAGTATGTTCATCCGTTGTCTAGTATCCCATAAAAACGGGTTTAAATTAGCTCACTTGGGGCTAGATGGCGCTGTGTGGAATAATGTCCAGGGATATTTATTTATTTAATTTTAGATATAATGGAGTGTTATTCAAAACTCTCTACCTTGCCACCTTCACCTCAAAACGTTCCCCATTTAACATTGCATATGTACACGACTATGTTGAACGAGGAAGTAATAGCCTGTTCACGCCTAGCAAGGCGATCTCGAAGCGATAGTTCCGCGATAAAATAAACGCCGCGAGCACGTAGCGAGTACGCGAAGCCCACTTTGTATTTGACTGATGGATTAGGGGTTTATCCGATACCGCCCGCGGTTTAGCAGCGTATACGCTGCGAGAACGCCGCGCTCTAGCGGCGAGATCGCCTCGCCGTAAAATCGCTATTGTAAACAGGCTCTCAGCAGCCCACATTTTGACAAAAAAATCAAAAACATGGCAAGCACCGTTATTGCTGTTGCTTGGATCTTTTATCGGTGTTTTACATCACCGGAGTGTTAGCCTGTATAACAAATATAAAAAATGTATAATCAGTGTGTTCAGCAAATTGCTTCTCGCTAGCTCATTACCATAATAGCGATGCAGAAAGATTAATTATTGCGACAGTAATGGGTGCCACTTTAATTTTAGACTAGTATTTTAATAATTACGCAAACATATTCAAAAGTCGTTATGTAAACCGCAGATCGTCAGCATTCTAAACTGCAAATCTATTGATGATTATTATTTATGTGTTGAATTTGAAGGCGAAAGCACAGGTGGAGTAGAGACGCCTCCACACTTGTGGCTTGTGGTGGGCATCGAATGTTTATATTCATTGTCAGTTCACTTTTTTCTTTGATATTATTATAAACTGTAAAGAATTTGATGCATAGTATTCGACAGTTTATCAGTCCATCCTTGGCAAACCGACGAGTTGTAAAATGACGGACGAATTTTTGATAATTTGCCTTTGCAAGTACCACGGTTCCTGCGTTCCTGCTCAGTACATGCCCTATTGCGGGGACAAAACGGACTCTATTAGGTTAAGTAAGAAATTTTAAAAAATATGAAATGCCACTGTTCAAATACATATTTGTTTTTAAGAGCAAAACATTATCATCTAAAACTCATCCCGCCAGTTAAATTAATGACTCAAATAACAAGCCCAGTTGTAGTAAGAAACATAGTGCACAAGTGTACATTCGCGTTTAGATCAATCCTAACTAAGGTTAGCTAATCACCGAACTCGGCGGAATGGACCATCGCACTTTCTCCGAACGGAACAAGATGATTTCATGCGATTTACCGAAGGGTCAGTGGAGTGTTGCCGCTGCAGTCACTGCTGGGCAATGAAGCGTATGCAATCTTTCGAAATCTGCCTTTTTGGAATAAATATTGAAATGTGTAATTAAATCGGTTCATAAATTATTCAGATACGAAAGAACTCTCCGACATAGATGAAACTTGACTACCATAGTACCCAGTACCCACTGTACCCGGCACCCAGCAGCCAACTCAAGTAAATTAAGTTGTTTAAGTAAAAAATGAAAACTTTAAACATATAATGTGGCTTCTAAGTGTGGCTTACAATGTTTTTGAATTCTCTGATTATTTTTTGTTTGTTGATCTACTTTCCAGTGGGTAAGAAACTGCAAATAAGCCTGCTTTTACCGTACCGTTACCGTAAAAATAACGTAATACAATGATTGATATATTAGTTGATTTTATTACATAATGGGCGTTAAATCAAATAAAAGAGCCAATATGAAGTATTCGTATCGTGTTATTGTCACTTCGTGATTAGCAAACGTAATGAATCATTGTTTTTATTGTTAAAGATAGTAACTGTTCAGTTTATTTAAATTTCTGTACTGGGTAATTCACTATCGAAGACACTTTTTTAAAGTACAATTGGGCAATCCATGATCTCTGACACTAATTACGAAAACAAAATTGACATGATCAATTTATTACCAGTCATAGGACGTCTACTGCTAAATGTAGACCTACCATGAATTTGAAGACTGGTATTTGTAGGAGAGCTGGTGAATAACACATAGCTGAATGTAATAGCCGTAGGTCCACGAAGCATCTGGAACGGAAACCATTTGATGAGAGTAGGACGTCTGACCTCAAGGTAGACTACCTAAGTAACTCAGTAGGATTTCGATGAATGCGTGCCTTACAACAGAGAGAACCTATTTGAAAAAGGAGCCCCTGATATCGACAAAACCGCTCAAAGTAATGAGGCATACAAGTGGGGGCCGCTACAGAGTACCCTGCACACTGGCACACGTCGGCAACTGTCGGCTCTGTCACAGTATAAACCATACAGTAGGTTATCTAAGGCCGCCCGCCGAGTTATTAGCCTAGCGTGCACACAGACACGCGGCACAGTACGTCCGTACTGCCGCCTCCCTATGCCTCCCTATTTTATGCCAGCGTGTGCGTGATATCGCGACACGGCGCGCGATGCGCACGCACACATTCAAACCCAGAGTGGCACGTTTGTATGTAAATGTTCTACTGTATGGTTTATACTGTGGCTTTGTCGGCTTGCATGTGTGCGTGTGAGCCGTCTGCCACACGCACAGTTGCAAGCTGTCACTCCCGACCCAAACCCTTCCCTACTTAAATACGATATACAGACAGCCTTGAATATGCATGAGGCCCGTCGGCGACAAAAACAGACCTACCACACAGCAAATACTAAAGTTAAAGCATGGGATGTTTTATGAAAACATTTAAGTTCAGGTTGCACTTTTTGATTTCCAGCAATTAAAGCGGAGATGACTTCAGTTGCTCAATGTTGCTCAAAGCCTAATACCACAGTCGTCACCAACAAGGGAGACGTATTACTCTATGTTAACAACATTCAGTTACATCAACTCGACAAGCACTAACGCGGACGTGAAGTGCAGTGATTGTGGAATGACTTTTATTGGCACTTAGCGCAGCACTAAGTGCAATAAATTGTCATCGTGATGATTACGATGCACATTACTTCCTCCAGCATTATGGTGTCAATTGGCTTTTTGCCGTCTTTGAGGAGTTGTTGCGGAAGACAGTTCCCACAGACATCTACATCGATACTCAGACAAAAGCTGTACTTAAATCGCAGCTCAGATCTCGAGACTTCTAAGCTCAAGAAAAAAGCCACTAATCTAAACCAAAATCAGCCCAGTCTGATTAAAACCAAGGCAATCTTTAAAAACCCACAAAGGGGTTGTCGACCAAAACCATCACTACCAATCCTAATTCTTAACATCTTCTCCGAGGCTATTATTGTTCTTATCGGTGATAATTGTGCAGTTATTGATATAGATAGATAGATAGATAGATAAACACTTTATTGCACACAAAATAACACATTTGTAAGGAATACATGTTCTCATAAATGTACAATTTAGGCGGTCTTATTGCTAGAAGCAATCTCGATATAGTGTCAGATATCTATAATTGTTACTCAAATGTTGTTTGAGAACTCTGGAGTACTAGTATCAAATGATACCAATGAAAATGTGTAGGATACAAAGTACGAACACTTCGACGTACCGACTGCAAATAAACGGAGAAGGTTTACAAACAAAACAAGTGGCGATCCGATGCGATTGTGTCGTTTGTAGAGTTGGACGGGACTCAAATCTTTCGAGTCCAATTAAGAATGACTAGCATGTATTTCGGAGGACTAGACTATTAAAAAGTCGGTTCTTTGTACGGACATTTAAATGAGCTATAACACGTTTTAAGGAAATTAATCAATGCCAATTCTAGTTCTTCTAGTGAGTTATATAAAAATGGCGAACCCTGTCGAAACTATTCAGTCCTTAAAATGAGGCTTCAAAGAACTATAGTCCTAGCCAGCACTAGTAGTGTGCGTTGATCGAGCGGGTCTAGTTTCAGCGGTTAAACGGTCGACTGCGCCCAGCGCAGGCGCAGGTGACGTGAATGCGATGTATCGATTACAGGCACACAATTGAAACTATCGAGTTACTTTTACGACTCTGGTGTTCACCCTAGTTAAACATTAGTTCAAAGTAAATTTTAAGTTTAGCTTAGAAGTCACTCAACTTGAGGTGTGTTGTGTCATCAACAACAACAACATTAACAACATTTTGACTTTAATAATTTACGAACTAAATTGTAGCGTTTACATTAATATTTTTTCTGACATATTATGTAGAGTATAATTCCAGTGGATGAGGAACTCCTGCGATTAGTCATATTTATTTAGTAACTGAAGACTTTGTAAAATTAATTTATTGGTTCTTACACAAACAATAATTGCAATGGCAAGTTTTGAGAGCGTTTTGAGATAGAGCAAGTACAGGTGAGCTTATCTCTAAAAAGAGATTTGTTGTTAGTATTATGTACTTACATAACCTACTCACTAGCTCTGTACATATTTTACAAGTGCATTGCTCACGGCACAACACGATAAGAAACTAGCGCGTCATCAGACCCGCTGGCGACTGGACACAATCAGCAATACGTGACCACTAATACGCCTTCCTTCCTTGTTTACATCTCATCAGACATTGTTATTAATCATTTGTACTAATTATTAGTAGGCCGTAACCAATAATGCTACCCTGAGGAGCGCAAATAAATAGTTGCTCATAAACAGAGATAATATAAGTTATTTTTGTTGGGATGTATTACACTACGGTGCCTGAATAGTTTAATAACGATATTTCCTTTGCTGGGCAGGATATCTTCCCATAATAAAGAATGTATTAAAGAGTTTTTACACACGTTATGCTTCTGTTAAACTGACATCATGGTTACTGTTTATTTCAAGATCATCTCGCCTAGCTTAGCATACTCCTATTAGGTAAAAAACTGCTGTTTTTGTGACCACTTTCAAGTGTTTTCTGAAGCAAATTAACTTTTATCTCTGGTGGTCCAGTTATTTCCGAGTTTTAGCGAGACTAACGAACATCAATCCATTTTTATATATAGAGATGTGTTACGCCTTCTTTTTTTAAATTAGATAATCTTCTTAATTACTTGAATGTTCTAGTTCCTATCAAAATTTGTAAAATGTTTGCATGAGGATGCCCTTGATCCTATAGGATTTCAAATCTTTCCCGTGGGTTCACGTACAAACCGTGCATAATAATCAGCTATGGCGTGTAGATTTCCATTCCCATCATTGTCATGGGAACTGATTTCATTAGAAACAATAGGACGGGTTTGGATACCTAACTATTTACCAGCCTCCTTTTTTTAAAAAAAACTTCGGAGTTATTAGTATTTTTCGTCTTTTTCGAAGTTGGGAAGACCCTGCTGATTATAAACTCCTCTGACTAACATCTTAATTCCTGTTTGAATACTTACAATAACATCAATGCTTTCCAGCTGGTGGTGGTCTTATTTCCCTCTTCATTCGCTAATATTCGTCAAAACAATGTTTGAAAGTAAAACGTCCATATGGCGCTCGGCTCTGCGCAAGCGCACGGCACGTGGGCGCATCGCGACGACACATGCGCCGCGAATGTAAACAAGCTTCCGATCGCGCATTCTGAAATGGACCGCGCACGCTCGTGCAAACCTTCCGCGGCTATTTACATGACAATCTTGCTGTCACGCGCTGAGTCAACAACCTCGAACACATGCCCCCGTTGTATTTAGAGCAATTCTACTAGAACTTAGGTTATTGGTTTATTGTAGGATGTAATTCTAACTGATAGGCAAAATTCAGCATCGTCTTCTGCGGCCTAAAATGAACTTCAAACGGTGAAGGCCTAAAGGCTGTTCGGCAGTAAAAAGGATGATTCTTGCCTAGCATTAATTTGTAGTGTTAGCACCATTATAATCTGACGATCATAAGGTTAAAAGGTTAAGGCTGACTTCCTGGTATCGGGACATAGCCCCGTTCTTCTGAGTAGCAAACCTCATTCGACAGGCATCAACTGTAACGAATGTAGCGATGACATACTTTAAATGAGCCTCTACTTAGCTAACATCCTGGCATTGGCATCCTGAATGGTTCCATGCTTCAGAAAGATTGTTGAACTGTAAGTCCCAAATGTTACACAGTTTACACGCGCGTTTGCATTGCCCATGATCGTTTGATCACTCCTCGAACTACCTCAGAAGCTCTTGCACTACCTCTTGGCTCAACAGGCTCGTCTAACCAAAACCTACAACATTATGACACATGTGTGTTATCTGCAATAGCACCAACGGTAGCTGCTGATAACTTGCTACGTGGTAGAAGTAAGAAGGAAAGTCCGTCGCTAATCCCTGATTGCACTAATCGGTGTTCGTTAGTACCGTATCGTGCGCTTGCTGTGCGCCTTCTATAATGTTGCTCCTTCTTGCGGACCGTATAACACAGTTTGGCAGGATGTCCTGATTTGTGTATTCAGTTATCAGGTCTTAGGTATTTATCAGTGGCTCGAAATTGGGTCGTAATCCTGGGTGTTATAACTTTAAGTAAAGCTAAAATAGAACAGCAATCTGGTGAAGTGACATAACCAAAAGATCGTTAAAGATCTGACTCAGCTTAACAAGGAACTCCAAGGATTTTAACATGTTTCTTGCTAACTTCTCGCATCTGTTTCGAGTTGAGGTACGTGCAGGACATTATAAAATTTGAGAACAATGTTAGAGGTTGATGCCTATAACATTGATGAAATCACCCTGGCTCATAGGGTAAATATACCAGAAAGATTCGGCCGGTCTGTTAATGGTCTAGGTAGCATAGTTGGTAGTGCAGTCGCCCGGTTTGCGACCGTCGACCAAATGTCTTTTTCTGGTTTTCAGATCTTTAGTTGAGAATAACGTTTGATTGTTTAAATAAGAATATCTGACTACTCGAGTGTACGATGTGAATGAATGGTGTTTTTTTTTTCAGGTGTTGTGTGTGTTTATCGTGTCAATAATAAAGATAGGACGTTAATGCCTTCGTAAAAATATACTCCCTATCTATCCCAATAATCCGACTTATCTTATTAGTGTACACGGGACAAATTAAATTATTATCACAATATTGGAAACCTTTATTGGATATGTTATTGCAAAAAATAACACTTGTCATTGTCATAGGAACATAAAGTTTGTAGAATTAAAAAAACTAAAATAATTTGAGTGCGAACTGTTGCGTCATTTTGCAACTTCACTTTGAAAATCTTAGAGCTCTGAGAATGAAAAGGACGAAATAGCTAATCATCATCATCATCATTATCAGCCGCAAGAAGTCCACTGCTGAACATAGGCCTCCCCCATTGATTTCCAGAGCGCCGCGGCCTGCATCCACCGGGATCCCGCGACTTTTATCAAGTCGTCGGTCCACCTTGCGGGTGGGCGCCCCACTCTGCGTTTGGCCTCGAATGGTCTCCAGTCCAGAACCTTTCGGCCCCAGCGGCCATCAGTTCTACGCGCTATGTGCCCCGCCCACTGCCACTTCAACCTGCTTACCCGCTGGGCCACGTCGGCGACTCCAGTCCTTCTACGAATCTCCTCATTCCTGATTCGATCTCGTAGCGAGACGCCGAGCATTGCCCTTTCCATAGCACGTTGAGTGACCTTGAGCCTTCTTATGAGGCCCATAGTGAGAGACCACGTTTCCGATCCATAAGTCATCACCGGTAACACACACTGATTATATACCTTCGTCTTCAGGCACTGTGGTATGTTTGAAGAGAAAACATCACGTAATTTCCCGAATGCTGCCCAGCCGAGTTGGATTCGGCGATTTACCTCTCTCTCGAAGTTGGACCTGCCTACTTGGACAACTTGTCCTAGGTAGACGTACTCGTCGACAACTTCGAGAACCGAGCCTCCAACAAATATTGGAGTGGGCATAACAAGGGCGTTTGACATGACCTTCGTCTTGTCAAAGTTCATCTTTAGGCCCACTTGTTGAGAGACTCGATTGAGGTTCTCGAGCATGCTGCCGAGCTCTTCAAGCGACTCTGCCATGACCACTATATCGTCGGCAAACCGAAGGTGAGTTATACGCTCGCCATTTATGTTGATGCCGAGTCCTTGCCATTCCAGGAGCTTGAAGGCGTCTTCCAATGCGGCCGTAAACAGTTTCGGAGAGATAACGTCTCCCTGTCTTACGCCCCTCTGCAAAGGAATTGCCCTCGTGCTTTGCTCCTGTACTCGGACAGACATGGTGGCGTTTGCGTATAAGCTTTTCAACACTTCGATGTACCGATAGTCAATGTGGCAACGCTGGAGAGACTGCAACACTGCCCAAGTCTCGACCGAATCGAAGGCTTTCTCATAGTCCACAAACGCTAAGCAAAGTGGCAGATTATACTCCTCAGACTTCTGTATAATCTGCCGCAGCGTATGGATGTGGTCTATGGTACTAAAGCCTTTTCGGAATCCGGCTTGTTCGGGTGGCTGGAAGTCATCAAACCTGCGAGAGAGACGGTTCGTGATGACCCTCGAAAACAGCTTGTAGACATGGCTCAGAAGCGAAATGGGCCTGTAGTTCTTCAGCAGGGTGTTATCTCCTTTTTTGAAGAACAGTACCACCTCGCTTCTGTTCCATGCCTTTGGCGTAGTGCCCTCGAACAACACGGAATTAAACAGCCTCTGAAGTACTCTGAGAACCGGCCTTCCGCCTGCCTTCAGAAGCTCAGCGGTAATTCCGTCATCGCCCGGCGCCTTGTTGTTCTTGAGCTGTTTGAGAGCCATCCTAATCTCATAGAGGCTGATGTCCGGGATGTCTTCGGTGTAATGTCGGGTTAGTTTGGCTCTGGGATCTTTGGCCGTACTTGTAGCGGATTCCGCGACAGACGTGTAAAGCTGCCCGTAGAATCTCTCGACCTCCCTCAATACTGCTTCTTGCGTCGACGCCACACTGCCGTCCTCCGTCTTCAGCTTCGACAATCGACTGCGCCCAATAGACTTGTCTCTTGCGAACACTTTGGAACCTTTGTTCCGTTCGATCGCCTCTTTAATACTATTCGTATTAAAGACACGGATGTCGTGTCGCAAGGACTTCCCGATACGTCTATTGAGCAGTCGACAGTTCAAAGCATCTTCGGGGGTCTGCAGGGGCAAAGACCGACGCTCAGCCATAAGGTCGAGGGTGTGGGTTGAAAGTTTCTGCGGTTTGTTCTGACGGCCAGGCTTATAAAACTTGGACCCAACCGCATGGACAGCTTCTACAAATCCGGTACTCATCTCGTCCGCTGTAACGCAAGTATCCAGACAGGCGAAACGATTAGCCAACTCAAGTTGAAAGCTCTCGGGGTTTTCGATATGGGCGCGAGTAGGTCGGAGCGTAGACTTCATCAGTCGAGTTCGTTCCAGTCTGACGTTCAAATTCAATGTGCCTCGTACCATTCGGTGATCACTGCCGGTTTTCACCCTGTTGATCACTGAGACATCATTGAATATGCGTCTCTTTGTCGTCATGATGAAGTCTATCTCATTTCTCGTGGAACCGTCGGGGCTTATCCAGGTCCACTTCCTGTGAGGTGGCTTCTGGAAAAATGAGTTCATCGCAAAGAGTCCCTCTTTCTCCAGAAACTCGGCCAGCCTCTGCCCTCTCGGGTTCCGACGTCCATACCCAAATTGCCCCACTTTCGACTCACAATCGCCCCTCCTGCCCAGTTTTGCGTTAAAATCCCCCATAACAACACTGAAATGAGTCTTAGAGGCATGCATGGCTGTACTAATGTCCTCATACATAGCCTCTACCTCTTCATCTGAATGTGTCGAGGTCGGCGCGTATACCTGTATGACCTTCAGCGAATATCTTTTCGATATTCTGAGTATAAGGTATACCACCCTGCTCGACACACTTTCGATGGTAACAATGTTGTTTATAAGGGACCTGCGAACGAGGAACCCGACACCACCTTGGGACTTTTGGTCACCTTCCCGGTAGTACAGCAGGTTACCCGACTTCAAGGTTATCGAGTCCTCACCCTCTCTACGGACTTCAGATAACCCGATGATGTCCCAGTGTAACCCACTGACTTCTTCCTCCAATTCGATAATTTTCTCTTCTGTCCTGAGCGTGCGTACGTTGTGTGTTACCAGGGCCAGTTTCTGTTGGGGATGGCAGCTCGAACCGATCCGGGGATTCTTAGCACCCCCTGCCCCGCCGTTACCATGATCGCTGCCGTAACCAGGAATAGCGGGGCTGCCGGAGACTAGGGGCCTTGTGTGCATTGCCGTCTTCATGGGGGGAATTGCCAATACTCGCCACGCTTGGCAGGCGGGTTGGCGAGCGCAGAACGCACCCTCTCGCGCCGCGACGCTGCTGCCCGTCGCGGCCTGTGTATTTCGGCACGTTACTCATTCCGGATGGTTATCCCGCCATCGGTCGGCCGCCATATCCCCGTCCGTTGGCCATCAGGACGCACCGCGTGAAGGTGAGGTTGGCTTGGAGCTCTGGGATGGTGTTTGAGCTCCCTTACGTCCCCCCTAATTAAATAGCTAATACGAATGAGTTATCATAAATATGAACTGTTGATAACGTTGTCCCACGCTCTGGCCTTAAGCAGTATCTACAACTAAGTGCGCTTTTGTTGGAGATTGACTGCAGATTTTGTCTAGCATCCCTAAAGACTTCATATAGCGACTTCAGCCTGCTTAACGTGCCTTCTGAAGCGTAAAGAGCCCAACACACATACTACAATGACAAAGTCTTATGTCGTTTATAACGTCACTTAAATGTGTGAAAGGACTCATGAGAATAGAAGTAGCGCAAGACGTGTGTGAATCGTGGCAAGTGGTAAGAAAAGAAGTAGTATCTGCCTACCCCGTGGGGAAAGAGGCGTGGTGGATATATGTAAAATCTAAACCAATTGAAATAGTATTTCAATGATCTAGTAATAAGGTTGCTTTTAAAACACTCATCATCATTTTTGACTGTACGTGATGATACCTTCACACGGATTTGTCCAATTTCCCGCAGCTCGTCAATTATCGCTGCGTGTGCGCATCTGGGTGTAATGAAGCGTAGCAATTACTGGCGCAGCAAACGGAAAATGATATTTATAATAATATATTAAGATTGATAATAATGAGAGCGGCGTGGCCCAGTGCTTAAACAATTTGGTTCGGAATCCGTGTGGTGTTGAGTTCAAACCTGGCCCCTAACAATTACTTTGTGTTCATTGTGCAATTTTCTGCAAACTCTCCGATGATGGAAAACACTGACTCGTATAAGGACAATAGGCTCGCTCGTTGGGATCGAATTCGCGGAAAGTTTGGGCCCCTGACTACCACGTTTAAGATGCGATCGTGAGCGTTTGTATTTGTATGTATGATAATATGGAAACTGCCTTTTAGTAAACAGTAGCTGTGTGATTTGTTTCGACAATCGGCGTCCAGTTCGAATGATTGTTATGATTGTGGGTGCGAGGCGATGCCTTGTTGTCCGAGGTTATTGTCAATATTTACATTGTAGTCGTATTCAGTCAGATGCAGTCAACTTTGTCTACAATAATGCTGATATGTTTTTTCATGTCTTGAGTAGGCGAGTTGACCACAACTCCACCTGATCTTTAGTAATGTGGTTTGAAGTAGTATGTGCCAGCCTAATGTTTCTTTAGGTCAGGGAGAGTATCGTACTCTCTTCTTGAAGAGGCTCAAGTTGTAACGCTATGGATATACTTGAAGCTCAAATCACTCTTTTGCCATTCGCATAACGAATGAGTTACCGAAATCGCTTGATGTGTAAGAGCTTTCGTAATTATGAACTCGCATGCTACTTGCGGATGGCACTAAGGTGGATTGATAGTTTGTTTTTTTACCTGATTTGCTATTCACAGTACGAAAACACATGGAATTATCGACTTATAGAATTGAACGCCGTTTTATATCTATTCGTTCCTACGCAGAAATATCGTTTACCGTAAGTGTAATTACTATCAAGAAACTGAAGTTACAGGAAAACTTACGACCTAGGAATTTCCGATTTGAAAACTTAAAATAGAACTAGACCATATTTCAATGAGGACAAAGGAACAAACCATATACTGAAGTTTACTAAAAATTGAGTTTCCTTGTGTTCTCCAATAAATTCCATTTGACACTCTCAGTAACGACTTATTGAGCGGCAATGTCCAATCCAGTGCTGAATAAACTAACCTGACGTTAGTTGAAGTCTATTTCGAATACCCACAGCCCCCTTGAAAGCGCTCTTGTAACGAATTATGTATGTCTTATATTTTTAATTTACTTTAAAATCAAAAAGCACGGGCGCTGAGTTTCTAAAACAGTAGGTAAAACGCAGTCTACAATTTTCCCTATCCTTGAAGATTATTAATCATAATCACCGATATTATTTATTGGTTTATTGCGTATAATAAGTAAATATAATAATTGCATTGCATGTGTAAAGGATGCGTGTGCGTGCTAGACTGAGGTAGCGCGATGAGGCAACTCCTGCGCAGATAAGGCTGTTCAGCGCAATCCAAGGTGTGCAGTAGCATAGAACACGGCGAAATGCTACTGTTCCATTGTCTAAATGCAATTAAACTACACGTATGTTTGTTCATTACCTATGTTTATCGATGTCAGTACCAAAGATGAAGTCTGCTAAGTAGACTCATTTTAACAAGAAGCAATTGCACAGATATTCATTTCATAATAGTCCCCATTGATTGGATACAATCATCGGAATCATCGAGTGCAGTAGTTCTCAATTACAAGAAATGCGTAGTAGGTATGCAGAGGAGCAAATCATAGCGGCGAAGGCCACAAATTCCTGTAATTAACCTGACGCTATTAATAAACCTTGCTTTCATCAAGACAAATTATTACTGACTGTACCCCCATGAACGCCACAGCGAGTGTATTCGGCACTGATCAGGTTATCTAAGTTAGCACCCAACGGCTTTCCGCCAAGCAATGTGACGAGTACCGCTTCTTATAATAATATGATTTAATTTAAAAGTGTGAAGAAGACGCAGTCTAACTAACGTTTGCTTTGTGTTTTCCAGCCGGGCGAGCCAGGCGTGGTGGTTCTGCGACCGGAGGCGCTGGCGCAGGGTTCCTCGGACGAGGAGTGCGAGTGCGACGGGCCGCCCTCGCCCTGCGCGGTCAAGTTCCTTAACGACAACGTGCTCATCAACGGCCGCTCCTCCATGCCTGACCGCCGGAACAAGGACCGCATCGCTAAGGTGAGACATCACTCCTGGAGGCCCAGCACTCCTGGCCAACTCTACATTGAGGCAGGCGTGGTAGTGCGAGTGCGACGGGCCGCCCTCGCCCTGCGCGGTCAAGTTCCTTAACGACAACGTGCTCATCAACGGCCGCTCCTCCATGCCTGACCGCCGGAACAAGGACCGCATCGCTAAGGTGAAACATCACTCCTGGAGGCCCAACACTCCTGGCCAACTCTACATTGAGGCAGGCGTGGTAGTGCGAGTGCGACGGGCCGCCCTCGCCCTGCGCGGTCAAGTTCCTCAAGAACAACGTGCTCATCAACGGCCGCTCGTCCATGCCTGACCGCCGTAACAAGGACCGCATCGCTAAGGTGAGACATCACTCCTGGAGGCACAACACTCCTGGCCAACTCTACATTGAGGCAGGCGTGGTAGTGCGAGTGCGACGGGCCGCCCTCGCCCTGCGCGGTCAAGTTCCTTAACGACAACGTGCTCATCAACGGCCGCTCGTCCATGCCTGACCGCCGGAACAAAGACCGCATCGCTAAGGTGAGATATCAGTCCTGGAGGCCCAACACTCCTGGCCAACGCTACATTGAGGCAGGCTTGGTAGTGCGAGTGCGACGGGCCGCCCTCGCCCTGCGCGGTCAAGTTCCTCAACGACAACGTGCTCATCAACGGCCGCTCGTCCATGCCTGACCGCCGGAACAAAGACCGCATCGCTAAGGTGAGATATCACTCCTGGAGGCCCAACACTCCTGGCCAACTCTACATTGAGGCAAGCGTGGTGGTGCTGCGACCGGAGGCGCTTGCGCAGGGTTCCTCGGACGAGGAGTGCGAGTGCGACGGGCCGCCCTCTCCCTGCGCGGTCAAGTTCCTCAACGACAACGTGCTCATCAACGGCCGCTCGTCCATGCCTGACCGCCGGAACAAGGACCGCATCGCTAAGGTGAGACATCACTCCTGGAGGCCCAACACTCCTGGCCAACTCTACATTGAGCCGGGCGAGCCAGGCGTGGCGGTGCTGCGTCCAGAGGCGCTTGCGCAGGGATCCTCGGACGAGGAGTGCGAGTGCGACGGGCCGCCCTCCCCCTGTGCGGTCAAGTTCCTCAACGACAACGTGCTCATCAACGGCCGCTCGTCCATGCCTGACCGCCGGAACAAGGACCGCATTGCTAAGGTGAGATATCACTCCTGGAGGTCCAACACTCCTGGCCAACTCTACATTGAGGCAGGCGTGGTGGTGGGAGTGCGACGGGCCGCCCTTGCCGTGCGCGGTCAAGTTCCTCAACGACAACGTGCTCATCAACGGCCGCTCGTCCATGCCTGACCGCCGGAACAAGGACCGCATTGCTAAGGTGAGATATCACTCCTGGAGGTCCAACACTCCTGGCCAACTCTACATTGAGGCAGGCGTGGTGGTGGGAGTGCGACGGGCCGCCCTTGCCGTGCGCGGTCAAGTTCCTCAACGACAACGTGCTCATCAACGGCCGCTCCTCCATGCCTGACCGCCGGAACAAGGACCGCATTGCTAAGGTGAGATATCACTCCTGGAGGTCCAACACTCCTGGCCAACTCTACATTGAGGCAGGCGTGGTGGTGGGAGTGCGACGGGCCGCCCTTGCCGTGCGCGGTCAAGTTCCTCAACGACAACGTGCTCATCAACGGCCGCTCCTCCATGCCTGACCGCCGGAACAAGGACCGCATCGCTAAGGTGAGATATAACTCCTGACCAACTTCACTCAAAGCCTATTGCGACTGCAAACTGAAACTAAGCCAGTATTCCGCCACCTTTACCGTGACTCATGGGCAAGAATTAGGTCTTTGCAGCAGGCATGCCTCATGCCCATTTGTCCGAAAAACTGCACAGGAACGCAACCCTTTTTTATATAATGTGATCTAACAACTTATCCTATCCTAAGAAACCTCAACGCTGCCATTTGTTCACGGTGATGCCAATTTTACCCAGAATTCCTAAACGTTAATCAATGTCAAACTCATGCCGTTTTATAAATTCCTTTAGAATTGAAAGTTATACTTATATACTATACTTATATGGTATGGTATGTATGGTAGCGTTTGTGAATAATTCACAAACGCTAATATAAGTTGAGCATACTATTTTCAGGGGAACAAAGACGTCTTTCTCTTAGATTTTTTTGTTATAATTATATCTAAACATGCGTTTTGTTAATAATTCCAGCTGAAGTTGCAATTCGACGACTCGCTAACGCGCACGTTCGAGTACCCCTCGGAGACGTCGCTTTGCGAGGAGCCGGAGGAGGCCCCCTCCAGCACCGCCCCCGCGCCCCCCGCGACCCCCGCGACCGCCCCCGGAGCCGCGCCTGCGCAGAACTCGCACGTCTCGCACGCCACCAACTCCTCGCTTACCTCCAACACGCATATTGGTAAGTGGGGTGCTCATAGTCATAACTTGGACCGATTTTCTGGATATAATATTTACCGTGCGGTCCGTAATGTGATTTTAGCGCTGTGAGCGCGCGATCGAGCGTCCCGAAACGCACCCTTGATGATCAGTCAGATCAGGCGACCCATTTTTGCTTTTCCTATCGCGTTTGCCAAATGAAAATTCTTTGTAATAGAAGAAGGAGGAGGCTGGTGTTACTCCCGATTGCCATTTCCCAGTTACACCCTAAGCCCTTTCAATGTTAGGGGGTTTAAAGCATTTTGCTCGCCCTAACAGCTAATAATATAATAAAATAAAATTCAAAAATTACGGAACCCTGAAAAGACCGGAATTGGGTAACCGGTCATGCCTTTGACCGTACAGCAAATCGGACCACAGCCGTTGTATTATAATAACATTTATAACTGTGTCCGTGGCTTAAGATAACTAATCTTTATTAAATCCTGAGGCATGTCAGAGCGGAAGTATTAAAAATAAGTATATTTTATTGATAAATCCTCTAATTAACAACGTTTTTATCGTCATATCACATCTATAAAGATTTATGTTCTCAATGCCTTTAATAGCTTATCTTTCCTTTCAAATCTTGGTTTTAAAATATTTTTTATAGCGACATACTTCTGTGTAACATGTTTACTCTCAAAGCTAAATATGATGTTATGTTAACATTCACTTCAACTCATTATTCGAATGATAGCTGAACAGACAATTTCTAAAAAAAATGCATGTTAACGCATTTTACAAATATATATATATTACTGCCACATGGTACATATTAATACACACATAAAGTGAACATGGTCATATAAAAAATATGAAGATAAGATGTACCTTAATGTGGCAGGTTATTAAACTTAGTAATGATCTGCTATCTCTGTTCAAGCTCAAGCAAGCAAGTTTCTGTGTTGCTTGCCTTGCGTCCTCGCAGCGTCGACTGTTGCATCCTATCCTATCTCTTATATGCTGAGGTTGAGGGCTTATCAGTTATAGAAGTTTCTCGTTCCTTGAAGAATCACGTAATTTGTAAATGAGTAATTACGTTAAAAAGTAAATCAATTTAACAATTCGAATTATAGTTTTTTAATAATGATCTGTCACTTCATTGGAACCACTCCGAAAAATGGACCATTTCATTCAATTGGGCAAATGCAGAAACCTATAAACACGGCTTATGCCTAATATTGTTTGGTTCCCTTGGTTAACAATCTAGTATTAAAACTGATCATATTCCGTATTGACCGAAGTGTACACCCGGCGCGTGCGGCGCCGCTACCTGGTGCGCGTGCGCGCGCCGCCGCCGCCGCAGCTCGTGCCCGACGAGACGTTCGTCTAGACACGAAACACTCGGCTACATGGCTAGATTCATGCTAAATGACTCCATTCATATACTTGTTCACCTACCATCTTTTTACCTCACACTTGGCTAGGTGGCTACATTCATGCTAAATTACTTCATTCATATACTTGTTCAACTACCTTATTTTTACATTTTTGGTGTGAAGGCTCTGATTCTGAACTAGGTACATAGGCGAACGCTACACGTAAGATGAATATCTTGATAAATATTCTGATATTTACTGTTGTATCTTTAAAATGCAGGTAAATAAATATTGTGATTCGTCAATACGTTGATCCGTTTAGTATAAATATATTGATGGATCAAGACATTTATCTTCGTTCGCCTTACAATACCTGCCAGCTTGTTATTATAGATACTCCCATTTTTGGATATGTCACCGGAAAATAACAAAAACCGTAAATTTATAAATTTCCTAGGAAATTTATCAACTTTCGTAAGATTCTACACGAGAGATAAAATGTATTATTTTACGGCTACATTTCCGGAAATTTATCAATTTGCGACGACCCGTAGGAAATTTATAAACTAACGTATATATATTCGTAAAATTCTAAACGGGTCGACTAATCACAGAAGAGCTTTTAATTTTACGCTTTTATAAATTACGGAAAATAATACACTGCTCTCTGATTGGTCGATGTTGACAGTAGCAATGCTTGTGTTCATAGATTATGATACAATCAGACTTGCCAAACTATACATTTATCAGTTTTGATTACCTAACTGACTGGAATTTAATTTCAAAACTGGGTAGGTTTAACGGGTTACATAAACATACATAACATAAACGGCCTATATACGTCCCACTGCTGGGCACAGACCTCACCTCAACTATGAGGTGTACCGAGCCATTCTCCAACAAGCGGGCACAGTGCGGATTGTTGGCGGGATGTAAGGTTAGTGAGCAACCTTAATGTCAGATGTTATCAAGCCGCCCTAAGGCCTCTGACTAAGCTTAACGACTAACATCTAACGACGTCAACCGGGACCAACTGCTTAACGTTCCTTCCGAAGCACGGAGATGCCTGAAACACACACCCATCACTAAATTTCGGTCGGGTGGTCACCCATCCCATTTCCGACCCGGCGTGTGTTGCTTTACAACAGCAATCGTCGCCGATCACTGTCACAACTGCGCCACGGGCACCTCTTGGGTTAACGGGTTAATTTTTACAATATAATAGGCTGATAACCCCTACCTCATCAAAATAAAACAGCAGAAATCGTGTTTTACGATATCAAAAAGTTTATAAAAAAATTAAATACACTTATAAAATATAATATACAAAACATAGCATACCCTCACGATCAAATCCCAAATGGGGTAGTCAGAGTTCCCGTCACGGTGAACGAACGGAACATTCAGAAGCCCACATTCACCGAGGAAATTTGAACCCATCGTGCATAGCGCATACCGCCGTTATCTAGGTTGCTTAGGTTTTTTATCGGTGTTTCTCATCGCCGGAGAGTTAGCCGCAAATTATACAATGAACACGAAGACCAATTGTTCTTACAACATTTAAAACATTAAAACCGGCCTTCTGCCAAAATGAAATGGCGGAGGAGAGGAAAGAGAAGGAACACGTGACTTATTCGACCAATCAGAGCGCACATGGCGTTTGGTTACTGCCCACTTATTATTTTACGGATGCGTTCCGAAAGTTTATAAATTTCCGGAAATCAGGGCGTAAAATAATACAATTTATCTCCCGTTTAGAATCCTACGAAAGTTTATAAATTTCCTAGGAAATTTATAAATTTACGGTTCTTGTTATTTTCCGGTGACAGATATACAGATGGTGTTAAGCTCTGTTTATACATGTATTCCAGCAAAAAGTATTATGCCAGTAGTTCAAAAAAGCGTTGGACCATGCAACGAATTCTGTCATTTGCGTTATGTATGTACTCGTTTTGTGGCTAAATATAAAACAGCTCGCTCATCATAGAAACTCAGTTTAAATAAGTCTGACTAAACTGTCCATTGCTGAGTTCAAATGTATGTAACTAAATTATTTCAACCTACGCGAAGTTAGTATTGTACTTATAACAAACCACAAGAAGTTAATTCCAGTAAGATAGAGCAATTGTCCTCATTATGGTTTTAGCTTCAATGAAATATCATAAAGTACAGATGATGCAAACTCACACAAAGAGTAATTTGTGTGGGTTTGCTAGGCGGCTATTCCATTTAAGCTGTATGACGACTCATTGAACACTTTGCTAGAAAACGTAATTTATGTATTTACATTCAAAATATCCTAAATGTTATTGTCGCGGTCGCTTGACGGCCGTTAATCAACTTGCGATAATCTTACGCGTTTGTTACGTGTGAACAGGTCTAACTCGCACTCTAAACGAATGACGTTGGTAGGACAGCCCGATTTCTGATTGTGGTGTTTTGGTTTTGTCCTAACCAATGTCACTCGTTTATTTGATGATGTCTTCCAATTAGAGGTACTGCATTGCGGCCGATTTCAACAATCACGGTGTATTAAATGAAATGTGCTCTAAGAAACTGCTCTGTAAATAATTCTGTTATAAACCTTTAATTATTGCATGTTGCATAACGTGGCAGTATTGATTTGATTGTACAATAATTTTCATGAGAATTTAAGAAAGAACCAGCACAAAATATTTGTTATAATCGGCCGCTGCAGTATTTCCTACTCAAGTAACATTCTCACTAAGCTACTTTACTAGAGTAGCTTCTAGTGTAGTTTGTATAATAATTTAAACCTTGGCCAGGAATCTTTAGTATTGTGGATGGCACATATCACTTATGCTAACTGTATCCTCAATACGATTATAGTTTAGTCTTTGATTAAAACAATAAGAGGAACATACATTACGTCCTTACTTCGCGAATTTGAAAACTGGCAGATGTCAATGACGTGCACGTAAACGTTAGCTTGAAAACAGGTCCGTTGGACCACATTTTAACTGCTACGCGCGGTATATTCCTCTTTTGTTTAATTCAAAGGTCTTAGCTAGTAGTAGTAGTAATGTAGTGTTGCTAACGAGTGTTGTCGTGTAGTGTCGGCGGCGCTGTCGCGGTACACGCCGTGCAAGACCGTGGCCGACGCCTTCCAGCTCGGCGTCACGCGACACGACGCCGGCGACGCACATGCAGGTCAGTATACTTACTACTTCTTACACTTTTTATATCAACTGTTTAACATTTTACCTCTTGGAAATATGCAGAATTTTTATCCCGGGTTTTTAAGGGAGACGTGTAAAGGCTTATGCAGGCCTTCAAGATAAGACTGACCAGCTCAGTAGCTACCTCGTAACCCCTTCAACCCCATATTAGGAGCAGTCCGCTATATAAAAAATAATAGGCTTATTTTTATCAGTAACAACAATAATCGAACCCCATTAAATCAACTAGCTACAGTTTTTACGTGGGCGTTGCGTGGGATCGAGTGTCACTCGCACTGTAGTCCTTATGACAACCCAATTAATGTTTTAATATGGTTTTCAGTAGATACTGTTCTTAATACTAATCGAACCCTATTATTAAAAAAAACTCATAAATTGTACTTCACATTCCAATACCCCAGTATTGGAACACCAGACTTCACCTTTATGGATAATAATTTGTGTAATACTAATGTCACAGCGTTACTTAAAAATAGATAAGCAATAAAGTTTTGAAGTTTGAAGTTACTTTTCTGTTAAACCCTTTCATTTTTGTGTCTAATATAATAAATAGAAGAATACTTATTAGTTTAGTTAAACACACTCTACACGTCGTTCACACAGGCTGGACCTTAAACTCTTCTCTCTAGTTTTACTGCACCCAAATTAAAAGACAGAATTTCAATTTGTATGCTAGTTTTGTAATGTCGTAGCCTGTAGGGCTAGCACGAACCACTAACGTTTTGGTAAATACATAGGAAATATTTAAAAAAGTATCGTTTACTTTTCGATTACCAAAACGTTAGCG
Source organism: Udea ferrugalis (assembly GCA_950022985.1). Lineage (NCBI taxonomy): Eukaryota > Metazoa > Arthropoda > Insecta > Lepidoptera > Crambidae > Udea > Udea ferrugalis. The sequence goes on from OX465518.1 coordinate 502,545, forward strand.
GTTCGTGCTAGGCCTACTGAACTAAAAGGATGTTAACTGCTACACAGCTACGGCTACGAACGGCACATCGAACGCGGCGTCAGACGTCGATCAGAGCAGCGCGGACGCGCGGCCGTGCGCTGCCGACGCCGCGCCCAGCTGGAGCGAGTCGCGCACGCTCGCCACTGACCTACTCTTCTAACTCACAGGTGGGCTTTGTCCGAATCTATTATGCCCTCAAGCCAAGGCGATCGAGGATACTAACTAAAACTAAACCTTCATAATACTACTTGAATTGTATACTACTTCTGTGGCGACGTCTCTTTCTCTGTCCTTTGCCCATAGAGGGCCAGGGAGGATAGGTATTCGCCGCAGTAGAGATATATAATAAAAATCACATTCTTGAAACTTGTAGGATTGTTTTATTGTAGTTTTCACAATACATTACAATAAGTTTGGAGAGATAAATAATAATACACTTAAAATTAGATTCGAAAAATATACAGGGTGTCCCGAAACGTGACGTCAAGCGGGCACGGGATGATAGGCTAGGTCATACCGGCTCTGGGAAAAATAAGGAAAAAAATCTATGTCACTTGGTTTAGTAATAATAATAATATGTTTGAAATTTTTGGAAATCGATACCCTTGACTAAGTTTTCATGTACTGTACTCAGAAATGAACAAATTTCGCAGCGTTTTATTTTTTTATTTTATCCTAGAAAACTATGCTTTCGATTATAGTCACTTTTATGATAATCAATTTTGAACATTTAGTAAAAAAAAAAAAATTCGACTGAGTCATGATTAAGAATTTTTATGTCAGCTAACTTCATCTCTAATTTTCTTTAAAAAACATTATGATAGCATCCTTGGCAAGTTGTCTAGAAAAATAGCCCATTTAATCAAGATTTCAAAAAGGTAAAATACTAACCATTTCCTTGTCTTATCTTTCCATGAAAAACATTGTGAACCAAAATGGGTCGTTCAAAACTTGAACTAGGTGAAGTCTATTAGTATGCCTTACTTGGATGATAAAAGAAAAAATGACCGTAGGTCAGTGGCAGCGGCAAAATGAATCGTTTGCTGGTTGCTAAGCATTCCATGATTGGTCGGTTAATGTGATGGGGACCAGTCCGATTTTTTTTCATAGTATCTCCGCACACATGACATTAAGCAGTTGTCCCCAGCTGAAGGTGCTAGCAGAAGTCAGCCGCGAAACTTATTCAGAGGGCTTAGGGCGCGTTAATATCATCTAACTACATGGCTCAATAATCAATGGGGGAGGCCTATGTTCAGCAGTGGACTTCTTGCGGCTGATAATGATGATGATGACATGGCTCAATAGTAGCTCTGGTATCTTACTTTTACGGTAAATGCCACATCACCCTTACCATTTTCGTTCAGTCCTCCTTACATACCATACATACATAAACGGCCTATATCCGTCCCACAGCTGGGCACAGGCCTCACCTCAACTATAAGGGTAGGCGCTAGCCATACTCTAACACGCGGGCTCAGTGCGGATTGTTGCAGGAGTGTAAATTCAGTGATATAAAAAAAAACTCAGATGTCATCAAGCCGCCCTAAGGCCTTCGACTAAGCATTATGACTAACGACGCCAACCGGGACGAACTGCTTAATGTGCCTTCCGAAGCACGGAGATGTCGGAAAAATACACTACTAGTCTTCCTTGCTCTATTGCAAAGAAATGTCATTCAGCAAGAGCGAGATAAAAAACGGAAATGTAGCCCGAGATGCCGGTGACTGCACCCCAATCCACACTTAGTTCACTGTGCAGACGTGTTAGAGTATGACATTGTAGCAATACAGGATAGTTTCGTTGAGCGTAAGCGTGAACGTTGAGCATAAGTCTGACCTCAACTGGTGACACTTATGCTCAACACTGGGCACACGCAACGTCTTCCGGGACCAACCGCTTAGCGTGCCTTCGAAGGACGAAGAAGCTAAAAAGTTTTTTTTTTTTTGGAGTGGTCACCCATCACATTAACCGACTTATCATGGAATGCTTAGCAACAGCAAACGATTCATTTTTGTCGCTGCCGCTAACCTACAATCACTTTTTCTTTATCATCCAAGCAAGGCGTACTGTAGACTTCACCTAGTTCAAGTTTTGAACGACCCATTATGGTTCATAATATTTTTCATGGAAACATGAGACACGGAAATGGTTAGTATTTTACCTTTTTGAAATCTTGATTAAATGGGCTATTTTTCTAGACAACTTGCCAAGGATGCTATCATAATGTTTTTTAAAGAAAATTAGAGATGAAGTTAGCTGACATAAAAATTCTTAACCATGACTCAGTCGAACTTTATATTTTTTTACTAAATGTCCAAAATTGATCATCATAAAAGTGACTATAATCGAAAGCATAGTTTTGTAGGATAAAATAAAAAAATAAAACGCTGCGAAATTTGGTCATTTCTGAGTACAGTACATGAAAACATAGTCAAGGGTGTCGATTTCCAAAAATTTCAAAAATATTATTATTATTACTAAACCAAGTGACATAGATTTTTTTCCTTATTTTTCCCAGAGCCGGTATGACCTAGCCTATCATCCCGTGCCCGCTTGACGTCACGTTTCGGGACACCCTGTATAAATTTTAGATGATTGTTTCAAATCCTGATGTGGAACTCTGATCTAGAACTGAATCAAAAATGAAGATTCTGTAGATTTGTAGAACGAAATTCAAATTCGAAATTGAAATACAGCTAAAATATAATCTTATGTACAGGTTGTATCGTCCACGAGACTAAAAGTTAACGGCATCGTTACACTATTACTTGAATAGCACTATCCTCCGACTTCACAAACGCAAATCAATGTTGAGCATCCCTCAAAAGTATAGCTGTCCCTTTCAGTTCTATTGACATTTTACGGGGCAGCATGATCGTCAGCGCGCGCTTAACGTGTTGGTGTTGATTGACGTTTGTGAATTCGGGGGTATGAAACCTGTTTTTACTTACACCTTACCCGTAATTTACTCGTACATTGTTTTATTATTTATTTATTCGTACACAAGCAGATATTTACAGTGGTACAAAATTTAGGACAGAACAAGTACAGGTAAGCTTATCCCTAAAAAGAGATTTCTTCCAGCAGACCATGATGACAGGAGTTACCTCAATTTAATTGTCAGGGCAGTCCCTGGCTGGGACCAACTGATGTCCTAACCCGACAAAATTTCAAGGGAAACTCAGAACCACGCTTACAAAACATTTCTCCCCCATCACCCCAGTCCCCATTTAAAACACTATACTCAGATAAGAACTCCAAATGAAACGAATATTTTTATCTTTTCAGTTTGGTGAAGAATGGAAAAATAAACAGCGCAGGGCGTATTAGAAGACACGAAATGGAGCGTGACAGACCCCGGGCGGTGCCGGTAAATGGCGCGCGTACTATGTTATAATGATAATATTGTCAATTGTAACCCCAAAGCATTCCTATTGCAAATTACCGATGACTGCCATGTTCAAACATTCTAATTTACACATACCTATTGCGTATCAGAAACTGCTCAAGTACTCATACAGTCCCAATTTAGTAATAAGGAACCATTTGCTTATTCCGACGTTTTATGACTTGATAATGACAGATTGTAAATATTTTTGCAAATTCTCGCAACGATTTTTGTTCTTACAAAAAGAACTAAGTGAATGTATTTTTGTAAACTTTTTCGACTTTTTAGCATTTTTGTGGATGCATACGACATGATTAACATGTCGTAATAATGTACTTAACTAACTGAAAGGCAATGCTTAACGTGGATATGGGCCGGAAATCGACTTGATAAGAAGGAAGGATTTAGTGACACTAGAGATATCAGATAGAAATAATACATTGAAGGCTGCTTGTTTTCATTACAATGCAATAGAAAAAAAAACTTAGTAACTTATTATGTACATTTTAAGTCTGCGGTGCTTAACGAGTGAACGGAATCCACCTAGGAGGACAGAAAGACATAAGATCAGTAACTTTAGGTTGTACTCGTGCCTTTATAGAACATTAGCTCAACTTAGTGCTTTCGTTTTTTCTGTCTTCTATAACGAGGGAAAACTTGCCTTTTGGACCAGAAATAGAGAATGAAATAAAAATATGATATTGTTTCATTGCTTATCTCTCGTTTTAGAATGTAGCTTAATTTGGCAGCTTTCACCTAAACTCAAAATAATGACTTGTAAAAGAACAAATCTGAGCTAAATAATGATTTGATTGCGACCTTTTTTGCCCAACATTGGGACATTCACAGGTATAAATAATTCCGGTCCATACCCACAACCTACTAACGAAGCTCGACTGACTAGCTGATAAAGTTTGGTATGTTTTGTAAAATTTTTGCTACGACTTAGATGATATTAGCGGAAAGCTATAGCATTTGTATAAATGAAGTGATAATATATACTCATTCCCGAACCATTCCTGTTAACACGAGGATTTTTAGCGACGGTTTTGTATTGATGTACACGCGGAAGGCGTTTGTGGGGACGTGACGCTAAAGGCTTATCCATACTAACGTAGCGCATGAACTTGCGGAATGTCCATGACTGTATAACCATGTAATTTTACAAAGGACGGATTATGGATAATCCATAACATATTAATTAATATGTTTAGCTCAATGAAGTCCAAAAACTGTTAGTGGTAAGAGACGCGGAGAAACTATAGAATAGTTGTATACGTTAATGTTTATGTAATTTAATATAACGACGCGCGGAGGCGTGCCTTGTTTTAATGTAGCGTTATTATTAGCACCGACTTAGTCAAGATATATAATTAATTAAGGCTTTTATGTGTATAATTTATTTGAAGTTTTACGGCTGTATTTGTCAGCAAATCATACTATTCGTCTCTTTCGCACCAGACACTAAAAGTTTCACTTTGGAACTATTGCGTATGAGTTGCGTTTAATAAATTTCATGTTTAAAATATTTAAAAGTTATTTAATCATTCTACTTCGATAAAATATAGGTATTATTGTAACAGACTACTAAAAAACAGAAATATAAACATCGTCAGTGATTTTTCTATTACTTTATCCATGAGCACGAGTGATAGTAAAGATATCACTGTCCGTCTCGTGCAGGCGCTCGGATTAACTCGTGCCGGCTATGACTATGACCTCACACTTCGTTCTGTTTCATGCACCTACATAATGTATTATACTATTTCAATCAACCGATTACTTTGTTTTGTTTTCTAATTTTGTTAAAAAAAATACTAGGCGAATGTGATTAAAGTTGCTGACAAATATAGTTCGTCCTCAAGGCCTTAAACGCGCTTTGCCTTAGTATTAGTCGCGCGTTGACCGCGCGGTTACTGTGCTACCAAGCGGCCGCTGCCCTTGGGGCCCGCTGTAGTCGCCAGGGCCCGGCTCGCTGGGCCCGCGGGGGCCCGCAGTCGCCAGGGGCCCGGCCCGCTGGGCCCGCAAGCCTGTGGCTCGGCGGAGGCTCGTGAGCATTTATAACGATAGTTAGCATAGCTGATTCGGGCACGCTGTAAGAGTGTCATATTATATTTTGTTTGTATTGAACGCTGCTCTCACATACACGACGATTCGATTTATCTTTAGAATTATCCTTGGTGCAATTTTCATGACGTTTTTAATCATTTATGACTTAAAATTACAGTTGCGCTCAAAAATATGTGCACTGTTTCGGATGAGTTTTTGTAAGGTGTAGATATTTCTGCGCGTGAGTGTATGAGCGTGTGTGCGGAGCAGCGCGGCCGCCCGGCCAACACTTGCCAATGCCTAGTTATTATACTTATGCATATTATTACTATTTTAATGTATTGTTAGCGATGGATTTATTGTATTAATTCAGTGTACGTAGATTTGTATCGTTTAATGGAGCTTGCGCGGCAGTCTGAAGCAAGGGAGTTTTTATTAAGTGACTAGATGATGAGTTATACCTATGTTAGGCAGTCTCGCACAAACTAGGTTGTTGTTGGACTTACTGGTATTTGTAACTAACCTTTTCTGTACCTACCTGTTTGTGGTGAGAAATAAATCTTGTTTTGTTTTAGTTAACCGGAACGAAATCTTTTACATAGTAAGCATACAATTTAATTAAAAAATGCATACAATTCCGTAGGCTTTGATGAAAGAAGTTGAGCTATTGTTTAAGCCACTTATTCATGAAAACTAAAACAACGCTGTGTGATTTTTGTTTTCATGAATAAGGCGGTTGCACTCTTTCCTCCGATTCACTGGAGGGCAAAATTTATGCAGAAACTTATTGTGGTCTTGCTCTTGGCTAGCTCCCTCTGCTCAATAATGTTGGTGCCTTAAATAACGTGATATCGTTCCGGAAGAACGTCCGTTGTCAGACTCCCGCGCAGGCGAGGCGTGTGACGTCATGCGCGGACGCCGATATAGTTATAACGCGTGCAGGCTGCCTATTTAATATAAAATTAGCTAAATATGAAAAATTCAATGATTATTTTTAGAATCGCATACGTGTAAATCATTTGCAATTCAAATATAGACATCTATGCTGCAGGATAATTGTTATTTTGTGGATATTGAGCAATAAATGAACCGACAATTCATAATTTATAATGATCTAGAAGGAATCAACTCGGTCAGTAGGCGCTGGCCTTTACAAAAACAGACTTGCCAGTATGTACTATGGAAATACCACACCCAAGTTCACCCAACATTTACTTTGCTGACAACTGTATCGTGGCTTTTCCCTAGCTGAACACATGTTTAAGTTCTACACATCAGTATAAAAAGTTGTCCTATGGCAGCCTGCCGCGTAGTGTTTGGGTACAAAGGTAAGTAGTCAGTCCCGCGGCTGCGCCCGCGTCGCTGCGACTTAGTCATTCGCTGCGTACTACTTGTATACTAGTACTAGTGCTCGTGTGGCAAGCAAATATACACAAATTATCGAGACATGCGTTTCAATTTTCCTATCTCTATCCTCTTAGTACTTTTGCATCACTACTCGAGGCAATCTTGACTTCTAGCAACCCTTACAATCTGTCAGCCTATGACTAAATGCAGTTTAGTCAAGTGAGGTACCGGTAGGTTTGGGTAGGTACCCAATGATTAAGAGTCAGTTCAATGCCCACTAGCGTACCCAATCGTATTTTATTAATTGTGTGTATTTCAGATACATAGACAAAAACAGTCTTAATAACATCATAGAATGAGATATTTTCTGGTGCACTGGCTCTTAAAAGAGACCAGAGGTGAAGGATACGATATATCGCAGTGATGAAGTGTTTGAAGGCCACCAACCATGTCACGTCGATCTTAAGTACACTCTAGTCTAGCAAGAACCATTTTCGAATCGAAAAGTTAACGAGACTGTTTTTGTCAATGTTCTTTGATACACAAACAATGGGGAAAAAACTAGTTTATTTAATCTTTTATGCGCAAACCAGAACAAAAGGCGGACTTGTAAAGGGGCATAAGACAGACATACTTTTTCTCTCGGAGGAGGTACCAACCTACTTACTGAATATATTTTCCTCATTGCAGCTAGTGAGAAAAATCCATACTATACATGGCCAGTGCTAACGACCCGGCCGCTGGCAAGGTTCCAAATTCTAACCACCACGTGGCGCTCTAGAAATTGTACAATTTTATTTTGGGGGAGAACGAGGGTTAAGTGGTCTACCCCGGTGCACAATGTTCTAATTCAAGTTTGGTATTTATTTAGAAGTTATTAAAGTTGTTTTGTAAGAATACATGCCCGCGTCTGCGTGCCTACTGAGGTTGAATCATCAAGGTCAAAACTATATTACAATGACTGGGCATTATTAGTTATGTGGCACGTAGCTTATTTATTACCAATTATTGGTACTGAAAATAGGTAGGTAATCTAACGAAACATAATATTTGTACATACGTCTTCTAATGTAATCATGCATCGTTCGACGCTAAGAGCATTAGGCATTGTGACATTCTACATAATTTGGCTATAAGCTCGGCTTGTTGTCACAGTTACGCCGGGCCGACTGTATAGAAGTTGCATATTAGAATAGGTAGATAGGTAAAGTATAGAACCTTAATTTTAAATGAACTCTATAAAAAAATAAAAGAAACATCATTTAGAGAGAAAATATTAAATTACCAAAGGCTCTATCTTAACCTACACGCTTTATGTATGCGGGTAGATAAATTTAAACCTACTTATCTACTATGATCAGAAATTTTGCCTTACCCAAGAATCGAACCCAGGAGGACAAAACGACTTTCGGGCGATTTTTCTCTAATTAGAAAGTTAGAAATGAAACTCCTAGGATGTTGATGATGAGCTAGGAAATAGAAAAATAGCCTCATTTCTGGTTAAGTAGATTTAAGAAGCCGTTCGAGGATTACATCCATCTACCTAACCACATAACCAGCAAGACCAAAAGCAGCAAAGAACCATTCATCCGAGGCAGAACCCCTGTTTTAATGTTCTGAACCTATGTAACGTTTACGTGTGGTTCCAAGTATGTTAAAATAATAAATGATGGTCCCGTAACAGGCCTCGTGTGTATTTGTAATAAGGGTAACTTATTTCACGGTTCTGGGTGGTCGAGACTCGAGAAGGAAGGGTGTCGTTACGCCTGCGCGCAGTGAATGTAGGTCGCGCGGTCGCCCACTGCACGGACCGGCGCAGTAGGAGATCCTTCCTACAACCTTCAAATGCAGCGCCTAAATACCGTTAAGGTATGATTCGAAGCCACCGACAGCGACTTATGTTTTAAGTTTTAACAAAACGCGTCGTATATTTTGTATGTTTTAATTTTTTTACTTACTCACTTACTAGCCCATAGCCCATTAACATATTGGGTTAGATCTAATTCTGGTGTTTGTAATGTGGGTAACTTATCTATTTAAGTATGAGCGTTCAATGAAATCATTGCATTGCTTGCATGAATTACCTACTGCGCTGCGATATCGCCAAAACCCGTTTAAAAAAAACAGGTTGCTGCTCAGAATACACAAAATTCATGATAAATGATATACAGAGGAGATACCCAGGCCGGCACATAAAGCCGGCCAAGTGCGATTTGGTCTCGCGCACGCAGGGTTCCGCAACAACATCAAGAAAAAAAAAGGTTACGTGTTTTGTATTGGAGCAATTTCTTATTTACTTTGTTCATTTTTTAGATTTTATTTTGAAAGGTTATATATTCTGTAACTACATAATGCATATTCTATGCTTTCAAGGGTCTACCTGCTACTGTTATTATTATTGAGCAAAAATACCAATAAAAAACACGTATATTGCAAACATGTTTAACCTGAATATGTACTTTTTTATTTCTAGTACTAGCGGCCGCCCGCGACTTCGTCCGCGTGGACTTCAGTTTAAAAAAATGTGATATATATCTTTATAAATTGTAGCCTATGTCTTATTCCGATGCATAAGCTATATTACTGAAGAGTTTATTTAAAGCCATCTAGTAGTTTTTACGTGTAAAAAATGGAGTAACTTTTCCGGTTTTCCCAATATTCCCCTTCACTGCTCTACTTCTATTGATCGTAGCGTAATGAAAAGTATACTTTATCCTGCCCAAGAGTATGAATAATAATTGTGCCAAATTTAGTTAAAATCCGTTCAGTAGTTTTTGATTCTATAACGAATATACAGCAGACAGACAGACAAAAATTTAACTGATTGCAGTTTTGGCATCAGTAGCGATCCCTAATCACTCCCTGATAGTTGTTTTTTAAATATATTTCATGTACAGAATTGGCCTCTCTACTTTATTAGCCTCTTTAGATTTATTCTAAGTATAGATTTGTTGATAAAGCGGCAAAGGGAATACCTACATATAATTTGTGAAAATTTCAGATCACTATAGTTCGCACGGCGAATGATGATCCCTATGACGTTTCAACTGACAGTTGTTTTAGTGATGCGAAACCATTACAAACAATTTCGATAAAATATTTTTTTAGGCAAATGTCATGTCATTCAGCCAGGTCATTCAGCATACTAAGCAACTTCTATTTATTTTGAAAAAAAATTACGCGCATTGATGTTCATAAACACTAGATAAAAAAGTAACAGTCTTATTTTATTTTACTATTATTGAATTTTTATTCAAATTTAAATAAAGCGAAAAGTGGTCGAAAGAACGAAGAAAATTTGTTTACAAGATTGGGATCGAAATGTTCAATACGACAATATCATTGACCAACCGTTAAAATTAAACGTCGCCGATAGCTGCAGTTCAGACTCAGATTTTGAAGACCCGCTTGACTTTGTATCAGGTTCAGGTGGATATAATTAAAATACAAACTCAAAGCATTTCCAACAAATTATCGATATTTTGTTATCGATGTTTCCCTTCTTAGTCGATAACAGCTTGACGACGTAACTTTTGCAGCACGTACCGTATACATTTGCATTGAGTTTTGTGCCATTATTAACGAACATTACGTAATAATTTCTTAATCATAAACCTTACATTAATTAAACCTTATATAATTGTTTACATTTGTAAATAATTTACAAATGTAAACTATTATGATTTTTTCGATTTTTTAATGGACCTCTAAAGGATTTGTTGTGACATGACGTCTGTACAATGTTAAGCGCTAGCGAACTGTCATAGGTATCATCATTCGGCGTGCGTAGTATAGCTACCACATGCACACCGCAACAATTTTTTTTCGCGCATTTCGTTTAAATAACGGGTGAGTTTCGAGGCTTGGTGTTAGAAAAAGGTTAGTCGTCAGACTGATCTTTTAAACGGCCCGGCCATTGAAGTATGCATTGAAGGCTGTATATTCGATCAGCCCGGCCATGGCTCCGTTTTTTTAGGTTTTGACTTTGTGAAAGTCGCATTGGTGAAAACCTGGCTTAAATGTCTATGGTCAACATTTTTAACCTGCAGCGGCAGACTTGTGTCAGACGTCAGTCAGCTGAGCTGAGCCAACCAAAATACCTAGCAAAATATTACTGGAAAATCACCAAAACCTAAAACCTGTTACCTAAGCCAAACCTCGTGCAAGTCATAAAAACTGCAGAAACCAGAAAGCCGAATATTAAGTTATCCAACACCCGTCGCGAGTGTTCTTGTGAAGTCTGCGTCTAGTAGTCGATTTACATTTCAACAAAGCGAAAATTGGTTGCCATTTCGTTTAGCCGTCACAAAATGTGAATCAGTGTGAAGGTCACGATCGTCGCTCCGTTGCCAATTACCAATAGGGCAAGCTGTTACCGAGTTATTTACTCATCTGTAGTCCCGCGCCTGTATTTACGTAACTCGAAACGACTCGCGAGTGCTGTCAAACGCTAAAACTCAAGAAATTTGTTAAAAATGCTGTCCGCTTGTTCGAGAGCTCTGCGGAGCGGCCGTCCGCTGGAGAGGTCGGCCTCTAGCATCGTCGAATTGCCCAAGTTCCAGGACTTCGGCGTGCAAAATGAGCCCGTGCTGGGGTACCTAAAAGGTAGCAAGGAACGAAGCGAGCTCACTGAGGAACTAAAACGCACGGCCGCCGTCACCGAGGATGTGCCCATTGTCATCGGCGACCAGGAGATCAAGGATGGCGAGCCGCGCTACCAGGTCATGCCCCATGACCACGGCAAAAAACTCGCAAAATACTACTACGCAAGTGAGAAGACCATCAAAAAGGCTATCACCACGTCCGTTGAGGCGCAGCGGCGCTGGGACCGCACCCCCCTGCAGGAGCGCGTCCGCATCTGGCAGACGGCAGCTGACCTCATGGCTGGAGCCCACCGCCAGCGCCTTAATGCTGCAACTATGCTTGGACAGTCTAAATCTGTAGTTCAAGCTGAAATTGATGCTGCTGCTGAGCTCATTGATTTCTTCAGATTTAACATTTTCTTTTTGAAAGAAAATGCCAAGTATCAGCCTATTTCTGAAGATCCTTCAGTCACAAGAAACTCTTTAAGATTCCGAGGTATTGATGGGTTTATTGCTGCGATCAGCCCTTTCAACTTTACTGCTATTGGTGGCAATCTGGCATACACACCTGCTCTCATGGGTAATGGTGTTGTGTGGAAGCCTTCTGATACTGCCTTACTCTCAAACTGGCGCATTTTCAACATCATGAGAGAAGCTGGTCTGCCTGCAGGAGTAGTCAACTTCGTGCCTGCTGATGGTCCAACCTTCGGCCACACCATTACCTCATCTCCAGATCTGGCAGGTATCAATTTTACTGGTTCAGTTCCTACCTTCAACTGGCTGTGGAATGCGGTTGGCAAGAATCTTGATAAGTACCGTAACTACCCAAGACTCATTGGCGAGTGTGGAGGCAAGAACTACCACTTCATTCATCCCTCAGCTGATGTACAGTCAGTAGTCACATCTACAATTCGGTCCGCATTTGAGTACTGTGGGCAGAAGTGCTCAGCTTGCTCAAGAATGTATGTTCCTAAATCCCTTTATGAGGTGATCAAAAATGGCTTAATAGCTGAACAAGCTAAGCTCAAAATAGGCGATCCTGCAGACTTCAGCGTTTTCGCTGCTGCTGTAATCGATGACAAAGCCTTCGATAGAATCACTGGGTACATAAAAAATGCTAAGAAAAATTCAAAGAATAAGATCCTTGCAGGTGGGGAGTTTGATGGCAGCAAGGGTTACTTTGTACAACCTACGATTATTGAGACTTCAGATCCTCATGACAAGTTGATGACTGAAGAAATCTTTGGCCCTGTACTAACCATGTACGTGTATGAGGACCGTGATGTGCTGAAAGCCCTGTCACTTGTTGGTTCTTCAACCAAATTTGCGCTCACTGGTGCTGTGTTCTCACAAGATAAGGCCTTCCAAGAGCTGGCTCTAGAGGAGTTAAAGATGACAGCAGGTAACTTCTACATCAATGACAAGTCGACGGGGTCGGTGGTGGGACAGCAGCCGTTCGGCGGCGGCCGCATGTCTGGCACTAACGACAAGGCTGGCGGACCAAACTACGTCATGAGATGGGCATCCCCCCAGTCGATAAAGGAGACATTTGTACCTCTGCGAGACATTGACTATCCATACATGAGAGATTAAAAACAAGTCTAATATTGGCGTAACTAAATAAACTAAGTGGGATGATCTAGCCTCCGTGATGTTGATTATGGTTATGAAATGAAACAAAATACAGAATGCAACCCATTTCTATTTGGAATGGGGCTCTTGTCCCATACAGTTACGCCAATTGACGACATAGGTACAGTTCAGCGACAGCTTATTGCGACACGATTCTCAATACAACATCACATCAATCAACAAATATCAGTACAATAATAGTTAACTTTTACAGTATGTCTATCAATAGAGAGTTAAAATAATGCTTGTTAAGATAAAATCTACATGTAAGTAGTATTATGTTATAATTTATAGTACACCAAGTATTGTTTATTGTATTCTGTTTTGTGATCTTATATTTAAGTTTGCTTATTTGTACAGATGATTAGGATTTATTAAAAAATTATAGAATTTGTGTTTGACCGCCAACCTTTGTCAATTTTGAACTTTAGATTTCTACATTACTATTTGTTAATAATGTAAGGAAATCATAGAATTAAAGATGTTCGTAAAAATTTAGTTTTGAAGATAGATTAAAAAAAGAATCTTGACATAAATAATAATTATGTAGGTAGACTGCAAATTGATTAGCATATTTGAAGCTTGAGCATTATGTTTGAAGAATGCTAGGCGAAGTCACAAATAGCTGCCTATGTTAAAGTAGTTTGAGTGTTGTGATTGTTATTTACCTTAGAAAATGGTATTATAGTTACTCCTAGAAGATCGTAGTCACAAACGTGATGAATAACTGTTGTTATGGAATTTAATATTAATTCACTTATGACAAGTCGCCTGTTCTGTGTTCCTAGCAGTTCATAACTGGGTCTTATCTAATTTATATTTGCTTCCCGCTTATCGCGCCTTCTTATCAATAACTTGGTATTTATATTTATCTAACTGCTGTGCTCTCTGGGACTACTGCATTTACGCTACATTAATTTAAACGCAATCTAATGTTATGTATTTTATAAGTTTTACACTTACGCATAACTTGTTATGGTTTAATGTCGGATGTTCCAGTTTCTCGTTTTTATTATGTTGGTTTGACTGACAATCATATTTAAATTCCAATATTAATTAAATAAGTTATTAAATTAAATATTTGTCTTTTTAGTTTCAAAGTTCCCCACTGCGTTTGGCCTCAAATGGTCTCCAATCTAGATCCTTACGGCCCAAACGGCCATCAGTTCTTCGCGCTATGTGCCTGCACTTCAACCTGCTGACCCGCCGGGCCACGTCGGCGACTCCAGTAGGGCAAGCACGAACCGCTAACGTTTTGGTAACTTTTCGGTTTTTTAACTTTAACTATACTTCTTTACCTTTTTTTACGTCTTTAACCCTTTAACCGGTAGTGGCTGAATAGTTGCCACCTTATTTTGAACCTTAAATGATTGGATTAGGGTCCAAAATCAACGAAAAATGAGGGTTAAAAAAAAATGCTGTTTACTTTTCGATTACCAAAACGTTAGTAGTTCGTGCTAGCCCTACTATACTATATACTACACAAGGAATCTCCCCATTCCTGACTCGATCTCGTAGCGAGATGCCGAGCAATAGCTATCTCCATAGCACGCTGCGCTGGGTGACCTTGAGCCTTATTATGAGCCTTCCAATCCATAAGTATTGTAATCCCTTGTAGAGAGCGCGCCTCACTGAGTCTACGCATACAGGTGCATTCGCGTCATTTCAGCTTAGATGATAATAACTGATTTCGTCTTCAGGCACTGAGGTATGTTTGAAGAGAAAACATCACTATTTCTCGAAGTTGGACCTACCTACTTCGACTACTTGTCCTAGTTACTAATATTCGAAAAGAGACCTTACTATTTCTTCTTTCCTTCTACTATTCGTTCCTTGATGTTACCTACTTACTTCACAGAGTTTGATCCTGATTATCGATCCCTACGAGACTGTGTGGTCGATGCTTCGAGATGACATAATAAAACAGGTGACCTTTTTATTCAAGACCAATGGGTTCGATTCCCCGTTTAGTTATATGTATATAGAGTTTAAAAAAAGCTTGAATGAAAATATTATTACCTACGAGTAAATCTAAAATCAAAGCCTTGGTTCCTAAGAACGGATTTCGCTATATCATAGTTTCTGACTTCCTCCTACTGACTGATCCATTTGGATTGATATTTGACTAAAATGAGACTTTTCCTTTAGTTCGCCATATCGTTAAGATGTTACATAAAAACGATGATGGCGCATAAAAGCATCAAATCCTGGTACACTACGTAGTACCTACGAGATGGCATAAAAATATAGAGTGACCTTTTTTTCAAAACCAACAGGTTCGATTCCCGACTAAGAACAAACCTGACTTAATCTGCGTAGATCTGCAAATATGCAGTTTTAGTTTTTATCAAAATCGGTCTCGAGCGTGACTCCTTTGAGCATTTTTCTAAATTCTTGTAGTTTAGAATTTAGAAAATTTTTGTAGGATTAGCCTACCACGCCTCGGATTAGGATTAATGGGGCAGTTTAGACCCCCAATTCACAAACGAAAATCAACGTCGAGCATCCCTCAGAAGTAGAGCTGTCCCTTTAGCGCTTAGCGTTGATTGAGGTTTGTGAATTCGGCGGTTACAAACCTTACTCAGAGTCAAGAAGTTTTTTTTTATGTAATAGGGAGCAAACCTCTGCCCACCTCTGCCCATGGACAACTGCAACACCACAGATCACGAGATGCGTTGCTTGCCTTTCAAAAAGAAATACGCTCTTTTCTTGAAGGCCCGATGTCATACCCTTCCGGAAACACCGCCGATGGAAGACCGTTCCTTATTTTAGCTGTACCTACTAAAGTGACGCGGGGATCGCACAGTTGAACAGCGCCAACCGTCCAGGTGATGAGCATGGAACTTCAGCTTATGACGCGTTGTGCAGTGATGGAAGAGGCCGGTACGATTTTGAATACTCTTCGGAGCACTCCCCATTGTTTTTCCGGTACAGAACACATAGAGACGCAACGTCTCTACGTAAAGCCAAAGGCTCTTAGACGCAACGTCTCTACCAAGCTCTGGGCAGTCAAATAACCGGGTCGCCGATAATTCGGTCGCCGAAGAAGAAGACTTGAAGTGAAGATGGTTTGGCAATACTATTCGATCATGTCGTTTGTTTGGCTGTGATGTTTGGGGTTCCTTTACAAAATCAATGTAATGTCGTCTTTACCTTTAAAAAAAACCTTGTAAAAATAAGGGATTTTAAATAATTAATTTCGATCTACTTTATTATGCCCTACTAAATAATGTTAAACATACGGTACTCAATAAATTCGGACTCAGGCTTTTCAGACTTTTGACATTTGTCATGTCACTGTCATCTAAAATTCTTTAACAAAACTGGGCATGTTCCATTGCAGACGCTT
Organism: Udea ferrugalis; assembly: GCA_950022985.1. Lineage (NCBI taxonomy): Eukaryota > Metazoa > Arthropoda > Insecta > Lepidoptera > Crambidae > Udea > Udea ferrugalis. The sequence goes on from OX465518.1 coordinate 518,914, forward strand.
GGTAAAAATTTTAATAATTTCGATCTTTATGCTTTCTTGTTCAATACAAAATTGATAAAATTCTAAGCAGGCGTACGAAATAAGCAATAAGATCGTGGATTGCCTAGAATATTCTCGATAAATACCGCAAATAGGTTATGTTTGGTTCTACACTGGTTCTGTTGTATTTACCATAATTTTGTATCTATCTAGATTCAATAATGTCCAACGTGTTTGGAATATTAGTGTCAGGAAGACTGGTAGGTGTTTTTCATGTGTTGTTGTTTAATTCAGCTATGTTTTGCTGTGCTAAAGAGATGTTGTGTTTAGGTGCAGACAGACTTCACCCCTGTGTCGGAAACGCAGTTCCTAGTGACCATTCCTGAAGCTGACACTATCAATCATGCAGCTGTGTTCCTGACTGGCGTGTCGCCTCTCCCGCCAGGCACCGCCGGGATGGTTTATTGGAGTTGGCCCGACCCGGCCAGTCCGCCTCACTGGCAGCTTCTCGGACACATTTCTAACACAAAACCCTCAGCAATTTTTAAAATAGGCAACTTGAAGAAACTTCACGAGCTTTCAGGTAAAATACTTCATAAACAAACTTATTACTAATATCATAACTAAGCACAACAAAACTTGGGAATGAAATTTCTACATTATTGTTATTAAGTTATTTTACGACTAGGAAATCCCTTCATTGCTGACAAATCAACATAAAATACGTTCTATTGTATGGATTGTAAAACAACCATCAACCCTTAAAGAAAAAGAAGATGACATGTATCTAACAACTTATTTAACTTGTGAGAGACAATGAAAAATGACCTTTTCATTTTGGAGAAGAATTCAAATAATAAAATATAAATTTACTATAATAATCATCATCATAATATGATGATGATTATTATAGTAAATTTATGACATATTATGTCATTGATCGGGTGCCCACAACACAGGACTACATATTTAGTGTGGGAACCAAAATAAATTGCAATATTTTTCACAGCATTAGATTCCATCCACCATGTTATTTTTCAGGAAACTGTTTTTATTTCTCATGTTATTTAGCATTAAATATGCTAACATGTAACGATAGAACTTTCTGTTAAATACATTATTTGTATTTGTAAAGATCCCATGTAACATAGTATTTTATTTTTGTGATTCCAGGAGAAAATAAATTTGGCAGTGCTTTTGGGCAGCAGCAGATCTGCCATAATGCCCAGATCGGGATCTCCATTGAGCCCGAGACACAGATACAGCTGCTTGCATCTTCAGTTGTGAGTACCTTTATCTTTCTACTTAAATAATAAAGTAGTAAATAAGTATTTCATCTACTGTAATAATATGCAAACTTCTTTTGAAATACCTAACTGGGTCCATGTATTTTAGGTAGATAATCAAGTAGGGAAAGTTTAATGCCAAGTATCTTAATAAAAAAAGTTTTTAAACTGGTTTTTTACCAATCAGTCAATTTGGAATCATTTCCTTTCAATCCCCAGGCACTACAAACGAATTCAAATATAACATTCGCCCAAAAAATGCTGGAGAGTCTGGTCAACTACGTGGCCTCCTTCTCCGTGACGCAGGAGCAGATGACGCCGACGCCAGGGGTGCTGTACATCCCGCTGAACACCCTGCACTCCTGGTACCAGAACTTCGAGCGGCGGCTGCAACAGAACCCTAACTTTTGGAAGGATTAACCTCCATTTGACTGAGCCATGCTTACACTAACAACCTCCGTCAATGCTAGGGGAAAGAAAGACACTAAAAAGGATCTATTTGAGACTCATAATTACCAACCAAGCTAACCATCAACTGTAGGGATTGAATGATATTATGATATGAGCCTGATTTCTGAATGCCTGTGGAAATAATACAAGTTCACGAAGCAAGATGATTTGCAATATCGAACTATATTAAAGCCTGTTCACACCTAGCGTTTGTTAGGCGACTTCAAGGCGATGCGATCTAGCCGCCAGCGCACGGCGTGCTCGTAGCGTACACGCCCCAACCTCGCAGCGATAGTTGCGTGATAAAATAAACGCCGGGCGATATAGCGGCGGGTGAACGCCTCATCCATCAGTCAAAGCGGGCTTCGCGGCGTGCTCGATATCGTCCAACAGACGCTAGGTGGGAACAGGCTCTTATGTATTTGCAAATAGACTCTTTAGTGCCTATGAGAATGTGTAATCTTGATGGAACAAGACAAGTTGGTGTAAGCAAACCTAGGTTAGGCATAGCAGAGTCTTGTGTATGAGGTGCGTTTTTTATTTTGTGATGTAAATTGGACACTGAATCAATCAATTTGCTAGTAAGTACAAAGATAAGGCATTTGGTAGTGTCGTGGTCGTTCGTATTTGTTGCTGGTCAACAATTTTGACAATACTCTTGCAAATTTCTGGAATGTTAACTTATAACTTTTGAAGTGATGATGTCGCAATTGTGTATGATCTCCGATGTGTGTAGAATTTGTACTTGTATTGCCGATCTCGGATTCAATTTAATCTAACTTTAGCTATTCCATCTAGAATATCGCGGTAGTGAGGTTAGCGTGGTTCACGTGTGTTAGACGCAGATCGTGATGCAAATTGTAAACCATGCTCAAATGTGCAAAAATGCGTCCCTACTTTTTGGGATGTGCTGAGATTTGGCAATTTTATATCATAGTTAAAAATCTCAATAATTTCCAAGGTATAAAAATACTAATGATAGTATTGTCGCAATCTTAGCTATTGATGGTTTAGATACTATTGGTCTACTATCGATAATTATTTATCGTATTGATATTCCACTATCGATCGATCAGCAACACTAATTTGTACTAATACTCGGACTGTTAATTTTGCGATTTCTTATTATCTGTCAAACAACCTGTCATTCCAAACTTGTAAAATGTTTGAATAAAATCTGGCATGTTGTTACACTGCATCTAATTAAAAGTTCGACTAATAGGTAATTAGGTACTACCCCGTGCGCGTTGAGTTGTACGTGTAGTATTTTGTTATTGCTTCAAAATGAAGTATTGCACTGCCGATGGCACAAGTAGTCGCATATGCAGGCCCCGCTAGCAGCAAAACTAGATTAATAAATAATAGACAAACAATTATTTGCATTCTTACTAAACGTAAACTTAATATTATTTTACCACTGCAAATAAGTTTATTGATGAATGAAAATAGTGATTTTAAGTAAATGTAAAGACTGCTTGATATTTTTAATGAAATTATGAAAATAAACTTTAATAAAATGAATACAACTGTCTTTCAATTTCTGATATCCATAAACAGCTTATGCATACTATAAGTAATTGCGAAACTCAGGTTTAGTTCAAATTAATGCAAGCACATTGTGAGGTTATTTCATCTGAATTAGGATGCATAGATACTACAGATAAAATGCAATGTTTGTGAGTAGGTCTTGTCCAAAGGGAGGTGGTAATAGGAAAATAAAAGATGGTTATTTACAAAAATAACAAACAGAATCTGTTATTTATTTCAAGTCCTTAACAATAAGGTAACAAAACTTCTTCCTTCTGAACACAACATCAAGGCACTTACAATATTATTACAAATTATTCAATAAAGTCATTTCTGCCGCTTCGACCCTGTTCATACTTAATCTTTCGCTAAAGGTTGTAGGAAATCAAGATTTAATAAGTTGTAATTTAGACTAAAATCAAAGCGGTGACTGTACACACTCGATGATACACTAAAAAAGCGGTGAGTAAATTAGTAGGTACCTATCTAAAGAAAACCAGAAAAAGACATTTGGTCATGTTGGCATCAGGCAGGACTTGAACCCGCATCTTTCGCAATCCGGGCGACTGCACTACCAATTATGCTACCGAGACCATTAACAGACCGGCCGAATCTTTCTGGTATATTTTACCCTATGAGCTAGGGTGATTTCATCAATGTTATAGGCATCCACCTCTAACACTCGGAAGAAATATTTTTTCAAATATTTAACTTCCAATTAAGATGAAATAGTACATTGTTATCCTAGGGGTGAAAGTAACTTATTTAGTCCCGAGACGGGGTTTGGCGCCCGGAACGAAGTGAGGGCGCCAATAGTTCGAGGGACTAAATAAGTCTTTAACCCGAGGTAAACACTGTGCTTTTCATTACAAATACGAGGAAAGTAAAAATAAAAACATGAATTAATTCATGAAGATCGAATTGCCGCTTTCCCGCCTATTTTGTTTGTTTTTTTTCTGTGGCCGGTCTGCTATTCAGCCATTATTTTTTATTTTCATCATTGGAAAAATGGTAAATATTTTGCTCAAAGTTAAGTTATTTTAAAGAAATTGTTGAAACTTAATCATAATAAAGTTATTTCATAAATATATATTCTCTAAATCAATACTTAACTTTAAGTTATTTCAATTTCACATCGTGGCTGTATAGAAAGTTGGAACATGGTTCAATAGTTAAGTGAAAAAGAACTAGTTTTTTTTTTTAATAATGCGGCAGCTGTCAGTTGAAAGTGATTCTCCCTAGGGATGAAAAGTATTACTTTCAGCCCGCTTCTCAGGTCAGTAATGACCTACTTTCAGAGTATGAGTAATGAAAAAGCTATTACTATGTTTTTATAATTTTTTAGCATTTTCCATGCAGTATCTTTCTAAAGAAAACCAGAAAAAGACATTTGGTCATGTTGGCATCAGGCAGGACTTGAACCCGCATCTTTCGCAATCCGGGCGACTGCACTACCAATTATATTAAAAAAATATATCAATTATATTGTTAAATATTTGAAAAAATATTTCTTCCGAGTGTTAGAGGTGGATGCCTATAACATTGATGAAATCACCCTAGCTCATAGGGTAAAATATACCAGAAAGATTCGGCCGGTCTGTTAATGGTCTCGGTAGCATAATTGGTAGTGCAGTCGCCCGGATTGCGAAAGATGCGGGTTCAAGTCCTGCCTGATGCCAACATGACCAAATGTCTTTTTCTGGTTTTCTTTAGAAAGATACTGCATGGAAAATGCTAAAAAATTATAAAAACATAGTAGGTACCTAGTTGTTTTCGTTTCGCTCTTGGGCTTGTTCACCCCTTCGCAAGACTACAAAATCAAAATATCTTTGTTCATAAGTACTTACAACTAATAACTTGAGCGGGACAGAGTAGTGTAAAGTCACGAAACAATATTGTGTGAACAAGGTCGAGTTACAGTTTACAAATGCTAATAACCCCCAAAATATAAAATTACTTAGGTATTACATTATCGCTAATTTTTGTCCTTTTAACAATTAGACAACGATAAAAATTAAGTTATAACGGTAATAAGTACATTTTATAAGTAAGGGGGTTCCTAGAACTAAACTACTTTGTACTCTAAAAGTTAAGTTACTGAGATCCCTTCGCGTAAGCAACAACTTCAACAAAACAACATTGAGCACCCAACCCTTACTAAATATGGGGCTCATGAGATTTCAAGAGCTATGAATAAATGTGGTTTACAGTTTAATTTTAAATAAGGAAGATAGAGCCTACTCTTATTTGTGACGTTGGAAGAAAAGCGAAGAAACAAAATGGATTATTCTAATCACAATGTCGTTAATTACAAAAAGGAAGCACACGACGAACCTAAATTCAAAATTTCATTAAAACAACTTGTCAAATATGAGTAAGCTCCCAACGAACGTGGTTCATCACTTCCAACTGTTAAGGCAAGAGGGGAAACACCCATAGAAGCCCTGAAATTCATTTAAAAATATACTAATTACAACACAAGGTTACATGTAGATCACATTACAAGGTTCATTTCAAATATAGACTTATGTAAACCGCATACATAACAGCGAGCACATTTCGGACCAACACATCCTACATAGCTCATTCTTAAAAATTAAGTGATTTCTGCTGCGTCCATTTTATTAATACACTATTACTATTATAATAATGTATATAGAATAATACTCAGAAAATATACGATCCCAATAGGGTAACGGGTTCACAGCCAAGTGGCGTTAGTTGTGACGTCACGTCGTGTCCTACGTGCGGCGACTATGCTGTGCGAGACAAACAAAAGCAACACTATAATTTAAACTTTATGAGTAAGCTAAAATAGTAGAGAGAGTCTCATCAATTCTGCGACTGCTAATTTGTAGCAATTTTAAATATCTGGGTATGTTTAACTCCAATTAAAATATGGGCGGTATAATGAATATTGAAATGGTTGTTTGTATGTTTGATTATTTTTTTTAAGGAATCGCTATTATAGCGCCCGCGGTTTAATTTTAAACTAGACACAGACTTAACCTTTGAATATGTCATATTGATGACCATTGGGTCACTGTAATTTCGATTATTTACTTTAATGAAATTGTACATTTAATAATCGTTCAAAGCCACTTAAAATAAATCGTTCCAGGCCTGCAAAGCAGAGCACGGGAATGATATGGCTTTACAAAATGAAAAAAAAGTTGCATTTTCCAGTTGTATCGCCTCGCTTTGCATAGCTTCGCTCGCCACCTAGGACACGCATCACTAAGACTAAGGAACAGTCGGGAGTAACCCCCTTATTCATAAAAACTTAAGCAACCCTCAGCCTCACTTTGAATGTCTTTTTGCTGTCGAAATTTGAGAGAAGACACGTCAATCGCTAAACCTTTTTGTTTTTCTAAATAACTACCGCTGTTCAACTGGTGGTGCCAGTTCTACCAGACTGTAGGGTGAGTGCAGAGGGCTCACAACCCTATTTAAAGTAATGTGTGCAAAGGCACCATAGACTAGACGTGGGCCCGGTAGGGTTGCCAACTTTATTTTAACAGAAAAAAAGTATATTCAGGTCTATGATGGATATTAAACAGTATTTTAGTAAAATGAACAGTATTTTGTAAAATTATTGTTTTAAATATATATATATTTTATAGCTTTTCGCACTTTAACACATATTGTGTTTGCACATTTTGATGCTGAAAACAGTATTTTGTATGCTTTATTTTTGTTCAACAGTAAAAAGTATAATTTGGTGAAAAACAGTATGATACTGTTTAAAACAGTATAATACTGTTTAAAACAGTATAATACTGTTTAAAACAGTATGGTTGGCAACCCTAGGCCCCGGACCTCAGTCTAGGGCAATCTGCCACAGATTTAGCGAGAAAAACGACTAGGCCGATAGCGATTAACGGGACGAGATGTAAACCTTTGCTATAAGGTCAAGTTGGGTATCTTTGAATTTCAGTGTAACATTGAATCCACTATTTTAGATCAGTTACAGTTGACAAGTACTCCAACTAAAAGATGTTATTGACTCGACGAGGGGTTTGGATCAAACACAAACCATAAACAACAGTATGTAGGTACTTTTACTGTTCTTAAACAGTGGTTTCAATTCAAAGTTACCCAACTTGATTGTAGTTGATCTGAACAAGGGGTTGAGTGCGGGCTTCAGTACTGGCTAGTAATGAAGGGGTGTGCTAACGCCTGGTTGGCACAGAGCCGGCGCGAGGGGAGGGGGTCCAGCAGCTGAGCCGCGAGGGCGAACGCCGCGTCGGGGAACCCGCCCACCCACTTACCTTCCGACCACTCCTCTGCCTGCGGATATGGGAATTGGTCAAACGCTTCATTTTTTAGGAATAGGGGGCATATAACTGTGTTTTGTGAAGAGACAAAAACAAGGGCAATTTTTTAACTTTATCCCAGGAATTCCAAAACGTCAATTAAGGTTGGGGACGCTTCGAAACTCATGCCGTCCCGTAAAGTGCAATAAACTGAAAGGTATAGTTATATTAGATGGACTTTGATTTGCGTTTGTGAATTTGGCGATATGTCACTGAATATTATTCTTCGGGTTACTTTTAATACAGGAATAACTGTCAGAAATCCGTGGAGTTTTAATTCGAGGCGTTCACATCAGTTTTTGCAAAACCATTGCAAAATGGGTCTTATGGTATGTCAGCAGCATAAGATGCTCCTATGTAAAGGGTGATGTAAACCTCTCTGTACCTATTTCAGTTTATCATTAAGACATAATAATAATTGTCTACTATAAAAGTTTTTGTTTCAGGTCTATTCAAATGAAGATATTATTTACTTGATTGAACATACCTTAGAATTTTCGTCTCGACAGACACAGGCAGGCTTGGGCTGCCTACAGGGTGCGCACAGCGGCGCGGGGTGGGGCCCGGGGGCGGCGGCGGGGGGGCCCGGGGGGGCGGGGGTCCGCAGGCGCGCGCACAGCTTGCGCAGGCACAGGCCGCGACGGGACGCTGAAGGGATGATGCGACGGCCTAAGGGGGGACATATTTAGCAATAATTTTACGACTGATTGAAAAAGACAATTGCAAACACCGTAAAAACAAAAAAATACTTGATTGATACAACACGGACCAAACTAGAAGTGAGCGAATATGTGAAAAATGATAAACTAATTGATAGTCAATTCATCAGGACACACTTAGATGAAAAAATAATTGGAAAATGTAAATACTTGCACCCAAAACATAAAAAAACCATTGTAAGACAGAAAATACTCTTTATTTTTTTATGGCAACCCTGAGGAATTTCCAAAAACTGTTCAAATTAGTTGTAGGTAATAAAATTAACTATCTAGGGTTTACAGTTAAACCACTCATTGCGGAACCCTCTGTATAGCGTTTTTTATGACGCTTTTTTGGTTTTTACATTTTCCCTATTGTAAGGGAGGAAATAACGACAGTTAATAAATTTTTTGTTATAAACAGTTGATGTAGTACCCAGCGCTTGCGCAGCCAACTGCAGCGGCTCGGTGCCGAGCAGGTCGGTGACCTCCGCCAGCGCCGTGACGTCATCGGCCGCGCGGAAGAACGGGTACCGCGCCGTCAGAGCACTCGCTAGGACCACGCCGCAAGCCCACATGTCCACCGCTGTGGTCTGGTTTGGGCACTTTAGGAGCACCTGTGTTTGAGGAGTTACTGGCTTTACAAGCAGTTGATGTCGTACCCAGCGCTTGCGCAGCCAACTGCAGCGGCTCCGTCCCCAGCAGGTCGGTGACCTCCGCCAGCGCCGTGACGTCATCGGCCGCGCGGAAGAAGGGGTACCGCGCCGTCAGAGCACTCGCCAGGACCACGCCGCAAGCCCACATGTCCACCGCTGTGGTCTGGTTTGGACACTTTAGGAGCACCTGTGTTTGAGGAGTTACTGGCTTTATAAACAGCTGATGTCGTACCCAGCGCTTGCGCAGCCAACTGCAGCGGCTCCGTCCCCAGCAGGTCAGTGACCTCCGCCAGCGCCGTGACGTCATCGGCCGCGCGGAAGAAGGGGTACCGCGCCGTCAGAGCACTCGCGAGGACCACGCCGCAAGCCCACATGTCCACCGCTGTGGTCTGGTTTGGACACTTTAGGAGCACCTGTGTTTGAGGAGTTACTGGCTTTATAAACAGTTGATGTCGTACCCAGCGCTTGCGCAGCCAACTGCAGCGGCTCGGTGCCCAGCAGGTCGGTGACCTCCGCCAGCGCCGTGACGTCATCGGCCGCGCGGAAGAACGGGTACCGCGCCGTTAGAGCACTCGCTAACACCACGCCGCAAGCCCACATGTCCACCGCTGTGGTCTGGTTGGGGCACTTTAGGAGCACCTGTGGTTGACGAATTACTGGCTTTATACAAACACAAAAGACTATTTGACAGGTTTTTAAAATCCATTTGGTATGTTGAAGTTTTAAGAGCTCACTAAAATTGTTTCTTTAGAATTCTGGTACGCTTTTGCTGAGCAATATCAAATTAAAAAACCAAAACGTTATCATAATAATCATAATATCATTTATTTGTAAACATAGGTGGGAGGGAATATACAGATGTTACAATAAAATAAGCATAAAGTGTCACTATGTTTGGCCATTAATCTGGCATACAAATAATTAACAAAAGTAAAGTCCAATGAATATTAATTACATTAAAAATAATCAAAATTAATAAATGTCAAAATTACAATAAAATAGCGTCATTACATCATTAAATATACTAGAACTAGATTGATTTACAATTTGTCAGATAAAAATTCAGTCAGATTATAATAGGATTTATTTGTCAACAATGATTGTAACTCGCTGCGAAATATATTTAGATTAGCCTCCTTCAAGCTTTTTGGTAGTTTATTAGATATCTTAGGAGCCATCCCATAAAAACTGTTTCCTTTCAATGCCGTTTTAGTAACTGGTGCACTTAGCATATTTCCATGACGTCTGCTTACCTTTGCTTGCCCAGTGGATATGGTAGGAAAAAGAAGTGGATTTTTCCTCACAAACATAGCGGTTTCATAAATGTAAAGACATGTAACAGTTAGGATCTTAAGTTCTTTAAAATGTTCTCTGCAACTATCTGTTCTTTTTAACGATTTTATGGCCCTGATACACTTTTTCTGACACTTAAAAACTTCCCCTTTGTCAGTGCAGTTGCCCCAGAAAATTATTCCATAACGTAGTATGGAGGCAACGTATCCATTGTACGCAGTTAAAACGGTTGCCAGATTCGCTACTCTAGATAGAGTCTTTAGTGCAAAAACAAATTGGTTGATACGTGTGCATAGATTATTTGTGTGTATTCGCCAATTCGTTTGATAGTCTATGTGTAAGCCTAAGAACTTCGTTGACGCAACAGGTTCTATGACTTCACCTTTATGTCGTATAGTCAGATCTGGTGCCCGAGTGTACTGACGAAAATGCATTATCTTAGTTTTTTCTAAATTAATATGTAAATTATTCATGTCAAGCCATTCAATTATATTAGTTAATGTCATAGTTATTTCATTCTCATACGTCAAATTACTTTTACATTTTATCAAAATTGTGCTGTCATCGGCAAATAGTGTTATGGGATATTCAATAGATGTTGGCATATCATTAATATAAATTAAAAAAAGAAGAGGTCCCAATATTGTTCCTTGCGGAACGCCGTGCTCTACATCTCTACCTTTGGAGAGATGCTCCTTTTCTTCATAAGTTTGTTTATTTATACTTATGACTGACGTTTGTTGTTTTCTATTGCTAAGGTAGGATTCGAACAACTTTAATGCAGTACCGCGTATACCGTAGTGGTAGAGTTTTTTTAAAAGTAAGTCGTGGTTAACATAGTCGTAGGCTTTTGTCATGTCCATGAATAAGGCACAGATGTCTTCCCTCTTATCAATAGAGTCAGTAACTAATTTTAACAATTGAAATATGGCCATATTGGTGGACTTGTTTCGCCGAAAGCCATACTGTTGCGGAGTAAAAATATTAAATTTCTCCATGAATGAATAAACAATCGTGTAAATGACTCTTTCAAAAACTTTAGAAAGTATTGGCACGAGAGCGATGGGTCTATAGTTTTTCATATTATTGGTGTCACCTTTTTTGTGAATTGGTTTAATAATAGACAGTTTAAGGCATTCGGGAACACGCCTTGACTTAAGGATAAATTTATAATATATGATAGAGGTGAGGCAAGAAATTGCGCACATCTTTTCATTGCTGCGGTACACAGTTCATCGTAACCCACGCTGTTCGTGTTTTTTAGGGATAAAATAATTTTATATACCTCAAGAGGGGAAGTCGGGGTCATAGAAATCGAGTTCATATTTGATTGTGATTTGCTATTAAAATTATAGTTTTTAAATGTCATTTTTGATGTATTGCTAATTTCATCTACAAAATAATTATTGAATTCATTCGCTATGTCATATGGATTAGTTACAACTATGTCATTTACAAAAATTGATTTAATAATATTTCGCGGAACGTTATTTTTCTTTTGGTTGATGACTGACCATACTGCTTTAGACTTATTAGCCGCAGTTTCAATAGCATAGTTATTTTGACTCTTTTGTGTCAAATAAATAATTTTCTTTAAACGTTTAGAGTAATTCGTTAGTCGTGCTCTGTTAGGTAAAGTAGGTGATTTTCTGTAAGTCCAAAGAAATTTCCTTTTAGTTTTACTGCAAAGTCTAACCCCACGTGATATCCATCTTTGTTTTTTTCTGGCCTTTATTTTCATAGTTATGTAGGGGAAGCAGAGGTCATAAAACATGCGTAGAGTATCATATAATGATTGATATGCTTCGTTCACGTCATTTATTCTAAATATATCAGAAAAACTTAAACTTTTAATGGCGTCATAAAACTTTCCCATATTCTCTTCACAAAAATCTCGTTTTCTAACTACCCATTAACTCAAAGTACACTTTTTATTCACTGGCACTCTAAGTAATTGCGCCGAGTGATCTGATAAGTTGAGATCTAATATCTCAGATTTGCAACGGCGGATGTTTGTAGCAAAATTATCAATGCAGGTTTGACTACTAAGCCTTGTCGGAGTATCAATTTGTAGTTTAAGATTATAATTCAAAAGCAAGTTCACAAAGTCCAAACACATTCTATTTTTGTTAAGCAAGTTTACATTGAAATCTCCACAAATTACAATTTTTTTGTTTTTCCAGTGGTTAATATAGTCTAACATTTGCGACAATTTGTCTATAAAAAGGTCAAAGTCAGAATTAGGTGGTCTATAAATACATATTATGATAATGTTGTGTGGTAACAGCTCCAATGCGCAGATTTCTAGTACACATTTCACACAGTGTTTAGTCACATCAATTAATTTATATTCATGTTCACGCCGGATCAGGATACAGGAACCGCCTCTTCTTTTATCTCGTGAGTAGTTTGCTGCCAGTCGAAAGTTGCATATAGATAGGTTCGTTAGGTCCTCATTGACCATAAAGTGTTCTGTCAAACAAAGTACGTCAATATCACGTCCATTCTCGAACTGTTCCTCTATATGAAATGAAAGTAGGTCTGATTTGTTAAGTAAGCCACATATATTCTGATGAAAAACATTTATGTGGTTATGGACGAAAAAATGTTTCATTCAAAGGTTTCTCACTGTTCATTGATTTATTATTTGAGTTGGTTGGAGTTGGTATGTCTTTTTTTGGTTGAAGTATCTTGGCAACTTCTCCAAAGATGCATCTTAGACCCTTTTTATTTATCTTGCCTGAAAGCGCAGAAAACATATCATACGACAGTGGTCGATTAGAGTCGATCAGCTGTGCATATTCATGTGTCTGCACATCAAGGTTTAGAAGACAGTTGAATAATTCCACCCGGCAGTTGAAGATCATGGCACCACATATATACGTCGGAACAGCTATAACTATGTTTGTGTGTTGCACTTGCTGAGAAAATTGTCGTATCTTGTAAATTAATTGTGTGTAGTCCTTGGTTATATTAAAGTCCGATTCGCCAATGAAAATAATACAGTAGTCATTTTTATTGAAGTCATTCAGCGTGTTGACGCAGTCTAATAATTCCATTATATTACTGTTAGTTTTAAGGTAATGACAATAATGATAGTCTTTATCGATATCATGTCTTTCGATGTTTTTTACTATGTCAAGTTTATGAGAAGTGCTTAAAATACAGAGCTTGTTCTTGATTTTCTTATTTCCAGCGACATCTAGCGGATTTTGTGGAGAAACATCCACTCTTCCTCCTTTGGCCGGGGCCGTGGTATCTGGGATAGCGGGCGCTAAGTTTTTATTTTCATCCTCTAGGCAAGAGAAGTCTAATCTGGTTTTATTTAGGCTACTTTCTTTTTTTTTCAACTTTTTCTTTCGGGGTGTAGATTTACAGACACTTGTCAACTTTTTGATTTTCAGTTCATAAATTTTATTTTTTTCCTTAAGGGCATTATTTTCTTTAAGTAAATTAATGATTTCATTATCGGCTGATTGCAGTTTTTCTTCAACTATCAAAATTTTCCTCTCAAGTGCCTCTATTCTGCAGTTTAGGTTCGGGTCTTTTTCTGGACAACTGCGATTAAGTTGTGAGGTTATCGAAGTAGATAAAAACGACTCTTCACATTCTTCATCTGATAATGCCTCAAAAGAATTTTCGACAGCCACATTTATTCTGTAGTTTTTGCTACGGTGAGTAATATTATTGTTGTCCATTTCTAAATCTTTGTGCTCGATATTGATTAGGTTTCGCTATCTATCGGGCGGTAGCAGAACTATCTTCGATTGTGTGCAGAGTTTCCTCAGATGGCGTTAGTACTAGCACGGTGAACTGAGACAGTTCAATGAGTTACCGCTAGATGACACTAAATATACTGCCATCTATTGGCGAGTAGCTGAATTATTTATAAATTCTGTCGCTGATTGGTCCACGTCTCGGTCAGCTGATTATTGTTTATGTTCGTTTGAAAATTAACGTAGATCAATTTATAAAATCACTTCGAACAGTCACTTAATAATGTTAATTGAGTTAATTTCACTTGAAGTATGATGTGTGTTTGCACTGTATTGTTTTTCACTGTGTTCTGGTACTCACTCAGCAATAAGGGTGAAAAATAGTGGTAGCATGTTCACAATAAAACTTTGTCTTATTTTGTCGCCGGTTCAAGTTTTTTTCTTGAGATAACACTTGTGCACATACTTCACAGGTGACTTCACATGATACACACTCACTAGACAGGTTTTGCTCACTTTAACTGATAAAAACAATATTTTCTATACCGAGCCGATGTTGACTGTCTGTTGTTTGTTTGTTTACTTCCTTACAATACGTTACTTTGACAATATGACGCTGCAATGGGTAGGATGACGTCACTTGCCTGTATTCTAATCTGTGGCACATGTTGTACACTACAAGTTGTCAAACGATGTTAACCAACAGGTGACGTCATAATAAACTCGACCAATCAGGAGCGTTCTGTGTCACGTAATTAACGTGCAAAAAATGCATTTATATTTACGAATTTTTATTTAGAGATCGTCGTGGCCTAGTCGTTAAACACTCAGACTCGGAACCCGGTGGTCCCGAGATCAAATCTGGCCGGAACTCACCTACTTTGTGTTCATTCTACAATTTGCGGCTAACTCTCTGGTGATGGTAAACACCGTTAAGAAACCCAAGCAACCCGGATAACGGCGGTAGGCTCACTCCTTTCCACGTTGGGTTCAAATTCCCTCGCCGAAATGTGGGCTTCTGAATGTTCCGTTCACCATGACAGCAACAATCAGTGTGCCTCCGACTAACCCATTAGGGATATGGTCGTGAGGGTATGTTATGTTATTATTTTTACAGATAACAAGAATAGTTGTGTACCTCAGGCGGTCGGAAGCCCTGCGTGCCGGCGCGCGGCGCGCGCGGGGCGGGGCGCGCCCAGCACGCCGCGCACACGCCAGCGCGCCCGCCGCACGCGCACGCGCACAGCGCGCCCGGGGCCGTCGCTGGGACCATGCCCGCGCTCTGCCGGCCAACACAATTGTATCAGCATTGTAGAACACGGAAAAAAGAACTAATTTTTGTTTTTCATGGTGTAACTTCTTCAAACTCAAGCGTTTATTTGCTAAGAACATAGTAAATATAAAGATTAAAGACATTAAAAGTAAGTAGTGTTTATGTTCAGTCGGCTCGCAGACGTGCAAAAATTCAATTATAATACAAATAATATTGAAGCCAAATAAGTTACATTCATTTTGTTGTCTTTATGTTTTGTTATAATTACATATGTATCCTAGAAATAAGTAAGTTCGAATGTTGCACCACTTGTCCCTCTCCAATTAAACAAGGCGAGCTCTGAAAACTAGCGTCGTGGTGCTCTTGTGCCACGGCGGCATATGCTGAGTAAAAGCCTTTTTTGACACATTTTATATTAATTGTTTGTATGCTTTTTCTTGTGTGTCGAATAAATTTCTCTATCTTCCTTTTTTCAATACCTTAGGGTCAGCCCTAAGGGAGGGCTACTTCATACGTAACGTACGAAGTCAAGCTCTATCTTCTACAATATAAATTAAACTTCATGCAACGCTGAAAGGGTTCGGGGTGTTTTGTCGGGCTTTAAAGTCGAGCCACTGCTCTTGAATCGTACTTCTATTGGATTGAAATACAGTTTCCAATGACATCGAAATCTGACAACTGTATTTCGTAATTTGGATAGATAAATATTCTACAATATTATATTTCATCTCGAAATGATTGCTGCTGATTAATCACTAATAGACTTGACAGCTCTACCGTCCTATAGGGTGAATGCAAAAGGCTCTCACCCTAAGACATTCTGCTCATTAAATAAGTTTTTTGAGGACAGTTGTTAGAAATGTTTTGTGTATCTCGGTTTTTATTTTGTGTTTATGCGACACTTTCTACTTTATTTTCTGCAATGTCCTTATTGGATGTCATGTGTTCAATACTGTTCATTAAAATAACACCTGTAAAAACCATGTGACAAACCAATAGATATCGTATAACGAAAGAAGTCGTGGATATGACGAACTGCCACCCTTTTTAATCAAAAAATGTAGTGTTGCGTTAGTCTTACCGCTGGCCTATTTAATAAATCAATATTTTGCGGAAGGAAGGTACAGTATCGGATCAGTAAAAATACCTATCGATAAACTAATGTATAAAAAAGAAGACCCAACCGAAAAAGTAACAGTGAAAACGAAATTAACGTCAAAAAACCATATAACTTAGAAATATATGTTTCTTTCTATATTAATTATTAGTGAGTTGGTACCTTAGGCACGGAGACCTTGGCGGAGGGCGGCGCGGGGCGCGGCGAGACGGCGGCGTCCCGCGGCCGCACGCGCAGGTCCAGCGCCAGCCGCTTGGCGTCCGGGACCCACTCCGTCTGCAATACCATCTCGATTAACATCTACATAATTTTTTCTTGTTTTAATTGGCAAATTGCGCTCAACTGGAAAATGTTTGAATCCACTTAAAAACGCATTAAGCACGTGACTAAATTCAGGGCTTACATCTGGAAACTACACTAAAGTTTCTCGAGAATAAATTCAACCTCATGATTGGTCTAAAATAGAAACTTAACCAAAAACTTTAAATAGACTACTTTTCACGAACGCAAATCAAACTGCTCAACTTTGATTTGCCCTTACAAGTAAGTATAACTGTTAGGTACTGGGTTTAATAGACAATTCACGAGACGGCATGAGGTTAAAGGGGTGCTCAACTTTCATTGACGTTCGAGAATTAGGGAAATAATAGGGCATGGTCCGTTTTGAGTCAAAAATGACAATAGCGCGCTCACATATGTCTCGAATTGATAAATTGTAGCTGTTGTTGTAATTGTGTGAGCAAGGTCAGAGCGCTATTATCACTTTTGACTCAAAACAGACCGCACTGATAGTTAAAAGTGGTAAACACTCACATCGTCTCTCGGCCGCTTCCGCGCGCCGTTGGAGTGCGCAGGCGGCGGCGCGGCGGGCTCGGCCGCCTCCTCGGGCGCCGGCAACAGGCGCTGCGCCAGACCGAAGTCTACTAGCAGGTATCTGCGGCGAACAGGACATCACCAGTGAGGACTCAACTAAACAGTGACACCCCTTCACACGGCAGTCCAGTTTTGAAAGAAAGAAAGAAAAACAAAGAAAGAAAACCTATCCCGCAAAAAACAGTCTTCAGCAAAAAACCGGACGCAGGAAGCCGTCTGAACACTGCTATTGAAATATATGTGTGATTAAACGGGATCCCGCATTTTCCTGGACTTCGGATCCAGTTTCTAGTGACAAAACCGAATGGCACAGTTCGACCGGATCGGTTTTTTGCAGGACCCCGCATACGGGATGCTCGTGTGAACGCTGGCATATAAACACATTCGCCATCAAACGGGATCCTGCAGAAAACGGGATCCCGCAAAAAACTGGACTGCCGTGTGAAAGGGCTGTGACGTTTACTTCAGAGGGTGCAGGCAAGTTAAACTGATATATTATACTGAATGTGCACAAAATATAATTTGATGCGTAAGGATCTAGATATATTTCACAAGTCCTCTACTTTATTTGTAAAATCTGTTAAAAGTATTAAAAATTCGGAGGGTTTGGAAGTGTTTTGCCCCCCAGTATAGATTAATATGTTATGTTATTATATGTTGTTGGCATTGGGTTTAGCCCGTAAGGATAGATGTTAAGGGTTTAAATAAATAAATGTTAATTAAGCAGTTTTTTTTTCCTTTTTTACTTACAATAGTATTCAAATGTCGTGCGCGGTTGTCATTGAAATGCAAATTTAACATTATGTATTTAGACCATAAAGAAAACGGCAGGCCCCTTTTGGATGCGCACGGCAAGAGAGAGAGAGGAATGGAGAGCCTTGGAGGAGGCCTATGTCACAGGACCAACTTTCAGCAAATAGAATTAAGGAACTTATTTCTACATTATGTAAAGTGAATGAAACTGCTACTGTAAAAATTGTTGAAAGATAATAATTATTATTTAGATCAATACTTATTTACATTTTTATGTACCGATTTGGATTTTGTTACTGTGCCAAAGAATAAAAAAATGTGTTCGCTGAGGGATACACTATGTAAAGTAGTGTGTAACTGAAGTAAAATGAAATTGGACAAAAGCTACAAATTCGACTTACCCAATAGTGCTGATTCAGTCAGTCCTGCTTGTTATGCCAAAAGTTGTGAGATTAATACATACCCAGATTAGAACCATGAAAAATATTTCAAGTAATTCATTCATAATATTGTTCATGAATCTGGTAAGTGGTACTACATGTTTTAGTGATT
This sequence comes from Udea ferrugalis, assembly GCA_950022985.1. Classification (NCBI taxonomy): domain Eukaryota; kingdom Metazoa; phylum Arthropoda; class Insecta; order Lepidoptera; family Crambidae; genus Udea; species Udea ferrugalis. The sequence goes on from OX465518.1 coordinate 537,403, forward strand.
TTTAGTAAAAAGTATATTTTGGTGACTATGTGTGTTTACCTCTGGTTCTCGCGGTCGTACAAGAAGTTGCTCGGCTTAACATCTCGATGGATGACGCCGAACGAGTGCACATGCCGCAGCGCCGTCAGCAGCGCGCGCATGTACCGCTGCAGCTCTGCCGCGTCCATCAGACCCACGTACTCCTGGGGACATGGTGACAATCAATATAATGGTCGCCAGTAAAATGTTCACTTCAATATCATCATGTTAGCCGAATGCAGTCATTTCAGAACCTTTCCGCCCCAACGGCCATCAGTTCTTCGCGCTACGTGTCCTGCCCACTGCCATTTCAATGACGCAATTCTTCGAGATATGTCGGTTGCCTTAGTTCTCCTGTGGATCTCATCATTTCTGATGCAATCACTATGCAAAATGTTCACTTAAACATGATTTATTCTATGATACAGGGCCACTTTGCCAGCTGCAGACACAGACTGACTTGTCAACATTTTACACACACTACCCTCACTTTCATTGATAGTTTGCTCTTCTCCACTTTATGTTTATTGACCCTGTCATCACAATTATTGTTAACAAACAAAGTTATCAAGAGTAACTATCAAGTTTCAGCTGGAGTCATCAGTAGAACCAATCTGGTGGTAGTCAGATTATCAATTATTAATTTATATTACCCTTTAGTTACAACTTCTCATAATTATGTGCTTTTCTTAAAGCCTATGTGAACAAATAACATTTGTACTTACTTTGAAATATTCCATAAGCATTCCCAAAGAATGTAGGCTGAACAAATTGTACAACTTTACAATACACTCTTTATGTGAAAAAATAATAATATGAAAATTAGTGTCCGACCGAACTTTCGGTTTCGGTTTCGGCCAGTTTCGGCCAAAAAATGAGGTTTCGGCCACAGTTTCGGTTTCGGCCAAAATAGGGCCGAAACTAAGCCGAAACCGAAACTCATTTCAGGAGTTTTCGTGCGCGGTCGTATAACTTCGTTTCTCGCGCTCAACGCTATGGGCTAAGCCTGGCGGCCTCCACAATGTCCGGAAATTGCCGTTGGACATTCGGATGGCTCCGTAGCACACAAATTGGTCAATGCGCTATCACCAGATGCAAAACTTCTTCAGATGTGATGTTTTGACAAAACTGATTACTGAATTAGAAAAATTGACCAATTTTTGCCAAAAACATCGTGCTTTTCGACAACACACTCGCCGAGTGGCAGAGCAGACAATGCTACGTACTATCGCATTGGACTGGTGATGAACCAAACGAAAACGAAACTGATGACAAATGGCACAGAAAGTAAGGTAGTGGGTAGACAATGCAATACGTTGATAAAAATATTTACTTAGGCCAGATTGTCTCCTTCGAGAACAGGCCACCCGCCATCTTCAGGGTTTTCATCCACATACTCTGGAGCCGCCATGGTCTCGCGCAGTCTGGTTCCTGAGATTTTACCTTCCTAGGATACCTTATTGTGGAATGAACTCCCTGTCAAGGTTTTCCCGATGAGCTATGGAGCATATATAGCATGGAGTTTTTCAAGAGGTGTTTGAAAAGGAGCTGCACGTGTGCATAGACTGCGGTAGCTCACCATCAGGTGGTCCACATGCTTGTTCGTATAAAAGCCGGCAAGATAAGTAAATCGTACGCCGAATTGCCTGGAGGAGCTAACTGGTCAAGGTTTATGTGAAGTGCGACCTTCCTATACCTTTAAAACGGGAACTTCTCCACGTTTGTATTCCGCTCATCCTAACAAACGCTCACGGAACACCCTCAGTCAAAGTTCGGAATTTGTCAAGGGTAATGGAGTGGAGTGTGTTAGGCATTAAACACACGAACAGAATATGGTCACCACGAACCGCGCTAAAACTGGCGTTCAGGCCTTGTTCAGGCTCAGTGGCTTTCTAGCTCAAACGTGGTCTACAAAGTCACTAAACTGGAATGGGACTTGGCAGGTCATGTCTGTAAAGTTCATCCGGGCCGAATCACAACCCAATGGCTCCTCAAAAACTGAATCATTGAAGGGTGAGGCCTGAAAAACGATGGTGCGACCACCTGGTACGTTACCCCGGTGGATGGTGGACTTTAGCAAAAGCCAATGGAAAAAAATGGGGGAGACCTATGCCCAGCGACAGCAAAACAAAGTTACAGACTGATTTTTTTACATCAAGATCCACGGTAAAAAAATCAGTCTGTAACTTTGTTTTGTTGTCATTATCAGAATAATCGGTAATAAGCTTTAGAATTCAGTAATTGTAGGTATTTTATACTTGACCACGTGAGTTTCGGTTTCGGTTTCGGTTTCGGCCGAAACTGAAGCCTAGGCCGAACATTCGGTTTCGGTTTCGGTTTCGGCCAGAAAACCAGTTTCGGCCGGACACTAATGAAAATCCAATATTGAAAGAATCTATATTAGCATTGATTGCTAAGTTTTTTAGCCCCTATTTATTGATACTTATCTGTATGGGAATATGGTACTTACTGAAAACTTCCTGTGAGGTATGTAAGGCATAATAAAAACTATTGTATCCATATGACGAAGGCACAGCTCTACCCCAATCACATGGTCCTTGCCTCTGCAACAATAGACAGTCATTTGTTTAATAAGAGAAAAGTCATAACCTGACAAGTCATCAGTAGGCACTGGTATTTATAATCAATCACTAATGAAATTTTTACTTCAAAAACTACGAAAATGATGCATTATATTGTTTTAAAGTGTAACTTGCACTAGTTACAGCCAATTGTGTGAACATCATTTCTGTGTAACCCACTGATGTTTAGGAGTTCATCAATATCCACTAATCTGCTGCTAGTTAGATTCACTAAATCCACAGTGGGTAATCATAATCTGACAGCAATTTCATGTTAAAATAAAATAAAATGTAAAATCACTTCTTTGCCCCAGTGAGAATATTTTTAGTGCAGTTAATAACTGGGACTACCCACAATAAAGTAAGATAGAAAAATGAGATTATCTTACCCCATATCCTGGAGACATCTCAACTCATGTTCAATCCTAGCAGGATGTGCGGTGGGCACAAGGTGTTTGATAGCAAACCAACGTTTGTCAGAATTAGGCAGACTGGCATGCTGCCGCAGTGAGCCCAGGTACACTGAGCTGAACGTGCCCTCACCAATCTTGCGGTGCACCTCAAAGATCTTGTCCAGCTTAGGCAGCTTTTGCAGCAAATCCGTGATCTGTTGCTCTGAAATGTGCATGAAACCACGTCAGCTTTGTGCTCATGAAATGCTAAGCCTAAACCTTTTATCATGAACATTACTTGTTATAACATAAGTTGAATATAATAAAACTAAATAAATTAATAATGAAGATTAGGTTAATGTTGGCCGATTGTAAGTACAAGTTTATTATTGTCATATCTAAGGATACCAAATTATTACTGTATTTTCAAAGTTTATTACGTGTAATTTTATACCCACTTTCTGTGTCATCTTTCGTCTTCGAAGACTGATCTTCAACATTTTTCTTCGCAATTTCATTACGTCCATTGCGTATTTGCAACACTTCTTTTTGTATTCTAGTTTCTATTCCTCTTATTCTAGACATTCCTACAAATTCTAACTCATTTTCTACAAATTAAAATATAACCCTAGTGGTTGCAAAAAAAAAGAAAGACAGGAAAAAACAAACTTGACATTTTACTTTTTCGTGGTCCGACTTTATAGCAAAGAAGTGAATGAATATTCAAATCATACTATTTTCAACTATTTCTAATAAAAAGGGAACATGTACATGAATAACGCGAAAGTTTGAAAAATTTACTGAGTTTGAATGAGATGGTTTTTACTATCTACCGTCTCATTTCCAATTCTGTGCTTGGTCTTGCGTTAAATGCTGTCAGTGTCAAACAAGTGTCAAACATTTCGCAACTGTCAAATTGCGTAGAGGGATTTAGGTTGTGAGCAGGAACGAAAGTTAAATAATTTTTATTTTAAACGAATTTACTGTAATAAAAATAAGATTAAGTGTTAGAAAAAATGTTTTTTAAAAGGCTAGTTGTAGTTTGCCAGTTTCATCGCATTAACACGGTATGTAAATGCATTTTTTATTCATAAGTCTACAGGTGATTATTTTCATCTTACAAGATTACACGAATGATCATAATCCTTGTGTGCATTTCATAAAGGTTACCAAGTACGCGATATTTCCATGCTAGAGATAAGCATAATCTTTAATGTTGCAGGCTAACTATGTAACGAAAGGTCCAAAGCCAGAGATACCGACAAATCCACTGAAGGATGTGTACTCGGCGTCACACCAGAAAAGTAGCGGCGTTGTGTACGACAGGAAGCCCTTCAAGGTGGCGCTGCAGGAGGGCAAGACGTACAGCTGGTGTCTCTGTGGCCGCTCCAAGTCTAACCCTTTGTGTGACGGCACCCACAAAGACATCTACCTCAAAATAAAAGAAAGGTAATTTTCTATTCAATTATCATGATAAGATTGCCTGCTTATCCTTCATCCTAGAAATATATTAATAAATATTAAGATTAAAATTCAATATAAATATTATATTTGAGAAAATTCTTCAAACGGCAAACCAATCTTCTTTTTTATTAAGATGTATAATTTCAAATCACACAACCCCTTTCTTCTTTAAATCTGGTTCTAGTGTTTAATTATTAAACATTTTATTTCCAGACCTGTTAGGTTCACAGTGGAAAAGACGAAAGACTATTGGCTATGCAACTGTAAACAGACTAAAAATAGGCCATTCTGTGACGGCACTCACAAGTCCAAGGAAGTGCAAGAAGCACCCAACGTTAAAGTATAATGTATGTTTTATTGACAGCTGTGCATTCCAACTTGCCAAAGACCAATCTACTGAATTTAAACTATACTAGGATTTTTAATTGTAGTCAGTGAAATGACATTTTCAGTGTGGCAGGTTTTCAGTCCCAAATAAATAGTGATGTGGTAAATCGAGTTTTTACAATTAAAAGTTAGTCGACATTACCGCCTGGCAAAATAGTCGTAGTGTATGACCACGTCTCACTTCCATATGTCATTACTGGCAACACACACTGGTCAGACTTTCGTCTTGAGACATAGAGGTATTTTGGCAAACTGTATTTTAGTAAATAGGTTTTCAGTTTCAAAATGTTTTATTTCTGTATTATATTATTTACAGACAAACTAAATAACAAATTAAATATCAACTTACAATGATAAAGGCTCAATTAATCGAAATAGTAAAATTACAAAAATCAAATTACGAACGCTATGCTGTTGAAGAGTTGGCCGCTGAATTCGGTGTCACAATCCTGCGTCTGCCACCTTATCACTGTGAGCTCAACCCAATAGAGCTGGTTTGGGCTCAAGCAAAGGGGTACGTTGCCAGGAAAAATAAAACTTTTAAAATAAAAGAGGTAATAAAAATATTTGAAGAAGGCCTGAAAGAGGTAACGCCTGATAATTGGAGACAGTGCATACACCATGCCATAAAAGTCGAAGACAAAATGTAACTGATTCCGATACCGATTCAGAATCGGAGTCGGAAAGAAACAGCAACCATAACGAATAAAAGCGTATATAATTACTTGTATTTTCCTGAACCTCTTTGAACATTTTTTTCCCAGCTATGGTTATAATTTTTTAGTGAGAAGTTTTAATATGGAGGTAGGGTCCATATTTCTTAAATCGTATTATTTAATTTGTTGTGTACCTATTAAATATCTAAAATTTAAAAAAGGCTTTGATACCTAATAAAATAAAGCATGACTAAATGTCTAAGTCTAGTGATTGCCGAACGTCACTATTGTAGCGGGTCACCCTTTTTTGTATCAGTCACTGTTGAAGTTGTCATTTTGCTGACTACAATTATTAATCGTACTATAAAGAAACTTTGAACTGGGTCTGTAACACTTAGTACACACATATATTTGTACCTAAAAAGGGTATTTTTGTGTTTGGCAAGTTAAAATGAAAGGGAGCATTAGTTATTAGTGCATTAGAGTATCATTGTATAGATTTATAAACTTTGTTGGATTTTGTTACAAGTTTTTTAATTTACCTCCATTCCCTAAGCTAGGTATCGTAAAGACCATTGTTATTGTTTTCAATTTACAAGATTGAGCAAGATAATTATAAAAAATTGACAGTATGTATCTATTTGTCTAGAAGATTGGGGTCTCACAATCGCCTTGAAGTCAGTTAGTCAGTGATCTGGTGTAAAACCGGTAAACCTAGCAGTTTTAATAATTTTTCAAAAAAGTTATATTTGTATCAGTCATGAACGAAAAATCATTTTAACCTAGGCTCAAAACATTCTGTTGTAGAGCTGTAAAAAAATGGGGCCATCATTCTTCACGTTCCGAATTCGATCACTCTGTCCGATTATAAGATTCGGATCGCAAAATTCTTAGTGCCTCATGACGTTTTCAAGCTTTTCTCCATGCAACAGAACATTTCTACTGACTAATTGTAAAAAGTTTAAAAATAGTTCTTGACTAAGTGAAAAATAAAAATGTCTACATGTTTGAATCTGACATAAACGTTGAAGGTATATTTCGGACCTCCGCCAAAAGTGACTTGCCATGCCGATGACGCCATACGTCAATCCGTCAGTCAAGTCAATCCATCTGTCATCTTGTTTTCGCAAAATTACAGTAAAAAAAAGTGCCTATTTCATTCAGAAAAGACTCTAAAATAAGATAAAAAGATTATAATTTGTAAAAACATTCAACGGGGTCATCGCATCTGATATTATTGTAAACCAGTTCCATCCGCTTATAGAGCGCTGTCTGTTCGCGTCGCGCTCGCGATAACATTCCGATTGTGCAGAGTACCTGATAGCTCAGTTCCTTGGCAGCCGCAGCCCTGTGTAGTCGTCTTTGTGCTCGCGGTCGACACTCAGAGAAATGGGCGATGAAGTAAAGCTATTCACCCGCGAGGAGCTGAAGTCACGCAACCACCGCAAGGACGCTGTTCTCGTCATCCACAACGGAGTTTACGACGTCACCAAATTCCTAGAAGAGGTCAGTTCGTCGCTTTTTGTTGACACAATGTATGTGCCTAACCTGTAATAACAGATCATTCAAATTGTACTAAACATGCACAGTCATGGTACATTATTAAGATGTGATTTTAAAATAAATTTGGGTTATGTTTACTATTTTGTGTGGTGGATGTGGCTACACTATCAGTCATAATCTGTGATATCTTTAGAAAACTTGATTTGTGGGATTTAGATAACTTTCACCTTATTTAAATTATTCAATATTGGAAATGTACAATTATTTAACTGACCAAAGACACTGAGTGCATCTGTACAGAGATAAGAGGTCATGGAATATCACTACAGATAAGTATCAGCTACTATTTTTGCCTTAGAATATTCTAGTACCTACTTCTTGTATAGATATTTATTACTCTATTGCAGAAATTGCAAGGTAACAACTTCTAGGTTATGTATTAAATCTATGTTGTTATAGTGTCGAAACTTGCAGGAAACAAAAGCATTCAAAAGTAATTTATTACTACTATTAATTAGTAGCCCTACAACTTTGTGATTCGAAGTGTGCAGAAGTATAAACTGTGAGAAAATAACATTCCTTGCATCAAGGGCGTACCCAGGTAGGAGCAGGGGGGGGCAGCTGCCCCCCCCTAGAAGTCAATTTTCCTTACAAGTGGGAATTAAAAACGTATTTCTCTCTCTACGAAAAACGAAACAGGTATGAGCTGCCCCCCCCCTAGCTGAAATCCTGGTATGAGCTGCCCCCCCCTAGCTGAAATCCTGGGTACGCCCTTGCCTTGCATGCTAAACATCATTAGCTCACATTATCAAATTGAGTATGAACATCTCATATATTTTTCTTCTGTTTCTTTCTTTCTTTCAAATAGCCTATGCCTGGTAATGAGGAGATGTCTCAAAAAGGGCAATAAGTGGTTCATGTGTTTTCATGGCACCTAAATTAAAGTAGAAATTGGGTTTGCCCCTTCTCAAAATCAAATCCAGCTACCATCACTTGTAAAATATATCTCTGGTTTACCAATAAACATTTTTGCTAACTTGTTGAATTTATAATTGTATTTTAAACAACATCATTACATTTAAGCCATTATAGCTTTTATTCATGTTAAATGTAAAATTGTAATGTAAAATTTCAGAATGATTATGCAGAAATATGGTTTTTATTTAAAATCACTTTGGAAACAGGTTTTCAGGCATAACTATCTAGGGAAAGAAGTTTTTCAATGAAAAATCTTTAAAAAAAAAGATGAATGCACCATGAAGTCCTTACCCATAGGTGGGTTATTCCTAGTTGCCTTCACCGGAGTTTACTCGAGGGCAATAACCTATTTATTTCTTTATTGCTTTTACACAATGTGTTGAGTAGGTTGTTATTATTAATTGAGAAGAACATCCAATAAGATTTAATCTGGGTAAATAAAGCAGTTAAACAGCCAAGATAGTAAACATTGTATCACCTATTCTATTTTGGAAGAATCTGTTTGAAATTATTTAAAAGGGTTCATGACAACAGTGTGAAAATTAGTGAACCTATTGCTAATGGTATTGGCCTTAATTACAAGGTAAATGAAAATGAAAGTGTAATTTCATTTCATGCCTTGGTCCATCAATGACCTAGTTGTGGCTTGAGGAAATGGTGTCAAGTTCCTGTTCATTGTACTAGGTGATCTAATTCTTGAATGGGTCAGGATGAGCACAGGTGTGAGTCAGGGACTACATGGAAATATGATCAAACATACCAATCACTGTTCAGTGATTAAATATTTTTCCTAAAATTTAAAAACATGAGTCAAGATCACATACTTTGCTCAGGTACAAAAACACCCCAAAGTGCAGTTTTACCTTAAGTCATGGAAACCAGACAAAACTAAGGGAACACAAATGCCAAACACACATTTTACCAAAACAATTTCGTAAACATCCATTTATGCTGGTGCAGGAATCAGACCCCCGACCTCAACCGGTCAAAGACTCTTTAAAACAAGTAAAAGAATAGAGTTACTAAGAAGAGTGCGTCGTTGTTCGAAACGGTCTGGCTCGGAACCCGGGTGCTCCCAAGTTTAAGCCTGGCCGGCAAATTTGCGGCTAACTCTCCAGTAGCACCCAGTAGTCTCCAGTGAAAGAAAACACCGATAAAAAACCCGAGCAACCTGGAATTCCTGGAAACGGCGGTAGGCTCGCCCTTCACTACGATGGATTCAAACTCTCACTGCGAAATGTCCTCATCTGATGGTTGCGTTCACTACCCTGTTTGGCATACAACAGTCGCGAGCGTATGTTACGTTGTGTTATGTAATTAAAAACTCTACGTGCGCATTGGGTAAAATACTAAAATTAAACAACGCACTAACGAGGTTGTAACCATGCTTTTAGGTATTTGCCTAGAGGAGTATTTGTAGATCAATGGTTAACAACCAAAATGTTAATTGAGTGTAATATGAATAACTGGGACTTATCTCTACAAGTTCAATGTTTACGATGTGATTTCAAGTTAGTGCAGTTTTAGGTCAATTGCTTTTTTGTTGATAAAGAAATGATAATAAACGTGTCCGTCCAATTGTATAACATCATGGGAAAAAGATATCGAATACTACGTTGTTAGAGCTGGTCTTTGAAGATTTACTTTGGTTCTTGATCTTGTGACGCAGGAAGTGTGCTTGAAGATACCTATTGCTCTGCCTACTTATTTAAATAAGTACTTAACTAATAGCTTTAAACGCGAAACACACGGCAGGCGCACGAGGCGCTCGGCCGGGACGCGGACGCCACGATTTTGGACATAAGTTTGTTAGCGACGCCCTTTTAAGATTCGTGGGCGTCCCGGCCCAGCGCCCCGCAGATCGTGGGCGTAAGGCCCAGACTCCACCAGAGCTGAGCGGAGATGTGCGGCGTCGAGCTGTGTTTTCAACAACCAATGGAATTGCGTTATTCACACAAGGAGATGTGGAGATGTGATTCTATTGGTTGGTGAGAACACAGCTCGACGCCGCACATCTCCGCTCAGCTCTGGTGGAGTCTGAGCCTAACGGCCGGACCCGCCAACTAGGCTACCTCTTGCCTATTTTTGATTTTCTATGATACTGTATCTGAACCGATGGCACCGCCTAATTGTACATTGGTCTCTGTAGTACAAAACTACTGTATTTTTGTCAGTTCAGAGAATCGATGTAAAGTGACTAACTTTCACAGGCTAAATATTCGTGCGCGCTAGCCCTTTTTGCCTGAATTTAGGAAAGTAACATTTCTCGCTACTTTCTAATCGAGTACAACGGCGCGTTCGCAAGCCCCTGCGCGTATCGAATGGTTGGCAATTTAGCACCGCGCCCGTTATCAATATTAAAGGTTTGTTTACAATGTGATAAAGTTTCGATATTGATTGTTTGCCAGCCTACTGTGACGAACCTATTATGGGCGATTGACCCACCCCTCACCAACTTTAATCTTCAATAGCAGCTGCATCTAGTCTAAATAGACAGCGAAATGTTAACTGCAATTTCTAGCTAAAATATGCACATAAGTATCAAACACTGGCATTTCAGTAGCTAAGCAGTCTTACTTTCATCTTCAGAGAGCAGAGCGATAAGTAACTACTGTATGTTACCTACTCTTGTTTTAAAATCAAACTTCCTCCTACCTACATCAGAACTTGCACAGTTGTTGATTTGAATTTTCTTCAAATATGATCCTTCTAAAAGAGTTATAACTTTTAATTATCGTTAAAATATTGCTCGTTTGACACACGTTAAAGAAGCGTGAGGTACCTATCTTTTTTTTCCATGAACAGAGCGCTTTGCTTTGTTTTCTGACGTGCGTATGTTGTCGCACTTCCGCTTCAAGCATTCCACTATGAAGACCTCATCTCTTCAACATTACTTAATAGATGATATCCCCATTTCGCGGAGGGGTCGCTATGGAATTTTTCATTACGCCGTCTGGAGGCAGTAGGGCGTTGTTATGTTGGATTGCAGGCTCGCATACCGAAGCAACCGTGAACTGCGTTCAGGATATTATATCTATCTATTGGTCTATAGGACCGTTTCTTCTCATTGATTTGATTAAAAGCGCACGGGCAAAACTACTTAGTCTAGAAGTTAATCGTCTGGACTCAACTCGCGGGGAAATAGGGTATACTCTGGTCTTTTAAGTTGAACATGATCATTTGAATTCAGTCTTCGCTCATGAAGTTGTTGGCAATAGTTTGTCTGAATATAAGAATTGAAGCTTAAGGTTTGTTGTTAAATATTAAAAACTGAATACATAATCGATTTATTTGCTCCTCGGCTCCTTGCTGTTTATGCTGTCAGCGCTGAATTATTTATTTGCTGAAATAAAGCGACTACTCTACTAGGAGGTCTTTTTACAAGGACAACCCGTCTCTAATCTATGCCCATACCTACGTTATTTAGTTATTTTCATAGTATCTCTCCTAGCTAAATAATTCGTATGACTTCGACTTAACATTTAAGTCGAAACTGAAAAGACCGTCCTGTCCAACTAAATTAATTTGCGAATTTGCCAACGGCATTTGCCTGCAGAGGCATCTGTATACTGCACTGTAAATCCTTTTAGTCATTTTCAGTTACTAATCAAAAGATTACCTACTTTCCTAATTACTAGTAGTACAAATTAGATGATAATGATAAAATTATTATTGTTAGCCTGTCAAGTTTCACCGACCGCGTTCAAAAGTCAAATGGACCAAGCTCGTCTCGTCGTATTGCCTTCTACCTTGGGGTACCTACCCAATCAGTCGCTGTTCTGGCCCATTGATTCCTTGTCCCACTGCAGCTGAGACTTGAGTTTTCTTATAGGAGACTTAAAAGATTTGAATTTCATAGCGGTTTATGCTATTAGAGTTGATAATAGTTCTAGTTATGTATTTTAAGTGTAGCTATCCATAGTTTATACGGCACGAAATCCTCCAGCCTATATCCTAGTTACGCTGGCCACTCTTGGCACGTCCCAGTAATCTAAAAGTGTTTAGTTTGCAACACCCTTATGAGGCACTTTGCTTACAATGTGAGCTAAATAACCTAATTAAATGCGCGCGATCCAATCACAATCAAATCGTATTAGTGACACGCGCTTGCGCAATACAATGCGATGTTGATCACATAAATCGACAACAAAGTTGTATTATTTAGACATTTTCCGGTCTTCATGAAAATTGCACATTACCAATGCTCTTTTGCCTTGTTTCGCCAGCTGCTAACCGTTATCTGAACTGTCTCGCGTGAATATATTCGTCTTTATACGGGTGGGGTGATGGAATCACTTATGAATTTACATTGCTTTCCGCCTATTTAGGTGCCCGTGGATCGGGAACGATCGCCGTTGTAAATCAAAACGTACGTCGCGCTGGGTCGAGAATGAGATAAATGACCACCGAGGCCGAAATCTTGTGAAGCTCAGACATCTCCGTCAGCTCATCAGTCAGATGTCAGTTCAAGGGCGTACCCAGGTAGGCTAGAAGTCAATTTTCCTTACAAGTGGGAATTAAAAACGTGTTTCCTACTCTCTCTACGAAAAACGAAACAGGTATGAGCTGCCCCCTCCTAGCTGAAATCCTGGGTACGCCCTTGTGTCAGTTGTTAAGCCTAGTCTGTCTAGTTATGTTTATGACGTCAGTCCGATGTTTTCCAGCCTGCTTTGTTATCAAGCAACGGGGCTGAGGGCGGCTTGATAAAATCTGATATCACCAATCTTCCATTACAACCCTGCGCCACGGGCACCTCCTTTCTCATGATATTGTATGATACAATGATACAATTAGTTTTTTCCGCTCCTCTAACCTTCGTTCAAGGCTTACGAAACGGGAAAAAAAGCGCGAAGTCGATAATAGCTATTCATTTAGGTATGTTTTGTGTGTTTTGCTTTACGTAACCAGTTGTTAGTCAGAACTGAGAATCTGTGTTTGCTTCGTAAGAGTTAAAACATTTCAAGATTTTAATTGGCCATGTAGAAAATTTGACACGGGGTTGAAGCCGCAGTCGTGGTAGAATGTACCACGATTGTAGAGTCTAGATACCTATACAATCATGATGCATGCATTTAGTCACAGCCAGAAGTAACACTTCTCTCATCGAAATTTTCTACTTCTTTAAATCATTGTAGTCGCTGGAGCGTCGTAGCCCAGTGGTTGTACACTGTTGTTGAGAACACGAGTTCAAGGTTACCTGAAATACCTGCCGTGTTCACTCTCCATTGCACTATTTGCGGCTAAAGAACTCTCCAATGATGGAAAACACCGATACATAACCCAAGCAACCCGGATAACGGCGGAAGATTCGCCCCGTGTCACTGGCTACTTTTTGGCTAGGCGAAATGTGGGCTCCTGGAACCTGGAAGTTCCGTTCACCATAACGGCAACAATCAGCGTGACTACCCCGTTTGGGGCAAAGTTTTGTTATGTTAATGCATTATTAGCACGCTTTTAAGGCATGGCGCAGTTATTTCTCGGCCATGAGATCAGCCACAGAACATAATTAAGTTTTTATGATATTAGTGTTCTTTATTATACCTAACTAATATGTTATAAAGTTATGGCAGTTATCTGGCAGCCTTTTAACCTCTTGCTACGGACAGAATTTGTATTTTACCCGTGCCTATATTTATTTTAAAGTTTTTGTTGTTTCTCGTGTTTGTGATGGGGGTTAGTGAATATTTTGGTTAGTTAATGCATAGACGAGTCTTGTATACCTATTAGTCATTGGTGTATCAGTTCTTACGCTAATCTACGTGTTATCTCCACATAATAATATGTTCTGCTAATCGCCTTATCCACTCGTAGAGGTCATTTCTGGCTAGAATGATTTACATTTTCTGCTAACTGCGATATACATAGTGTACTACTGTATAAGTGTGATATAATAATCCATATAATATGTTTTTGGAAGAGTTGACAATTTTAATATAGGTTTTAATAAAAATTTGTAAATAAGTGTCAACTTACGTAATCTGACAGCATTTGGTAGCACCTGTGTGGCACAGTACAGTGCGCTTAGTCGAAGTTGCGGAACTTGGTAATTGGCTTAAATGTTTAGAATAAGAGTGTTTAATAAGCGCAAACTCTTTAGCTTTATATTATCAGTATAGAATATTTGCTTATACAAACAGGGTATACTAACAGTGAACGCGTAAACCCCTGGTAAAGAGGACTAACTCCTTCACTCACAGCGATTCAAAATAATTACGTTACGATTAAATTAAATATTTCATTTCAAACTGATTATAAGTTACACATTAACCCTAAGTATAATAATAAGTATTTGAGATTAAGTTAAAGTTGAGTGCTTTGCAAACCCAGTAGGCGTATTTGACACGTAACTTGTGACTTGACCTTTGCTTTGAATATTCATTAATATTTACAGGCAACGTCCACAACGTTAGGTGTGATGACTGATGATGAAATGCAAATACTGGTTGATGACACTTTATTATTCTAATTGAAAACTTTTATTCTAGTTGGAGTAAAGGCAACTTTACTAATCTGTTCGATGTTATCACTAACTTTGTACCTCTGTGCATAACGCACCTTTTTTTACTGTTATGATTAGAATTTGTATATTTTTTTATTGTTTTTGAAGTAAGCTGTTTTTAAAAATATTGTCAGAATGAAATAAAATGTCTACCAAATAAACGCCTATTAATAAAGTAAATAAATACAGTCCACAAAAGCTTTAAAAGCACCCGAGTGCCTAACATATTGGTCCTTCTCACCCCACGAGAACAATGGTAGATACAAGATCACTCTCAAAAGCGAAAGCCGCAGGGGCAGGGCCGAGCCAATCCGTTGACAACGGAAACCCTTCTGTCGCTGCACCAGCTGCTTTCGCCGAAACCGCTGGAATTCCCAGCGGCACTGCTAGCTCTGTTTCAGGATCATCGTCAACCGTGAGGAGCCGCATTTTATCCATTGAAGCAGACTATGCACAAAAAATGGCAGAGATGGAGCATGCTATTCTGGAACGTGAGCGTAATGTTCTGGAACGCGATCGAGTAGCCTTGGAACTACGAAAACAAGCGGAAATCGCTGCTTTAGAAGAAAAAGGCAGCACGCGTAGCGGAAGTAGACGTTCGAGTCGTCTTTCTAATAAGGAAGTAAAAAATTGGTTACATAAGTGTGTCGATCTAGCTGTACCTAATCCCTTAGTGAAGGAGCCACAGTACGTCAATACGGATATAACCGTCAATAACCTGATTCAAAATCGTACAATGGCTACCTCACTTAAAAATAGATAGCGGTTTAGAACCTACATATAGTGTACATTTTAGTCCACGCACTAACGTACCTCTTGATGATCTACCTATGACAAATAAGGCGAATTTTAAAACCAACACCAACTCGTCAATACCTAATATTGTCATACAACCTAGCACATCCACTAATATTCAACCTTCCTCAGATATAAAACAGTTAGCTAATGCCATCGCAGCCTTAAGCAGTGGAAATCAATCCAGACCCAGATTTGGAGACGGACGACTACCTACTTTTGACGGTAAAGCAATGGATTGGTTGACTTTTAAACGAATGTATGAAGACACAAAGTTAGTATATTCTACTTCAGATAATTTAGCTCGTATTGGCTTAGCTTTGAAAGGAGAGGCTCGTGAAGCTGTTGCCATGCTGCTAGTATCAGCACGAGACCCAACAGAGGTGATGGAAGCTTTAGCTGTTAGATTTGGCAGACCTGAACTTATCGTTTTACAAGAAGTCGCCTCAATTCGCACCTTACCGAAAATAAACACTGATGGTAGCGATCTTCACAAGTTTGCTTGTCGTGTTCGTAACTCTGCAGAAGTGATCAGACTTTTGGATCAAAAACCTTATTTAGAATCACCAGAAATCTTTCAATCTGTCTTGAGTAAGCTTACGCCTCTGTTACGAGCACGATGGGCTGATTTTGCGTCAGTTCATTTCGTTGAGCATGGAGACTGTACCAAGCTCGAGCTCTTGGCCCGTTTCCTTATCCGGGAAGTGGACTTGCAGCTTAAGTTTGGCTTGCTCAGTGAAACTCATAATCACCTGAGAAAGATCGACAAAGTCCATGTGGTTCAGGCGGATGAAAACCAAATTAACTCTGATTCTCGTCCATTATTCTCCTCAAATTATGTTCCAGTCACCCCTAAAAATCATGAAAATCCTGGAAATAATTCAAATATTGTACAATGTCATTTTTGCAACGAAAGTCATGAATTAAGTCAGTGTGACACCTTTAAGACATTAAATGTCAATGACAGGTGGCAGTTCGTCAGAAACCATAAGCTATGCCACAAATGTTTAAAAAAAGGTTTACACAGTTATAAAAATTGCAAAAATACCACGGAAACTTGTAATATTAAAAAATGTAACTCTTCTCATCATAAATTGTTGCATATTGCATACGTAGTCGTTGACGATGGTGAACAAGGAGAATCGTCATCTCCTCGTTCTCCCGATTTTGAAAGTATCGTTAATGAACCGTCAAATAATCAAGCGACAGACTTCGTAGCTCACGCTAGTAGCTCATCCACGCCGCTTAGTAGGAAGCGTGCGGACGTCCAGCGACCTTTGCTAAAAATAGTAGCCGTCACAGTGTCAGGTCCACTTGGTAGTGTAAATACTCATGCTCTTTTAGACGACGGATCCACAGCGACCTTCATAGATGCAGAACTTGCTGCGCAAATTGGAGCAAGGGGTCCTATCGTACAGACACGCCTGACATGTGTAGGTGGGCTATCAAAAGATGCTGAAATGGAATATGTAGATTTCAACATCAAGGGTTTCTATGGCGTTGAAACACATCAGGTCTTACAGGCTCGTTCCATTAAAGGTTTACAGTTAGCTAAACAAACAGTATATCCTCGAAACTTAAGAGACTACTCATATCTTTCTGATCTAACTTCTTTTCTTTGTTATAACGATGTGCAACCGAAGGTTGTTATAGGCATTGATAACTGGCATTTGACGCTGGCCCAATCTGTCCGAAAAGGTTCTAAATTACAACCAGCTGCCATTAAAACCGCATTAGGGTGGGTTTTATTTGGTTTCAGTAGCAGTAGGACAAAGCCAGTTGTTTTAGTAAACCATGTTCAGTATGATGAGTTTAACCCGTCAATAGAAAACCTTATAAAAGAAAATTATAAATTAGATTCCATTGGTATTTCTAAAAAGGAACCGCAAAGTCTAGAAAACGAACGCGCAATTAACATTTTAGAAAGCACAGCCAATAGGCTTCCCTGTGGAAGGTTTGAAGTCGGACTTTTATGGAAATCCGACAAGCCTATCGTACCAAATAGTTATCCACTTGCGCTATCGCGCTTTCTTACCCTAGAAAAGAAAATGATTGGTGACCCAACATATGCTGAGCGCTACAGACTTAACATTAACGACATGCTTAGCAAAAAATATGCCGAGAAATGTAACAGTAAACCTTCTCCAAATTCAGTTTGTTGGTATTTACCACATTTTGGAGTAGTGAATCCAAACAAACCAGCAAAGCTGCGTGTGGTTCATGATGCCGCCGCACGAATAAAAGGGGTGTGCCTCAATTCACTTCTACTGACAGGCCCTGATTTATTGCAGTCCCTTTTTAACATTTTACTACGTTTTAGAGAAGGTAAAGTAGCGATGACTGCTGATATTAAGGAAATGTTTCCTAGATTTAAAATTATTGACCGGGATAGAGATGCGCAAAGGTTTTTGTGGCGAGAAAGCCCTAACGAGCCTATTGGTATATATAGGATGTCCTCTATGATCTTTGGGGCTGTATCGAGTCCGTTTACAGCCCTGTATATGAAAAATAAAAATGCATTGGAGGTCAAAGACAAATTTCCACATGCAACACACGCTATTATAAATGATACCTACATGGACGATTATATAGGGTCTGTAGATTCCAGTGATCTAGCAGCTCAATTAGCTGCCGATATAGTCCATGTTCATGCCCGTGCAGGACTTGAAATGCGTGGGTGGGTGTCCAATAGCCCATCGGCGCTCAGACTTTTGCCTAAGCATCTTTTATCAGACTCAGTAAGCGACCTAAACATAAACCTTGCAAATTTTACATCTTCTAATCCTTGTGTTCGTGCACTAGGACTACTTTGGCATCCATCTTCAGATCTTATAGGTTTCAACACTCCTGTCAAAGATGAGGAAATAGTTTTGCCTATTCGACTAACAAAGCGTATCATACTTTCCCTCATTATGAGAGTTTTCGATCCGCTAGGTATCCTCGCTCCTGTTGTCATTAGTGGCCGAATTTTATTTCAAAATACATGGCGAATGGCCTATGACTGGGACACCGAGCTTCCCCCTGCCGAAACAAAGGCATGGAATGAATGGTACCAGGACCTGATTTTGACATCTCAATTAAAAATTTCACGCTGCTATAATCTTAAAAAGATGGTACCCAGCCATGTGGAGCTGCACGTCTTCGCCGACGCGAGCGCACAGGCATACTCTGCTGTAGCGTACTGGCGTTATCTGTTTCCGAATGGAGACGTACAGCTCTCATTGATATGTAGTGAATCCCGTGTAGCTCCTTTGAAACCATGTAGTATTCCTAGGTTAGAACTACAGGCTGCATTAATATCAGCTAGACTAGCTACGTCCATTGTAGATGCAGTTAGAAACAAACCTGAGAGGCGTATATTTTGGACCGATTCTATGAACGTTTTGGGTTGGCTCCGCAATGATGCACGCTTGTATAAACCTTATGTAGCCCATAGAGTTGGTGAGATTATAGAGCTTACCGATGTCGGTGAGTGGCATTGGGTTCCTAGTGGCCTCAACGTTGCTGATGACATAACTCGACTGAATCGAGGTCCAATTACTCTGGACTCCCGTTGGATTAAAGGTCCCGACTTTTTGCTTACTTCTGACTGGCCTGAGGAACCTGTTATAATCACACCTACCTCCGGAGAAACACATATTCATGCTATCAACGAAGAGTCTTCTCATCACATTCTTTCAGTGTCAGCGGATGCACGACGTTTTAGTTCGTGGACCCGGCTGATAAGAGCTACGGCATACGCCCATCGTTATTTGTCATTACTACGTATTCATTCATTACGAAAAAAAGGAGTTCATGTCAATTTCAGTCATAAAGTAGAAAACCTCATCTTCACATTCAATGCGCCGCCAACTCCAAACACTAACCGTGACCGTGACGTTCTTGCCGGTACGCTAATGTCGCATGACTTAAACTTGGCGATAATCCATGTCTTACGAACAAGTCAGCTAGATTCATTTTCCAACGAGATCAGATGCATAACAAACCATTTGCCCGTGTCACGCCGCAGTAGATTAAGTAAATTGCCAGCAATCCTTGATAATGAAAACCTACTAAGGTTATCCTCTCGAATCGTGGCGGTAACTAATGTGCAAGAAGAAATCAAATCTCCGATACTACTGGATGGAAAACACTCCTCTGTCCGGCTCCTTGTGCTTCACTATCACCGCAAAGCTGCCCATGCAAACATTGAGATGGTCGTTAACGAACTCCGCCAACAGTACTGGATTTTGAACCTAAGAAGTACTGTGAGATCAGCTGCGTATAACTGCCAATTCTGCAAGGTACGACGGTGTGTCACCTTTCAACCTCCTATGGGAGATCTTCCGCCAGCCAGACTAGCCCATCACTGTAGACCTTTCTCTTTCGTCGGTTTGGATTATTTTGGACCCACAACAGTGACTGTTGGGAGAAGAAAAGAAAAAAGATACGTGGCATTATTCACTTGCTTGACGACTCGTGCCATACATTTGGAGATCGTCTACTCACTGTCATCAGACGCCGCCATAATGGCCTTAAGACGTTTTGTATCTCGCCGTGGGACCCCGACAGAAATTCACTCTGATAATGGAACTTCTTTTGTCGGAGCTAGCAGAGAGTTAAGAGCATTGTACGCGGAAGCTGTTACAAACTTCGCTGCCGGAGAGATGATCCACTGGAAATTCATCCCGCCTTCAGCTCCATTTATGGGAGGTTCATGGGAAAGGCTGGTTAGATCAGTAAAAACAGCCTTAAAAGTGACATTGGGTACCAATTTGAGAACCCCATCGGACGAAATTTTCATCACCCTTCTTTGTGAAGCGGAATCATTAGTGAATTCACGACCACTTACCCACGTCGCAAGCGAACCCCAGCACCCTGAAGCACTCACTCCGAATCATTTTCTTCTGGGTTATTCTTCCGGACGTCCAATTCCAGCTGTGCTGACAAATCAAGATGAATGCAGCAGATCAGGGTGGCGAAGAGCTGTACGCATGGCCGACCATTTCTGGAATAGGTGGGTAAAAGAGTACCTTCCCACCCTAGTTCCAAGAAGAAGCACTGGTGAGATACCCTCGATAGCCATCGGTGACGTCGTGGTGATAGCAGACGGCACATTACCGCGAGGATCGTGGCCGAAGGGGCGAATCACGGCTTTATACCCGGGTAGGGATGGAGTGACACGGGTTGTGGACGTCGCCACGCCGGGTGGTGTGTTTCGCAGACCAATCAAAAAGGTGGTCCCTTTATCTTAAAAAGGGGAGCATGTGCATAACGCACCTTTTTTTACTGTTATGATTAGAATTTGTATATTTTTTTATTGTTTTTGAAGTAAGCTGTTTTTAAAAATATTGTCAGAATGAAATAAAATGTCTACCAAATAAACGCCTATTAATAAAGTAAATAAATACAGTCCACAAAAGCTTTAAAAGCACCTGAGTGCCTAACAACCTCTGTATAATACAAAGTACGTTTTTACAAATGTCGTCACACAATGTTTATCCTGGGTGGGTAGAAGGGATCGAACCCGCGACAAAAGGAGCTATTACCATTGCGACCGCGACATAGGTCCTGTTAAACTTTAGCAAAAACATCAGTGTCACGTTTGTAGTGAGCATAGCTAGGACAGATACCAGAGACAGAACAACCATGAACAAATAAAACAAATAAATGTCACAGGACATTATTCCACTCAGCGCCATCTAGCTCAACTTGTTAAAGTTTAGATTATTGTTTTTTTGTAAATACAAAAACATAATAATATACATATACATAGGAAACACCTTGACCAATGGAAACGTACATGTTTCATGCACACGGATGTTTGTACTGTGCGTGAATCGAACCCGCGACCTTTAATGTAATAGCCCACTTCTGTCAAAATATTCTTCACATAAATGTTTGTCCGGAAACGAAGCCACGACACCCAGCGCTTTCACCTAGTTGACAATCATGTCGCCTTTTTACCTATTTGTCAAATTAGTTTTGTAATGTACAAGTATTTAAAAGTATGTCAGCGGTGGCAAGCCGTGTAGGCAGGCGACGCGATGTACTAATCTCGACCGAAAAACTGGCACTACTGGGTCAGATTGCTCAATATCATTAATTAATTGATTCACATAATTATTATTTAGTTAACAGAGAAAGTCGCTAAGTTCAGGGCCGCTGAGTAGACACTGGCGGGTTATTTAATTCAGAAAATATCTAGTATTTTTTTTTAAATCAACATATTTTGATATAATGGTTAAGAAATTAGTTACTATACCTGAGGTCGCGGGTTCGATCGCCTCACAGTAGAAACATTTCTGTGCATGAAATTGTCTGATAATGTTGGTTTGGGTGTTTTATATGTATTTATTTAGAAGAAAAAAGTGAACTGAATTCTAGTACTAGTTTTGCTTAGTTTAAGGCTAAACATCCCCGTGTGTAATTTTGTCCGATTTAAATGCTAATTGCGGACTTACTCATCTATCGCGTGAAGAACAAACCAATTGACATTTCGTATTGATAAATAAATATTTTGCTTAACGGAGAAACATAAGATAAGATAAGATATACTTTATTGCACAAAGAAAACAATTACATAACGATGCTTATAGACATTAGAATGTACAATGCAGGCGGTCTTGTCGCTAAGAGCGATCTCTTCCAGACAACCTTCAGTTAGAGAAACTGGAAAGGGAAGTAGATGCGGTGGTGCAAGACGGTTATTAAAAAGAAAAAATGAATTTATTAAAACAAAATTTAGTTTAACATTCCGTTGTTTCTCCGTTAAGCAAAATATTTATTCGGAAGGCAATTCATCATGTTCATTTTATTAAAATAGATAATTACTTTCAGCACCCCGGTGGAGAGGAAGTATTGCTGGAGAAGGCAGGACAGGATGCGACGGAGCCCTTCGAGGATGTCAGCCACAGCTCTGATGCGAGGTAAAATTTAATATTTAACTAAAGGCTCTTTCAATAAGAACGGGTCGATGTTGCGCTGTGGCAGGAGCTCTGCTTGCGACTTCGAGGATGGCAGGTTCAATTCCCGCATCAGTACAACTGGCGTGTATGCAACTTGCTTAAAACAGTTATAGATTAGCTTATTCAGGGTCATTGTCATTGCCCTACATTACACGTTGAGCCAAAGGCGTTTGTATAATAAATTCAAGTAATTTTACGTTATTTCTGTCTCTCGATTGCGTGATGATAAATGCTCGAGATATCTACTTAATGCTTCGTTTTTGTTTCATTATCTATCTCATAATTGTCTTATTTATAAGTAACCGTTGACTAGAATTCAATGGGTTTTCTGTATTAACTGAATGTGTCTTAAGAAACACTGGATATTTTTCATTCATTAAGCATCATCTAAGTTATGAACACTATCTCACGCTTATCTACAAGTGTAGGAGTGAGTGCTGCAGTGCACTTCAATATACATGTAGCATTTACTTATGTGGTCGGAGATATTATTAGCTCGAAAACTAGCTTCTACCAATAGAAGATAACTTACATTGTAAGTGACCCATCATGTGTGACTATTCACTTATGATGGACTATAAAACATACCCGAAGGTGCCCGTGGCGCAGTTGTGACAGTGATCGGCGACGATCGCTGTTGTAAAGCAACACACGCCGGGTCGGAAATGGGATGGGTGACCACCCGACCGAAATTTAGTGATGTGTATTTCGGGCATCTCCGTGCTTCGGAAGGCACGCTAAGCAGTTGGTCCCGGCTGACGTCGTTAGATGTCAGTCGTAAAGCCTAGTCGGAGGCCTTGGGGCGGCTTGATTACATCCGACATTAAGGTTGCTCACTAACCTTACACCCCTCCAATAATCCGCACTGAGCCCGCGTGTTGGAGTATGGCTCATTCCACCTCATAGTTGAGGTGAGGCCTGTGCCCAGCAGTGGGACGTATATAGGCCGTTTATGTTATGTTATAAAACATACATTTACTTAGATTAAAAGTTGTAAACTAAACAAAGAAATAACAATATCCAACACTTCTTTAACGTGGCATTAGCTGCTGTTAAACTGACATTGAATCGACCAATAGACTTTTTTGCGCTTTACTAAAATTACTAGGTAGTCTAATACATCCGTATCTGCCTATCGCACTAAGCTACTTAAGCTGCGTTAGAAAAAAAAGCTGAAGTTCTAAATACCTAAATGTTTGTTTTTTTTCTAAATCTTTGTCCCCATCATCGCATAAGGTCTTTTCCTGTTATGATAATGTATTTGGTTAAATAATAAATAAATAAATAAATCATACTAGGTCTTTTTAACTTGACAATACTATAACACTTAAAAATGTTATTCCAGGTCGCTTATGAACAAATACAAGATCGGCGAGCTGGTGGAAGCCGACCGAACAGTGAGCAAGTCCGGCTTCGCGGCCCAGTGGAGCAACGACCAGCCGCAGGAGCAGGGCAAGTGCGTACTCTCGTAGTGACCTAGCACCTGAGCTGGGGGCCGCAAACCGTAGCATCCAACCCGTAACCTGAGATCCCTAGCAGCTGTAACGTCTAAGCCGTAGCACACAAGCTCAGGCTATAAATAGTAGCGTAATAGCCGAAATCGAATACTTAACAGCTGTACCTAACATCTAGCCGTAGCACCCGAATTGTAGATCGCTAATCGTAGCCTAAGATCAGCCCTATCAGCTGTAAGAACTAAGCCGTAGCACGCAAGCAGTTAAGCCTTGAATCATAGCGTTTCAGCAGTAACCTAAATCACTAACAGCTCTTCCTAACTTTAGGCTTAGCACCCGAACTGTAGCCTTCTAGGCGTAGCCTAAGGTCCCTAAAAGCTGCCAAGCTTAACTTGTAGGCCACAATTAAAACCATCATGCAGCTACAGCGTGTATGTACAGTTATAGGATGGGTTAATGTACTTAATTTTAGGCAATTGTTTAAACATTTTTGTGGACGGTATGGCTTCATTCTTCTGACTTGATTATTTTTGCATTCTTCTCCATAATTTCATCTCACTGTAGAATTTTACACAACATTAAATAGTTTCATAGCTAAGCTAAGGTACGCACATGGCTCTGTGTAATAAAATAAGTTGACAATCGAATTTATACATACATCTTGTGATTCATTATGATCTGAACTTTAAATGAATATTATGATTATAGTTATTTTAAGTTTAGGTGCTTTAGTTATTCTTATCTTGCGAAGGTCAGGTAAAACTTGTTTTCTTCTTATCTCATTAATTAATCAGTATATTCCGCTAGATTTAGGTTTGAACTATTTTATTGTTTTGTAAGAAGTAGTGTGCAAGCGTAGATTTTTTTTTGCACAAATATAAAAATAATGACTGTGCTTAATGCAACCATAAATGAATAAGTTTATTGCTTTGCAGCACAAATTATAATGTTTAGAAAGTGAAATCCATTTTTAGAAAAGTAAAATAAACTTTGCTGTGATGTATTCAGAAAAAAAGACATTGTTTGATATACTTTTAATCACGAGTTTGTATTCTCTAGGAAATAATTCACGTAGATAATATTCCTGCTTGTATGAGCACTTTCTGTAATATTTAGCATTCACAAACCAGAAGGGGTAGTCAATAGAACAATCGTTAGTGTGATTAGATTAGGAATACCATCGCCTAGTCCCATCGGTGCTTTTATTTTTATAGTATACCTAGCTATACTTCATCATTTAAAAATGTATACTATTGTGTTATATATAAATGTTGATCAATAAATATCATGTACTGGCAAATATTGGTTCCTCATTTGACAACCCTCACAGTTATCCCATTTAGTAATTTTTAGTTACACAGACCCATGTGCTTTTTGTTTCGGTTTAATTAACTATTAGTTTTGTTTTATTTCATAGTTTGGTTTATCAATTATTTTATATGCATGCAATGTTTTACAATTTATTTCGCATGCAGCACATGATTTTGCAGTTTACAGGAGTATTAATAGTCAAGTAAGTAACACATCTGCACATCAAATCCATTCATAGATTTCATAGCAAGTTCAGGTCAACAGCAGAAGATGATGATATGCTCAATTTCCCATTTGTTTTCAGACTGATAACTGCAAAATATAGTTGTTTACCAGTTGGCATAGATAGATGTATTAAATAATAGCTTAGTTCTGCTGTTGACTGACCTATTTTTTATCAAATTATGTATCTTATAAGCTGGACCGGCGCGCTCTTAGCTGGCGACACAGTAGGCCACAAATCAAGTGAAAAAACTTTGACAATACGTTTCACCTTAGTTAGATGCACTTTGCTACGGCTCATTTTAAAACTACTTAGTGAATGACGTGGATGTATGTACGTACGTTACGTGCATAAATTTAGTTGTATAGTACGAACTTTTACTAACTTCCGTAAAAAACACATCTATGGTAGCTTACGCGCTATGCGGCTAGCCGGACTGCGGTTATCATACGATTTTGCTGCCGGACGGCTAACGCATCGTACGTCACCTAAGGATAGCGGCGGAGCAACATCTTTTCACCATTATTATTATTAATTTATCATTGTGGTGGCTGAATAAACATTTTTATATTTCTAATTCATTATACTGCAATATTCATTCTG
This sequence comes from Udea ferrugalis, assembly GCA_950022985.1. Classification (NCBI taxonomy): domain Eukaryota; kingdom Metazoa; phylum Arthropoda; class Insecta; order Lepidoptera; family Crambidae; genus Udea; species Udea ferrugalis. Next base: position 563,215 of record OX465518.1, read on the forward strand.
CCTCTGACAGCCCCACTCACAGCAGGAAACACCTTGAGAGCATAGGTTAGTCAAAGCAATATTGTGTGATTGATTAATTAAGCTTAGAATTCATAAACAAACATACAACTATCTATAGGTGAGTGTTCGACAGTGGACGCCATGCGGCTGATGATGGTGCATATACTTCAGTAGGTACACTGTAACTGTTCACAGAAAGGGGTTCTAGATGGACGAGTGTACTGTCATTAAGGGTTCTAACATGTTTGGTGTTTCCAGTGCGTGGAGCTCGTGGCTGACGCCGCTGCTGCTGGGAATCGCGGCCACGATCATCTACCGGTACCTGTTCGCGTAGTCCCGGCGCGGCGGGAGCGACCGCAGCCTACGCCACTACATAACCTCATATCGCAATGTGCGCTGAACGACTATGGAAACCTAGCCTATTAAAACCTACAATATTCTGTTTTAGGGCTGATTTTTCCGATGGTCAGATAAAATTTATCAGACTTATACAATTTTTAATTCATGTAAAAAATACATTTTGTATTATTATTACATCCTTTGAAGAAGTTATTTGTAGATTTTGACATTCAAAATTGAAGTTTTAATCTATGGGTGTGATTTTTATCAGTCCATTGAAAAATCAGCTCATAGAATTAATATTTTTTTGCTATAAAATTGAACGTGTTATGTGGTGGATAAATCTATCTGAATTTGTTTTATAACGGAAGTAACTCTAGCGTGGAATCATGAGGTATAATCGGGTTTTATAAATTGGTAGTTAATTTTTTTATGATTATAAAATACCTACATGCTGATGTAATACTTTTTAGTTGATAATATGAACTTGTTGAAACGTGCAGTATTTTGTGTGGTAACTGATACAGCCGATACAGCGAAGCCCAAAATATTGCTTTCATTTTTGTTATTAATTTATAGCAAATAATTTAGTCATTGCAAAGCAGCAACGTCTCTATGTCCTCAGAAACAGGAGATGCTTGATCATTCATATCAAACTTAGCATTTTTTCTCCATTACTAGACGAGAGGAATTATATTGTTCAATTAGTTGTATGTATCACTTAAGCGAAATATTATATTTATGTACCTATACTTATTTGCATTTTGGATTAGGGTATTATAGGTGCTCTTTTGTATGAAAGCAATCGCTGAGATAGCGACTGTTACGTATGAGTCAATTATATGTATAAGTAGCTAGTTCATTATTATGTTGAAAATGTTCTAATTTGTGCACAAAACTATGTCTGCATTTTAACAGTAAAAATACCTCTAAAGTATTTTTTATGAAAACAGATGTTAATGCTTGTGACAATGAGCTGCACGTGCGGCCTTATGGACTTTTTGTGTTGAACACAGGTCAACAACTACGTGCTATAAGTATAGGATGTTCACGTTAAGAATGCAGTATTTTTTTAATTTAATTCCGTTACTCGGGGAAAAACTCAGGTACAAAACCGTTGCGTTTGAAAGAATGCGTTCAACTGGGCACTGTGAACTTGGCTTTCTAATTAGGAACGATTTGATTGGTTAGGGGGCGTGCTAGGTCGAAGGACAAGAATGAAATCACTGCATTCTCAACGCGAACGGACTATAGTTAGGTATTCGTTATTCGTTCGTAGTTAGGTATGGAATTTGTAAATGCTTACAATTTAGCCCCGGAATTTATGTCCTTTTGGTAATATGAACGCTTACGTTTACTCAAAAGCCTAAATACCACCACAATGATAAGATACAACGTTGTACTATGCGCGCCGTAAACATTTGTATCCGTTTGCGCAGGTAAATTTCGGCGTTGATTAGTAAAGCTGTTAGAATCGCAGCTTTTGGCCACATGTGTAAGCCTTGTGTCACTGACTGGCTGGAATCATTATACAGAAAAAAATACTATAGTACGATTAATAATTGTAGTCAGCGAAATGACAACTTCAACAGTGACTGATACAAAAAAGGGTGACCCGCTACAATAGTGACGTTCGGCAATCACTAGACTTAGACATTCAGTCATGATTTATTTTATGAGGTATCAAAGCCTTTTTTAAATAATTGTAAATATTTAATAGGTACAAAACGAATTAAATAATACGATTTAAGAAATATGGGCCCTACCTCCATATTAAAACTTCTCACTAAAAATTTATAACCATAGCTGGAAAATAAATGTTCAAAAAGGTTCAGAGGAATTAACACTTGAAAGTCAGCAAAATACAAGTAATTATATACGTTTTTATTCGTTACGGTTGCTATTGATTCCGACTCCGATTCTGAATTCATCTCTTCATGATAGTCCATACTATTATTATTCGATTCAAAAATAAGTAAACCGGAATCTACAAAACCTTCATCACTGCCTATATATGAAATTATAAGGCGTCGTCCTTTGCTGGTTGGGCCCTTTAGGCCTGTAGTCAAACCTTTAGAAAACACTTGTATGGAAGATTCTACTGTTGTATCCTCCTAAACTTTTCCAGTTGTATGACCTGTTAATAAACGAAAGTCTTACCTGTAAATAATATAATACAGGAACAAAACATTTTGAAACTGAAAATCTATTTACTAAATACAGTTTACCGAAATACCTCTATGTCTCAAAACGAGAGTCTGACCAGTGTGTGTTGCCAATAAATATAATGACATATGGAAGTGGGACGTGCTCATTCACTATGACTTTTTTGCCAGGCTGTAATGTCGATTAACTTTTAATTGTAAAAACTCGATTTACCACATCACTATTTATTTGGGACTGAAAACCTGCCACACTGAAAATGTCATTTCACTGACTACAATTAAAAATCCGAGTATATATGCAAATAGTCCTGTTATTATTTCTGGTTGTGGACGCTGGCGGTAGGCAGAGTGATTGGTCTGTCATTTGTGGGAAATCACATCCTATTTTCCAAGATAGACCCGTTACAAGTACTTTCAAATGAACCAAAGAAAAATATATGAAATAACAGTAACTTAATGTGACTATCACTGGGGTCAGACTGTAGTTTCAAACATATACCAATAAAGTGCATTTCTTTGGGAATCTTATGAGTACTTGTTTATTTACTTTGGGTATTCAAGGTTTCCATTTATTCCATTTTTAAATCTGATATGAATGGGGTGTTTAAGTTCAATTGATAATTTATGATATTTTATATATAAATAAAAAATGTGTAATTAATAATGGCATTTTATTCACTTAAAAAAACACTTGTTAGTCTTTTACAAAAACTCAAAACATCAATAATTAACAGTCTTTATGTATGTTCTTATGTAGAATAATTAACAAAACTTAAAACTATTTAATTTCACCTTAACTGTTACTCCTACTAACCATAACAGGATACACATACTTTAGAACCCTCTGATCTGAAACAATTGAAATAAAATTAAGTCGGTTAAAACAGCAAGCCTTCCGCATGAAAACTATTTTAACTTTGTGTGGTGTCTGTCAGGTCAGCTAATATTGAAAAATGTCTTCATTTTGCCTTGATCCTTGTCAGTTTTCTCTTTATTTGCACGGAGACCTAAACCCAATTTGTGTCTAATTCGAAATGATGAAAGGAACAGGAACATTTGAAATCAAAATACACACCCACCATGACTTAGTATCTGTTTTAAATAAAACTAGCAAGTTGCACAGCCCAAACAACCCAAATCCTCCTTAAGCCTTACGGTTAACTGGTAGAGAATGCCTCTAGGCATTTGTACATGTTGTCCAATAAAGAATAAATAAATATACACACCCAATAAATGAACAAAGTGAGCAATAATCCTTGTCGCAGCTGCTGCAGTACTGGCTGCAGGAGTTGCACAGAGCCTTCTCACAGTAGGAGCAGGGTAAGTCAAACTTGTTGCCACACGCACACTTCAGAGCTTGCATGTTAGCATTCTCGATCTGGAAACACAAATAACTATAGGGTGAATTTTTCAAGTGAGTGTATTAGCCAAATTCCTAACTGGAGAATTTTGCGAAATGCTCAGAGGTATCTCGAGACAGATGTTTAATATAATGTAAAAACCTAACACAATTAGAATGGAACCAACTTGCAATAAAATGAGTATGAGATATAACTCAGCAGGTAAATTGAGAATTTACCATAGTCCCAGAGTGTAAAAGAGTCCCGTTCTTCCCGATGAACAGTTGTTTCATTTTGTTCTTGTTTGCAGAGGCCGTGTTAGCTTTGTCACAACTTTCAGTTGGCGCCTGCTTTTTCGCGCCTTTAAAGAGCAACTCCAATGTTTTCTCTGAAACATTAACATTCATAAAATATGGCACGTGAGACGTGACTGTTAGTACCGTTGCACAAGTATTTAATTCTGTAGGTAGGTAAACGTAAAATTGAATAAAACAAACATTTTACATACCGTAAACTTTTTTTAAACGATCTTCATTGTTATTAAATTGCTTCAGTCCAACATGAATTTTGCTTTGTGGGACAAAATCCTCAGAGAAAGGATTAGTTCTTTTTGCCATCATTTATTTTATAAACTGAAATCTGAAAATACACAAATTCTGAAAATAACGCAAAACAACCTCTCCATCACAAAATAACAACTTTTTTTTGTTTTGACATTGACCACAGATAAAATTCATAGGAGGCCTAAGTCCAAAGTGACATCATCATGACACAAGTAAAAGCAAATCGGACGGACAGCCGGACTTAAGGCCGCTCCACACTTAGCCCGCGAATCGCGCGCAATGGCTGCGTTTCGCGCTTTGTTCCCCAATTCTGGTCGGTTTTTGGCCACGCGTCAAAGGGAGGGCGAAGAGCGAACGCGACGCGAACGTGCATGACTCCACGACGTCTGCGACGACGGTCAGTATTGTTCTTCGAGTCGTTCGAGTGTTCGAACCAGCACCGTTGCTGAATTCGCGGCAAGTTCGCTCCGCGAGATCGCGCCGTGATCCGCGGACTAAGTGTAGAGCGGTCTTTAGAAAGACAAGTCAGAAACAGAGACATGCGAAACAACAACAATCAGACTTTACTCCCGAACTCGTTTCTTATGCAACTATTAATCATATTTTGTACGAATGGTTTTACAGAGAATAACGACGAGCAATAATCTCAATTTGCCATGCAATGGGGTTACTACTGAACAGAACATTTTTACAGCTTGGCAAAAAAGTCCTGAAAGGGAACTAAAAATATTATCACTGGCAATACTGTGTTTAAAGGCCGCTCCACACTTAGTCCGCGGATCACGGCGCGATCTCGCGGAGCGAACTTGCCGCGAATTTAGCAACGACTCTACACTCGCAGTGGTTCGCGGTATTTTCACAGTTATGTTCGCAACGTTAAAGGAAACGGACGTTGAAGTAGCTGTTGCTGCGTCCCTAACTTTATGCGTTTTTAATTTGTTTTTGTGGTCCTTTTGGTTAGGATCCCACAAAATGGTTTCCGCTTGGTTAAATTCTAAAAACTGTAACTCCAGCTCGTTGGTCCATGTCGCGCTTATTTTTTTTTACCAATTTCACAATGACGGTGTAAGTCCGAACACTCGAACGATTCGAATAATACTGACCTTGTCGCGGATTGCGAGTGTGGAGTCATGCACGTTCGCGTCGCGTTCGCTCTTCGCGCTCCCTTTGACGCGGGATCAAAAACCGACCAAAGTTGGGGAACAAAGCGCGAAACCGCGAAGAATATGCGAAACGGCTCTACACTTAGCGTTCGCGCCCGTTCGCAGCCATCGCGCGCGATCCGCGGGCTAAGTGTGGAGCGGCCTTAAAAAAAACAAATTGGGAAGTCAGCACATTTTAGTTAATTGATACTTTTTTTATTGATTTTAGGTTTTAATTTTAATTTAATTTTCAAAGCAGCGTCTGAGCCAGCTTTTGAGAATATACCGAAGAAAGGAGAAAATCATGATAACACGTCATGAAAATATAAAATGGTTACTACCAACGGGGACAAACTTTGAATAAACAAATTTTTTGTTGCTTTGTTGTTTCTCATTTTTTAATTTTTATGATTTTGCTAGTTTCTTCTTTCATTTTTTTACTTGGTAGTAGCAAACCATCCAGACAATCTGTTTTTATGTGATGGGAATCGACTGTGTTGGTACCACTGTCTTTGCCTTTCTGACTCCTAACGGTTCACCCGATTGACCTCGTTACCTGTATGACTAATTCCTTTATTCTACTGGATAATGTGGGATTAAATAAATTTAACGCGTTGCAATAACATAACGCCAAACTTATAGGAATGAGAAAGTACTGAACTAGAATTTGGTGTCCTATTAGGTGGTCGTACTTAGTACTTCACAGGTACTTAGTACGTGCGAACGCGAGATCAAACCTATTGATGATAAAGAAGTGTCTTTACTGTGCTTCGCGCGATGATCGCGTCAGGCGAATAGGTAGTGGGGAGATCGTATAGGGACAACGAGATAGCCATTCTCTCTAAAAAAATAAGTTGAATTAGTAAAATATCAAAACTGTTCGTGTCGTAGTATACGGGGTGACCACATTAACGAAAGTGGCGCCCTCATTAATTTCACGACTTTTTTGCCAGGCTGTACTCCTGCTTACTTCGTTAATGGCGAAGTAGGTGGTGTCTGGTTGTCAAGTCAAGATTACATAAAATAAAAATGAGTGACATACCGGAGATCGCAGGCGTTGTCATAGTACAACGCCATCATCGCACGATTACACGATGCGACCATCGCGTGATCGCGCGGTAGCAGAATCTGGTTGTCCTAGGTAAAAGAACGCGAACAGGCGATCACAATGTTCCTACTTCCTATTCACGCAACATGATCATCGCTCGAGCCTCAGTTGATCATTAATAATAGGTTTGATCGTTCGTACGAACAGAATTTTAGAGATTTAAAGACAGCAAAAGCATTTATCTAAAAGGGATAACATAACATTGCAAATATGAAACAACAAAAAAGAAATAAACACAAAAAATTATAACAAAAAAAAAATACGAAAAAAAACGAAAACTATACTTAGATACGTGGAAGCGGTGTAACGATGTCCAAATCTACAGTGGACCACAATCAGCTTGTGTTTGGACCTGTTTGGTTTAGACGCTGCAAGCGAATGCATCGCGCGTTCGGCTATTACAGCATACATGATTAAATAGGTTCGTCAGAATGTTGCATAGGTGCAATATGTTATGACCGCAGTAAGTGGCAAATACGACATTTATGTTTTGTTGTTACATCTAGAATCCCATCGAACTATATAACAATGTACTGTAAGTACAGAAACCAACTGATGAACGCAGTAAGTAACAATCTTACTGCATTCATGCGTAGCATTGATTACGGATGATCTTCGAGCTTTGCTCTTTAAACCTAAATATTTTTTTCACAAATTTTCAACTAATTTTTTGTAGGCACCCAAAAATAAAATATTTAACTTTAACCATATTTTTCTCGAAACTGTCCGCTTGTTCTTTACTGCGTTTATAAATTGTGCGGCAGAACATACGATCAGAATTTTTCGGCCGTATATTTTTTAATAGTGTGACCAGCTCACTTGTCAGTCAGGTATTAAAATGTTTTAACATGGCTACACCGCCAACAGGGCACCTTCGATCGATGGGTCGCTGTCAACAAAATCTTTCTCAAATATTTATGAAATAAATCCATTATCGACCGTAAATATTTCAGCAATTAATTTTACCTCGGCTAACTTTCCCGGTAACATATTTAAAGTCGTCTCAGTGCTAAAATCCGCGGGACAGTAAGAGTGAAAGTGGTGAATGTGTCGTCCGATCCCATGATAGTGACTTGGCTATTCGCAGCATATGTGAGCGGTTTCCTTGCGAATGTTACGTAAGTGGTGGTAGCGCGCGCCATGTCATGGATGAAGCGGCCGCAGGCGGGCGCGCCGCCGCCGCCGGGCCCGGATCAGCCGCCCTACAGCGCGCCCCAGGTGAGCGCTGGTTAGGTTACATTCTCCGACAGACGTAAACAATGACGTGGTCCAATGTGTTCCCTCAGCCAAATCACATCACATGGTCTGCAATCACCTCTAGACACTGTTGTTTACCTGATGTAACCTAAACAAAAATACTGTTTTCAAAACATCATGTTCTTTTGAGATGGTGAAAGCCATCTCCTGCCAGTAATGGCATTAAGTGATAATTGTATTTACAAAATTCGTTGTTTTTCAGCAATTTGGTGCCCAACAAAATATGTATGGGAACTACCAGGATGGCACTGCTGGTAATGCACCTCCACAGCAAGTCTGGGGACAAATGCCTCCTCAACAGCAGCAGCAGCCACAATACAACCAACAGTATGGGCAGGTGTACCAACAGCCCCAGCAGCAGGAATATGGCAGTAATGCCAACCAGTACTATCAGCAACCAGTGCCACCTGCTAATTACAACCAGGGCTACAACCAGAGCTACAACAGTGGAGCACAGCCAGGCTATCAGCAAAACTACTATCAGAATCAGGGAGGGCAACAAAATTACCCACAAAATAAACCTGGCACTGATGGGTGGGGTGACAATTGGGACTGGGGCTGGGAAGACTCCTCCAAGCAGGGCCAAAAAGGCCCCATGCCTAATGCTGCTGCACCTATGAATGCTCCTCAGCCTACCCCACAGCAACCACAAGTTTTTAACAATGCTAATGTAATTGCAGAAAGTTTTGCATCCACTGATAGTTGGAACTGGGCAATGGAAGATAAGAAAGAAGTGACAGAATCTTTGCCTGCCCCTGCCTCAGTACCAGAAAACAGTCAAGCTGCCACTTTACCCATTCAGAATACTCCTATTGACAATAATACTGAAAATGATGTGAATCTACACCATCAAAGAAGCCCTAGTAGTAACTCGACACATCAATCTGGTGATGATGTAAAAACTCTGAATGACCGAGAAGTAGTGAAGGAACGCCTGCCCAATTTAGCTTTGGGTAAGCGTTTCCATTTAGATAAATTAACTCCTCAATGGTCCATTGAATCACAAATGTCACAGGAATCAAGTGATGGACCTCAGACTTACTCTGAAGGCACATATAGAAGTGAGAATCAATCCAGAAATTCCAGCAAAAGTAGTCCTGGATTAAATACTGAGAATTCTAATTTTAATTACTCCCAATCAGGTATTGAGGAACTTTATCCTACACACACTGATTCATCAAAGCAGTCAATGGAAGACACAACAATAATAGATCATGCATCTGGCCAAGACAGCAGACGGGAGAGCCATGATGAACTGTCTAATTCATTGCAAGAAATGAGTATCAGTAATAGTGAGAATCCTGCCCCTGATGTTCTAATACCCAGTAAAGAACTGGAGTTGAGACAGTCACAAGAGAACATAGGAGTGCCAATGCAGCCTCTACCGTCAGCCTCGCCATCTCATTTCCCTACACCTGCACCCATGCCATCAGCAATACAGCCCCCAGTTCTGTCAGCACATGGAGTGAGCGGTCCCTCTCCAATTCTTCCTCCACCGTCTTCTTCATCTTCTACCCTTCCTCCTCCCAATATGCCACCACCTAATTTGCCCCCTCCTAATTTTCCAGATAACTGGGGGCCTATGTCATCTCAGAATCCATTTAAACACCCTGGAGCGTTTTCACACAAAAATCTTCCAAAACCTCCAGCTAATCCTCCCTCCATGCCATTTCCATCTCAAATGTCTAATTCAAATTTAATTTCACCATCAGTTGTAAATAAAGTATCTCAACATAGTAGAGGGCCAGTGGGCTTTGGAGCTAATTTAGAAACAACTCCTGACAATTCTGAAAGGCCTGATCAGCCCCAAGTAGCCCCATTTAGGCCAATGCCTATAGCTCCACCAGTGCCAGATAATTTGGAAGTAGCACCCAGAAATGACAGAAACGAATATTTGCAAACTGCTCATTTGTCAACTGGTGATTATGGTGAAAATACAGACTTCAGCCGAAATATACCTCCACCAGGACTGAGGAGAATGGTAGTTGGACAACAGGAACCAGAATATACCCAAAACATAAACCTAGCATCTGATGAGCCTCCACCAGGCCTTGCGAGAATGGTGCCAGGCCAACAGACAGAATCTGAGGGTGCTTATAATCAAACCAATGACAATTACATGGATCGCCACATCGACGGCGGCCCTACCGACAGCGCCGGGCGTCCTTACAGACAAGCCGATGGGCAACAAACATCTGACAACTACTCCCAGCCTCCCTCAAGTAGAGGGGCAGAGAGACGGCCTATTGGTCTAGACCGAATGGTTCCAGGAGAGCCTAGTAATGATGATTACTCTCAGTACCAGGCTAATGCATATGCCAGCTCTAATGAGCAAAGGGTTGTCACAGGGGTGGACCATGAGTACTCTATGCAAGGAGACCTTACATCAGATGTAAGGGAACAGAATATGGATGGTTCTGATTACACAGAACAACCTGTCAGAAATCCGTCTAGGAGCGTCATTGGTGCAAGGGAATCTAGCAATGACACCTCTCCAGACTTTGGGCGACCCGATGAACAGCAAAGAGAGCAACGGGAAGTAGTTATGGAAGGGGAGAATTTGCAAGACTTGAGTGTTATTTCAACGACGGAATTGAGTTTCTCGCGAGAGCCGACATTTGACGGAGCTGACGTTACTATTCCAGACGCGAACTTGGACAGAAAGTTAGATGTGCAAGAAAGTCTCGAGAACTCTATGAGTAGTTCAAGAAGGCAGTCCTTAAACCATGTAAATACATCTGGAGATGATTCAGAGCGAGATAGATTAACGAAATCATCTCCTAGACGGGACAAACACAAGTCTTCTAGAGATAGAGATAGGGATAAAGAAGGGAGATACTCTAGGGGCGATAGAGATAGGAAATACGATAGGGAGTCTGAGAGGCGATCCGGGCGGGACGATCGTGAGAGGCGGTCGGAGCGTGACCGAAGGGATAGGGATAGAGATAGGGATCACGACAAGAGAGACAGGGATGAGAGTCCCGACACGCGGAGGAACAGGCGCACTCGAGAGCGGGACGAAAGCCCTGAGTCCCGCCGGCTGCGGCGCAGTACTAGGAGCCACAGATACGAGACTGAAGATACTGATTACTACAGCGACAGGGAAAGATACCCAAGGTAAGTTACCGACTTCATGTATGCTTGTAGTATAACGTTTTTGTGTGTTGCTGACTTTTCAATTCATTTTTGGCACAAGCTGCGATCTCACCCGGGCAATTCGCTATTTTTAAATAATTACCTTCAATATAGATATCGAAACGCAGATCGCGATTGTTTATAAAAAAAACCTATCAGAAACACAGATGGGGTTCTCAACTCGCGAATGTATGCACTTTTCATTTCATATAAGAGATTAAATTGGTGGTATACGCGCATTGCCTGTCGCGCTTTCCAAATTTTTCATAAAAATATATTTTATTTATTCACGTTTCAATTACATATTTGAATTCCAATTGTCTGCTTGCACCAGGGTTAATAGTCTTATCACTAATAAACGTTGTTGAAATCGAGTTACAAATAAATATCTGATGGAGGCAAAATCTGTAGGCTTGTGAAGCTACAGATTTCCTAATCATCATCATTATAAGCCGCGAGACGGCCTCTGCTGAGCTGAACATAATATTATGTTCATAGACCATCCAGAATTGATTGCCAGAGCGGCTGGGTAGTAGGCGGCCTGCATCCACCCAAATCTTGCGACGTTTGACAGGTCATCCCTCCACCTTACGTGTCCAACGCTGTGTTTGCCTTGAAAATAACTTTTCGGCCCCAACGGGCATCTGTTCTTCGCGCTATGTGCCCCACCCACTGCCACTCCAACCTGCTAACTAAGTCGGCGACCTTAACGATTTCACGTATTTGCTCTTCCAGATTAGCTTTCTTCAATTTGTATTTATATTATTGTACCACAGACGGCAGCGCGAAGGGTCCTACACATCGAAGCCGCCGCGCCACGACGGCGAGCGGCGCTACCGAGACGAGCGCGACCGCGCGCGCTACACGGCCGACCGCGAACCCACGCGCCATCGCGACCGCGACCGCGACCGCTACGAGCAGCGGTACCGCGACATCGACCCCAGCAGGAAGTACGGCAACCTCCGGAAGGAGAGGGATGAGGACCGGAAGAGAGGTGAGTTCTGCTCATTGACTAGCTATCAGGCGACAGCGCCCGCTACGAGCAGCGGTACCGCGACATCGACCCCAGCAGGAAGTACGGCAACCTCCGGAAGGAGAGGGATGAGGACCGGAAGAGAGGTGAGTTCTGCTCATTGACTAGCTATCAGGCGACAGCGCCCGCTACGAGCAGCGGTACCGCGACATCGACCCCAGCAGGAAGTACGGCAACCTCCGGAAGGAGAGGGATGAGGACCGGAAGAGAGGTGAGTTCTGCTCATTGACTAGCTATCAGGCGACAGCGCCCGCTACGAGCAGCGGTACCGCGACATCGACCCCAGCAGGAAGTACGGCAACCTCCGGAAGGAGAGGGATGAGGACCGGAAGAGAGGTGAGTTCTGCTCATTGACTAGCTATCAGGCGACAGCGCCCGCTACGAGCAGCGGTACCGCGACATCGACCCCAGCAGGAAGTACGGCAACCTCCGGAAGGAGAGGGATGAGGACCGGAAGAGAGGTGAGTTCTGCTCATTGACTAGCTATCAGGCGACAGCGCCCGCTACGAGCAGCGGTACCGCGACATCGACCCCAGCAGGAAGTACGGCAACCTCCGGAAGGAGAGGGATGAGGACCGGAAGAGAGGTGAGTTCTGCTCATTGACTAGCTATCAGGCAACAGCGCCCGCTACGAGCAGCGGTACCGCGACATCGACCCCAGCAGGAAGTACGGCAACCTCCGGAAGGAGAGGGATGAGGACCGGAAGAGAGGTGAGTTCTGCTCATTGACTAGCTATCAGGCAACAGTGTACGATGCAGACCGCAAGAGTCACACTTGCCGCTAGACACGTACCGTGCAAGCTACTTCGACTTTTCCAACGACGGTATGTAAGGTAATCTGAAGAATAACTGCCTACCGAGATGTCTGTGCTTGTTACACAGCTGTCCGCAAGGTTGTACTCGCCACTGTTAACAGTTTTAAATGGCGAAAATGCACCATCGCAAAATAATACGCACTACGATAACATCTCAGTTTGATCAAGAAGTGACCAGCTAGGCGTAGCTAGCTTACTCTCCTCACGGATTTTGTACGTTTTTTACTCCGTGACAAAAAAACGGGATTTAGCGTAAGCCAACGTACCTAATATGTTTTTTCCATGTGAGATCTTTGAGAGAATCTTTGAAGAATTCGAAAAGGTTATTCAGGGATGGCAACGTGTGAAAGATACCCCTGATGGTTGCCACATTCCCATAAGCAGCGACAACCGCATAACCATCAGGCGGTCTGCATGCTTGTTTGCCAACTTCAGTGTAATAAAATAATATATTGTGCTCTATCTGTTTTTTAATAAAAACACCAGTATAGGACTGATAAGCCGTACTTACTGCCGTCTATAAGCTTAAAGGCCGCTTAGTGACATTTGACCATTTTTCACTTTTAAATATGGAAATACTTAGAAAAAAAAACTCTATCGATCTGTCTAAGAACGGTTATTCTATCTTTTACCGTTTTCAAGATATTTTTTTGTTAAAAGCAGTTTACTACAGAAAAAAAATATTTTACATCGCTCAAAGGCGGCAAAACAGCTAAACAAGATTAGAAGGTAGCTAAATTAATTTAACGTTTTGATCGACTGAGCAATTTGACTATCAATGCTTAGCTTAAAAACAGTTCTAAGTTCGCAGTTAGTTATAAGGCAGCAAAGTATTTTTAGCCGCTTTCTAGCTTGGTTAAGTTGAGGTGTTACATACCTTGCATAAATAAATTGAAAGCGGCAAAGCTCTTTTAAATATCTTGAAGGCAGTAAGAATCATTTAGCGGCCTTCAAGCATTGCATTGTTTCTACTTTTACAATAAATAAACTAGTTTAGAAATCCATGTTAGTCCGTACGCAAAGTAAAATACATATTTTTTACAAAGCTTTGCTTAGCAAAAAAACCGCTAAATATCAGTACATCGCTAAAAAGCGGCAAACTCACAAGCCCCCGGGCGGGGCGGGTTGCGGCTGTTTAGTGCAAAACAAATTACACACGGAGGAGGAAGTTCGCTGGTGTAGGTTTTCCCTCTAAAATCGTCACTAGTCGTGGCGGGAAGGTTTCCAAGGTGCGTATTATATTTTTTTTGTACGAAATTATTTCAAAAAAACTGGAATTTATTTTTGTTTACTGCGAACGACTTGATTCAAGCTGGCTACTATGAATTGAGAACTGAATGCAGTCGAACAATGTTTTTCGTTCCTACGTCAGATTGGTGAATTTCGCCAATGTACTACAGGAAGGGGACACTGCACCTGATGATGATGCTATCCTAGCCAATTTTGGCTACGTCGACCGCTTCTAACTCCGCTGTGGCTGCCATTCGTGGGATCGCATGTGGCTTGTGTAGCCAATCTTATTGCTGAAGACCCTCGCACACTGCGGGTATGTGAGCACACGTCGAATATAGTTATAATTGATCGCCCCAGGTGGTCGGGCTTTCAATTTGTCGCGTTTAGCATTAACCTAAGCGCACCGTCGGATCTCGAAATAGTGGACCTTGACTTTGACAAAACACCTCTATTCGGACCGTTTGGCTGCCCTCTGCTCCCACCGCGAGGGCTCTATGCCACAGTTCTTCATGTGGCGCTTAAGCACATGTTTATACCTGAAAAGTTGTCCGCCATGCTTTCGCTTGCCTTCGGTCAAATTCTGAGTAGAAGATGCGCTTAGCCACTCACTGCTCCGCCATACGTAACACATGCTCCAAGCTTCAATGCCACCCAAATTGGCTCTTCGCAGCACTTCTGTATTCCGAACATAATCAGACCATCGGATGTTCATAATTTTAAAGCTAAGGTGAAAACGATCAATCATTCGGATGTGCAGGCGGTATGTCCACATTTTAGCAGAGTATTAAATGTTAAGCAGAACAACTGCAGACCGAGATCTTGGTGCCCAGTTTAACATCATGGGAGCGGAAGACCTTGATAACCAGCTTACCGAATGCTGCAGCTGCGGCATTTAATCTGCTGTTTATCTCAGCATCAAGGTCACACTTGGATGTTACTGTGCTCCCCAGGTAGTCAAACTTATCAACTTGCCTCAGCTCGCCCTCACCAACTCTTATATTCAGCGCCTCGTGATCGTGCATGTCTAGGAACATCACTTCCGTCTTGTTGATGCTGATTTCTAGGCCGAGTTTACGGCAAAGCTTTTGAAAATTGGACAAGAGCAGCTGCAGGCCCGCTGAGGATTCAGCTACAAAACACAAATCAGGGTACATGATCTCCGTAACTATAGTGAACGACACCTGTGTGCAGGCCAAAAGGCCATCGGAACGGAAATGAATACGGATTCCTTCTGAAGAAATATGCAAGACATCTCTGACTACACCTGCAAAGTAAAGCGCGAGTAGTGTGGGCGCCAAACCCCACCCTTGCTTCACCCCACAGGTAACAAGAAAGAAGTAAGACTGCTCGCCGCTGACAGCTACACAACACTCCATGTCATCTTGCAGGAGTTTAAGTAGCCTTACAAACGTCTCAGTGCATCCCAATACTTCCAACACCAGCCACAGTGCTTCTCGAGGCACACTGTCAAACGCTTTCTCCAGGTCTACGAAGCAGAGATACAATGAGCGACCCTGTTCTCTTGTTTTTTTCTTGGAGTTGGCGCACTGAAAAGATGGCTTCACAGGTGCCTCGTTCTGGTCAAAAGCCAAACTGCATCTCTTTCAAGAGCTATTCTGAGAGTTCTAAAAGGCGGTTCAAAAGTATTCCGTCAAAAACTTTTCCGGGGACTGATAAGAGTGAAATACCACGGTACGAGTTACAGTTAGATCGATCTCCCTTGCTCTTATATAAAGCCCTAATGCGAGAAACTTTGAAAGTTGAGGGGACCTGTTCTTTCTCCCACATAAGAGCAAAGAATCTCCATACAGCCGAGTGCAACTCCTCACCGCCGTATTTAAGCAGCTCTCCCGGTATAAAATCAATGCCGACCGCGAGGGTATTTTGTTGCTGTTTAGTGGCCAGAACAACCTCGGCTAATGACAGGGGCTCATCCAGCTCAATTGCTATGGGAAGTTGAGGAAGAGAACGTACGTGTTCCCAGTCAGTTGATCGGGCCACATTAAGCAGAGTGTTGAAATGTTCAGCCCATTGCTCGAGGATTTTCTCCTTGCTTTTCAGAAGGCCTTACCTTAACCATTTGCTGGTTATAAAGGCACTCTTGCAACAGAAGTTGTACTTTTCGTGTCAGCGAGCCACTGCTAGTGACGAGCCCTCTCCTGCCACCATTTGTCTTTTCACTCCCTCGTTATTTGACGCAGCTCCAGGTCACTTGGCCGTTTCTCTTCAGTACCTGAGCTATAGCGCGCCTGAGGAGTTTCCATCGTGTGCCTATTACACCAGTTAGAACACTATCATTTTCATCAAACCAATCCTCTTTTTTACATATTTTTAGACCCAAAGCAGATTTAGCGATGTTTAAAATATGAGAAAATTGCAACCGCCAGGCGTTTTCGATATCCCCGCCCTCAGTACTTGTACTAAGTCCTCTTATTTGGTCACTTAGTTGGTGGTCTTAACTAAGAAGACTAACCTACTTATTCATACAAAACTTAAACAGTTCTTCAACATCACGTTAACTCTTGTTCTTTTGCGTTGCGTTCGTTTTTATGAATAACGGCTTAAATACTTACTTAGTTTTGAATTTGAAATGGATTTTTTGTGCTTTTTTATATGTGTGAATATTATGAATGAGAACATGTCAAATGATCATAATTTAAGTGACAGTGTATTTTTTGGCTGAAATTGTTAAATTTTTTATGATTTGTAATATAATTTCGTGCAATTTTTGGTGTGATTGTTTAGGTTTTTGATGTCTTTTGGGAGTTTCATGGTTATAAATTGACCTTTCTTTGTAAAATGTTTGCTTTATTTTGTAAGTTAGCGTAGACTTGGTAGGATTTGAAAGAAACTTATGGTGATCATGCTAGCCTAAATAGCAGTTATATGAAAGGGTTTAATAATTTACCGCTTTTCAGTTATGCACAACTGTATCAAAAGTTATGATGAAACAAAAGTATAGCAGTTAAACCACATGAACTTAGCTAAAAGGCGGCATTGTGTAGTTAGCTGCTTTATTGTTATGAGTAAGATCAATATAAAATTGTTCAGTTCTAAGTTTAAAATACGCTAAAATCAAAACGGCTTTATAGCTAAGTAAATGTTGCTGTTTTTAAAAAATCTATCAACTGTAAAGCAGTCAAACCCTCTTAGCCGCTTTTAAATTTTGTACACTTGAAGTTTTTTTCAAAAGTTTCCCAAGACTGCAGGAAAATATGTGTTTAGTTTAAAGAGTATCAACATCTGTCTGAATTCATAAATTTCATGTGAAAGTAGATGAAAAAACCTTTCTTTTGGTGTATGACACACATTACTCTCCATTTTAGGTAAAGAGTAGCATCGGTTTGAAAATTTTGCCGCTTATTTCCTCAATAACTCAAAAGTAGTTTTTGTCACTAAGCGGCCTTTAAGCTTATAGACGGCAGCTTAGATCAAGATAAACATGATAAATGTCAATCAATATCTTGATTTTATCAGATAGATCTTGGAAGCCTGCTAATAACATCTCGGTGGTGCAACTTTGTAGAGCAGTTTCTTTATCCAGCAGATCAAAATATTGCTTCTTGATCTACAATTGATAGTACTTGTTTTTTTCTTGGCTTCAAATGGTATTTTGGAAAAAGATAGTAAGGTTTAACTTACTGCCACCTATGATGACTTACCTGATTAAACATTTTATCTGATTAAATTGTCTTTACTGAATGAACATGCCAATATCTTCAATATTAAAATTGATTGATTAAGTCTTCCTATTACTGATTTGTTAAAAAAAAAAATACCTTTATTATTATTACCCAACACACAGGCTGACGTGTTATTATATTTATTTTTTCAGTTGTGACATTCTCGAGCGATGCAAAATCTAGTGATAGTAGTAGGAAAGAAGGTACAGAATGCATTGGTTGCGTCATGCGTGCTATGCAGTGTTCGCACACACGTGTATAATATGCATGTCTGCCACATGTTTGATAACACAAGCTTTCGACCCATCAGTTTTTCTGCCAGAGTGGGCTTACGTGAAAAGCGCCTCAAGTACAGTTTTTTCTCCCACGGAGTAGTTGTAAGATTAACGCTCATCTTACCAGTGATTAAATTAAAATGAATTGCAGTCAACCATGACTCCAAGCTACGACGTCATTATTACATTTGATTGATAGGCTTAGACAGCTGAAGTGCTGATACAGTAATTAGTAGCTCTTGTTATCGTCAGCTAAAAACTATAAAACATGCAACTGGTCATTTATAGTTGTTGTCAAAACGTTTGTGAATGATGGACAAAATTATCAACTATGAAACAGATACTAACGGTTACTAAAGATACGAACAGCACCGACTGTTGACTCGCTAAGGCACTGACTGTGTTTCTGGCTGCCAACTACTTGTGGGATTAAAAACTCAACAGTTGCGATTGGACCTGGGGGCCTCATATGGCAAGTGACAGCAGCTCGCTGTAATTTCTCATAAGGGTCTTCAGTTGCAATCCAACCGTGTCATCGTGATCAACCCCTCTGGTTTACAAAATGCCGCTTTCTCTTAAACCATGTGTTATTTGGATTTTATAGATTAAATTTCTTCATAAATGCTTCTTAAAAATTATCTAAAAGACTGGCGCAAATAAAGCAATGAAATCTTATTGTATGTGCACCTAGTTGTTGTATGGATGGTACACAAAATCCGGGCTTAGGTGTTCTGAGTATGTTGACTCCTTCATATACATGGTGTTATCGCTGTCGGCAGTGTCTTGTCTTGTTTAATATTTCAGCTCCATTTTCAGTACATTTTTTCCATTCTGTCTTGATGGTTTCTTTTTCATTAAATTAATTTAATAACACGTTTCCTCGAATTTTACATTATTTTAAACAACCAAAAATTACTTAGTCTGTGTAATTTATAATAATAGTTCTTAAATATTATTGGCTACATTAACTTAATTATAAACATATTATTATACACACTGGCTATCCCGAGGTTCTTAGCCCCCTCTGGGGTGCCCTTAGCTTGTTACTTTATTAGGGTTGAGAGCCTTCTGCGCTCACCCTACAGTCCAAAAGCTGGCAAAGCCATCAGCGGCTAAACTATCCTGGCTATCCTGTCAAAGACACATACAATCTCAGTATTCATTCAAGACCATTTATGCAAGTGCCTTTTCGCCTGGAGTGTGTGTCGTGTACTAAAGGCAGCTTCCGATTGCGCAGGCGAGCCGTTCTCGCCGTCTCGGGCGGAGTCCCGCGAGCCCACGGCCACGGACGACGAGCGGGACCCGCGGCGGAGGGACCGCGACCGGCGCTCCCGGCACCACAGGAATGACCCCTATTATGACAGTGAGTTTGTTTATTTGTGTATAACCTTTTTGAACAGACTTTTTCTCAATCCCCATTTTATGCGGCACAAGGCGTTATCATATGATAGACATCTCATCTCAGCAGTTATTATTGATTGCTTTTAGGCAGATGTTATTAAGCCGCCCTAAGGGTTCCTACCATGCGTATCGACTGACATTAAGCAACGTCAGTCGGGACCAAATTCTTAACGTGCCTTCCGAAGCACAGGGATGCACGAAAAAAGAAACACAAAATTTTGGTTGGAGTCACCCTTCCCTTTGCCAACCCGCCTTCGTTTGCTTTACAGCCGCAATCGTTGCTGATTCACTATCACAAATTGAGCAACGGGCAAGGACAGATATAATATTCTTTTTAAATCTATCTAGCTGAGGCCACCTCCACTGCCTGGTAGGGACGGCTCGAAGCCCTCGGCTGTTCCTACTGGCCTCTTCCCACGAGGAAGGGATCGCTTCCTGCCCGCCGTGTAAGGCGGGCTCCGTCTGGGGGGACGCGTAGTAGGCTTCTTGCCAGTCACCGCATTCCCCCCCACCGTGGACGATGAGAGGGAGTCGCTGAGGTTTTTAGTCGGTAGGCCACTGGGTCAACCTTCCCAGTAGGAGAGTCCGACATAACCCGACCGCCCCCCGGCGGCGGGTATGCGTAAGGCATTTCCCTCAGCATAAACAAAAAAAAAAAAAAAGGGCAGCATAGTCACCCAAATTGGATTTTGACCTCTGCCACCAGAACACCTGTGCTTACTCTTGCCAAACGGCATTACCGATGTACCCAAGGTCTTAACTCACTTCGTGACACCAGCGGTACCTAAAGACGACCAACAGAACATCTGTTAGGGCGCCCAAACATATTGTATTTTATTTAAACAATGTTTTTTATCCCAGTGTACGGCTCAGGCGGCACCGGCGGCTACTCCACCGACCCGTACGTGCTCCAGCGCCAGCAGTACCAGTACTACGAGCGCTTACGAGTCACCGACCCCGCCGCCTACATGCAGCTCTACAAGATGATGGCGGGCCAGCAGCCGCACGACTACCGCGCCATCTATGGAGAAGGTAAGAGCAGTTGTGGACCGGCGCTACTCCACCGACCCGTACGTGCTCCAGCGCCAGCAGTACCAGTACTACGAGCGCTTACGAGTCACCGACCCCGCCGCCTACATGCAGCTCTACAAGATGATGGCGGGCCAGCAGCCGCACGACTACCGCGCCATCTATGGAGAAGGTAAGAGCAGTTGTGGACCGGCGCTACTCCACCGACCCGTACGTGCTCCAGCGCCAGCAGTACCAGTACTACGAGCGCTTACGAGTCACCGACCCCGCCGCCTACATGCAGCTCTACAAGATGATGGCGGGCCAGCAGCCGCACGACTACCGCGCCATCTATGGAGAAGGTAAGAGCAGTTGTGGACCGGCGCTACTCCACCGACCCGTACGTGCTCCAGCGCCAGCAGTACCAGTACTACGAGCGCTTACGAGTCACCGACCCCGCCGCCTACATGCAGCTCTACAAGATGATGGCGGGCCAGCAGCCGCACGACTACCGCGCCATCTATGGAGAAGGTAAGAGCAGTTGTGGACCGGCGCTACTCCACCGACCCGTACGTGCTCCAGCGCCAGCAGTACCAGTACTACGAGCGCTTACGAGTCACCGACCCCGCCGCCTACATGCAGCTCTACAAGATGATGGCGGGCCAGCAGCCGCACGACTACCGCGCCATCTATGGAGAAGGTAAGAGCAACGTCCCAGCTGTATGTGGAACAGAGTGGTCGGAAATACACACATCAAAAGTGTCTAGGGATATCATAGGGATATCACTTTTCAAATATTTCATAAAGTTAAGTTGGTTTACAAGTTGAACATTATCTCAGAATAACGCGAGGACAGTGGCATAAGATAAAGGTTAAGAATATTACAAAAAAAAACGTTTGATTTTGCTAAAATTTTGACACCTTTTAAAAGAAAAATCTGTCTTTTTTTAACGTCCTTACGATTGTACAATATTGCTACTACAATATTTTTTTTTATACAATCTGAAAGGGCAGATATAGCAGTTTCTGTGTTCTAAAAATTTCTACGTTGGTAGCATTATTTTAATTTTTACAGCCTCCCAAATAGCTATAATTTATATGAAAATGCTTGAGATATCCCTAGACACTTTTGATGTGTGTATATTAAAAGCAACAAAATTGTGATACTACAATGCAGAGTCGTAACGTCGTCAGGTTGCGGAGTCAGTGTTCTCTACTGCCTTTACAATGGGGTATGCTCTTACAAGCTGTTCCCATTCATCCCACCCTCACCCTTCCACTCCTGCACCACGTTGTGGTCTGCATCGACATCCACACACACACACTATCCAGCAACTATTGACTGGCACCTAAAGGTTTGAATCGTTCCGGCGTCGTGCTATCAGGAAAACTTTTCCGGCGCATGTGTGTCCTTCTTCCCATAACCCAGGGTTTTGTTGGTCGTGAAAAAGCATTTGTGCAAGCCTTCAAGATGAGATTGGCTCGCCTTGCAGTAAATGTGTCACTGTACTTGTCAATCTTCACGGCTTGACGTCAGGTGGACTGAAGTCATCTTGAAGACTGACATTTAAAAAGCTGATAAGGTTGCTTTTCATAACTACTTCACCACTAGTGGTAATAAATGTGCGTTTGTTTGATGCTGACTGTTCATATGACAGTGCCCGTCATGCACTTTTTAATATTGTCTAGTATTATAATATATTTTGGTGTTTCTGTCAGGGTACGCCGGTTACGACGCGGCGGCAGCGGGTGCTCGCGAAGAAAGGGCCAGCGTCCATTCTGGTCGCTCCAGCACCACCGGCCTCAAGGGGAATGATACGTGAGTTCACACACAAATACTATTACACATTCACTCTATGCTCACTTCACATTAAGGCACAGGATGCTTTAGAAGTTCTGAATTTATAAGTGCAAAGCTTGTTGCAATAGATTCAGGAGAATTACACTATGAATATTATAATGTGAAATACACATTAATTGGACCTAGTTCTGCAAAAAGCAGCCATATGAGGTAAAGTACGAACGGAGTTATAAGCGTTTTTCTGTCGATAACTGAAGGGCAACACCCTTCGGCTATTTATTACTTTTCTGTATGTTTTATATTCGAGAATTATTAGAAATAGTAAACAGATTTTTTGTATCCTATCCAGTAATTCGTATCGTTTAGTATAATACCAATAACAGCGTTTTTGGCGTGGCTGTTTTATGCTTAATAGCTTATTTCATCGAAATTACAATAAAGAATAAACCAGCCACATAAGTTGGCTGTGTCCTGCATTAATTCAAAATGGAATAACAGTATGTAAAAGACAGACAAGAAAATAAACAAAATGTTTTATTATTGTTTTACTTCAAAATAATATTTACATACCTTCATGATTTCATGTAAAATAATATTTGTAATTTGTAAGAAAAATAAAAAATCGTGTTTGAAGTCTTTATTGTAAAAAAACGTAACAGAATGTTTATTGTCTTCTTGCATTAATGAACACTAGTACTCATTTATTGACATTGCAAATCAAACAAAATCGAATCAATTTAAAAAAAATATTCCGCCCGCACTATTCTTCTTATAAATTAAAATCCACCTCAGCGTTAAGCCCGTCAATATCATCATTAATATCTCACCATCTTCGGGAATCAGATGCCTTATATATATTATATCACGTAATTTTGGCTCCGCGACCGGTTTTCCATTGGGCCATAATATACACAGCTTTTTTTATTATTATAGTGGTCTTCAAGATGACCTCACTCCACCTGATGGGAAGCAGCCGTGAGGTCCAGATATGGGGTTGACAAGCACAGTATTTGAGAACTACTTTGCTGGTCAATCTCATTTTGAAGGCCCGGGATTGTAGGAAAAAGGAAACACATGCGCTGAAAGAGCGTTCCACGTCTGGATAGCACGACACAGAAACGAATCACCGAACCTTTTGGTGCGGGCGGACAGTCGCTGGATCGTGTGTGGATGTTGACGCAGACCATATATAGCGATATATGGATAGCGCGTCGCTGCAACCTGTCGAGAGCTTCTAGCAAGTACTTGGCGGAACCGTCCCAGAGATGAGAGCAATATTCCACACACGAGCGAACTTGTGTCTTAAACAAAAGACAGAGCTGCAGGTTCAGGATTCCAAGTTTACGGGATGCTGTTATGATAATGCTCTTGATGTAGTCCTGTTGGTTGGGGTTGCTGCGAACATCCATGCCAAGGATGTTGAGGCTATCCTTCACTGGTAGTGGGGTGCTCTGAAGAGTGGGATGGGAAAGGAATGGCGACGTTTTGGCAGTGAATGCGCACACATGTGTTCTCTAGGCGTTGAACTCAACGAGATTGCGTTCTCCCCATTCAGAAATGCGGTCCAGCACTTCGTCAAGCTCAACAACAATACAGAGCCTCTTTTTCTCGATAGCGGTTCGTTTTGCCACAGGGCACTCGAAATACCGCGAGTGGACTGTGCTATCATCCGCATAGCAATTAATGTTACCGAGTGATAACATGTCATTGATATGCAGAAGAAACAAAGTCGGCGATAAGACGGAACCCTGGGGCACCCCGGCATTAATCTGGAGGAAACGTGACTCACGTCCGTCACAGAGGACACGGATTCTTCGTCCCTCCAGAAACACAGCGATCCAGTCACAAAGGCGAGGAAACAGCCCATATGCCGGAAGCCTGGAAAGAAGCGATCAGTGCCAGACACGGTCAAAAGCCTTGGCGATGTCAAGACTGACAGACAAAGATTCGCCGTGCTTGTCCATAGCCTCACCCCATAAGTGCGTTACGTACGCTAGGAGATCACTCGTGGACTGTTTCGGCCTAAAGCCGTACTGGCGGTCGTGAATCAACGAGTGGTCTTCTAAGTAGCAGGTGAGCTGTGCATTTATAACCCACTCGAACACCTTAGCAAGGACTGAGGTGACAGCTATTGGATGGTAATTGGCTGGGTCTGCCCGGTCCCCCTTTTTGGGAACAGGTTGAACGTTCGCCTCTTTCCAAGCCCGCGGCACAAGGCCTGATGTGTAGGAGAGGCAGTTAACAAGATGCGTAACCTGTTGGCACGTGCTCACAAATGAAGACACACCCCTACCGCGAAACCCCCGCTTGCCACGCCGCCTGCGCTTCGTTGTAATAAATAATAATAACAATAATGTTGTCGCGAGTATCCAAAATTACAGGAATCTAAAGACGCAAGTAAACAAGTAACAAGAAGTAAGTGAAACGTAAATAAACAAGTAAAAGATATACGACCACGCTTAGAGCGTTATAAGTTAATTTTTAAATTAAAAGTTTAAGTCGAGTTTAGAAATCGTCCTTATTCGCATAACCGTAAATGTCATAAAATAATCTTAAGAGTTTCATAGTTACGGCACGGCGTATAAAATAGTATATTGATTAACATTAAAATTTGATAAAAACAGCCTCGATGACGTTAGAAAAAGCCAAGTATGGACTCGTTACAAATAAACAATTTACAGAAAACAGCCAACGTACACTGGCTGTTTTTTACGAATCTCCATCCCAGATACCTCCTTACATTTTTAAATTTGGATGAAACAGCCATAAAGCAGGCTGACTTATGCAATATAGGTAAGGCAGTTTGCTTCAAAATTGGCTGCATTTTGCACCATGATGCCTGTTTTAAACAAAATCTTTTTTATTAAATGGCTGCATTTGACGGTTCATATCTCCGCCGTAAGAAGAGATATCGAAATGGCTGTTTTTGCAAAAAATCCGGCATGTCGAATTTAGTATGGCTGTATTAATAAGTCGATTTTCGAAAAAGTGCCACATGGCTGCTTTCTGCAGAACTAGGTCCAATTAAACACGCTTATCAAGCAGCGATAACAGCTTCAG
Source organism: Udea ferrugalis (assembly GCA_950022985.1). Taxonomy (NCBI): domain Eukaryota; kingdom Metazoa; phylum Arthropoda; class Insecta; order Lepidoptera; family Crambidae; genus Udea; species Udea ferrugalis. The sequence goes on from OX465518.1 coordinate 588,573, forward strand.
CTTTGAAAATCAACGATTCAGAGGTATTCACGCTTTTCAAATTATTAAAAACAATCAAGATCGTGGTGTTCAAGGTTTTTACCATTGAACCATAACTGCCTATTGTTTATCAGCAATGTTTACCATATACAGGGTGTTTCTTGTAAGGTGTCAAGCCGGCGCGAGCTGATAGTAGGGTACCATACCTATCGATTTAACCCCCATGTATTAGGTATGGTACCCTACTATCAGCTCGCCCCGGCTTGACACCTTAGAAGAAACACCCTGTATAGTTAAAGCCCATAAAATAATAATAATTAGATGTACATCAAACACATACCTAGTTGAAAACATTGCTAACTTACTAATTAATTTTGGTTCATACAAAGTTTGGTTACATACATTTTGATATCTATATTTGTCAATACATAATAAAATAACGCTTCTAATGTGCCATTTAAAAACTATTTTCGCTATTGTAAAAATGGTCCAGTATTGTCTATTTTTCTGATGATTACAAAGTTATGATTGCTAACAAAATGTACTCCAAAATAAACGTATTGCAATTTTTTTGCCTCTGCAGTTTAAATAAAGTCCAAAACTGCATGTATATTTGTAAGGAACTGTTTGTACTGCACTTGTAGACTGCCTGACCCAGTTCGGACGGTTGAACGGCAGCGAAAGTAATGGCGGTGTGCGCTGCATATTAATTATCTGATTTACGCCATTCGCATAATAGCACAGCTACTTACTACACTAACTAAAAGTATTTTGTTAGTCACAATACTAACTTTGAAAATGACAATTTACTAAATACACACATCAAAACTGTCTAGGGATATCATAGGGATATTATTTTTCAAATATTTCATAAAGTTAAGTTTGTTTACAAGTTGAGCATTATCTTAGAATAACGCGAGGACAGAGGCATAAGATACAGGTTAAGAATATTACAAAAAAAAACGTTTGATTTTGCTAAAATTTTGACACCTTTTAAAAGAAAAATCTGTCTTTTTTTAACGTCCTTACGATTGTACAATAGTGCTACTACAATGACTTTCTTTATACAATCTGAAAGGGCAAATATAGCAGTTCCTGTGTTCTAAAAATTTCTACGTTAGTATCAATATTTTAATTTTTACAGCCTCCCAAATAGCTATACTTTGTATGAAAATGCTTGAGATATCCCTAGACACTTTTGAGCAGTGTATGTAGGTTTATACACATATATCTTTTTGATTTTATCTCAGCTTATTAAAAATAGGGATTTAGCGTCTGTTGTTTTTCTTTTACTCTTAGAATGTGTTAACTTCTAGTGAAGAGCAATCTTTTCTTACACTATACTCTTTGTAACAAATAAAAACAGGAGTTAAAGAGCGCTATCAAAAGACACATACCAACTGATATCGTTTTCCTCTACTCTACCTACTCATTTCCTAGCTTACAAATTGGTGCATTCTATAACAAAATTTACACATAGATTCATTATGTTTTTAGTTTAACAATTACTAACTTTGAACACCCATTCTTCATCGTAATCGGATTATGACGTAACTTAACATATCTTAGAGTACTTAGCTGACTTCAATAATTTGTAAATAACCACATTTGTACAACCACTAACAAAAATCATGTGTAGTCTATGAAATGTACTAACACGCCTGTATCACTGTGCGCTTAGACTCGTGCAGGGAGGCACGTGCGTGCATGCTAGGGTCAACAGCAGAACATGATTGACAGAGCAACTTCCAAAACGATTTTGTTATACAAATTAACAGATTTTTTAAAACTGTTTTATGATCAGTTTACATAGCTATTATAATAAATGCAATAACGTGTGTATTCAATGCATAACTGTTATTAATTCCTATAACGTTCACAAAAAGAAACGGGGTAGTCCAAGCCACGCGGACTGTGGCCGTCACGGTGAAAGAAATGATATTTTTCACCAAGTGAATAAAACCCCAGAGTTGAAGGCCAGCCTGCTGCCGTTATCAAGGTTTCTTGGCGTTTTGTCCGCACTGCATCACGTTCAATTAGCTCTTAATTCTGCTGTTGACTGTACTGTACCAAAGGCAAAGGAAAGGTTAACAAAATCCAACTTCCCTTCGCCTCTGGTCAGTCATGCACGCTCGTGCGATCGCTTCGCCTCATTAGTGACTAGCCCCGCCCACGGTGTAGGTACTACGGCGCGGGCCGCGAGGGGGCGGCGGCGTCGCTGCTCGACGCGCCCTCGCTACGGACCGACGTCTCCGACAGGTACCATCTCACGCTTACACTCAGCTTTATGCCTTGTTCACTAGTCATTCGAAAGTAACACGAAAAGAAAAATGAGAAATAATGAAAATACACTTATTAGTTCTTATTAGTCAAATACGATAATTTGGGATATTTATTCCGGAAAAATTGGGTTGAACTAGCTTATTTTTTGACACGCTTGTAAATACGTGAATGTACGCACAGGTCGTACTCGTAAGTGCCCACATGTCTCTAGGCTTTCACATGGTGTTGCTGTCTAGATTACCTATTTGGCTCCAAAAAAGGGTGACTGGTCCGTTGGCATTCCAGGTCAGATATGTTTTTTTACTAGTTTAAATTTTATTGTTATTTGGTAGACGAACATGTAGACACTAGTGAATTATCGAAATAATTAATTTCCAATGAACTACAGTGTCTTGACACATCAATTTTGTTTTGTCTATAGACTTGTTTATTGAAAGGGTACAAGAAACTCAGTACAAATTACAAAAACTGGCCATTTAACTGAGAGAAAACATTTAAAAAAAAACTTATGTCATTGTCATGACCTTGTCTACATGTTTCCATTCCCACTATGTTAAGTGGGCATTACCTTTACATTAGCTTCATAACATTCAGGTTATTCATGGGCATACACCTCATATCTCAGTTTTACTAACATATCTTATGCATTCCATGATTACATACTATCAAAACTGATTAACAGATTCACTGTCTACAATTTAAAATCAATTGTTCACGGATCAATTCTGCGCTCTGTGGACAGTAAACCAGTTAAAATGTTGGTCAACAAAGAATATAAGAACTTTAGATAGGAAACGCAGAGAAAAAACGTTCGGTCTTGGGCTCAGGCGGGAATCAAACCAGCGTAGTAAGATGATTATTATCTTTAGTAAGATGATAATGCATTATCCCTAATGCCTAAATAAAAAATAACCTAAAAGAACAGTTTTGCAGAATAGGTGTTTTTAATTGAATTAATAATAATAGCCAATAACAATTTTCAGAGACCTAAACACGGACGCGTCGTTGAACCTGCACCTAGAGGAGTCGACGGTGCGCTCCGAGCGTATGACGCCTTTCCGCTACTCCACTGCGCACATCAAGGTAGGACCATCAGTGTAGATGATATTGACTTTCGCCTCGAGAGACTATCACTGAATTCTTGTTACATTTGTGTCGGTTTTTACGCCTTTCTGCTACTCCACTGCGCACATCAAGGTAGGACCATCAGTGTAGATGATATTGACTTTCGCCTCGAGAGACTATCACTGAATTCTTGTTACATTTGTGTCGGTTTTTACGCCTTTCTGCTACTCCACTGCGCACATCAAGGTAGGACCATCAGTGTAAATGATATTGACTTTCGCCTCGAGAGACTATCACTGAATTCTTGTTACATTTGTGTCGGTTTTTCGACTATGTTCCCTGATACAATATAATTTTAATATAACAAACGGATCTAGGGTCCAAATTGAGTCAAAAGTGATATGAGCGCGCTCTCGAGCGTCCGGAATTTATGAAAGCGCACAACTGACCGTTGGTGTGACATCACTATCAGCGCAATGTAACAATTACAACATTACGCTCCCAGAGCGTTATCGCCGTGAGCTTTTACTCAAATTCATAGTTGAAATGCCATGAGACACTTTCACGTATAATGTTTTTTGTAGATATGCCTCAGAAGTAATATTTGCTAGGAAAAAGCTTCATCTTCTAACGTTACAGAAACTTTTAACACAAGAACCGCAATAGTATCCTGTCAATGATAGAAATTACAAACTTAAAAATTGAAAGGTTATGTAAGTCTTGTGTCACTAACTAGCAGTCCGAAATCATTTCGGATTATCAGCCTTTTCACAAAGTTGCGCTGTAAGCGAGCTCTGTTATCGCGATATTCAATTCGGAACGCCTGATATTATTGTCAGCGCTCAAGCGCTTAAATTCCATTACGAATCGGCGACAAGTAAAATGTAATTTAACGTTATTACAGTAAAGTCTGGCTTTTTCAACATGTCGCCAGGCGGCGTATTGCTCGCGTCTAACCCCCAAGATAGCTGAATAAATGTCTTGTTACTTCCAGGGTCACTCACTCAGTTCAGTTCACTCAGTTGGTCCCACTGAAAATCAGCGTCTGAGCCTATCAGGTCCAGGCATTAGCTGAGTGGGGTCCATTTAATTTTGGACATCGTGACACTGCTGCCTGGTGGATGTTATTGTTTTATTTTTTTGTTTTTCCTAACCACCTTGTTCTGTATGTCTTTATCTGTTGCGATGTTCAGAATCAATAAACGTTTTTTCTTTCTTTTAGGGCAGCATCTCGTCGCGGCACCTGGTGGTAGTGTGCGCGTCGTACCCGGTGGACGGCCGACCTGCGCGCGTCTCGCTCGCCTCGCTCTCGGCTGCGCTCGCGCACACCCACACATACAAGGAGCTCGCCTCCTACCCCGGACCGCTTGTTAAAGGTAATATAATAACACTTTACACAGTAATTTATTTAGAAATACGAGCATTTCCCCCGCGTGGAATTCAGTTAATATCGTTCTTCACAGCAAACTTTGACAGCAGCCGGTTTGAGCCCATATTCTGCAATAAAAACTATCTTTGTACCAAAGCGGTAGAATACAATTTTATAACAGTAGCTAGCTTCTGGCCGCCGGCCTACGGCCGACTCGCGGCCATACGATGGGGTTGCTGTTCCCCGGACCTCGCTCTCTGTCTTTTCTGGGTAGTTGGTGTTTTAGCAAAGGAATCCTAGTGCGGGCGCTCAGCCTACGGCTTCGCGAAGTTACTTGAAGGTCGCTGATGGATGCTCCGGGCTTCGCCCTAGGCGGAGTTCGGCCTCCGGCCTCACAGTCAAAGCTCGCCCTACGGCCTCGCTGGGGGTTGTAACCACCGCTCTAGGCTGGGCTCGTCGCTAAGCTCGGCCTTCGGCCTCGCGAGGGATTCTTGCAATGGCTCTAGATAGTAAGGGGCGCTCAGCCTTCGGCTTCGCTCAGTAACTTAATTCGTTGAAGAACGCAGAGTTCGGCCTACGGCCTCACATTCGAAGCTCGGCCTTGGGCCTCGCAAAAGTTTCATGGGTTGGCTTTGGATAGTAAGGGACAACCCAACAGATACTTAATTTGTTGGGGAACGGAGAGTCCGGCCTTTGGCCTCACATACAAAGCTTCATGAGATTGCTTTAGATAGTGAGGGCGCTCAGCCTTCGGCTTCACGCAGTTACTTAAGTAGATGATGGACGCAGAATTCGGCCTACGGCCTCACATTAAAAGCTCGGCCTTCGGCCTCGCAAAAGCTGGCACGTGGTGGTTTTGTTCGAACCTCAAGCTTCCGCAGCCTTCGGCTTCGCAACTTCTAACTAATTAGTTGTGTAGCCAATAAGACGCTCCGGGCTTCCCCTTCGCAGAGTTTAGAGCATTCAACCATCTAAGGGCATTTTTATTGCTGAAATGCCTTTATTTCTATTTTCGGGCCATTTCTCAAAAAATACTAAAGCTACCAAAAAAGGTTCTCCACCTGACAACCCGCAAGCACCAGTTGGAACGAAAAGGCCGCCAGCGCCGCCGCCATATTGGATTTTTATAATCTATGGATAAGGCTGTCAAGTGGACTATACAAGCAACACTATTCAGCAAAAATTTTAAAAATCGAACTTATACTCATTTCTCTATGGCATCGCAAAAACCACTCTAAAACCCGTTTTTCAATCCAAGATGGCGGCGAAACAGTATTGTTTTTCCAAAATATTTTTTCAAGATACTCCTTTTTGATATGAAAATGAACCAAAAGGCGTTCCAAATGTGTGAAAAACACCCCTGATCAGTCAGTCAGTCAGTGAGTGAGTGGTAATATTCAAATAAATATCAAAGTAACAAAATAAGGCCTAGTAGGGTGTCATTCTCAATGCACACTTCAATTCAATTTGAACTTCAATTTGAGTTTAGTCTTCTGTAAAACTCATTATCTTCGCGACTGTGATCGTGTTAGTGAAAAGCACTTATCTAAATAAGATTTTAAAATTATTCGATACAAATTTAGGATACTAATTTATGCCGAATAGCCGATTGAAGAGAGCGTGCTGCATCGAGATGCATAATGATTGTTAGTGAGAATCGCTATGCAGGATGATGCATATTCTGAGTGGCACCTATCTTTCCAGGCGTGACGCACAAGAAGAGCGTGATAGAGTACTGCGAGTCGCGCGTGCGCGGGGTGGGGGGCCCAGCCGGCGCGGGGGGCGCCAGGGACCCACTCGGATATGTGCTGCTGTGGGAGCTGCTGGCGCTGCTGCTCAGGCAGAATGGGGTAAGAACTTAAACAGTGATACATGAAATATCACAAAAACTAGTTATTAGTGCTAATGAAACAATTAGAGATTGTAAATACAAACTACACACATAAAGTTACATTTCAACCATATCTTGGAATGTGACAAGTGACAGATTATGACCAATGGTCGTCGACGAATTCCACTGCTTTGTTGTTGAAAATTCATTTCAACACCTGCCGAAAAAAGCTCACTGTGTTGTCACTTATTCTTGTGCTATTCTATTGATATCCAGTTGGTAAGGCCCTGGTGTCCTGTTACACAAGTACGTAGTATCAATACTTCAGGCACCAGTCTCTCCCTCAACTCAAAATAAGTCAGAGTTCTTGTACTTGGTTAAAGATTGAATGAAGAGAAAATGAATGTTTTTTTTTATTTATTTATATTTTGTAGACTTAGCACGAACCGCTAACGTGTTGGTAATCGAAAAGTAAACGTTACTTTCTCTTTTAAAGACATAGGAAAAAGAAAAAAGAGTATCGTTCACTTTCCGATTACCACAACGGTAGCGGTTCGTGCTAGGTCTACTGTACTCTTTTTCTAGACATCTCTCGTAACCGATTCCAATAATTATTTCCGGCTAGCTGACCACCAGAGTCAGTCCGTCTGGCGTGTGCCATTTCTCATTCCCCCGGAAGTGCGTTCACAATGTGATTCGTCCCCAGGTGGTAGTCGGCTCCGACATCGCGGAGCTGTTGATGAAGAATACGAGCGAACACGAGTACAGCAAGAACGCGGACAAATCACCCAGGACTGGTAGGTTTCATTGCTTATAACCACTTGAAAAGGCTTAGGATACAGTAAGAAGAGAGTTAGCAGAATTGGGTTGGAAATGTTGTGTCAGCACATTGAAGACATTTAAATTTGGATAGTATTGAACAACGGATATTAATTTCCATTCAAACAGGTATTTGCAGTGATCCCCACACATAGTTAAAGCTAATCATGTGGGCAAGTTGCGGCCACTTCTCTTTAGAAAACTTACGAAAAGTAAAAAGACTGTAAAAGTGGCAAAGATTGGTTGTTTTTATTATTTTGTTTTGTGATGTTAGCAACTTCTCAAAATGTTGGTGAATGTTTCTCAAAATTGTGATGTTATACTGCCATGTACTGCTAAATTTCTAAATGTTTGATGTTTCTATATTTGTATTTTACACAAAACAAATACCGCAGATTCATTAATTTAAAAGAAAATACTTAGCTCCCGGTTAAAAATAGGTGATAGATGATCAAAATCACATTCACGAAATGAACTTCAAAAACTGGTCAAATGAAACAACTTGTGACATACCGCGACTCAGGTCTTAAATGTACAGTATTATTAGTACACCCAGAGTAATATGTGTACATACATAGGCTGTGGTCCGAAAATACGACAATAGTAATTTTAGCGCGCTCGAATGCCTCCCGAATTGATAGAAGCGCGCTATTGACAGACTTTTCCATTCGGCCCTGCGATAATGGTCGTCAGCACTGTAACCGTTAACATAGCAATGCGGACCGCAGTCAGTGTCTGATGCCCCCTAGCGGCTAGTTTACACACCAATTGTGAACAGAATCCCGTCGCGAGTCGTCGATGTCGGGCAGCCGCGACGGCGACGCGCCTGACGCGGTCGAGCCCCTACACAACCCCGTGCAGCCACTCCCGGACTTCGCACGTGAGTATATCACAACAGGCTTCTAAAGAATAGGTTACAAAAGATAACACCAAAGAAGAACCATTCAAAAAGTTGTAAAAGTTGTAATCGTCATAATATGCACACGTTTCCACGCCACCTATGAGGTAGTGTACTTAGCGCATCTTTTACAGCTTTTTGAATCGTTATATCTCAAAAACGGTGGCTCGTAGAAAAAAAGTATTAAGTAATTTTTTGTAGGTAATTTTATGATCTACAATTTTTGTCTGTGATATTTTTATGATAAAACTTACCGTTTTGCTGAAAATCGCGAAAAACTCATTTTTTTTACCTTTGACCTTGAATATAATTTTTTCCTTACAGGGGAAAGATGGGGAACTTTCAAATTTTGTTTTTAATGATATTTCAAACAATCTTACCGATTTTCAGCTTGGTGGGAATTAATGTAACTTCACTCTTATTTTTTGGTCTAATTTGACCGGACTATTAAACGTAACGTCTTTATATAAATATGAGGAATAAACAGCTTTTTCTGTTCTTTAAAAACGTCATTGAGAATGTTAAAAAAAGCAAAATTCCTTTAGGTTTGACCCGGTAATAGGTTTAAGGGTCAAGCTCTAGGACAGGAAGCTTATTTAAGAGTTTAGTTTGTATACAAAAACAACTACGGATACGATATTTGAATCGGTTGAATTTGTTCCCATCCCTATGTTCAATACTCACATATGAAATTAGTCACTAAAAACCAGTGGAATTTATAAAACTCCTTCTTCTTCTTTCGTTTCAATGGCATCAAATCAAACCCGACCAAAACTTGGCGATCTCGACTGCGTCATTCGTTGCCATATTTAGATCCTCCCCTGTGCAGGTCTTAGGGCACAGAGGGCAATCGAGGAGGTGACCCATAGTCTTGAGGGTCTACGCCGCAGTCACACGCGCTTTGAGTTCCATCCTTAAACCCCCACGTGATAAGGTTTTGTCTGCAGCGGCCAACCCCAGAGCGGAGTCGGTTAAGTGACTTCCAGGTTGGCCACGGCTGGTCTTAGCCGGGTGGTAACATTTCCGCAGGAGGAATGTAGTCAGTGGGGGGAGGGCACTTACTCCTTCTATTATGTCATCTTATATTTCTTACTATTGCTTGTTGAGTACTGTCTCACTTATTTACCTTCTGTAATCGTTTTGTGTACGTGCAAATTTTGACGTCAATTTGTCCAGCCGCCTGAGAGCTTCTCACGTGGAATAATAACCGGGTTGGGAATATTAAAATGTTCTTCGTATTATACACATATTATGAGCTACTTAAATTTGTGGTCTGATGATTGCAGCGATAGAGTCCCCGCGGGCGCCGGTGGACGAGAACGCCGCGCTGGAGCAGTTGCGGGAGTACCTCATCTACGGGAACAGGCAGGAGGCGTTGGGTTCGTATATTTTATTATAATTTTCCTCTTCTCTTGTACTAGTGATATTTTTTTATTTATTTCACAAAGTAACAAAAATAACATGTCGCTATAAACTAACACCTTTTAGCTAACGATAAGTTTAGTTTTACGTCATTTGAGGTAGTCAAGTCATGTTTTTGATAATTTTCTTAAATAATTTGTTTATAATACCAACTAATCTATGTAATACATTTCGACAGCTGCCAGTGTCATTAGAAATGGATCTTTATGCAATGCTAAAAGTTTTCTGTCAGGCTCAAAAGTCACACCACAGCTCATGACTGTATTTCTATTGAATATCTTGCATTGAAGTACAATTTTCAATAACACTGGCAGCCGTCTAAATGTTTTTGGTTAGGTTGTTTTTCCTTCTTTTATAAACAGTATATAAAACTCAAATTTTTTAATAGCATATGGAATGAACTATGAATTTTGAAGGCAGGTTCTGCTAATGTAATAATTCTCTTAATCCTCACTAGAAACTAACCTGTTTTTTCTTCCCCTGTCAGAGTTCGCGATGACCAATGGCCTGTGGGGCCACGCACTGCTCCTGTCGTGGTACGGCGACCGGCGCACGCGCGCGCACGCGCACACGCGCTTCGTGGCCGCACTCGCGCGCTCCGACCCGCTGCACACCCTGTATACCAGTCTGTCGGCCAAACAGCCGCCCGTAGCCACCGTAAGTGACGTCATAATACGGGGAATACGCACTTGAAACAGATAAGCGTCATAGTATTTTTTTGAGTAGTATTCTGAATTCATATTACGTCTCTATCAAAATTTCCTAATTTTATTTCTTTGTAGATGTAAAAATAATCATTGAAAAGTGCAAAAAATGTGGGAAATTGAAAGTGGTTGGAACAGAGTCGAGTGTGACGTCACAGTCCAGGCGTATGTCACTGTCAAAAGCGCGACAAGAAAAAAAATTCAACAGTTTTTAGGTTACATTTGTATTGTCATAGACTCGCGTGACGTCCAAGTCCATGACAAACGGAGCGCGCCATAGTGGCGACGTTTGAAACGCTTGAAAAAGTTTGAAATTTGTAACACTTTATAAATATACTACATTTTGCATTTTTGTTGATGAATATAATAGGGTATTTTAGACCATGTAAGAAAAAATATAACAATGCATTTATGTGATAGATTTTGAACAAAATAAATAGAAAAACGTTGATATTTCGCCAAAATCAAATGTTTTAATTTAATAATTTAATTTTAAGAATCGATATTTTTAATCTGTTCTTAATATGTCAAAAACAGCAAACGCCATTTTGGAATCCGATATGACGTCACTCCGATAGTAAACAAGTAACTTTTCGTTTGTGTTCTGACTTCTGTGATAAATTTTTAATTTTCTAAGTTATTTCGTTGTTAGTCTACATTGTTTAAACTATTTTGGATAAATTATTAAAACTTCATCATGGAAGACGGTTTTGTAAAAGCAGATAGTACAAATCTGCCAAAAATTGATTCGTTAATGGTGGCGAACTTCTTTGTGTCCAATCCCTATTTTTGTTTTGCTGAGTTGAGAAATGTTAAATACACGACGCAATAGGCTATGTGCAGGTCAAGCGAATTCAAAACACATGCTTGGTTAAGTGTACGGTATGCCCTGAACATTAAGTGCGTACCAAGCCATATGCAGTAACACCAGTAACAGTATTGTTAATGAAGAGGAAGAATCTGTGACTAGTGTCAAGTGCCACGATTGTGCCTCATCAGAAGGTGGTTGCAAACATAGTGTTGCATTTTTTTGTGGTTACACCGCCGAACCGAAACCCCGTCGTGCACTCATAGTTAATAGTTGCCATTTCTGTAGATATTTATCAAAATATATCCATTTTATAAAAAATGCTATTTTATTGCTACCTTTATGCCGAAATATTATGAAGAAATTCATAAATTATACTTTATTGTATGTTTCATACAAATAATATTAAACTAAACAATAAAACAATTTTACTCGTAGTAAATATTTATTATAATAACGATTAAAGTGTGTCATCCAACAGACTTGAATGGATTTTTGTTCCTGAGTTGGTGCTATCAGACTGCTTTACCTTTATTCTTAATCATTTCAAGAACCATAAAACCTGAAAATAATAGAAATGTTTAGTCAATGATTGTAATATCGGTCTAAGTGGCAATGTTGAATAAGCAACTCAAAAGGAAATAAGTACCTTGACTACAAGAAGGTAATGAGATATCACATTCCTTATTCTTCATAGTTTCTTCAATTTCCATAATGGTAGAAAATCATTGCCTTTTGTTAAATGCAAGTCGAGGTTCACTTGGTGTTAACTTATGTTTCCCTTCCACTTGGCAATCAACTCTGGATGGTACGCAGTTTGGTTTCATACGAATGCGTTTGACAGAACCCATTAATTTATACCCTGTGTAATTTTCCAGCTAAAACATGAAATAATATTACATAACTTATGTACAAAAACTTAACCTATAAATGCACTAGGTGCAGACAAAACCACTAAATAAGAGGTTAAGCCTCATATTTAGTTCTTTGTCCGTCCTGTTAGATTATTACTCTACTATTTATAGTTCTTATCACTTACATCAAAGTGGTCTTCACCGAAATACAGTCTAGTCTTTGTGGATAATGATTTTGGATCTCTTCTAGCCAGTTTTAACCAAGTATTTCTCAGTTTGATATCACTCTGCACTTGAATCTATAGTTTTTGTGACGTTTTAACACTTGTGTTCTTGCATTCAGGAACCAGACACCAATGATATGGACCAGAACTCATTATTTTCAGATTAAATGATAAATGTTGTACGTATTGTTTACTTGTTTACTATCCGAGTGACGTCACGCGAAAAAACATCATGGCGGCTAGCGTTTTCGCACGTCAAAGTCAAGTCCTAATTTAAAACATAAATTTAGACCATTTATCGCTATTTAAAAATTAAAATAAAATTTTTGGTAGTAAATTACGGCCCAAAGATTGATTTTAATCAGTTTTCAAAAATTGGTGTAATACCCTATTGATCAGTCATAAAACGATATAAGCTATCATAAAAAAATATAAAAAAGAACAGTGCATATTCCCTATTACCCCGTTTGGGAGGTTTTCTCGAGGAGCTTATAGCATGGAGTTCTCCAAAAAACTCCATGCTATAAGCTCTTTCTGCCTTGTACCATAATGACTAGATGAAATTGATATTGAAAAAACTTTACTGCCCCAAAAAACCCTTAAAATTACAGAAAAATTATAAATAGAATACTGTCACACAACTGGAAGTCTTTATGTAAACAGCTTATTTGAAACAGTGTTAGATCTCATGGCCTTGATATCTGGCAGTAGTCAACTAAACCTCAATCTTTACGACGTTTAAAGCTAATTTGCTGAGTGTTTCGGCCACTTTGACCACACATTATGAAACAAAATCTTATGCACTCGTACAAAAAAACGAATCTTACCATCCTCGAAATATAAATGTGTCAATTGTTCCCAGTGCGCAGCGGAAGCGAGCTGGGGCGACTGGCGACCGCATGCCGCCATCATCCTGGCCAACACTTCAGCCAAGCCCGAACAGGACAGGAAGACCCTCGTGCAGCTCGGTATGGAACCATTCTCTTGTTTATTTATTCTATAATGCACAAACTACCAGTCAACCGCAAGGTATAACAGAACATTTGGGGAGTTTGGGCTGTTGTACAACTTGCTAGGGTAACAAACCATCTTTTACCATTTTGTATTCATTGAATGTATCTTAAGCATAATTAGACTCATTTTTTATGGAATTCATTTTTAAGGATAGGTGAATACTTCCTATATTCGACTTTTAAATTGAAACGATAGGTGAAGCCGGCATTCTGCTTATGATGTCGACTGCACTAATCAAGCATCGTCACCATTTTTGTACCACTGAAGGGCCGAATACGTCCATTTGGAATTCTGGACACGACAACTTCACTTCATAATCTACATATCAAGGCCTATTTTGCTTATATGCAGGAGGTATTGGCACTCCACGGTCGATATATCCTTGGACATTATTCCCCACAGCGCCGTCCAGCCCCAAGATGAGCCAATTAAAGCCCGTTTTTATGGGATACTAGACAACGGATAAACATACTTAAATACTTTTTTCTTTTGTAAATACATTCTCAAACAAGACAGACATGTTCATGCACGCAAGGTTTGTATTGCGTGAAGATCAAACAAAAACAAACAAACAATAATAACTTTATTTAAATAGACCTGTTACAAGTACTTTCAAATCGTCAAATCTAATTAACAAACAAAATACAATTAATAATAGACATGAATACCATAATATTAAATGTATACAATAAATATACTGTACTTAAATAAATGTGACGCTACCACCGGATCGGAAAGTTGTTTCTGTACTGAGAAGAACCGGCAAGAAACTCAGCAGTTACTCTTTTCAACTGTTTCTCTTTTTTACAATCGTTGTTAGTCGTTGTTACAATATGAAATTTGAACAAGATAGCATAATTCAAAAAATAAGAAAAGAATAACACTTCTAAGTAAGTACATCGACGAGAAGCTATATAAAACAAAAATGGTTAGTGTCTTAAACGTAAGTATTAATTGTTGATATTACAATAGTTAATTAGACTCTGTCGGGAGCAGAGAGCTTATTCCCAAGCATTCTTATCCATGATATAATCTCTAGTGCTGTAATATCCCTTTTTCAGCAACTTAGCTTTAATGTAATTTTTAAATCTATGTAATGGTAGCTTACAAATTGCTTCCGGAACTTTGTTATAATAATGTACACTTTGCCCCATAAATGACCCTAAAACTTTCTGTAGTCTGAAAAATGGTAGCGCAATTTTGTCTTTATTCCTAGTATTTTTAGCATGGATATCGCTGTGTTTGGTATAAAGATTGATATTTTTTCTTACCAAGACAATACAGTTGTAAATATATTGCGAAGCTACAGTCAGAATACCAATTTCCTTAAAAAGATCCCTAAGAGAGGCCCGTGCTCGCAGCTTATAAATAGATCTAATAGCTCGCTTCTGAAGCACGAAAATTGCTTGTATGTCCGCCGCCTGACCCCAAAGTACTATTCCGTAGGACATAATACTGTGGAAGTAGCTAAAATAAACTAACCGAGCGGTGTCAACGTTTGTCAATAGCCTTATTTTCCTGATAGCAAAAGCAGCTGAGCTAAGCCTACCTGAAAGACTTGTCAAATGAGGGTTCCATTGTAATTTTGAATCTAGGGTTATTCCAAGAAAAACTGTGGAGTCCACAAGCTCCATTTTATCATCATTGATTTTTAAATCTATGTCGTTATTATTTACGTTAGGCAATTTAAAATTAACACATTTAGTTTTCTTCGAATTAAGCTGCAGATTGTTAACTGTAAACCAATGTAAAACTTTCGAAAGCGCTTCATTAACATCGTCAAAGAGGTTTTTATTTCTATCAATGTTAAAAACTAAAGACGTGTCATCTGCAAACAATACTATATCACATAAGTCTTTGACATAAAAAGGTAAGTCATTAATGTATACTAAGAATAGAAATGGACCTAGAATAGATCCCTGTGGAACCCCTAATTTGACTGGTGATCCAGAAGATAGTACCCCATTAATATCTACTTTTTGGGTTCTGAAACTAAGATATGATAGGATCAAATCTAACGCAGAGTCCTTAACTCCGTAAAAATCAAGTTTCCGTATGAGAGTTCCGTGGTCGACGCAATCAAACGCCTTAGATAGGTCACAAAAGACGCCAAGAGCGTTCTGTGAATTCTCCCAAGCTCTGAAGATGTGTTTTAGGAGCGCAATCCCAGCATCAGTGGTGGAGCGACCTCTGGTGAATCCGTACTGCTCGCTGTGGAAAAGTTTGTTTTCATTAAAGTGACATAGAAGTTGTTCCTGGACAATTTTCTCAAAAATCTTACTTAGTGCCGGTAAGATAGATATAGGTCTAAAGTTACCTGGGTCCAGTTTGCTGCCTGATTTAAAAAGTGGTATAATTTTACTATACTTCATTAACTCTGGAAAAACTCCCTCATCAACACACTCATTGAAGATTACTGCTAAGTAGGGAGCAATTACATCTATAATATGACTAATAACTTTCACTGAAATATCCCAAACATCGGCAGTATTTTTTAAATTAATTAACTTAAAGGATTTTAATATATCAGAAGAATCTACATGTTTAAATTTGAAAACAACATTACAGCATGAGACATTATCTTTAACTAACTGTTCTGCTTCAATAGGTGAGGAATTGAGTGATGCTGTAGTAACTATAGGTATGTTACTAAAATAATTTTCAAAAGCTTCAGCGATATTGGCTTCGGACTTGACAATTTCATTGTTAATCTTTAAAGTGAAAGTGGTGTCGCGTGGTTTAGCTTTACCAGTTTCATGATTAATTACGTCCCAAGTGGTTTTAATTTTGTTGGTGGACTTAATTATTTTGTCACGAATGTGTAAAGCCTTGGCACACGCGCAGACTTTTTTAAATGTTTTGGAGTAGTTCTTGACATACTCTATGAAATTAGGATCAAAGTTGTATTTTTTCATGCCATACAACTCATACATTTTAGTCCTACTTATATAAATTCCGGGAGTGGCCCATTCGGAAAATGAAGACTGAACCTTACAAGTAACTTTCTTGGTTGGAAAATTGTGATCAAATTCATTTTTAACACACAAAAAGAGATTCCTGTAAAGTGCATCTGGATCACCTTGTGTGTATGGAATGAGTGGCGTTTTTGTCTTCAAACTAGTCTTAAAACGTTCAATACGATGGCGTGTCTTTGGTCTACATGTAATTTTCCTAGGTATGTCCTTATTACGATAGGATCTACAAACGTTATCATTTGCCCGCAATGATCTGAGGTAAGCAAAGAAATAACAGACTTCTCAACTGGCAAACAGTTACAAAACACATTGTCCAAACACGAAGCTGTGGTGGCTGTAATTCTAGTTGGTTCATCAAATTGATAATCTAGTCCGAATGACTGAAACAAAGATACTAATCTAGTTCGCTCCTTAGTGTTTTCTAGCAAATCTACATTGAAGTCGCCACAGACAATTATAGGCTTGGATTTAGTAACTAATTTCCCTAGAACTTCTTCTAAAACTAACTCAAGTCCGATTTTGGGGGTCGGTACACACTAACTATAACATAGCTCTCTGTCTCCACACAGGATAACTCAACGATTCGCTCAATTGACAGGCCTACGATGTCATGGCGTTCTTTACATTTCAGTCCATTTAAAGTATATATTAAGGAACCACCATGTATAGTGGTCTTCCTTACAAAGGCACTAGATAATTTAAAGTTATTAATTACACTAGACATGAGTTTAGACTTATTAAGCCAGTGCTCAGTAAGACAAATAATATCTATACTGTGACTTTCTAAAAATAATTCTATTTCTAATTCTTTACCGGCCAAGCTTTGTATATTTTGATGAACTATACATAAGGTTTTGGGCTTGGCTTTGGTCGCAGCTCTTAGTTTAAAGAAGAAACTGTGGAACTATTGTTACACAGTAAAGTCGGATTAGTACTACTACTAATGTCAGGATATGTATGATACATAGTATTGCCAATATGGGCACCGTTAATATTAAAAGCTAACAATGTAGATAATTGTTTTTTAGTCCTAATTGGAAGATACATAGTATCTTCAGTTAACTTAAAATATGGTACAAATTTATTTGTATCGAAAAATGAGACGTCACTTTGACGACACGTCAGGTTATACATACTCAAATTAAGGTCATGGATGGCCTTATTCTGACTTTGAGAAAAACTACTCGAATAAGGGAAAGCACATAAAATAAATCTACAGTTGCTTTTACACTGAATGTCTACCACCTGTTCTATGCTTTTAATTAGACTTCTTTTTGTGACTGAGCGGCTGTCCCCATGGAAAACCACTACTGTGGTGTTTTCCCCTAGTTCCTCTTTGGAGATGTTATTAACTACCTGGGTAAAAGACAGCCCTGGGTAGCATAAGTTTTTTACCTTTTGACAGATATTGTTTGACAGCAATATGCCCAAACCTTGACCTAGTTCGTCAGATACCACGATTGTATTGGAAACAACCCGTGGTTTAGTGTAGTTTCCACTTATTGGGAGAGTATTGTCCAATGTTAGAACTGTTGGTACAGTTATTTGTGATGACTCTGAATCTACATTATCTAGGTGGTTAGAACACTGATCACATGAATTGTATTTATTTATTAGTGAGTCAAGTCTATCCGCATTATAAGAAGACATTTTTACTAATTCTGTGTTAGCCAAGATATGCTCACTTATCTCCTTTTGTCCTAAAGCATATCTGTTATTAATGTCCTTAAGAGCACCTTCTAACCGTGCAATTTTTTCTTCTAGAACCAGGGTCTCTTCTTCATAAGAGTTTTGCCTGGTTTGCAGAAGTAGATTGTTCTGTGTCAATTCACTAAAGAGGTCTATCTTTTCTTTTCTTAAAGTATTACATTTCTTATATTGACACTGCTTCTTAATAAGTTTATTGGTTTTATTTATATACTTATTAATTTTAATATATTTCTTAATTTTTTTATTACTACTAAAGTTATAGAATTTAGATTTGGTAGCAGAGTCATCACAAGTGAGATCAATAGTAGGGATGACTTTATTACACAGCTCTGGAGCACATCCAGCTAGCTCATCAAGCAAACTTAGATTGCCAACCCCAATGGTACATTGTTGGTCGCACTCTAGCTGCCTAATTGTTTTTTGTGACTCATATAAACTTAATTCTAAATCATTTATCCTACTTAAAGCTAATTCATGCGTATTACTACATGCATTGAAAGAGTTCACTATATCTTGCAGTTGGGTACACTGGTTGACAACATCAGAGTACTTCTGGTCGAGTTCCGCTAGCTCACATTTGAGCTTGGTGTTGTTGTCAATGATTTTCCTAATCTCCAATTCACTTTCTTCCCCCTCCTGAATCAGCTGTATGTTGTCCTTTCTCAAGGTCTCGTTGTCACGGCATGCTTCCTTCAACAACTCAGCAAGTTTACTGCGGGTCATCATCTTGAAATATTGATGTACAGACCGCAGAGTATGTGATGAGGTAGGATTGCGAACGCCGTGGCAGATTGTAGGGAGTGTAGAATCTCACACTGCTACCCTAAAACATACAGGAAGTGGTGTCAGTGTGCTGGCATTGAAGTCAAGACAGCGTTCCAAACTACAACTAAAGTGGAATAATTAGGCAACAGTTTAGAGAATTTAGCTTTAATATAGTTTATCCTAGATTAATAGTGCTATAAATACCATATATAGATAGTTACACCAATAAAATAAGTAAAATTACTCAAGGGAAAACAAAAACCTGGAACAAAATATTAATTTAAGATTGTAGGAGGGTAGGGAGTATATGAGTCACTATGTCTTTATTATGAACTATATTTAACGTTTATATTGAGGAAATAACTGTTGTGTTATCTTGTTTAGTGTCAGAGTAAACTGTCTGAGGCAAGGAGGTTGTTTAACGTCAACTTCACTTCCACTTGTAGTCAAGCAAAGAGACAAACAACAGTGCCTAATTGTTATGTATATTGACGTATCTCACGTTAATGAGGCATTGTGCAGTGTCTAATGTTATACAGTGTTAGTAAATATGACTAAAACAATATCAAAATTGGTGAAATTTATGAGTTTAAATATGAAATGTCAAAAAAAAAATCTAACCTCACTTTGGCCTTGGAAAACAAACGGATTCAAATAAGAATAATTTCAGTTACTGAACTGTGTTCCATTTAAACCATTTCACTTTTGTTTGAAGACTAATATTATTAAAAAACAGTACTTCCCTGTAACGGTCGAAAATTATGTAGGTATGACAACCGTCCGCCGGCGCCAGTCTTTCTTAGGTGCGAAGTAAATACACACACAGCATCGTAGATTATTTAGTTAACAGACTCAATACACCTTTACACTATCGTAAACACTGATAAAACTAGTCAAATACACTTAATTATATTAAAATTAAATTAAATTAGATCAGCTGTACAGCGAAACATCTCATCTTATGACAGCGGCATTAGGTCGAACTAGCGACCTTTGGTGTAGTAGCTGACTTCTCAACAATAACACCAAATCGGTCGTCAATATGAGCCTTTGGAAGTTTAACGAAGTAATTTGTTGTAATCGTCCAGGCGACACTCTGTCTGCGCGCGGGCTGATCTACTCGGCGCAGTTCTGCTACATCAGCGGCGGCGTGCAGTGGGCCCCGCACCCGCTGGCCCCCCTGACCCCCCGCGCCCCCGACGCGCCCCCCGGCCCCACGCCGCGGTTAACTCTGCTACTAGCGGACCCACGCGCGTTGACCTTCGCCCAACACGCGACCGAGGAGGCCATCTTCGCAACGGAGATATACGAATACGCGCTGTCGTTGAATCAGGACTATATTATCAAGGAATTACAGGTTAGTAACTCTCTTAATGTGCCTTCAGTGTTTTCAATTTGCGTCTAGATTTGTCTGATTTTGTCATTTTTACTTGGCCTAATGAATATAAATGTTACTAGACTTTTTATCATCCAGCTTTTTTAATAATATCACAAGATAACTCTCTTTCTGTCAGTTTCATTGAAAACATTTAGCTGCTACTTTTAGGCAGTAACCGTTTACAAAGAGAATCCAACTAAGAATGACAGGTCATTTAGCCTAGTGTATAAGTCTACCTCAAGTTGTTTGTCTGTTTGTTAAAACCTCTCTTAGTTTAAGGTTACGTTCCGATATAACGCGTGTTGATGTACAGTCAGAGAATGAAAGGGTTGACCACCCTAAGATCTGTTTTTGCTTGCTCAATGATGACATTGACAAGATCAAACCAATAAAAAGTATTGGTTCAACTGTCAATCGTGAAGGAACATACCTGACACACATAAAGATTATTATTATTATTATTAACATACGTCTAATCGAATTTTAATTTTATTAAACAATAAAGCATACTTTTCGATAACCTAGCCTGTTACACAGTTTAAAAAGGTAACATGTGCTGCAAATTTATTTGAAAACTGTTTAACCTTTTCATTCCGCGACTTTACAGTCAGTGCCCAATTCAGTCAATGTGCAATTAGCGAATGTGCCTGGATACATTTTTAGGGCATTGACTGTACTTGTAATTCGAAAGGAGTTTACACGACAAGATTTATCAGTTATTCTGTAGGTTATGATTGTTTATTATTATTTTCCATGCATAGCTTAGTTATAGCTTTTTCATCTTAATCGGAAGTTAAATATTTGAAATAATATTTCTTCCGAGTGTTGTCCGAGTGTAGGGGCTCACAGGGTAAATATACCAGAAATATTCGGCTGGTCTGTTAACGGGCTTGCTAGCATAGTGGTTAGTGCAGTCGCCCGGTTTTCGAAAGATGCGGGTTTGATTCCTGCCTGATGCCAACATGACCAAATTTCTGGTTTTATGATCTTTAGTTATTCTGTTTTTTGTTTGTTTGTTGACTAAAACATAATGAACGTTTGTAGGTGTACAAGCTGGTGCTAGCGACGCGGCTGGTGGACGTAGGGCTGTACGAGCGTGCATTAGCGTACACGGAGCAAGCTGCACGCGCCGTCACCCGCGCGCCCAGCGACTACTCGCCCGCCTTCGTGCGCAGCCTGGCCGCGCTCGCGCCCAGGTGGGACACTGTACTGTGTGTGTAGGTGTACCGGCGACCCGGCTGGTGACGTCACCCGCGCGCCCAGCGACTACTCGCCCGCCTTCGTGCGCAGCCTGGCCGCGCTCGCGCCCAGGTGGGACACTGTACTGTGTGTGTAGGTGTACCGGCGACCCGGCTGGTGACGTCACCCGCGCGCCCAGCGACTACTCGCCCGCCTTCGTGCGCAGCCTGGCCGCGCTCGCGCCCAGGTGGGACACTGTACTGTGTGTGTAGGTGTACCGGCGACCCGGCTGGTGACGTCACCCGCGCGCCCAGCGACTACTCGCCCGCCTTCGTGCGCAGCCTGGCCGCGCTCGCGCCCAGGTGGGACACTGTACTGTGTGTGTAGGTGTACCGGCGACCCGGCTGGTGACGTCACCCGCGCGCCCAGCGACTACTCGCCCGCCTTCGTGCGCAGCCTGGCCGCGCTCGCGCCCAGGTGGGACACTGTACTGTGTGTGTAGGTGTACCGGCGACCCGGCTGGTGACGTCACCCGCGCGCCCAGCGACTACTCGCCCGCCTTCGTGCGCAGCCTGGCCGCGCTCGCGCCCAGGTGGGACACTGTACTGTGTGTGTAGGTGTACCGGCGACCCGGCTGGTGACGTCACCCGCGCGCCCAGCGACTACTCGCCCGCCTTCGTGCGCAGCCTGGCCGCGCTCGCGCCCAGGTGGGACACTGTACTGTGTGTGTAGGTGTACCGGCGACCCGGCTGGTGACGTCACCCGCGCGCCCAGCGACTACTCGCCCGCCTTCGTGCGCAGCCTGGCCGCGCTCGCGCCCAGGTGGGACACTGTACTGTGTGTGTAGGTGTACCGGCGACCCGGCTGGTGACGTCACCCGCGCGCCCAGCGACTACTCGCCCGCCTTCGTGCGCAGCCTGGCCGCGCTCGCGCCCAGGTGGGACACTGTACTGTGTGTGTAGGTGTACCGGCGACCCGGCTGGTGACGTCACCCGCGCGCCCAGCGACTACTCGCCCGCCTTCGTGCGCAGCCTGGCCGCGCTCGCGCCCAGGTGGGACACTGTACTGTGTGTGTAGGTGTACCGGCGACCCGGCTGGTGACGTCACCCGCGCGCCCAGCGACTACTCGCCCGCCTTCGTGCGCAGCCTGGCCGCGCTCGCGCCCAGGTGGGACACTGTACTGTGTGTGTAGGTGTACCGGCGACCCGGCTGGTGACGTCACCCGCGCGCCCAGCGACTACTCGCCCGCCTTCGTGCGCAGCCTGGCCGCGCTCGCGCCCAGGTGGGACACTGTACTGTGTGTGTAGGTGTACCGGCGACCCGGCTGGTGACGTCACCCGCGCGCCCAGCGACTACTCGCCCGCCTTCGTGCGCAGCCTGGCCGCGCTCGCGCCCAGGTGGGACACTGTACTGTGTGTGTAGGTGTACCGGCGACCCGGCTGGTGACGTCACCCGCGCGCCCAGCGACTACTCGCCCGCCTTCGTGCGCAGCCTGGCCGCGCTCGCGCCCAGGTGGGACACTGTACTGTGTGTGTAGGTGTACCGGCGACCCGGCTGGTGACGTCACCCGCGCGCCCAGCGACTACTCGCCCGCCTTCGTGCGCAGCCTGGCCGCGCTCGCGCCCAGGTGGGACACTGTACTGTGTGTGTAGGTGTACCGGCGACCCGGCTGGTGCCGTCACCCGCGCGCCCAGCGACTACTCGCCCGCCTTCGTGCGCAGCCTGGCCGCGCTCGCGCCCAGGTGAGTAACTACACGAATGGCACAATCGGTGATGACGACCAGTGACGTGTCACTGGCCCAGTGATCCACGGCTGATCCCCCTGTGCGTCGCGGCCGCCGGGCTGTACCGCCGGTTGCGGCAGCGGAGCCGCCCTTCGGGTGGCTCGCGGTTGCGGGCCCATAGTATGGTGGGAGCCAACGGGCCCATAGTATGGTGGGAGCCAACGGGCCCATAGTATGGTGGGAGCCAACGGGCCCATAGTATGGTGGGAGCCAACGGGCCCATAGTATGGTGGGAGCCAACGGGCCCATAGTATGGTGGGAGCCAACGGGCCCATAGTATGGTGGGAGCCAACGGGCCCATAGTATGGTGGGAGCCAACGGGCCCATAGTATGGTGGGAGCCAACGGGCCCATAGTATGGTGGGAGCCAACGGGCCCATAGTATGGTGGGAGCCAACGGGCCCGAGTGCGGGGGTCTCTGGCTTGCATTCACCGAGACGTCGGAATTGCCTGCGTACCTACGCCGCTTTCGTGGCCTCCCCCCTTTGTTGGGGGGTCGGTTGGAAGAGGCCCATTAGGGTCTAGCGCTGATGACGGGGTTGTGCGATAATATTTTACTTTTAAAGTACCACGGTTCAGTGCCGTGAGGTTTTAGTCGATAGGAATCCGACATAACCTCGTCATCGTTCCGGGCAGCGAAGTATCCATGAGGATTTCCTTTCGAAAAAAGGAAATTAGATTTGACGATTTGGAAGTACTTGTAACAGGTCGATTTAAATAAAGTTATTTTTGTTTGTTTCTTTGCTTATTTTTCACCAACCACTTGAAATGCACATGAAGTACAATACCTAAAGCATATCTTATCTTGTTGCCGTCCAGACTGCGCTACCACGACCCGCTGCTGACGGAGGACCCCCCGCTGGTGGAGGAGGGCGCCGACAGCGCCGAGCCCTCCCCAAGGCACCAGCAATGGCTGGACGACGTGCAGAATGTCGCCGCATCACTCTCGGTAACCAACATCACTTCTCTATCTGTGTCTTATACCTCTGTGTACAGTTCTGATTGCATTTTTCAATTTTATTTGTAAATATATTGCGTGTTAACAAGTCCCACTGTCCACACATTTTTCCATGTTTGTTTTGTATCCAAGTATAGTGGACAAGTTTGCTGCCGGGAAACTTTAAAAGTAGTTTGGCAGATTTTTTATAATAGAAAGTAAATAACGCTGTTACCGGTTAAAAACCGGCGGTAGAGTAACTAAGTGTTTCCTACATCATTTATTTTTTTACTGACTACTTAAATACTTGGGAAAGTTTACACGAATAAATACTATTCATTTTCATTACATTTCTAATTTTCAAATGCTGTTTTGGTACAAATAAAAAATACTTCACTATAAATCGTTCTTTGAGAATTACTAAGTCACTAAAGATCTAAAAACCAGAAAAAGACATTTCTCGGTAGCATAATCGGTAGTGCAGTTGCCCGGTTTGCGAAAGATGCGGGTTCAAGTCCTGCCTGATGCCAACATGACCAAATGTCTTTTTCTGGTTTTCAGATCTTTAGTAAGTAAAAGATACTGCATGAAAAATGCTAAAAACAATAATAAAAACATAATTACTAAGTCACTTACAAAACAAAAAACCATACAGTAATCAATAAAATTACTTAACTCAATATCAAACTTACTTGATCAGCGTACTCACAAATTACATTGACATTGTATACCAACATCGCCATCTACATAGTGTTGTTTCAAATGTAACTCCTAACAAAGCATGTAGTGAGTTTGTGTGTGAACTGTGTCTCAGGAAGCAGCATCCGCGCAGAACACCCCGCAACACACACAGCGCGACCACGACCCCCTCGCCGGCCATTCAGAACAAGTCGACCACACTACACACGCTGACCACGCGGCGCACGCCAACCACGAACAATACGCGAACAACCAGTACTCTTGGGGCGAGCAGGTAACTTCTAATCATAAAGATTTGCCTTTAATCGTTGCTGACGAAGGTGAAATGCTGCAGTTGCGGTGATTCCTTGAGCAAATGCATGTTTTGGCCAATTTCTGTGTTTGCTTGCTTTTAAATGATAAGAAGAATAATATTATTATGTTAGCTAATTACTTGTCAGTTTTGTGTAAAAACCCTTAATTGCGAATTGTCTTGTCAGACCCCGTCACGTGTTTCGCGAAGGGTAGAAACTTTATTATAAGCTAAAAAATGCTCATATCACACATAATTATATTCAGTTTTGACCTCTTTGTTTTTCTACTACAATGAAACAACCTGAAAAGTAATGAATAACATTATAAAGTCTCATATATTTATACCTATAGTAAGTTGCACAGCCCAAACTTCTTAAATTCTGTGTTATGCCTTGCGGCTGACTGGTAGAGAATGCCTCCAGGCATTAAGTCCGCCAATTGTAATTTTTTTCTTAATTTTGTGCAATAAGGAATAAATAAATAAATTTGGTTGAAGCTTATCATGAGTTGATTAGGATAGAGTATAAATGAAATGAAGATTTATTTTCTCCTCTAACAAAAAATAACCCTGACTGTTCACTATAAAATTCCAGGCGTCCCAGGCGTACCAGTCCCCAGCGCAGGGGTACACCGAGCCGGTTGAAGAGCCCCCGGACTACTCGCAGTACTACAGCCAGGAGTACCAGCCGCCGCCGCCGCCGCAGGAGCGCTACGGCTACGGCTACGAGGACTACGGGTGGAGCACTCAGCAGAGGGAACAGCACTACGGATATGGAGAGGTGAGGGAATTTGCGCATAAATACTGGTAGAATTATAATTCAGAAAGATTGATATCTGAGAAAATGACACTTAATAACGAATAAAATATAATAGGGAATATGCACTTGGAACAGATGAGGGTCATATTATCTTTGTGAGTACTATTTTGAATTCTCGTTACGTCAATATTACGTCTATCAATATTTCCTAATTTCATTTCTTTGTCAATGTAAAAATAAATATTGAAAAGTGCAAAAAAATGTGGGAATATCAAAGCGGTTGAAACAGTCACGTGAGAGTGTGACGACCAAGTCTACGCGTATGTCATTGTCAAAAGCGCAACAAGAAGAAGAATTCAATAGTTTGTAGGTTACATTTGTGTTGTCATAGACTTGTGTGACGTCAGAGTCCATGGCAACCGAGCGCGCCATAATGGCGGCGTTTGAAACGCTTCAAAAAGTTTGAAGTTCTTAACAATTTATAAATATACTATATTTCGCATTTTTGGTGATGAATGTTATTGATCAGTCATAAAACGATATAAGTTATCATAAAAAAATATAAAAAATGACAGTGCATATTCTCTATTTGGGTTGCTTGTGGGATCCCCCTATATCACTCCTTGTCTATTTTTCTGCAATGATGTCACTATGAATTACTGTCTTCCTTGAAAGACTGTTTTATTCGTTAATTGTTTAGTCAAGGTGGGTGATGAGATTCTTTGTTGGGGTAATAATTTTGAAACATTGTGCATTCGCACAAGTTTTTGGCTTGAATTTTATCTTGCGAATATGTTCTATTGTAATATTTGACATATGGACTAAATAATTCTTCTGTTTCATTCTTTTCATGTTTACCTTTTTTGTGCTTGATACAACTTAATGCTATAACTC
Source organism: Udea ferrugalis (assembly GCA_950022985.1). Taxonomy (NCBI): domain Eukaryota; kingdom Metazoa; phylum Arthropoda; class Insecta; order Lepidoptera; family Crambidae; genus Udea; species Udea ferrugalis. The sequence continues at coordinate 615,215 of OX465518.1, forward strand.
AGTAGAGTGTTTTGTTCGAATGATCATTTCTTTGCGGTTTGGCATCATTTTGTAATGTCTATTTTGATTAAACATACCAAAATACAAGATAAAATATTGTCAATATTATTTTTACGAATAAAGAAAGGTCACTTAATGTTCTAATATTTTATAAACACATCCAGTATGGATCATTCCGGGTACAAACGTATGCCAGTACATCGTCATTCAAAATATAAAAAGCGATCGAAAAGGCAAATACCGTAGAAAAGCGAAGAAATTAGTGTTTAAAGTGTGTGTTAGTGTGTGCATCGAGTTTAACGCAGTGTTGTGTGTGCGGCGGCGGCAGGACTCGACGCTGCGCCGCCGCGGGCCCGCGCGACAGAGGTCACCGACCCCGGCGTCGGCGCGCGACATGTCACTGACCCCCGCAACGGCGCGCGCGAGGTCGCCGACCCCGGCCCCGGCCGCCTCGCCGGCGCGCGCCGGGTCAGTGAACCCCGCCGCCGCGCGCGCGAGGTCATCGCCCTCGCCCGGCCGGCCCGCGCGTACGTCGACCCCGCGCCGAGCGCCGCTGTCAGACCTCGACGTGCACGACGCCCACGCCCCCCACCCCCGGCCCCGCGCCCGCCCCGTCTGCGGCGCGCTCATCGCCAACACGGTGGACGTGTGGGCGCGCGACTCGCCGCGGCACACGCGCGTCTACCGCCCGCTCGTGTTCGGCGGCACCTACCCCATTGACGAGCCCGCCACACCTCTAGACGAGGACGACAATACACGTCAGCGACGCCTCCGCCAGACCATCGAGAGGAGCCTCGACCGCTTCGAGGCGATCCTGGCGCGCCGCACGCCCATAGTCGATAAGGAGGGCTACGCCAAGACGTTCGCGTTGGACGCGCCGGAGGCCCTCGTGCCGGCGCCGGTGTCGCCGAAGAAGCCCCACGCGGCGTACTACGTGGCGGGGCCCAGCACGTACGCGGTCGACGCGCCCGAGGGGGTGGACGAGGGCGGGGGCATGTAGTCGCGCGTGCGGCGCTGGCGGGCGGCCTGGCGCCGGGGCCCCGCGGGCGGGGGGCCCTCGGGCGGGGGGCGCGGGGGGCCCTCGCCGCGGCTGCACGCGCTGCGCTCCTTCCTGCGCTCGCTGGTGGAGCGGCTCCGGCGCCGCCGCGAGAAGCGCGCCCAGCGGCAGAAACTAGACTAAATCCTGCAATCACGCCGTCCCTACGTGCACTTTGTGAAATGAGTTCTAAGACTAATCTGCAAATACACTAATCTCTACATGCCCCAAAGATTTACTAGTTGAAATCTAACCTAACCTAACTCCACGTGTGCAAAAAAGTTTTATGAAGATATAACAGTGTGAACAGTGTCCGTAGTTTTAGATGATTACTCGACGTTGAAGCATCTGAAATCTGAATCATATAAAAAACTATCGAAAGTATTATCACACCACCTAGAATAATAGCAGTATCAATATAGATACATGGTTCGATTTATATGTTTATACTGTGTGAGACATTAATCGCCACACGAAAGCCATATCTGTTACCAAACTATTATCTCTGTGACAAAGCATTTTAATCACATTATTCGACTTACCTAAGTACCGACGTATCTAAGAACGACTGGGTACCTAAATCCGATAATTTAGTTAGTGAAATGGTCACCAACCAACATTTGAAGTCACTTGCAAATCTCACAGACTCACAATCTGTGTTATATAATATTGTAGTTTGCAATTTTCCCAACCACCAAAGCATTTTTTTCACTTTCCTTAATGGCAAAGGAGATGATTCTTAAACAATACAAAATTGTTACAAGTATAAACACTGATTTCGAATGAAATTAACCTTAGACTAGATGATAACTAATTGACTAGAACGCTGATATAATTCCCTAAGGAATACTGTGTATTTTATACGTAGGTAGGAGTATATTGTTGTGTCCTGCAATGTCTAAATATATTTATTTAACCAATCTGTTGCTGCTGTGATATTTATGTAGATTTAAATTTAATGTTGTTGTTGTTTAATCTTTTTTGTTGAAATAATGTAATAGATATACCTTATAATAGGATTTTATTCCTAACTTCGTATTATATTTCTAGTTGCTAATATTAAATTAACAAAATATCAAATGTCTATTTACCTACTAATATCATGTTGTAATGGTCGCTTTTTACTAATTAACTTAAATAATGTGTGTAGTGATTGATACTTTGAATTCGTCCAAGTTAACCTATTAAGGTACAAGCTAATAAAAATTCTAAATGATAACATGACATTATTGTGCAGTAATAATCCAATTACTTTATTCGCGAGTGTACAGAGGCGTTCACATCAACCCTTACAAAACCGATGCAAAATGGGTCTCATGTCAGCGGTATAAGGTGCCCATATGTAAAAGTTGACGTGAGCGCCTCTGTACAAGTAAATGTCCATGTAGGTACGTTGAAATATCAAATGAGTATTATACATTCGGCTTGTGGTTCGAGCTAGTCCGTGTTAATTGTTATTTAGCAGATAATTATGTGTCACATGTGCAAATCGTACTGGTTACCAATAAATGTTTAGTGACATAATTGCTTTTTGTTATTAAGTCGCCACAACATCCTTATCTTATTATTTAAATGATATGATACGTATAATTTGTAGATAGATATTAAGTAGCGTTGCCTGCAAATGAGAAAGAGTTTGTCTCTTCGCTTATTTGGCTCTTTTGCAATACACGACGAAAGGTGTGGCATTTTAAATCCATGTTAATATAACATAACTTAACCTTAACATAAAACTAATTACATAGTTATAAAATGGTGTCAAACTGTTTTACATATCAATTCGATCATGTGTCAGAAATTCGGAATACATTAGCCTGAAGTTGATAAGAGCATAAAAAATGCACATGCTGATACCGGGTACCTTTCATTAGTCGCTGAAGCTACAGTTTACCTTCCCGTTCTTTTCTAATAGCAAATTAACTAGAAGTCAAGTCAGACATTACCGGATCATTTTTCCAAAAAACTCCTTAAGTCCACACTCAACTCATTAGCTACTCCTTAGATAATAATGTGCAGTGCCGTGTTTACCTTGTAGCATTTGTTGGGGCCCGCCCCACGCACCCAAATGCACCCTCCTTTCTAAACCAAGAGCCTTCAAACATCTTGCTACTGGCACCGCGCTGGGTATGTGTACAGCCAGCAGTATAAAGTGATTGTTATCCGTAGAGTATTCACATGATTCGCCCCTCGCTTTTACCATCTACCATTTTGTTTTGTTTGTTAATGTGTACGATGTCCAAGGTCAATAAACGTTTTTCCTTTCTTTCTTTCAATTACAATCGTTGTGTAACTATAGTTGTATAGATATCGTGTTACTCGCTGAGCACGCCAGCATTGTGTACAGGGTGGCACGGAGGGCGGGGCTGGCGAGGGGGGTCCGGAGGGCGGTGCGGGCGCGGGGGCGGGCCCCACTGCCGAGGAGCCGCGGCCCATGATCACCATGCCGGGCACCAACAGCAACGCGCCGCTCTACGGCGAGTACGACGATGATAGACCACCCAGCGCTGATGTGAGTACTGATGATAGAAATCTTACCAAAATTAGCGTTTAAGATACCACTGGTAGGCAAAAGCTTCTCTTCCGTTTTTCTTGACAGGGTACAGTGTGTTGCGCTTTCCGGCACAGATTTTAACTGTTCACAATTATTTATTTTCACTATTTTAGGTCAATTTAATTCAAATTTGTACAAAGTTAAAATAAAATTTTGTTACTATTCGTTACATTTCTTATCATTTGCTTTTCCAATGGTGATATTTTTCTATAAGTTAAAGTTGTGATTGATGTTAAATTAATTACTCACCTGTATTGCTTTGTACTCCACCGTGCTCCTTGCTAAAGGGACGGGTCGGTTCGGTAGTTGAAATGCCGTCGAGGAAGGATAATCGAATTATTAAATTAGTCTTTAACGCCCATAGCACAGGCTCTGCGCAGTTTAAGATTTGATGGCTGGATGTTTAAGGATGTTCCATGGGGCTTGCGCCAATTTAAATCTGTCTGCTATCTAATAGTTGAGCCACCGCCTCCACACATCTTTCACTGCTAAGAGCCAAAATACTAAACCAAGTAATTCCCTCCCCAACAGACAGACCGCGAGACCGACACCCCGAAGCTGGGTAAGAAGGGCGAAGGCTCCAAGGGCGCCGCCGGCGAGGCCAAGCGCTCCGGCTGGCTCGGCGGCATCCTCACGCGCCTGTCGCTGCGCCCGCCCAACCAGATGATCCTGCCCGACGACAAGAACCCCACTGTGAGTCTCGCACGGAACCCTAACGCACTCACACACAACACTAACACACTCACACGCAACGCTAACACACTCACGCACACAAACACTCGCAAGTTTAAACGCATTGAGATGCCTACACTCTTGTAATGATAACTGCTTGGACTAATGCTGTAAAGCGAGTGAGAATCGCTAAAGAATACGTAATTGCTACGTTGCGTATAAACAATGTAGATCAGTCTCTGGTGCAGTGTTGCCATCGTCAAAAAATGACAAATTTATAGTAGATTATGATTATCTTTTCAAAATAAGGTTTTGTTGTTAAATAATAATAATAATCGCCCTTTTTAAGGTTAGATTTGAACGGTAAATTTGTTGCCTATTGCCTAATTGTAATGTAAGTCAGGTCTTTTTATGTTGTTTCAATGTAAAGCACAGTCAGAAGTTGTTACTACACTGCACAAGTAGTTATGCTAGAATAATTGTTTTCCTAGTTGAAAAAAAAGGGTTATTGTAGTTTGGTTTTTATATCTTGGTTACAATAAATGAATTAGTCAGTCTTTATAATATCACGAGTATTATGTACCTATCTATTTATTATTTTGACAGACAATATCTTCCGATGTGTATTTATGTATTTGTTACACAACACTTGCCCTCTTATCGGTTCTGAACTAAATAACCATGGATTGTTGTATTATTTTTATGTAATGATATGTATATATTTACGTTTATGTATTCTGTATTTTTAGTTGATTTTAATAAAGTTGTTATTTGGTGTTTAGTTTTTTATTAAGGCTGTCCTTTATCTATAAGCAAATAAATGTCTAAAAATATATATCTAAGTTTATTTTTACATAATTTTATCTTATTTATTGATTGGAATGTTTTGGTAAGTAAGCATATGATTGTCAAACATATATCATGTTGCAAATTTCTTTGAATGCTTAAATTAATATCATTAGACATTAGACTTCACACCACGTAGACCCAAACTACACATATTGAACAGCCAGACAAACAGTCATGTTCATGCACAAAAAATATGTCCGGGTATCGAATCAGCAACCACTGGTGTGGTCATTAACTCTTAACCATAACACCAAATCGGTTGTCGACCTACCCAGTAACTCTTGGTAAACTTTCAGTTCACCTAAAAAACGTTGAGTCCAATCCGCTTGCATAATTAAATTAATTATTTTACTAACACTATATTAACACACATTATATGAACAAATTATTTCGACTAAAATTATTGATTGATTAATGATTATTATATCATTAATGATCTTCTGTTGACACAAATCACACAAACTACGTCTTTGACATTTACCATCACTGACATAACCTGGAGTAGGTTTTCTAGCATCTAATTAGTTTTCAGTTAATTATGATTATGTAAAGTCCAACATTCGCGTACAAACATTTGTAAATAAATTCAAATGAGGTCGTGTACGTGACAGTATGTTGTGTTCCGTTAGATCGTGTGGGACGCGGAGCACAAGCGCTGGCGCAACACGGACGCCGACTCCGACGAGGTGTCGCGGCCCCCGCCCCCGCCGCCCCGCGACGCGCCCCCGCCCCCAGCGTGAGTATACTCAGAACTATTCACCAACAAACACACTTTCAGAATACCAGAGCCCCAATAGTCTCAATAGTCTAATTTGACATATTTCTCATAGAAAAAGTGTCAAATTAATTAAAAAAATAATTAATTGAGACTCAATTACGATTCAATTGAAGCATTCTGAAATTAGCAGACTTGGGGAAATTATTTTTGCAGTGCGAAATACTACAAAAGTAATTTCGTTGACGGTGCCATTTTGCATCCACTCCGATTATGCTCCAACTAGCTTCTCGATGTCTGTTAAATTTTATTTTCTCATGAGAGTCATTTATTTCGAAAATTAATTACTGTAGATCTATTCTTATTATTATCAGGGTAGATACCATCTTTAGCATAGGGGCACGCGGGGCCTCGAAAGGCCACAATTTCTCTCACATTTGTTCTCGAAAGCTTATTTCCATAATAATTGGAATATCATAGTTGAAAATATTTGTATGTATAAGTTTATTTTTAGCTTTCTTTGGTATCCAAAAAGGTCTTGAACGATGACAATCACAAACTCTATCTTCCGCAATAACATTAGTTCAACCCAGCGCCCCTGAATTCCATTCATTGTAAATATGTTATGTATGCCAGAGCTGCACCGAGTCCGCCCGCCGCGGGCACAAGCCCCGGGGGGCCCGCGCCGCCGCTCGCCGCCAACACCTCCAATGTCTTCAAGATGCAGAAGAGCAGACGTGAGTATATCTTTATTCATCATTACCCTCCACAATCATGAAAACTCATCCAGCAGACTGTTTAAGAAAGCATAATTTTAACTAATTGACTGTCTCTCATTGGTGGTCTCGGTGGGCTTACAGACCTTCCCACCCACTCTGATCCGCCGCTGACTGATTTATGAGCCAGCATTCTTATTTTCATATTTAGAAAAAAGAAGACATAGGCACCCAATTTTCAGTGAAATTGTATGTGTACGTGATTCAGCATCTCTCTTGAAAGTTCTGAGAAACAATACCTTATTATAATCCTCGCCAATTGCTATTGCGCTGGAACCTTTTTAAACCAAAATCATGTGATCTCAAAAAATATAGTTCGCTAAAAATGGTACCTATTTAAATTGTTCATGTTATTTTTTAAGCCGGTAAATCGTGTGTTTCTTCATGGTTCGTTAAAATTATTTGTTTCTATCATTAGGATATAGTGAAAACTATTATGTTTAAAAAGATTAAAAGGTAACGAAACTCAATAACAGTTAATAAGTGCGTGGTTACAATTCGATTTCGCGTACTTTTCGGCTAATACTGCTAACAGCACTGAGCAGTGAAATGTCAAAACACACGTTACAAAAATGGCTGCCAGGCGCATTAGAAATTGGCGGAGATATTATATTATAATTTATAACCTTCTTAGTTAGCGTAGATGAGAACGTCACTTGTAAGTTGTTTATGCTCCAAGCATGACAAGCAAAAATTTGCCCATCGACAACTCGGTAAAACATGTGGACTAATATATTACGTTGAAAACCTCAAATGTACCATATGTTTCTGCAAATAAATATTAATTTCCCCCGTTAGACATCAAGAAGTCGTACGTGGACGTGTTCAACCCGTCGGGCGCGGCAACCCGCGCGCTGCCGCCCGCCGCCGCCGTACTGGGCCCCGCCCCGTCCACCGCGCCCGTCACCAACTACTTCGTGCCCGCGCCCACGCATCAGGTAACACAGCCGAACACACTCTAACTATTAGCTCTGGCTCCTTGTACTTAGTTATAGATTGATTGAGGAGAAAATAAATGGTTTTTATTATTATTATAACTATTCATTGCTTCATGTGGTGTGATCTTGTAAAGACATCTATCTCGTCACATAGGAACTACAGTCATGTAACGCGCTTTCAAAATTTCCGGAGCGATTTAAAGAAAGAAAGAAAATAAATTTATTATTCTTGACACCATAACCCACGAAATATAACACAAAAGAGTAAAACGAAATCAATGTAAGTATACCGTTTAAACAATATAAATGAAAACATAACATAGGGACAGTTCTACCAGGAAGCGGTGTTACGATGCTCAGAAAAAAATGGACCACACCCAGCATACAGATCACAGATACTCAGATTGCGCATAGATAGAAGAATCCGACAACATCCGTCGGGCAGTAACCCACCAGACATAACACCCGTCTGGTCGGAGGATCCTCCCTTTTCGATGGGGGACGAGGAATTTAACTCCCTGTTCCTCACTTCCCCAAAGTCTCATGACGGTTACACATTCTAGCTTTCTTTATTGAGGTGATGAAAGATCCGAAAGATTAATAAAAAAATCAGCTCTGTTCATCTGGGTAAATCAACTCCAAGATGAACAGCTCCGCTTATTGAACTCTGGATTGAAGACACCGAAAATTCTACTCATCTTACAAGTTTATTCCAGCTTATTCCGGCTTATGGCCTAAATATTTGATACTATAAGTATTTCTAAACATTCACCAAAAAGCGTTTCTATGTTTAAAGTGGGTATTTTTTTTCCCATAGAAGCTTTTTACAAATCACTGAAAATACTACTGATGCACTAACTCTGCAATGTTTAATTGCAATAGCTTAAAATTTCTGATGCTCTAATACAACAACTTTCTGAATGGGACGTACTGGCAGTGTACAAAAAAAACTTCCCTGTATTTTCCTCTCATACCAGCTAAAAAAAAAATAGCTTTCCTCAAACTACAATGATACCATTTGATAGACAGAAGCATTCACTTAATAGTAAGATGATATTATACAAGCCAACTATTTAGCGTTTATATTCCCGAACTATAGTCCGTTTGCGTTAAGAATGCTGTGCTTTCAGACTTGTCCTTCGACCTAGCACGCCCCCTTACCAATCAAATCGCTTTTAATTGAAAAGCCAAGTCCACAGTGACCAGCTGAATGCATACTTTCGAACGCAAAGGGGTGGATCTGAGTTTTTATGTATGCGACAGAATAAAATTTTAAAAATTACTGCATTCTTAACGTGGACGGACTATAGCTCTAATATGCCTCGTTCGATCCAAAGCTTGACTCCCATTCCCCACAGGTAATAGAATTCCCGCCCTCCCCCCGCGCCACCCCTCCCCCCTCCCTCAGTCCGCTCCTGGCCCCCCGCGAGGTACCACCGCAGAGTAATACATATCTAATGTAGTTGTTTTGTCCCATGCACCCAGGAGGCCGATAATATGCCTAACGGCCATTAACAGGTACTAAAATGATAAAACAGACTAAAAAAAGAGGTCGTCTTCTATCAAAGTCAGAGTGTCTAGTGCGAGTTTTTCTCGATATACGATCACGACAGCGTAAACGTGGATTTACATAGAAAACGGTTACATCTACTCGCCACCAGAGGCGCCACTACGAATGCCATTCAAACCCACGTCCACGCTGTCGTGATCTAAAAGTTAGATAAAGACGCTGTAGGCATTCATTCATTCATTTTCATAACAAGAAATCTTACCTTAGTTACGAATGTGCTAACATTAAACAAGGTAAGATTTTTTGAGCACTAACCTAGGTTAGTAATTGCTGAACCTAGCTTATCATAGAACATGTTTTTAAGCACAGATTCCACCGGAACGGATGTGTTCAGGCCAAATATTCATTCTTATTTTGACATAGATCTCCACCTAGTGAAGAGTCGACCTCCTGAAAACCCATAGACTACGCCTCCTGGAATATGGCTGTGAGCATGTTACGTTGTACTCAAAATATTGTTCAACTTTTCCAGAGCGGCATGTACGACCCGACCCAGGCGACTCAGGACGACTCGTTCAGGAGCGGGATTTAGCTCTGATCTCACCACTCATCTCACAGCGACCACTCCACACACATTCGTACTCCAACGTACAGTCAGCTGCAACAGTTGCTTGACACTTGAAACTTCGCCTGGGAACTTCAAGTGTGTTTAAAAATGAATTTACCCAAGTTATACAGACATATAGAACAATCATCTGCTGTTTGAGCTGATTGTGCGCAACGGAGATATACTTGTAGTATAATAAATCCATAATATAAGACGTTTCATAACAGCTGGCGTTAGTAAAACACCAACAGTATCATAGACCCAAATTGAGATTAGTCATAATAATAAAAAGTGCTCTTATTGATGTTTTTAGTCTTCTAGATATTTTCTCTGAACCGTGCAAATAATGTATGATTGTGATTAATTAATATTTGAACAACAAGTTATAGTCTTTTTACAATGCAGAATTATTACTTTTAAAACAATTACAATTTGAATCTTAATCAATAAAAAAGATTTGTTAGTTGGCCCCAGTTGAACCCTGACTTGTACAAAACGCCGATGTGCCGTATCTGACCTCCAATGGTCGACGCCAGCACTTGTGAAACGTATAGTTGACGTACTCACTGTAATGTATAATAGTAGTTAGCGCGAGCGGGTGGAGACTGTCAGATACATACCATTATTGAGAAGCTTAGCAACTAAGAGTTAAGTTAGTTGTGATTTAGTGACGACCGCACGGGGCCCCCGCCCGGGGCCCCACCACACTCATACATAGTTTTAGTTAATCAATCATGCGTAAGTCTTTCCATCTCCCGACACTTTTGGCTGCAGCTAGAATATCCAGAGTGAATTTTTAAATCATATTTTATTTATTATCAATTATTATACGGTGGTAATGGTCTATTATGTACTTTCTGACTTCATATTATAAATTCGTTCTACTATTTAATTATTTTTCTTCATTTCTAAATTGGTGTGTAATTATTCCTTCGTTTTAGCATGTAATGATAGATATTTTATTATTATATTTACAATGTTATTATGAAAATTATTCAGTTGATTTCTCTTAGCGTTATGGTGCGATTCTGTCCTCTTTTCTATTAGACAATAAAATAATCAGATTTCTATGTCAGTTAAAGCTGTCTTTTTCCGTTCTCCTCGCCTAGAGTAATTTGTAAAATAGGAAAGATGTACAGGTAGATATGGTTTGACGAAGGCGGGGCGGCAGGCGGCGGGTGAAGGTTGTATAAACTATGCCTTAGTAATTCGGCCGGTATATCTGTATATGTTTGCAGCGGCCGCGGCCACCGCTTAGTTCGCGATGTATTCCAAAATGTATTATAATGATTCAAACTTATGGAAGATATTTAAATAAACTGTTTACGTTAATGCTTATACTTGTTTTATTGTCGTCGTGTTATTGTTATTGCTGACGTTACGATAAACCTATTTTTAACTCGCACTCAGTAAGTGAACGGCTAAGATAAATTACTACTTGATCTAATTGCGCTTGAGAACGCCGGGTTCAGCATACTCATGCTTATCAATCAACGAAGGAACGCATGCCAGGAAAACACAAGCTGGTGTCGTAGCTAACTGTTAGAAAAATGTACAATTAAGGCAACCTTCTGAATAGTATATTAATTCGCATCACTTAGAGGAAATCAATTCACTTTGCACGAGTACTACGGCTCCTCTATCTCTTCGAGGAGCTTGCCCCCGGCGCCCTCGATGAACTGCAGCACGGCGGTGGCGATGGTGCCCACCACGAACACCGCCATCACCAGCGAGCACGCGCATAGCATCTTGTTCATGTTGGTTGAAAAAGGTGTAATGTTTCGGCACGCTGGACGCCATGACATTGATTGTCATGAGATGTGACAGAATTCTCATAAGTTTAGAAGTTGTAAGTTTACAATAGTAAGAAAAGAAGGATTAGTATACACTGTTTGTACTGACTGGCTTGTCGGCTAAATGTTGCTTGGGAGGTTTTTTGCCTCCAGCCTGCACACGGGTCGTAACTCGGAACTAACTTAGTTTGTTGTGAATCGTGAGTTAGAAACAAGTTAGAAAGATACGTAATCTGAAGCATCTAACGGGGACAATTATAAATGTTAAGAAATATGTGGGCAGTAACACAATACAATATATAACGAGTAAGAGTTCATCGTGCAGAGGATAGTCAAGCTTTTGCTGTCAGATTCCTTATCAGACAACAATTTGAAACAAAGATCATCACAGCCTAACACAATCAGTGCCAATAAATCGAAGAATAGCGATGTCTAATTCCACAAGGTAAGTCGATATTCCCTCCCAAATCTCTTTTTTTAACTCAACAGTTACCTAGGAGCTAGTTAACGTTCAAGTGTGTTAAAGACATGACTGTATCATCATGCATGATGTATTACATTTTATTGGAAACAATCCAATGACTCCAATATTACTGGATTTACATACAATTGGAGGTGCTTGAAGAAAATGCCTACCTACGAGATGCTTCGTTTGCGTGCATACTGCATAATTAAAACGCCAGAGCACTATTTTCAGTATGTGTGAAAATTATTATGATGTGATTAAATTCAAAATTCTACAGGTAGCATCCAAGCAAATAAAGAAAATACGTACCTACGACATATTGTTTATTGTTCTAAAAAATACACAACTATAGAACATCAGTCCGAATCCACCACTGCATCGATCCAGTCGCGTACATTAGCGACGTTGACGTACGTAGCCGGTTCGCAGGCGACGCCGCACGGCGCCTCGGCGGCCATGACGCCGAGCAGCCTGCGCGCGCGCAGCAGCGGCGTGCCCGCGCAGTAGTTGCACGGCACGCCGCGCGCGTGCAGCGAGCCCGCGCACACGCCGCTAACTACACACGCGGCTTGCGGCAGCGGCTCCGGACGCGACAGGTGACGCAGCGACCACGCAGAGTCCTCGCCGGCGCACGCGCGCCAAGGCAGGGAGTACACGAACATCTCGTGCACGCTGCGCTCTTTTGCGCTCTTGCTTAACGATCTGGGTAGAGAGAGAGAAAGATGGAAATGGGTGAGCATGTGATAGTACATCATGTAGTAAATAAGAATAATTCGGCTAGAAGCACGTACTGGACATACAATGACGGTTTATTTTATTTATTGAAAGGCGGACTTAATACCAATAAGGCATTCTCTACCATTCAACCGTAAGGCTAAGCAGAGAAGTCAAGTAGGTGGTGTGACAAAAATTAAATGACTTTCAAGCAATTAACAGAAAGATACAACAATAATAATATAAGTAAATACCAATAATGCGGTTGGCTTGGCAGCACCTTATAGTTGGGTTTGTTTATATATTTTTTAAAGAACTACACATGCCACTACAAATTTCTTACTAAGTAAAATTTCTGTAGGGTAAATACTAAATACATGATGTAAGGCAACAATGCTTTCAGTTTCCTTCTGAATAAATGAGACAAAATCTACTACATTTAAAGGATCTACTAGGCTTTGCATATTCATAAATATTAAGGTAATCATATCACTACCTGAACTTGCCATATCCAAGAATCATCAGTCTCTCCCCTACAGTGAGAAGTAGGTAGTCCAACATAGTAGGCAGTTCCACAAAGCCCTGGGCCCCGGGAGTCAGCGCGTCTTCACTCTTCAGCGCTGCCAGGTCGTAGGAGACGTTGGCGCCGCCGTACAGCGGGTGCACGCGCACGTCGCCCACCGCGTGCGCCGCCCCCGCCCCTCGCCCGTACCCCTCCAGCATCACAAACGAATCCAGAGAGTCCACCTCCTCAATGGACTCTATACAGCTTGCCGCTGTCAGTGTCCAGTATTCAGATATAATCGTCAGTATACAGCCAAATGTGGTGTCTCTCATTGGATTTATCTTCACTAATGCTATCACAAATCGATCAACACCAATATCAGGCTCCTCACCATCAGATTCCTCGACTCCAGGAAAAACTTCCGAGTCCTCTAAGGTATTCACATTGATATTATTAGGGACTGTCTTTGTAGTTGATTTAATTTTTTCCATCATTGCTGAAACATAGGCGGAAGGCACACCACGGTCATAATAATGTGTTGTAGCTTTTGTTTTCTGTGATGGCTTCCATGTGCACTGCACATCTGGTGCCAGGGTCTGCCTGGTTGTGCTTACAACTGCCTCTGTGAATAACACACTTGCATCATCAGTTACTCTCTTGCCATCTTCATCCTCACCCCCAAATAGTATGGTTGATTCACTTGTAGCAGTTATAGCCTGTGTGGTTGTATGTTTCTCTTTGTGTGAACTTGTAGTAACTTCATGTTCATGAATAAGGCCTTGTTTAGAACAAACTATTAAATGGAGTATCAAGAAAGTTAGAAAGGCAATGAATACCAGAATGAGGATTAACTCAAGAATGGTCAGCAGGCGTTCTGTCCTTGTGAATGCCGTGCACCATCCTCTGAATTCTTTGCAGCAGACATTACACATTGTTTGTTGGCCAGTTCATCATTGTGTTTGTATGGTGTCTCTTGACACATCATGGCCAACATGAATAGGTAATGTTTTTATACTAAGAGCTACTTTTGCAAAACATGTCTTTCCAGCAGAATTTAGTAAGGCAGGAAAGACCATGACTAGGTTCATTATGAATATTAAATAAGTTTATAGAATGTTGCTCTATCTAATAATGCTAAAATGTTTGACCATTCACTATATTAGCAAAGGCTTTTTGAATGGCCGTGCCCTGCAGCCAAATCTAAGCTGCCCTGACTCCTTGCGGCCCCCGAAGCCCCCGCCGAGCCGCCGAGGCCGCCACCCGCGCAGTCGCCTCTCTGCCTCCCTTTCTACAATAATTTCTGTCCCATCCACATATTCCTTGTGCATATCCCGCAAAGCTTTCTCCACACTACTTGAAGATTCGTACTCCACAAATGCGTATTGCTTGGACTTCCCTGTAACCATGTCCTTTACAAGACGACAGTGTAGTATCTTGCCTAATTTTGAAAATTCTGTGAGCACTGTGTCCTGAAACATGAGGGAAATTTATTTCTGCACAATACAAAACGAAATTTGAACTTACTAATATCAATACTACACATTTTCAAACACACCTGAGTAGTCCTGGGGTTAAGCCGACCGATGAACACTGTGTAATGGGGGTTTCCTTTCACCAACTTGTTTGGAGTATATTCAGAGTTCAGAGCTCGAACGATAGCCCTGTCATGGGGTTCAGCATCCGTGCCTAAGCATAAATATATTTAGAAAATCATTAAATTTACATAAAGTACAACATTTTGTAAACTTACAGAGTCATTACGTACCATCGATAGATCCTATTTTTACTGGGTCATATTCCGTGGCGAATTTCTGAAAATCACCATCTTCGTGAAGATCGCGCGACATTCCCGACACCGTCTCATGAACACAAGCACAGAAAAGTAATCTTTTTGGAACCAAGTTGGAAGTTTGTTAATTTAGTCTGCTGAACCGTGGCTGAACTCAAAAATTGGGGTACGTACACAGTCGTAAACGAAACGTAAGTAAACAAAACAATCAAGCGGTCCGTTTTGTCGAGCCAAACGAAAGTGACGTAAGCGCGCTCTGATACGCGTTCATGTCCAAATCATCGGCTGCGGTATGAATCACTGACGGTGATGGCTATCGCTCGCTTTTCATTTATGGACGATTTGGAAGCGTCGGAGAAGAATGACAGATCATTTATTTTATGAAAATGATTTCAGAGCGCGTTCATCGTGGAATCATGGCGCTAAAATTAAGTAACGTGTATTTCGGACCGCAGACGGTGAGACCACAGAAAACAAAAGTGGAGTTACTGACATTATAGTGTCGTCTATGTAGATCTCTCGAAACCGGTAAATAAACCGTTTTTTCTTAATCGATATTTACAATCGAGTGCTTTTTGTTATCGATGGCAGGTAATTCATTCAAGGGATTTTCAATGTAAGTCCTGTGACCCATAACGTCAAAGTTCGAGACCAGCTCGTTAACATCAACTCTTATCTCGATTTCCCTTTCCCGCATCGAGATCGAGAACTCAGGCGTGGCAGTTAGGTGGACTTACCAGCTACGCTACGGCCCATAAGGGCGACACGTGTGTTGCGGGACCTGCGAGTGCACAGAGGCGCAAGGTGGGGCCGCGGCGCACAATCGGTTGGTAAGGGCCAGTGATTCATGGCTGACCCCCCCTGTGAGTCACGGCTCGGCGAGGCCGTACGCCGGTTGCGGCAGCGGAGCCGCCCTCTGGGTGGTTCGTGGTTGCGGGCCCATTGAGGTGAGGGTGTGCTCTGGCTCGCATTGCGTGGCATCCACCAAGACGATGGAAGTGCCTGAGTGTTCCAAGCAATTTCGTGGCCTCCTCCCTTTGGTTATGGGGGCTCCATTAGGGGCTAGCACTCGCGGCGGAGCAGTGCGGTAATACTATCGGTAAGATCCAGCTTTGCCGCCAAAGTTCCACGCTTGAGTGCCGTGGGGTGTAAAGTCAGTAAAATTCCTACATAACGGTGAAGTATTCATGAGCATTTCCCCACACAGAAAAGAAAATGGCTAGCACGAACCGCTAAATTACCTACGTAAGACCTCAAGATCGAATTCGTCGTTAAAATGGCTAGCACGAACCGCTAACGTATTGCTCTTTGACACATTTCTCTTTCTTCATTGTTAGTGTATAAACGAGAATATATGTACATCTTACGTAAGTAGGTAATTTTATAATTTATTCAACTATAATGAAAAAAAAATTAAGCACTTTCGTTATTTGATATTGACAGAATCTCTCTGCAGCCGTGCTATTCCGGCGGTGCACATCGGACATCACTTCACATCTCGGTGCTTCATGCTTATTACCTCAATCATCAATACGCTTACGCTTTACTTTGAATTAGTATTTTCTCTCATTTTGTATGCAAATAATTAAAAAATGTTATTTAGCTTAGTTCTTTTCTCTGTAACGACCACAGTCCCAAAGAAATTTAATTTTAAAGTTCACTCACTCGAGCGAAGGGAGTTTTGGCGTTCGCCGGAATAGCATAGCAGATCTAAAAAATATATTCGCTAACAGACGAATTCGAGTATGAGATCGAGGGGAGTTAGAAGAGTGGCTAAACATTTATCGGCTGGATCACACCAAATCAGTATTTCCTAAAAAAAAAACGCTAGTTTGTTTGTTCTAGAGCAACTTTTTTACGTTAATTTTCTTCCTTTTGCTAACACAATAACTGTTTCATGGTAGGGCTTGATCTAACATTAAATGTATTACATTCTGACAGCCCTACAGCTTTGAAGTTTGGAGAAAAAGTTGTCTGGAAGAGATCGCTTTTAGAGATAAGGCCGCCCAAGTTGTACGTCCTAAACATATCTGTAAACATTGTTGTGTTTGTTTTCTACGTGCAATAAAATATAGGTAGGTATCTCATCTTATCCTAAGGTTTGTGTTTTTCAATCTCTGGCTGTAAGCCAGATGTGCGAGCCAGAAACAGGACTCTTCAATCACTAAAACAAATTCTGCAGGCAGCCCTGATTCCGTTTCTTAAGAAAAGTCAATAGATGAAAAGGAGTCAATGATCCCCAGTTCGTGTCGAAATGCAGAGAGCTATATTTCGACAGACGCATCTGTTTGGGTTGTTAGCTTTACATTTTATTTTATCTCCACACGGTGGTCAACTCAAAGGTCAAAAACGGACCTATAGTTAGTTCGCGTTAAGAATGCAGTTATTTTTAAAAATTATGTTGCACACAAAAAAACTCAGACCCACAACCTGTGCGTTCGAAAGTATACGTTGAACTGGTCACTGTGGTGTGGACTTGACTTTCTAATTAGGAACGATTTGATTGGTTAGGGGGCGTGGGATAGGTAGGTCGAAGGGCAAGTATGCAATCACTGAATTCTTAACGCGAACGGCCTATAGTAGCACGTTTAGATGGCACGGACTATAGAATTAAAGAGGAAATTCGAAATAAATGATGTTATGTTGATTAAAAACCACTTTATAGTTAAAAAAGCATGTTACACTATATGTTATGACTAAATGAAAATATCTTTCAATAACTATATTCCTCACAATGCAACACTAATGTGCACAGCTATTTTACATGAATTTAAAAAAATATATGTCAATAGTACATAATGTTTATAACAAGTACAAACTTTGTACAACAGAACCATACAGTTAAACATAGCAGTTTTATTCACAGAAATAAATTAGCTTTACAATTTTTCTTTGAGAATTTACAGAATACTTAATGTTAAATCTTAATCTGATGTCAACAAGATCTTTTCATCCAACAATTTCAAATATTTACTATTGCATATCTATTTCCCATGAGTATTTGTCAATTTTTAGTACAGCAATTTTGAAAACTATTTCACTTTTACTGCAATGATCAAGTTAAGACACAACTTTTCAACTTAACTGAGTCATAACATAACTTTTATCATTGGCTGTAATGTAACATATCAAAACCAACAATATAATTTGTGGTTTATCTTAAAGGTACAGATATAGTTAAAGGATACAATCGACCCTCCTTAATATTATTGAATTCTAAACAAAATCAGATTATTACAACATATTTATTGCTGGGTCATTTTTTCACTTGCAATATCAATGTTTGCCCTATACTTTTATACAACTTATGTTGACAATATGCTAAACATCTTAATTCAATTACACTTTTTACAAATGTAATAATAAAATTATTACAAAATTTTTCATGAATGTACCAACAAACCTCTAGTATTTATTTTACACATTTTATTAAAGTAATATAATAACAAATGACATGGTTTATTTTTAGATGGAAATATTTAATTTATTACCTAAGGAATATTGAATCACTGTAGTCACACTATCAGTGAAGGCATATGGAGGTTAGCAAAAACAAGGATAAGATGTAGTTCTAGATTCAATTGATTGTACAGTCCTCATCAAAATAATGTGTGCATACAGAGTGGTCAAATATGTCTGAATTATTTATGAAAAGCAACCCTATCACTACTGTATTAGGAAAGACATACAAGTCTCTAGTGTTACAATTGTTTTAGTCAAACCATCATCACCTTTTAGACCATTATTTTAGCACACATGATTTTGAGGCTGTCACATAATCACATCTCACTATGTAACTAACTAGGTGCTGTTAGCAGAATTAGCAGAAGCTGTTGTGCTTGTGCACACAATGACAAGTGCTCTAAAGGTTAGCAAAGGTTTTTGACAGCATCACAAGAATTTTAAACAAAGAACACGTTAATGTTTACTTGAACAAGTAAATTGTAACCCAAATGGATATATTGTAAAGTCTCATTTCAAGAGTAACTTTTTCCTTATATCAGATAAATCTGCACGGGAGCCAAACTAGTCTAGAGATTACCCAAGTTACACTAATTACATCTAATCCAATTTATATTGCATCACAGGTCACTACTGACTAATGCAAAATAGCTGCTCATACCAGTGAGAGGACACCACAAGGAGCCTGTGTATCCGATACAAATTTTAGATAATACAATAAAGTAATGGAATTTAAGACATGTTTTGACACATCCAATGTACATTTCAATACTTCCTTCACTGAGTCACAATACAAGTTCATTTCAAAGTCAGGGTAGTCAGTGGGGGGCAAAGGCAGGTGCTAATTAAGGGAGGGAGAGTGTCCATCATCCCAGACTACATCAATACTGGGCCACTTGGTCTGCAGGCAGGTGAGCATGGGGTCGGTGCTGGCGGCGCGCATGGGGCACTCGAGCAGCGCGGCGCGGCCCGTGCGGTACACCACCCGCGCGCCAGGGTTGCTGCGCGACAGTCCGTTGTAGTGGTGCAGCGTGAACGTGTCGGGTGCGCCGCGCTCGCACCCTGGGAAGAACTCGTCCATAAACGCACTCAGTAGGATGATACCCAAATTCTCTGAATCCAACTTTCGTCTCATCAGTTCCACATACTCTGGTTCACTAACTAGGTCAGCTGCGCATAATACATCTTGTAATGCTGCAGATGGGATAAAATTGTTTCCTTCTGGATCAAATGAACAGAAAATGCGCTCAGCTGATTCACCAGCAGTTTCAGGAGCAGCAAGTCGCCGTTCCAGAGAAAATAAAACAGTAAGATGTGTTTCAGAAGCTAACACCCAAACTGGATGCTTGGGATTCTTGTAGAATGAGCCGACGGTGCAGTACTGCATGTGTTCCATGATTGTCAAAAAGCCAATATCATTTTGCCTCTCTACACCTCTAAGTCTTAAACCTCCCACTACCTGGTCATGATCCCACACATGAGCAACTGCCCGTCCTGTCAACATTAAGTTGATGAGACCCTGAGACCCATACCCATATGTGGAGTGAATGAGAGGGTCAGATAGCTCAGCCAGCTCTGCCTCCACTGTACTCATACCTTTGCTGAGAATGACACTGTACAAAAGAAGTAACACACCATATTTGTCTTTCAAAATACGAATATTCCTTGTGTAAAATGACTCCACTTCAGATAAGGTCTGAAATGAGTGCACCTCAATCCTTCGATGGAACTGTTCAATAGCATCACACTGTTTTTCCTCCACACTCACATTGTGGCCGCTGCTGCTTTGAGCATCCGTTTCATTCTTCCGATACACAGCCACATTGTACTTAGGAGCTAGACACTGGCTTAATATCGTACACACAGCCCTAACAAGCAGAGAGTTGCACTTCTCTGAAGTCAAGTCCTGAAAACTGTGGCCAGGTGTCTCTGAGAGTAGTATCTTGAGAAGGAAACCCTGCACTGGGGCGATGGCCGCGCATGGCCCGCCCTCTTGCTGAATCAGCGCGCTAGGCTCCTCTGCGCTGAACTGGAAGCCCTGTGCCCAGCGGCGGAACACGTCCTCCTTCACCTGGTCGCCCCACAGCAATCGCCGCGTGCTTGTCAGCTCTTGCTCCAGACTCACACTGCCTCCGCTCATATTCCCTTCAATAACCAACGCTGTTGCGGAACTAAGTTTCGATTTCGCTTGATCCGTTCAACATTTGCATAAACAACCTGAAACCTGTGAGATGTTTACACCACCTGAAACAGAATGTCATTGTCATCATGGGATACCTAAAGGAAGACTGCAAACAGGATGGTAAAAATTAAGAGCTGCAGGCGCTGCAGAGATGACAATACGTAACGGGAAAAAATTATTCGATCTACAATATTATAACCACGTAGTACTTACTACCAATACGAAGTTCATGACTCACAACATCTGATAGTTAACTGATAGTTGCAATATGCAGAATAACCATTAGTATCGCTTTTAAAAGCATTATAAATTAGCCATAAAGTGATATTAAAAACTTTTCATTACAAGTATTACAAAAGAAAAGCTTACGACATAAAGGCTGCCATTTTTAGGAAAAATAGCAACATTTTTTTTCTTTTCACGACATTATTCTAATAATAAAATATGGAAAAGAATATTTTTGTGATGTATGGAAATTCCTACAAATTAACACAAGGGGTTACTAGGTAAAATACAAAAAATAAAGCAATCTCCCAGTCTCTAAACCACCACAACTAGAAGAATTGTTCTAATTTTGAATTGGACTCTGAAATGTTGTATGCGCGTAATGAAACGCTTTGCTTTTTTTTAAATCCTTTTTCTTCTAACGCCAAGGAAACTTTTAATGCTGAGGATGAAACACGGAACAGAAAAACTTTTTCTGTTCCGTGGGATGAATCCATTACATGAATTTTAATGTACTAAATTTTAAAATGTGGGGCACATATTTTAATGCACATATTAAAATAAACGCTAATTTCAAGTTTGCGACGGCATTAAAAATCTTGTTTTCTACTGTGACCCCTAAATCGGGACTGTCGGAAGGAGAACTAATAAACACAACGGTGTGCTGTTCACCTGGATTAGGATCAGATTAAAACCATTTGTTTAGATGCAGGTCATGTGATTGGATGGAGTAATTTACTACCGAATAGACATCATCATCAACAGTCGCATACCTACAAAATAATCTCCGAAGTGCTAAAAATTACAAATCGAGATTTTTGTTTCAAATGATGATAGATATGCTTCATTACCCAGTGCAAAAATGTCGTGAATTTAACCACTTTCAAGTGATAAATTACTAAAGAATGACAAACTTATCCCTAGAAGTTGTGGTGCAAGAATGACATGGTACAATGAAAGCCGTAAACATTATTTAAAAAAAAGACGATTTGTTCATTCATTCAGCCAGTCCATTCATTTCATGTCCATCTCATTCCACTCCATTCATTCATTCTGTCAGTCAGTCATGAATCGTGCTAGTTGAAGTGTCGCGCGTTTTATTTTTATTTTTGTAAGCTTGGTTTTTCGTATGAGTTCGTTTAATTTAATTAATATTGTGTTGCCCCAATGAAGTGAATTATGTTTAAGTATACTCAGTGCTAATTTAATGTAGGTGTAAGTTTGTGTGTGTTTCGATTAATTCAACATAATGAAGGTGGACGTAGTTCGGAGGCGACGCACCGCCGCTGCCGTCGCAGGTAGGTCGATTCTTCTTGCTTCATCACTTCAAACATTGAGTTTGTACACAAGACCACATCACATCCCCATTTAGCAAAAAGCTGTTTGACAACTTACTGTTTGAGCTACTGCAGGTGTTTCTGTTGCAGCCATAAGGATGGTGTTATTCCTGCCGTACGTTCTTTATGAACCTGGTTTTACATTAAATATGCCCTACAGGGTTAAAAAACGACCTGCTTTCACCCTGAAAATCGAATGACCACCAAGAACACTAAAATGCTTTCAAGGCCTGAAAATTATACCCACTAAAACCTTAGCATTAGAGTGCTTTTGAACAAGTGGTAACAAACCTGTAGTAGTATTTCTAGTAAAAAAACATGGTAGGTACCTAGGTACCTACCATGTTTTTTTTTTAGAAATAAAGAAATCTGGTGAAATTTTAAAACCAAATGTAGTTATAGCAGACCAAATCTGTAGGAAAATGATAAAAATTGGTGGCCCAAGGGCCAGGCGGTTGATATACCAGACACTGCTACTTCAAACTTTGAACAGAGCAGACATAGGGTCTGGAGAAGGAGGTATACTTTGGGCTTGATTAATTTGAATATTTGGAAGTACTTGTAACAGTTCTATTTGAGTAAAAATATTTCTGATTTTGAGTTTTGTGTAGGCCAAACCAGAAAAAGACAAGAAGTGTTTTTCTGGTTTGGCTTACACAATAGGCCTAATTTATTCTTCATAAAGTAAATGTTTTGGTGCAATTATATTTTCTTGTTTTGAAATCATTTTGAGTCCAAACTCATGGCTTGTTCTCCTAGGTAAAGCAGCTGTCTTCTGCTTCCATGATTTAAAAAATGTGAAATTATTTTAAAAAGAAAGGTTTGCCCTTCAATTTTATTCACTGAAAATGTTCTTATCAAAGAAATAGCATAAATTATAAAATATTAATTATCTCATTGGTATTTTCTGGTTCTCATAATGTGTTTATTAATCCAAATGAATACCTTATGATCACACTCTTGCTAAATCATAGATAGAGGAATGGCTGCCAATAGTTATCCCATCATAGGATTACTGTAGTTGTTTATTTATTGATAGTCACTATCACTTTTTTTTGTGACACTTCACCAAGTCATAGAATTTTAACTTTTGTACACATAAAAATTCAAGCAATTGTCTCAATCTTTCAAGAAATTCTAATCCTTTCCACAAGCTCAAAAACCTTATTATTATGCTAGTTTTCTATTCATTCTGATAAGGCTGCATTTCCACCAGAGGTGAAGAAGGGTGTGTTGGTCTAGAACCAAAAGTATCGCTTCATTGAGTGAAGGTAGGTAAATGAAGCAATTTTTTTGTTTCCTGAAGAAACTAACCTCGCAACGAAAAACCTCCCTCATCTCTGTTGGAAACGCAGCCAGGTGTTGTCTTCAACACTCACACTAGGTACTGCTAACAAAAAGGAAAGCAATTGATGAGTTGAGTTAACTCACTGTAAGTTTTGTTGTCCATATGAGTAATACTGTTGTTTGTTTTGCATTGTAGATGTGCATCTTATTTCTGTTCCTTTTAAATTCCCTTAGTATTTCTTGAAATGCCAATGTTCGAGTTTATGAAACAAAACAAAACTGTAAACATGCCTAAGTTTCTGCTAGACCAGTATCTACAGCTGAGTTACATCTGTCAATTGAAAATAAAAACAATTCGTAATTAGGTAGTTACTACAGCTGTAAAGAGAAAGAAAAGGTTGGACACTATTTACTGCTTTATGTAACAACTTATGTGACTTGTAACAGTGCAGCAGTGCAGCTCAGAAGATACACAAACTACATACCTAAACATGTGATGATAGTAATTTTAAGTTTATGTCTAACATTTTAAGAAAGTTGTACATCTACGTTGCAGTACCCACAAAAGGTTGCTAAGTCTTAAGTGCTTTAATTCTAAACAACACCATTGAAACACTTAGTTGACACGAAATTTTTGAAGTTAGAAATTACTTGTTAACTAGAAACTATCTTCATACCAGAGATCATAATGAAGCCCTAAATAGCACATGCATGTTAACCAATTTACGAATGTATACCTATCTCAAAAGTGAAACCAGCGAGCCGTGCTCTCTTTCTCCCATGAAAGCAGCCAACTCATTGTTGCCTCTTGAAAAGCCCCTCAAATACTTTCAATGGAAAGTGTTTTGTTTTGGCTCATGTTAGTATGTGTTTATATGGCCTAGTTGCTTGGAAACTACTAAACTAAACTGTGTTTCCAGATTTCACTTTTCATTGGCACAGGATGTGGGTTCAAAACAGGCGGTGATCGGCCCACAAGAATTAATTCTGTTCTATAAAAGTATTTTTTAAGCCTAGCTGTTCTGTAGATTTTTAGGAAGTTACAGCGCGATCTACCGCGCCACTTATACGAGGCGCGATTCGACTTTTTTTAAGATTATACTGACTGGTAACTTTAAAGTAAAGTGGTTCACTTTAAGCTTCTTCTTCCTTCTTTGCTGTGCACGGCAATACAGACCATAGTTTTTACTAAATTATGTCATTCTCGTAGCATTATGAAAGTATTAAAATGTTGAATATTTAAAGAAATGCAAATATACTTTGCTCTTTTTGTGTCTCTAGGACTCTCTTAGTGTATAAATAGCTGGAGTACCTACTCGAGTTTAAGTCTATAATTGCGATGCTACCAGTTAACTGTACTGTGCTCGCGAACAAAGGAACTTGTTGAGTGTGTGCAGTTAATTTAATTCGGTCTAGGGACACGTTTCTTTAAAAAGAGCGCGGAATGCGCGTGCGCAGGTGGGGTCCGGGGCCGGCGCGTGCGTGCGCGTGGTGTGGGGCAGGGGGGTATGGAGCGGGTCGGCACCGAGCCACAGTACACAGAGAACAGTAAAATATCTAAATACAAACGTGCCACTCTCGGTTTGAATGTTACGCGTCGCGCGCTGTGTCGGCACGATTCTCGCACTCGATTTCACGCACACACTATCATAAAATACGGGGGAATAAGGTGGCGGCAGTACGGACGGGCTGTGCCGCGTGTGCCGTGTGTGCCGTGTGCACGCTAGGCTAAAAACTCGGCGGGTGGCCATAGATAACTTACTGTTTATACTGTGACCGAGCATAGGCGCATCGCAGGTGTGCAGTTGTCAGGGTTACTATAACCTGATTAAATGCGTAAAAAAGTATAGACAAAGCCGTATTCAATATTCAGAACGACATAAGGCCAATTGTTAAGTCATTTGCTGGCCGATACTTGAGGCCTTTGGCAGCACGCGCTTGACGGCTGTTCTGAGGGCGGATCTTGGTTCCGAAAAAGGTAAAGCTGTCAGTGCGCCTGTCGCACAATCCTGACAGTCGCTTGCGGAAGGAATTTAGCTGCAATGTCACCAAAGGGGAGAAATGTTTTTTTCTAAAAGAATTTATTTCGACAGCCATTTTTCAATAAATCTGCCAATAAGCTAATCAAGCTAATTACCCTCAGTAACCAAGGTTTTTTCTTTGCGTACAAAAACCAGCTATTTCCTTAGGCAACGGTCTTGCTGACGAGGTGAAATAAGGCATAGGCTATGCAGCAGCTAGGCTGTCTGGGAGAAAATTCTGCTGACTGTCGGAGCTCGACCGGCCGCCTTTCCACCACGACGAACATTCTCTCAGATGCGAAAGCCTCTCGCCAAACTGTATTCTCGTTTTACGACAGCCAACTCTCTGCGTCTTTGCGTCAATGTCGACAATATTGTCACGACTTGGAAATCGTATTTCTATAGTGACACTATGCACAGAAGTTAAGACAGTTGATAAAAATTAAATACTATACGGGTAATTAGCATGTTTTAAACGGCCCCGTTGTTAAGACACACTGCAAGCAGGTTTTAATTCTAACCTGCCCGTCTAACCCCCGAAACGCAAATCAAAGTTGAGCATGCCTCAGAAGTATAGCTGTCCCTTTCAGTATTGACATTTTACGGGACAGCATGGGATTGACGGCGTGCTTAGCGTTGATTGACGTTTGTGAATTCGGGGGTAAGATCATAAAAAGCTTTTATTATTCTACCATGGTCTACCACTCCATCTGGCCTTCATGGGGTCGTCGATCTGAACTAAAATTGAAATGCCTGAGTTGAAATCTTAGTAGTGGTTTTTTTCTGTTGTTTTGTGGCACACTTGAAAAAGTTTAGAGGCCGTGTTACAATCTTAATTGTCTCTTGTAGTTAAAAACCAGACGCCTTAAATTGGCACCTGAGTGTGCGTTTGCATAAATTGTAAGCATTGTTTAGAATAATCATATTTCTTCGCGTTTTCCTCGTAACTACTGCAATGTTGAATATGGTTTTTCAACATCCATGATAATAATCTGTGTCTGCGACTTCTTAAGTGTTTAATTATTTCGCCGCTTCGACCTCTCAGTAACAATGACCAATTCATTCGAAACAAATGAACAATCCGAAATTATTATGCTTTTAAACCTGTGTTGTTAAACATCTCCGAGGGTAGGTATATCTTCTTGTGCTGAAATTTTGACTGAAGATGCAACAATATTTTTCTGTCTGAATACAGTTGAAATGAAAGCCACCGGCCACATGAAATAAGACAATGGATTGCCAAAACGGACATTGTGTAACTGATTCTCGATTGTATGCTGTGAACTGGTTCGTTGGCGTCTGCAACGCTATTCAATAGAACCATCTCCAAATACTTAGATCCCCCAGCTAACTTATTAACTGCTTCGCCTAGTCAAATAATTATTTAACTGTAGTCCGGACCAGCAATTGAAAGACCCTAAAAATACTGTACAATCCGTGAATTTATTTCTTTCAATGTTAAGATGTTGTTTTATCATCATTAACAGCCACATGACTTTCACTGCTGAACTCAGGCCTTCATCATAGCTTTCCAGAGCGGCCGGTTGTAGGCGGTGCATCCTGCAACCTTTATCAGCTCATCTTGCGGCGTGGGCGTCACACGCTACGGCTTCAAATGGTGTCCATTCGAGAACCTCGACCCCAATGGTTCAGTCACCAGTTCTATGTGCTTGCCCGCTGCCACTTCAACTTGGTAACCGGCTGGTCTACGTCGGCGACGTTAGTTCCTCGAATGATTTCCCTATTCTCCTGATTCGATCTCGTAGCGAAATGCCGAGCATAGCCCTCTCCATTGCCCGTTTATTTACTTTTTTATAAGGCCTATAGTGAGTGACCATCTCAGATCTATGCACTTTGACATTATTACGAGTATTCCTCTCGTGTATACTTAATTATTCAGGTCGTTTATGGAATTTATTCTTAGCACACTTAGCTCCATGTGACAGAAAAACATTAAGTAACTTATAAAAAACGAATAAACACATGAAATTCAAGCTACAGTTGCAATCGAAATGCCGAAGGCATTAGGATCAAAGCTTTATCGCTTTTCTCTGGACTTGTTATTTTTAAATAGATTCTGCGAAATCATTCGCTTACTTCAATAAAGAAGATAATGAAGTGAAGATTAACATGACTTTTAAGTTTTACTTCAAACATATTATTATGACCTTTCACTTTGTTTTTCATTACTTGAGACCACGACTTGTTTCATAATATTATTGTATAATTATCAGCTTGCTCATTTCGCCTAATTTAAAAGTTAAAAGTCATGTTAAAGAAGACCCTACTTAGCAGCTGTGACGCCACTTGACATTTTTGAACTAAAATATGTAGTTTGTTATGTTCTGGTTCGTAGAAAGCCCCAATTATAACGGCACTTGTGTGATTTCACGTGTGTCGCGCGATAACGTCGCCGAGATCCCCGCACCACGGTAAAGAAATATAACAGTATTGTGACTTCGAACAAGCGGACGGAACGCAAGTTATACCTAGGCGCCCCGGCGATGTCGTTCATAGATCGGCTCTCAGTCGCGAATGCGCCGCGCGCCGTGCAGTGTCGGACGGACAGTTTTGTGTGTTTTGTACCATTTTGTGAACATAATATTGTAAATGTACTATGGCAGAGCAAGGTACTTTTTTATTGTGCTGTGTTTGGTTGTTTAAATTAATCAAGGACGCACTCAGAGTTATCATTCTTTACATTACCTACAAACTCCGAAACGTAATTTTAAAATTTCTGTTTCGTACCTACATAATAGCACGTAATTTGTTACAATATGTTTAAAGACAGGTATTTCGCTTTATCCTCCGAGTAATACTCCTAGATTATTGAATAAATGAGTTGACAGGGTGAAGGATAGTGACAGACAAGTGAAATAGGTGGTTCATCGGTAGGTTGGATAAGTAAGTAATTCGTAAAGTACGCTTGCATTGAAATTTGCGGGTTTACGGTTTAATTTCACCACACCGGGTGAATGACCTTAGGTCGGAAATCCTTTGCGCGCATGATACGTGCTTCTCAAGTAAAGGATTTGCTAACGCAATAGTTTTATAGCTAGTCCGCCGCAAAATTTGGTTCATTGTAGGTATTAAGAAAGAAGGTCTTTCAAAAAAATTTACGCTCTAAGTAATCTTACTTCCTACTAATATTGTAAATGCGAAAGTTTGTGAGGATGTATGTATGATTTTTTTTTCACTTCAACACATCCTTTTTCATTCACATAGGAATTTCATTAATTTAAATAGAAATACAATATTTACCATCACAAAAAACAATTTCAAAACAAGAAAGAAACAATCCGGATCCGGATGTTTTAAAATACTACAGGCGGCAGCCCTATCGCGTGGCGACGAACCGCGCGGCTGTAGGCACTTAACTCAAGGACGGGGCCGAGTCATATTACTGTTATATTTCTTTACCGTGCCCGCACGCACTCGACTCTACGCGGTGCACTTCTTATGCCCTTGTTATATTCTATTCCAATATCCACTTAACGCCATGGGAATCTTCTCTGTCTAGTTCGTTATTAAATAATTTCCCTCATAGTACGCCATTGTTATGTCGGATTCCGTTAGTGTAATGACTTTATTAGTAATTCGTGTGATTGTTTAATGTCTGCGATGGAAAGCGTGTCGTTTTCACGGCTGGTAGTGGCGCGCGGCCGCTGTACGCTGTTGCCTAGGAAGGTAGTAGGCGGTAGTCTAGCTAGGTAGTAGCGGGTGGTGTCAGGCTGCCACGCCCGCCGCCGGGCCGCGCTCGGTGCATCGTGCAACACCATTATTAATATAACATATTTATTGATTTCCCGAGCCCCGTTGTGCCCGATGCCGCACGTTCTGTTTGACGTCACCTGAAGAGTTATGAATTAGTTGTATGTGCGCTTACAGTCCGTAAACTCATTTGTTACAAAATATTAACTTTAACTTAAATCTAGAACAACGTTACCTTGCTTCTTGTAGGCTTACTCCTATGATTTGTAACTTGTATAACGAGTTCAGCTAATTGTTTAGTTGAACGAACACGTTTGTTTACCAGCAAATAGATGTATAATAGCATCTGTTGACAATAACACGCTACAGGTTTAATGACTATGCAATTTGCACTATTTGAAACCGATATGTTCAACCGAGTAGCAATGAGTGAGTCATGAAACCACAATAAATTTTAATTACAAACGCTATTGTGAAGTAATTTCGATACTTATTTGTAGTATCTTTGGTATAGATTTGGCGCCCGAAAGACGACTGTCGGTTGCGCTTGCGACAACTTGCATCGGATCTTGGTCATCCGGATAACATGTTTTGGGACGCAACCAAAATATCTTGCACTACAATTCAATTGTAAAAGCAAGAAAATGATACTTCGATTAAGATGATACTTGCTCTCCAATCGCTTTTCTTATATTCATGCTATAATAAACACTTATTGTAAATAAAATAACGATTTAAACTAGTCGTATTATGGTTTGTTCAGTTTAAAAGCAAGCGATGTGTTTTTTCATTACTGAATAATAATTACCCCCTTATTCATAAAAACGAACGCAATAAACAATGGACGTGGAATAACGTATGTATGTATAATGGAGGGGACAAAGCGATACAAAAGTTATCGTGTTGTTGAAGAGCTGTTTAAGTTTTACGAATGACGGGGTTAGTGTTCTAGCCATTTCCATATCAAAATAGCGCTATCTCTCTAAACATTTTTGAAATTTATTAGTGTAGGTACTTAGTGTGAGCTTAGTAATTTTTAAGTCTTAAAAAAATAATAGCCTTAACCTTTAAATGAAAATTCAGTCAATTTAGAGAAAAAAACTATTTTATTGCTGTTTTTTTTCTTCGAGCTATGATGATACCCAGTAAAGACGGTTGATTATTATTCCGTGTGTAGGGGCATTAGCTCCACAAGAGGTCGCCCACCACAGTTGCACCGCGATCGGTAATCACAGGCTGTCGTCGCAGACTGGGGGACGCGAGTGGCAACGGAATCGGCCGCTACCGTTACATCAGGCGGTGGTCCAAGATATCGAATAGTGCTACCATAGTAACAGGAACATAAACTTCAGGATGTCCACTTTGCTGCAGTATTTACGAGATTTCAGGACGCTTAGGCAACGACGTTAAGAGTACCCTTTTGACAATGACTTGCTCTCGGTACACAAGGCCGAGATAATATTGTTTACAGCTTCCTTAGAGTATCTCCAAGTGTGAGAAGCAACGCTAATGACCGAGGTTGAAACAGGAGAAAGGCATTACCGTTGTCGAGCCATGAGACATTAGGCCGCAAGCGCCACCGTGCGTCATGCGTAGCCAACCGTGCCATCTTGCAAATGACCCTAAGTGTATTGCCGTGTAGGTTGCCCAGCAACCCCATTAGGTTCCGTAAGCTAGGGTCAGGTGCTTCCATTGTTGTTAGCCGGTCCTGATTCCTGTGCTAGTTCCCAGACATTTCGCTTAATTTTATTCATGTTGTTCATGTTCATTAAGCTAATCAATATTTTCTGTTTAGTTGTGCCGTCGCTTGGAGTGAGGCGTGCCTTTTCCTCTGAGCATGAGCAGGCACTTTTATGTTTTGTATTGATTTAATTGTTAATCTATACCACTTAGCAATGGATTCGGTTACGTATCGGATAACAGTAGGTTATCAATTGGCCATGTGCTGAGCTATATTTCCCATGTGTAGCCAGAATGAATGAAACCACAAACATTTCAACTCGTTACTATTAGTCACTTTTAACAAAGTGACAAATATGAAAGCCGTTGAACCAACGAAAAGGTTTTACAGTCAGTCATCGCTTCAGTTCTTTACTTGTTGATACACACAAAGACTCGAGACACATTTTCTCTTTCTACAATTGTTAATTTTTGCAGCAAAAAGTAAAGCGCATCTTCTTGTTATTCTCTCCGTCTGTTATTGTCGCGGTTCCGTTTGAGGCAATTGCAAAAAAGGGTATAAATACAAGGTCCGTTTGTGCTCGAAACAAGTCGAAACCGAAGCGAGGGCGTGGAGGCCGTTATGTCGGATTAGTTTTGGATAACAAGCTTCAGAAACCAACTAAGATGTTGTTATACAATGCCAATCTTAGCTTATACATAACCGTTCCAAACAGATTAGAAAGTGCAACTGCAAACTTAGCTCTGGAAAATTAACCCAAATCGTACAAATAATATGCCGAATTTAGCAAAAGTTTGATCGTAATCTACGCGCAACTGCAAGTTTGCTGGAAAATTGCCCAAATCGTATGCTTAATTTTGATCAAGTTTGATCATTATGATAACGCAGAAGAATAATCGGGAAAGTGGACATCCCAAAAGTCATCAGTTATTAAACAGTCGTTGGTTCCGGAAGGCGAAGGCTCGGGTCTGATCACCGGTGAGTCACGCGGGCTGCCTGTGTAACGTCATCGCGCCGCTATGCGCGTGAGCAATGACTTCGCCTCTAACCGATTGTTCAGTTAACGTACCTTATCGCATCTTGTTTGGAAATTTATGACCAATATTACGGTAAAAATTGTAGAAACTAGGGATTTTCCAGTCAACCTTTTTCAAGTCTCCATAACAGACATTTAAGAATAGCGAGGTTAGAAATTTGCTGTTTCAATACAATTACACAGTCGCTTAATACTCTGCTGCCGCTGGTAACAGCCTATTGTTGTCCTGACACAACAATGGCATCTTGCGATGACCCTTGCCGCTGTCGTAATAGAGTTTGTTTTAGAGATTGTTAGGGGACAAGTATCTCACGTGCGAATGTCGCAAGTACAGCCTCGGCGCCCACGCATACGTGAAGACCAAAATCGTTAGACGCTGGCCTGCATGCAAACTCTTTGTAGCTGTGTATCATATTTTATTAGTCGCTTAGTAATCCTAGTAAAAACGTTGCTATGTCAATCCTATTACTTTTCTTAAACTATCATATTAACTACAGGTTCAAGCTGAAGCTTGAAGTGATGGGAACTTGGAAATCGAAAATTCTAATCAAGTAACACTTTTTGTTAATTAAGCTTACAGTTAAGCAACTCTGCTCTGGTTTTACGCGTTGCTATTGTACCTCCATAACGGCATTGGTTTAGTTACTAGAAAGTCGCCTACAAAATAATAATGTAGCAACATTGTGGCTGGCTATCATGATATTTATGTTCATTTTGGAATAGCGGTAACTTGTGGTTATAATATTCCAGCTTTTAATCCACTTTTAACAGTACGGTTGAAGAGATACAATTGTCAAACGGTCTGTGTGCAAAAACTCGCTGTTTTAAGTTGAAGATTCGATCGACAACCTTATATCCGCTCATTGTGGGCATGTGACCAGCAAAAACCCTGACCGCTTCCAAACTCAATACGTATAGCGCCATAGCATCATTTACACTTCTTTCCAGTAACGCGATCCAGAACATGAAACAGTTTTAGTTAAATTATCTTACATCTTGACTCCGGGAAGTCCTGATTGATAACTCCGCGACATCCTTATGCTTTGTTGAGAAAAGCCCCTAAACTTTTGTTAACTTAAAATATTTCGGTTTTTTTAACAACTCTGTTTGCAATCATTATCAAGTTTTCTGTAGCGTGTTTTTTTATGACTTCCATTTTAATTAAGGAGGGGACTCATTATGGGTATTTTTCAACGGTTCGTGCTAGGCAAGTCCTAAGATTGAGATGTCAAAAAATTTATCCAAGGAGTCTGTTTCCCTAGCCAAGACCGAAAACGTTGGTTTAAAAAAAAACTCCAGTAGGGCTCAATGGAGCCAATGTTGGTTGCCATGTGGATGGAGTCTGCATGAATAATATAAGTTACGCAGACGACATGGTTCTGTTGAGCCCATCTGTTAGTGGGTTAAGGCAGCTCCTGTCTATCTGTCAAAGGTACGCGGTGGCTCAGGGGCTTAAGTATAACACCAATAAAAGTGAGTGGATGTTGTTCAAGGCTAATGCTATGAACTACTCTACTGTGCCGGAAATCTCACTATGCGGAAAGTCTTTAAAACAAGTGCATAGCTTCAAGTACTTGGGCCACTGGGTTACTGATGACTTAAAAGATGATTTAGATATAGAGAGAGAACGTAGGTCGTTGGCTGTCCGCTGCAATATGTTGGCCCGCAGGTTTGCACGTTGTACGAAATCAGTCAAATTAACGCTTTTTAAAGCTTACTGTCAATCTTTCTACACGTGCAGCTTGTGGGTTAGCTACACCCGGCGGGCATACAGCGACCTACGGGTTCAATATAATAACGCGCTGAGAGTACTGTTGGGCCTGCCGTGGCGTTGCAGTGCCTCAAATATGTTCGCGGAGGCCCGGGTCGACGGTTTTGCCGCGATAATGAGAAAACGGTCTGCATCCGCGTTAACTCGTCTGCGTAGCAGCACCAACAGTATTCTCGGGGTGTATATTGATCGCTGGGAAATGCCACTGCTACAGGCATGGGTTCGGTCCCATACTGCGATAGCTAGGTAGTTGCTGGTTGTCGGTGTGTGGGAGCGACCCCCGGTTTGTTTATTATATGTGTGTATCGTGCCTTGTAATGTCTGCTTTTGTTTTTGTTTTTGTTTTCCTTTTGTAATCATACTAACACTAGGTTAAGGTCATTGTTACTAACCTAATTATGGGCCCTGCCTGAAATAAATGATTTTATTATTATTATTATTATTATTGCGCCACTTACTATTTGAGTAATGTGTCGCTGCATCGAATGGATATGTTATACTAATGACATTTTGTATACCGTTTTCCGCCCCTACACTTACGCTGTTCAATAATATGACTAGCTAGACCAACATTAGTACAATAACAAACAAATTCAGCCAGGTGAATGAATTGTTTAGTTAGGTCAACCACCTTCAGGGAAAGGATGTTTTTATTCGTCAAACCCAGCTTTATTTATAGTGGCTATCGGTTAACTTGCGACAAGCGAGCGACATTAGCATCTAGTTGCGTGTGCGCCGCCAGACTGGTTGCAGCCGCTCGTGCAACGCTGCACTCTTGCGCAACTCGGATCACAGCGGATAGCTATGCAATAGTACGCACGCACGTTGATACACATTCCAGGGTGTATTGTCTTATGCATATTCGGAGACTAGATTAGGCATTTTAATTTAGATTTCTAAGCAGCAAAAAATATAAAGTTGGCGGCAAGACACATGCAAATTTTAGAAATGAATGGGGACTGTGCAAATACAAACCTTCTTTAAGCTGTTAACCAATTGCAACCACATGACTAAAGATCTTTTAATTTTTTTGTTAGTTCTCAAAATAAGTTTTTTTTGGAACAAAGACACCTTAAGTGGTTACGAGCCGTCCTTTTTTACCCACGGGTTTTTTTACATTCCCAAATTATACAGGAGCGCAGTCGGGTTTATTTGATTGGTTTTTGAAATTACGGTTTCCTTTTACTCAAATGTTATTTATAATTACTTTTTACTATCTACTGCATGGCAAAGGCCACGCTTCGCACTATCTACCCTTCGCGGTCTTAAGCCTTAAGTCATAAATAAATATCATTGGACATTATTACCCATAGCGCCCCAAACATAGCAAAGCTTGCCCTATGGGTTACTAGGGGAGGGAAAACAGATAAACATACTTACATATTGTTTTTTTTTGTTAATACTTAGGTAACACCAGGCCCAATATAATACAACCAGACATTCATGCACATAAATGTTTGTATTGTGCGGAGATCGAACCGCGACCTCCGGTGTAGTAGTCAACTCCTTAGCCATTGCACTAAATCGGGTGACCAAAATCGCCCAACTATGTCTTTTACTCAGCCTAGTAAACATACTTTTGCAGTTTAAGAATAAGTTTGGTCAAAATGCTATCAACTTTTAAAATGTAGGTTTCCTGTGTTTGATGAATTACTACTGCCAGGGTAATTACATAACAATGTTTATCACAAGTAAGTTTGTGAAATGGAGATTGTAACAACACACTCGTGGTTCTGCGCCGAAACTTCTCGTGTACCTATCGTTGTATAATCAATTGCACTGACCAACATGGCAAGCTATGAAGCTATATCACTTTCTCGATTAAGATGAACGCGATCGATTGGTCGATGCATCGGTTAGAGGCGCGCATTCGGCATGCCGTGATGATAATATATCGATTAGAAATCGATATGGAGCTTTCATCGCTTGCTACCTACAATCGTTGCATGTGGACCAAGAGTTGGCCTTGCTTCAGTTCTAGCCTAGCAGCTCATTCAGCGCTGTGTGGGATTTTGCCTATACTTATATGTTGAGTTAAAATAATGTTTTGAAACCGATATCTTATAGTATAAAGGCATGTTGTTTTATCAAAGTTAAAGTTAAAGAACTTAGCTGTATATGTATATCTATGTAGTTGGAATGTTCCGAGGACGTCCAACTTGTGTTCATTCGTTCTTGAATTATTTATCGGCTTTGTTTGTGGTCAAGCAAGGACAGCGATTATAACGGTTAGATCAATTTTGTAGCTTAGCCACAACGTTTCGACCAAGTTTTGACCTTGAACCTGTCCACTCTGTCTGAATAGGTTTGTACTGAGATTATACTATTGTTGTTTTTTAAACCTATCATACTTTTCATAGTGGGCATCAATTCATTCGACAAAAAATACTATATGCTAGTAACTAATGATTTGTTCTTCTAAAAGCACTGCGCTTTATAAAGCCGTCTCCATTGTTCTATCACTTCTGCCAGCGCTTTCTAACGTCTCATACGACTTCAATGTACCTTAATTATGTTTATTATTCTATTTTGTGATTCGCTGCAATCACAGCCCTAATCACAACACAAATCGATCTGGTACGATGGCGAGTCGATCGGAGTCGGTAACTCGATTAGGCCGGCCGCCCGTGCGCCGTCGTCAGTACGTGCAGGTACCTAATTGGATCGGTGGCCGCATCGAGGTGTCAAGGAACTCTTTAACATTGGCCTCTGGCCAGCACCAGAGTGCTTCAGCGTGGTCGTAAGATTTCTATGCGTATAAAGAGTGAAATTCTCACTGTAGGCAGTGGCAGGGGGCTTAACTATGAAAGTCGCGGGCCTTAGAACGGCCTGAATGAGGCCCCAGTAAAATTTAGAAGTGTCAAAAAAGGTCGCATCGTTTAAAGCGCATCCACAGCCCTGTTTTGTGGAGCAACATTTGGCAAAATAGTACATTGAAAAACTTTTTACAATCAAACTTATTGTTGGATGTTACCTTTTGCTACTGTTAAGTTAACGGTGATCGATAAAGAAAGGACCTGCGATGTGGAGTAGGGATTAGTGTAATAAACGTATCGTTTTACATACTACAGGATTAAGTAATGAATGACTCATGATGTTAACTACACACATCAAAACTGTCTAGGGATATCATAGGGATATCATTTTTCAAATATTTCATAAAGTTAAGTTTGTTTACAAGTTGAGCATTATCTTAGAATAACGCGAGGACAGAGGCATAAGATTACGATTGTACAATAATGCTACTACAATGAATTTCTTTATATAATCTGAAAGGGTAAATATAGCAGTTTCTGTGTTCAAAAAATTTCTACGTTGGTATCAATATTTTAATTTTTACAGCCTCCCAAATAGCTATACTTTGTATGAAAATGCTTGAGATAGCCCTAGACACTTTTGAGCAGTGCACTTAAATAAAGCAAAATGTTTTGTAGCTCAAGTTAAACATTTCATCTCCTCTTGAGTATCATGTGCATGTCGGTACATTCATCCATATCACAACAGTAATTATGCACTTAATTAGTAGGTAATCTTAACCATATTATAGCGTTAGTAATTCAACCTACACAACTAGCATTTATACGCCGGTTAGTCATACAGTTATGTTGACTCGGTACACTAAAGAAATATTTCTTTAAATGTCACCGAGTATCGTAACAGCATTTTGATTTAACTTCTTTTTATCTTTGAACATGTCGTAAAATGACACTTTACTTGATAGTCGTAAAATTGGTCTCCAATTTTATTGTGATTGGTACTCAAAATTGAGCTTTGTAAGTGGTTAGCACCAAAACATAGTAACGTACATCGTATGTATCGTGCATCGTATCTGATTAGCACTTCTCATATTTGTTTTTTCATTGTTGGCTTCGAGATGACCTCACTCCACCTGATGGAGGATGATACCTTCCTAAAAGGAACCCCCCGACATTAACCCCGCCGATGTGATGTTGCGGCTGTGATTACTTTCCATCAGATGACCCTCAAGTTTGCAAAACATACATAACATAACATACGCTCACGAATAGGGTAGTCTGAGGCACACTGATTGTTGCCGTCATGGTGAACGGAACATTCCTAAGCCCACATTTTGCCGATAGAGTTCGCTAAAAGAGTGTTTAATCTATACAAATATTATAAAGAGGAAAGGTTTGATTTTTTGTTTGTTTGTATGAATTGAATAGGCTCCGAAACTACTTGGCAGATTTGTAAAATTCTTTCACTGTTGGAAAGCTACATCATTCCTGAGTGACATAGGCTATATTTCATTTTAAAAAAAAATAGGCATCCTTACTAAAATTACGAATAAGCGGGAAAATATTTTTTCACATACAGCTAAGTCCACGCGGACGAAGTCGCGGGCGGCTGCTAGTTCATTATATTCACCTTTGGCAAATATCAACTCATCGGTCGCCTGTTGGTTTGTCTGTGTCGGTATTTACTTAGATCTTTTATAGGCCAGTAGCCATTCTAGGGCGCCGCTGACTCGGCTACTCGGTTGGTATCTTATTGCGTAACTGACGGATTAAATAGTTACTACGGCAGTTATGTAAACTAAAGACCGTGGGAAGAAAAAACCAGTTGGTTTACCCTAACTTGGCCTTTTGATGCATTACATCTGCAGAATAATTCAAAATCTTGGATTTTTGGAAATTTAAGCTTACCACTTAAAAAACATCTAACAAACAAGCCTTAGATCATCAATTCAATTGGTACCAATTATAAAAAAAAGCTATGCTTTGGGATTTATCTGAATTATATCCTGGTTCTGTTATTTTACTATAAAATGTTTTCCTCAGTTATTTTTCCTGTTCATTATTTTTATCTGCAAGCCACATGTGTATTTTTTAATTTAGTGAATTTATAATTGGCCTATGTATTGATAATTGCATTAATTTGTTAGGTGGTCGATAACGATTAGAATTAATTACATAAATGTATATTCCTGTAATAAGGATTATTAAAATAAATCACAACAAATAGAAGTAATTTCATGATAAGGCCAGGATTCAAACGCGATATTAAACGGAAGAGGAAATGTAACTACGCCGCATCCACACTCTTTATTAGTTATCTAAAAGTTTTACCGATTTAATATAATAATGTTATATGCAGTGAGTCGACTGGCATCCAGCAATCGTTGATCCTTAGAGATTTAAAGCGGCTTGATAATATTGTCAGAAAGGACCTTCGGCTTACAGATACCTCTCCAGCAATCCACAGTGAGGCCTGGGCCCAGAATTGCGACATAGGTAACGTAGTCTGTAACAGTTTCTAATCTGGTGCATTCCCTTGTCGCAGGCAGCTACCTCACCTTGCTGGCCTGGGTGACGGCGGGCGCGCTCGCAGCCGAGCCCCTGGGCCCCTCCGACAGGCCCGAGGCCTACTTCAACGGAAGCTCCTACATCCACCTGTCGCGGCCTATCTCGCTCAAGCAACTGGTGGGCCTCAGCTTTAGGACTTGTGTCGGTGAGTATCTTCACTAAATAACAAATAACAATTAGCCTAACTAATGGACAGCGAATGGAAATTTAATTTAATAATGTTTAAGAACTATAGGGAATGAACAAATCATCATTAATCAAATTGAACAGAGTTAGCTGAATAAATCTGAGATGTGAAAGTTTTAAAATAAAACATACGTAAATGTGCATATGTTCAAGAGTTAAAATGTTCAAAAATGGTGTAAAAATAAACAGAATAGGGCAGATCCCGTTTCTAATGGCAGTTCTCTGAGAAGGATGTGTATGGATTCTTTCATTGCGGCGTCCGGTGACGATAGAACAAAAGAGAAAGGAAGTTTTATTAGGAATGCTCTAAAGATTTGTGTATAGTGAATAAACAGTTATTTGTTAACTTGAAATTATTTCAAGATTTGATTAAAACCGAAGCTGGTCTTAAAGTAGTTATTGTTGTCACGTTTCGTGTCATCAGAGAAGTAACCGCAGCGGCGTCAATACATTTCCTATCTGTGGTCACCGGTCAGTCTAATCTATGCATTCACTATTTTTGCATTAAAACGGTTTACTATCTCGCTGCAGGCATGTATATGTCACCGGAAAATAACAAGAACCGTAAATTTATAAATTTCCTAGGAAATTTATCAACTTTCGTAGGATTCTAAAGGAAATGTAGGCGTAAAATAATACAATTTATCGAAATTTATAAATTTACGGTTTTTGTTATTTTCCGGTGACATATGCATTCATTGATTTTAATAAGGCCATCAGGAACTTGATTTCCTTTTGAGGAGCATGACTTTTGAATTCCAGTCTTACGGATTGAGTTTAATCAGTATGCAGTTTGTAGTTGTAAGTTGCGGAGCATAATAATAGCGTTCGGGAAATGTGCGGGCCGGTCGCACGAGGCTTGGCTTTCACGCGTCTACTGAAGGGTGTCTGATCTCGGAAGTGGACTAACTCGGGGTTTGCTCAACTAAGGATTCCTTGCAAGGACAGATTCGTAACGGCTAAGACACTGATATGATTAGCGCCTACTGTGCGTGGTAAATAAGAACGTTAAGGACAGAAAGGCCAGATTTAGTGCAGATGCAATATTCGTCACGCTTTCAGAAACATCATAGAAACGTCAAAGCGAGACAACACTCGGTGCACTAGTAATTTGGTGCTTTCTGCTCTGGCGCCTTTCGCGGATTCGCGGTCACTTCACCGCTATAATGTAATGGCAGGGCTGCCCCGCGACCGACACACCTACCGAAGTACTAACAGTCGAACAAAAAGCTAGCCTTGAGTAAACTAAATTATCTTCGCGCTTGCCCTTGATGATGTGAAAATTGAGTGACGTCGTAAAAAATGTTAAATTACATCATACGACGCCTGTCCGCGGGTGCATCAATCACACTGCGCGTCGCGCGGGCTCATTACGGCGCGTCGTACATTTTTTGCGCATCCCGCGACTCACGCGCAGCGGGTGCGTGTAACTAGCTTTGCGCTTCGCGGAATATCGTCATTTTAACGGAATCTCACAGTATTCGTGTGTTACTGAATGCTATCTGTCCTTGCTTTGTTTTTGTTAGGATATGGTAATTCATCTTGTTAGATTGGGCAAAACTTTGTGTATTTTGAATTGGAGATTTCCTTCAAAAAGACCATGAGCACATCCCATGTTTTTCTCGTTGGCTCGTTGGTACTGTGTTACCTTAAGGCACACAAAGTTAAACTATTGTCATTTGTTAAACTAACCTTTCGGAAGCTGGAACTGTAATACGCATTAGAGAATTACTTGTTACGAATTATGTCACATTCATACTCGCACGACAGAGGCGGCTGCGTGCGCAAGCGCCACTATGCGCACGCGCACCTCTTTCCATAATCTGTTGGGACGTATTCCACATACCAGTTCACCGTCGCCATTATCATAATATAGCCTGGTATTGAAATGATCCAATCAGAAACCCGTTTTAAATCACGATCTCAGATCAAGCGTAAAATCTAACTTAATCGCTCACAATTTGAAACTGGAAATTGCATTTTTCTATAATTTTGAGTGACGTAACTGGCTAATGTTTAGTAAAACAGCAATAAAGCAAATCGTTGTTAGGACAAGGCTAATTTGACTGTTATTACATGGTGTTTATTTGTTAAATATCATCAGAGAAGAAGTTTTTTCCTCACAATTTATTCATATTTTTAACCACAAAAATGTGAAGTGAATAAGTCTCCATGACTGCGGTTGATTCACATTATATTATAATCACTGTCGTCGTAGTTTGGCCAGTAAATACCACACCATCATCAGGGTCATGTTTTATTGTATCATTCATTTTCATTTATTTTAGATGATCCATGGAACTCTTCATGCTACATAGGTATTGTTTGCATTACTTTCTGAAAATATACCTACCCATGTAACAGACAGTTTTTCGAAGGAGAAATAAAGCCATAAGTGTGTTTATTGCTGAACAAACTTTAACTTATGTTGATGAATATTTATCGACATACGAAGCATTAGTAATGATTCAGTTTGTTATTAAAATAAATGGTGTCACGTAAAGCGTGTCAATGTTGTTCTACTTTTATAAGTCTAATATGTTATTTACTAAACTCCTTCTAACAGCTGATCTTATCAACCCCATTGTCTGATACCCACAGCTATACCGATATCGTCATAGACATTTTCCATTAGCGCATCTTTTCTTTGCTAATTACTGTATTGTGTTCTATTCTTTGTTTAAATATACTCGTAGCTAGACACCACACCGTCCCTTTGTTAGGATGTCACTCGTCCACTATGTTTTTCCATTATCTATGCAAAGGGTCAACTGTTAACCCCAATCCGAAGTAGGCTACGTGTTTGCTTTCATATAGAAGTGCCTTTCTACGAAACTGGTACGATGCATAACCAATGTAATGTAAATATCTCTCACAGCGTTTTTGTATGTTTCAATACCTAGTTAAAACATCTTTTGGTTACGTCACTTGTCATATTCAATCAATGCAACAGATCGTGTCTTTGATAACTTAAATGTTGAAATAAATTTAAGACATCATCATAACATACATTGCTCTGATCCCCTTTTAAAATCAGAAACGGGTTTGCCCGGCTTTTAAGTTCCAAACGGGAACGGGAAACGTGGCCTAAGATGTTGCTATGCTAACAATAAAATTAGTGTTAATCAAATTGAAATGTGTTCCAGGTGGCGAGCTTTTCTCCCAGCGTTTCGAACGCTACACGTTGCACGTGACCGCTCTGTACGAGCAAGTGGTGGTGTCGTGGTCGCTGCCCACTCAGTCCACGCGCGAGGTGGGCCTGGCCAAGGAGACGCTGGACAACCGCTGGCACTGGGTGGCGCTGCGCTACCGGCCCAGCCCGCCCGCGCTGCTGCTCGAGGTGGACCGGGACACGCAGGTACGCACATTGTAGAGTGGTGGTGTCGTGGTCGCTGCCACTCAGTCCACGCGCGAGGTGGGCCTGGCCAAGGAGACGCTGGACAACCGCTGGCACTGGGTGGCGCTGCGCTACCGGCCCAGCCCGCCCGCGCTGCTGCTCGAGGTGGACCGGGACACTCAGGTACGCACATTGATTCATTAAGAAAATACAAAACATATGCTCACGTCTATATCACAAATTTGGTAGTCAGAAACACGCCGACCGTTGCCGTCGTAGTTAACGGAACGGAATCCCACACTTCGCAGAGCTCATTGGACCCAACGTGGTAGGGGCTAGCCTGCAGCTGTCTTCCGGGTTGATTGGGTTTATTATCGGTGGTTGCCATTACTGGTGAGTTACCCGCAAGTTAATTACTTCAATGAACACGAATTATGTGTTCTGGCTGTCCATGCCATATTATTATCATAGATGCTATCTGTAAGCAGTGTCGCTAAGAGTCTCACTAATCTTCCGGCTGGTGCGGGTGTTTTCCGGTGCACGAATGCTTCCGAAAGTACCTGTTTTCTATTAGCTTGGAGAGAGCCAACCCGTGTGTCACCATTGCAATTGTTAGCGCGGCCGAGGACAAAGTCCAGGACACCCCTGAAGTTAGCCCGACGTGAGCTGAGCAGCGCCACGCCCTGGTGGCAGCTGCATGTGTGGATCTCCCTCCCGCCCGGCATACCGTGGTACTTTGCTAAGAGGGTAATACTCGTATAGCTACTGAGACATGAATTCCTTATTTTAGCCTAATTCACTGTGCAAAATATCCATGACATTATCTATTCCAAACTGTTTCCCTCATCAAGTCGTACTGTCCAGGTCATCTCAAACGTGACGTGGAACCCAGAACTGCTGTCGCCGGGCGCTTTGGAGGCGGGCGGCGCCGTGCTGCTCGTGGGCAACGTGTTCAGCGGCTGCATCCACGAAGGTCCACAGCTGGAGTTCCACGCAGCCAATGCACAGTTCCGCAACGTGCACTTTGGACACTGCCCACTTACTACTGACGAGTGTGAGTATACAGAACTTAATAGTATCATACAAACCACCAGACTTTTCCAGACTCAC
The DNA here is from genome assembly GCA_950022985.1 of Udea ferrugalis. Classification (NCBI taxonomy): domain Eukaryota; kingdom Metazoa; phylum Arthropoda; class Insecta; order Lepidoptera; family Crambidae; genus Udea; species Udea ferrugalis. The sequence goes on from OX465518.1 coordinate 658,806, forward strand.
ATCTAGCGATTCTTCCACGATCATTATTCCTTTCATACATGCTTGTCGGTTATTTTTTTTTTATCTCATACATAGATAGACATGTTCTTTATTGCACACTTTAGTGTGCAATAAACAACTGAAATCAACAGCAAAGAGACACAGATTAACGTAAATGAAAATGGTAATGTCTCATTTGTTTTGTTCCATTAAGATCTATCCCCTTTAGCTAATATAATTCATGTCAATTTTAAATTACAGGCATAGACAGAAAAGACGTGCTGAGGATACCTCCGAAAGACCATTGTTATAATGAACCCTGCATGCGACACGGAACTTGCATATCAAGACACGACAGGTAAGACATAAGTGACACTTGAAATAACTAAAATAGTGGTAATTAAGTAGGTATATGTAATGTAATGATTTATCTCTCTCGGATCGCGACGACCGTCTTGGTGTAATTGTTGAGATGTCGGCTACGACACCAAAGGTCGCGGGTTCGATCTCCGCACAGAACAAACATTTGTGTGCATGAACATGTCTGTATGTATTTCCTATGTATATTAAGTATGTTTTTACAAAAGAAAAAGTAATTAAGTATATTTATCTGTTGTCTAGTATACCATAAAAACGGACTTTAATGAGCCCACTTGGGGCTAGGTGGCGCTGTGTGGAATAATGTCCAGGGATATTTATTTTTTATTATTTATTTGATGGTAATTGTTGAAGGTATGAATGCCACTGCACGGCCCGCTACACGGGGAACAACTGCGAGGTGGACGCCGGCGACCCCTGCCGCTCGGGCCCGTGTCAGCACGGCGGGCGGTGTCTGGAGACCGCCAGGGGGGACTACACTTGCAGCTGCACACCTAATTATCATGGTAAGGTCTGATCTGGATAATTCTAGCATAAACTACTTGTTTGGGATGCTAGCGACACCGACGTCTGGGACATAACCTTTTGAATTGCAACATGTCTATGCATCTGAAAAGGATTGGTAGCCTAATCAGATCGTTTTGGATACTTATATACTTAAATGTACGAAGAATCTCGAAACTTTTGTGTACAAACGTACAGACCAAGGAAGATGCTGAAAATGACTTTGTTATAATGTATTCATGATACACATCACACATGGTTTCACTTTTTTATTGGTTCGGATTTCACTGAATGTAATGTGTAATGTGGACGGCACATCACTCTGCCCATTTCCGGTCAGTCCTCCTTGCTCTATTGCAAAGGAATGACATTTTTCAAGAGCGAGAGAAAAAACGGAAATGGGGTAACCTGATGTTGACTGTACATTGCAAATCATATCAACTTTGTGTAGTACAGGGTGTCCAATGGGCATGTATGTTAACGTCAGATCTTTGTAGTAAAGTTATTGTCGTTCCCAGGCCAACACTGCGAGCTGGAAGTGTCGCTGGACCCGCAGTGCGTGGAGGGCCCGTGCCGCAACAACGGCAGCTGCAGCGTGCCGCCCGGCCTCGACACCTACGTCTGCTCCTGTCCGCCTGGTATGTCACATCATTGCTTAGCATACTGATACTGCTAGGGACCAACCAACACTGCGAGCTGGAAGTGTCGCTGGACCCGCAGTGCGTGGAGGGCCCGTGCCGCAACAACGGCAGCTGCAGCGTGCCGCCCGGCCTCGACACCTACGTCTGCTCCTGTCCGCCTGGTATGTCACATCATTGCTTAGCATACTGATACTGCTAGGGACCAACCAACACTGCGAGCTGGAAGTGTCGCTGGACCCGCAGTGCGTGGAGGGCCCGTGCCGCAACAACGGCAGCTGCAGCGTGCCGCCCGGCCTCGACACCTACGTCTGCTCCTGTCCGCCTGGTATGTCACATCATTGCTTAGCATACTGATACTGCTAGGGACCAACCAACACTGCGAGCTGGAAGTGTCGCTGGACCCGCAGTGCGTGGAGGGCCCGTGCCGCAACAACGGCAGCTGCAGCGTGCCGCCCGGCCTCGACACCTACGTCTGCTCCTGTCCGCCTGGTATGTCACATCATTGCTTAGCATACTGATACTGCTAGGGACCAACCAACACTGCGAGCTGGAAGTGTCGCTGGACCCGCAGTGCGTGGAGGGCCCGTGCCGCAACAACGGCAGCTGCAGCGTGCCGCCCGGCCTCGACACCTACGTCTGCTCCTGTCCGCCTGGTATGTCACATCATTGCTTAGCATACTGATACTGCTAGGGACCAACCAACACTGCGAGCTGGAAGTGTCGCTGGACCCGCAGTGCGTGGAGGGCCCGTGCCGCAACAACGGCAGCTGCAGCGTGCCGCCCGGCCTCGACACCTACGTCTGCTCCTGTCCGCCTGGTATGTCACATCATTGCTTAGCATACTGATACTGCTAGGGACCAACCAACACTGCGAGCTGGAAGTGTCGCTGGACCCGCAGTGCGTGGAGGGCCCGTGCCGCAACAACGGCAGCTGCAGCGTGCCGCCCGGCCTCGACACCTACGTCTGCTCCTGTCCGCCTGGTATGTTACATTTGCTTAGCATCCTGATACTGCTAGGGATCAATATCAAAAAACTTGTGCAATTGTGCCATTGGTGGAATGGCCTGCTTGATAGCTCTAAATCCCACGCAGGACAAACTTTCGTGTGATGTATATTTGTGGTTGTACCAATAAGGAGTAGGTCTCCTAATAATCTGCTTAGTAAAGTAAAGTAAAGTAAAAATAGTATTTATTCATGTAAACTTATTAAAAAGCACTTATGACAAGTCATAACATAAAAATTAAAAAGTAATAATGTGATTCTACCACCGGTTCGGAGGTGTTGATTCTACCGAGAAGAAACCGGCAAGAAACTCGGTAGTTACTCTTTTTTAATCTTGTTTGTTTACAATAATTGTGATAACAGAGTAACAACAGTAAAGTCAAAATACATGATGTGCAGAGGAGCAGACTATTTCTGAGATGACCACAAATCCTTGTCGTTCAAGTAATCTTTTACATTGTAATAACCTCGTTTCATTAACTTTTCTTTAATTTGCGATTTAAACTTGTGAAGGGGTAGTTCAACAAGACTTTGAGGTACTTTATTAAAGAATTTTACACATTGACCCACAAATGATTTTCCTACTTTATGAAGTCTAAGATTAGGATTTACAAGTTTGTTCTTGTTTCTTGTATTGAATTTATGACTATCACAATTCTTCTTGAAAAGGTGCAAATTTATGCGTACGTACATTATGTTGTCATAAATGTATTGAGAGTGTACAGTTAATATATTTATCTCCTTAAATACTTCTCGGAGCGAGTCGCGTGGTCTAAGGCCGTATATGGAGCGAACGGCTCTTTTTTGAAGTACAAAAATAGTATTTATGTCCGCCGCTGACCCCCACAACATTAGTCCATACGACATTACACTATGAAAATAACTGAAATAAACTAATCTAGCTGTTTTAACATCAGTCAACAGTCTTATTTTTCTTACTGCATAAGCAGCCGAACTAAGTCTTCCTGCCAGGGACGTAATATGCGGACCCCACTGTAATTGGGAATCTAAAGTGACTCCTAAGAATACAGTGGAATTCGCAATTTCTAGTGGTTCATCGTTCATATTAACAACAATTTCAGCCTGTTTAACATTAGGCATGGAAAATTTGATGCATTTAGTTTTCTTGGCATTGAGTAATAAATTATTACTAGTGAACCAACGCACTACTTTTGAAAGAGTATTATTTACGTCGTCAAATGCGTTTGTACCTCTGCCGACTTTAAATATCAACGAGGTGTCATCAGCAAATAATACAATCTCACATACTCCTTTTACATAGAAAGGAAGGTCATTTACATAAATTAAGAAAAGCAGGGGTCCTAATATTGATCCCTGGGGCACTCCCATACGTATGGTGGCACCGGAAGAGTTCGTGCCGTTGACACTCACTTTTTGAATCCTGTCGTTATAATCCTGTAGTTACTTTTGTAAATAAAACGAAAATAGTTGGCCATAGACTGAAACTTCCTAGAATAGATCCTTGTAAGTAACACTACGAAATGGCTAAAACAGTAAAGAAGGGTTTATTTCAAACTGATTCCTGTTTAGAAGGTTTTTTTTAAGTTTGAGTATTGTACATTCGCCGAGGGAATTCTAACCCAACGTGACCAGGGGCGAGCCTACCGCCGTTATCCAGGCTGCTTGGGTTTTATATCGGTGTTTTCCATCACCGGAGATTTAGCCGCAAATAGTACTGTGAACACAAAAAAGGTGTGTTCTGGCCAGATTCGATCTAGAGACCATCGGGTTCCGAGCCAGAGTGTTCAACCACTGGGCCACGACGCTCTCGATGTGGGCTTCTGAGTGTTCGGTTCACTATGACGGCAACAATGAGTAATAACCCATTAAGGATATGGTCGTGAGGGGTATGTATGTACAGTCAGTGCCCTAAGATAACGTTCCAGGCAAATTCTTAATATTGAACGCACAATGTCGCGAAGGTATGACACATTCGAAGGGGTATCTTAATTTAACAGTGGCTTCTAAGAGCTGCCGTGGCTCAGTGGTGTTGTAGTAATGCTGCAATGCAATACCAGTATCAAGGGTCATGAGATCGAATCAATATTCATCCACGGATTTTATAAATCATTTAAAATCGTTTTTTTAATTTTTATTTGACTTACAACTTTAATAATAGACTAAAATGTAAGTAAGAATATCAATAAAAAACGTAAAAAAACACTAATTCCTTTCAATAAACATTTATTTCAAATAAAGGTAGTAGACAGAAAAGATTTAAATAAAATAATTATTTCCTTGAGTTCAACTTGTCGCTATGTGAATCAACATGTTATTAATGACAATAACATCACATGAGACACTACATCAAACCCAGCTTGCTGCGGAATAACTTTAGGTTATTTTTATACTATATTTTCGTAAGGGCTGCTGTCACTAATAATAACCACCAATTTTCACTTTTTCACCGGGCCCCATTAACGACTCCCACTCCCCATATCCTGAAGTTATTCCGCCGCCATTATTATTATAGTTCTATTACTTAATAACACAAAGTTCACTTTAACGTTCTCCACGTCTTCGCTGCATATTCTTCCGCCCGTCCTTGTCAGACTTAAATGTTTTTTCTTCACCAAAAATAACTGTATTATTTTGCCAATCGATATTAATGAACTCTTCAGCAAACCGAACTCGTTCTTGGCGATGTAGAAGTTGTGTTTTCCGTGATGGAGTTAAGGTTTAAAATGCCGTAGCACGCAAGTGCTTGCGCACTATACCGTGTGCAGCAGCAGTTGTTCCGGTCTTTAAAAAAGGATCCATGGTGTAGTTAGCAATGATCTCCCGGTGACGCCCAGACTGACGCGGTAAACATAACAGGAGCTGGACCTGGCCTCATACTATATCTTCCGTTTCACCATAATCACTATAACCACAATCTAACGGGTTTTCTCTGTGAACAAATGAAAGCGACATAAGTATTCAATATGTAAAAAAATGTGAAAAAGAATTATACTTAAAGTATTAATAAATATTAATTTTACTTACAGTTAAATGAAGATGTTGCGCAATTTCTATCATACTGACAATATATTATATTATAATATATTATATTAACAAAACAAATTATCCGTTTAAAATAGTAGTAGTTAATAGTAGTTAACTACGGCAGTATGCTTTATCGACAGAGCAATCATCAATATGAAGTTGTCTAGTTGCGAACGTTATAGTTGAAAAACGATATTCATTTTTGTTCTACCCACATTTAATATTATTCAAGATAGCCGAACTTCATCGCTTATTGAATGCTATGTTTCTTTTGCCATTTACTATGCGCGCTGTCACAACCGGTTAATAATTTCGTCGATTCAGCCAATCAGTCATTTGGCGCAGCGGTCTACAGGTTTGCCTATCTATCAGTGAGTCGTGGTTCAAACCTCAGCGTGGCTAATGTTTTTAGAATTTATTTCTGAAGATAGAAATCGTGCCATCTAATAAAGTATCAAACCAAATAAAATTTGACTTGGTTTAATGATTAATTTAAATGGGTTTGTAGGCTAGGTGGTGTCATCTATGTGTAACGTATAGCTAATAGCGTGTGCTAGTAGTCAAGAACGTCATCAAAATGATCTTTTAAATTTTCGGATAGTTTGTGGTCTAGTGGTGCCATCTAAGTGTTGAGAAACGTTTTATCTTGTGCTAGCAGTGAAAGCGTCATCAAATATGTTATTTTACACGAACCAATGTGCTGGAGACTTATCTTAGGACACTGTGTGTACATGCAGTTTTAGTTTTCGCCAAGTCGACCTCTAGACGCCTTCCAGAATTCTTCTATTTACCTCATAGTCTAGGATTTGCCATACTTAAAATAATTCTAGCTTGGTCTGAACTTACAAGTATACCTGTCAACATCAGTTCTATCGACAATTAACGAAATTCATGAGATTGAATTGGCGCTCAACCTTGATTGATGTTTGTTTTGTTCCATGTGCAGGGTTCACGGGGCGCAACTGCGAGACCGACGTGGACGAGTGTATGAATGTGCCGCCGGTGAGCGCCTGCCAGAACGGCGGCCGCTGCGTCGACGCCGTCAACAACTTCACCTGCGACTGTACTGGCACTGGTATGTTATGTTATGGTGCCTTTACTTACCGCTTAACAGATCATCTGCAGGGATTGCTAATGGGGAAATTTTTCTTTCTTAAAATGAGACCTTGCTTTTAGTTTGACTACAAACATAATTTGGAGAGCTTGTTCCAACATGGTAAAATGGAGAATCTCCGTTTGGCCGTGTGATTGACTGGGAAAGAATTCCTCTTGGTATTGAGTCCGCCCTTTGTACTTTTATTTATTTTTTAAATGTGTAATAAAGAATAACACCCCTATTCAGAAAAACCAACGAAATGCTAAATCATAGATTAAGCTATTGACATGTTTTGTCACTTACTCGTAAATGGCGACAGCAACATAATTGAAAGGGAAAAAGCTATACAAAAGTTAACGTGATTTTGAAGATCTGTTTAAATTTGTATGAATAAGGCGGTAAATAAATAAATTCAGCTAACAAGATATACAATAATACAGAGAGTTTCGCTAACTTCCGTTTTTGTGAAATTTAGATCAATCGTTGTCTTCTGTCAGATGAAAGAGTCTCTTCTAGGCTGTTATCAAACTTAATGTTAAATTTAATTCATAACAGCTGAGTCATTTGGAATATAGCAAATCCCCAAAAATCTAATAGGTTATTTTATTTTAGCCTTAGGGATTGCATTATCATCTTACTGAAGATAGGAAAATCAGAAATGACATTCGGTCTTAGTTTCAGGCTGCACTATAACCATTGTGCTACCGAGACCATTAACAGTCAGTAGGAGTAGTTCAGTCTGGTTTGCGAAAGACGCTGGTTCGATTCCCGCCTGAAGCCAAGACTGGATGTCTTTTTCTGGTTTTCCTGTTATATCTAAGTTTTAGTATATTAGAATCCGTTATAATAGTATGTTATTTGTTCGCAGGCTATACCGGCGCCCGCTGCACGCTGAACATCAACGAGTGCTCGGAGGACAGCTCGGTGTGCGGGCACGGCGTCTGCTACGACACGTACGGCGGCTTCGTCTGCGCCTGCCAGCCCGGGTACACCGGCGAGCGGTGCCACAGTGTGAGTGTCTGTACCAGCCCGGGTACACCGGCGAGCGGTGCCACAGTGTGAGTGTCTGTACCAGCCCGGGTACACCGGCGAGCGGTGCCACAGTGTGAGTGTCTGTACCAGCCCGGGTACACCGGCGAGCGGTGCCACAGTGTGAGTGTCTGTACCAGCCCGGGTACACCGGCGAGCGGTGCCACAGTGTGAGTGTCTGTACCAGCCCGGGTACACCGGCGAGCGGTGCCACAGTGTGAGTGTCTGTACCAGCCCGGGTACACCGGCGAGCGGTGCCACAGTGTGAGTGTCTGTACCAGCCCGGGTACACCGGCGAGCGGTGCCACAGTGTGAGTGTCTGTACCAGCCCGGGTACACCGGCGAGCGGTGCCACAGTGTGAGTGTCTGTACCAGCCCGGGTACACCGGCGAGCGGTGCCACAGTGTGAGTGTCTGTGCCAGCCCGGGTACACCGGCGAGCGGTGCCACAGTGTGAGTGTCTGTACCAGCCCGGGTACACCGGCGAGCGGTGCCACAGTGTGAGTGTCTGTGCCAGCCCGGGTACACCGGCGAGCGGTGCCACAGTGTGAGTGTCTGTACCAGCCCGGGTACACCGGCGAGCGGTGCCACAGTGTGAGTGTCTGTACCAGCCCGGGTACACCGGCGAGCGGTGCCACAGTGTGAGTGTCTGTACCAGCCCGGGTACACCGGCGAGCGGTGCCACAGTGTGAGTGTCTGTACCAGCCCGGGTACACCGGCGAGCGGTGCCACAGTGTGAGTGTCTGTACCAGCCCGGGTACACCGGCGAGCGGTGCCACAGTGTGAGTGTCTGTACCAGCCCGGGTACACCGGCGAGCGGTGCCACAGTGTGAGTGTCTGTACCAGCCCGGGTACACCGGCGAGCGGTGCCACAGTGTGAGTGTCTGTACCAGCCCGGGTACACCGGCGAGCGGTGCCACAGTGTGAGTGTCTGTACCAGCCCGGGTACACCGGCGAGCGGTGCCACAGTGTGAGTGTCTGTACCAGCCCGGGTACACCGGCGAGCGGTGCCACAGTGTGAGTGTCTGTACCAGCCCGGGTACACCGGCGAGCGGTGCCACAGTGTGAGTGTCTGTACCAGCCCGGGTACACCGGCGAGCGGTGCCACAGTGTGAGTGTCTGTACCAGCCCGGGTACACCGGCGAGCGGTGCCACAGTGTGAGTGTCTGTACCAGCCCGGGTACACCGGCGAGCGGTGCCACAGTGTGAGTGTCTGTACCAGCCCGGGTACACCGGCGAGCGGTGCCACAGTGTGAGTGTCTGTACCAGCCCGGGTACACCGGCGAGCGGTGCCACAGTGTGAGTGTCTGTACCAGCCCGGGTACACCGGCGAGCGGTGCCACAGTGTGAGTGTCTGTGCCAGCCCGGGTACACCGGCGAGCGGTGCCACAGTGTGAGTGTCTGTACCAGCCCGGGTACACCGGCGAGCGGTGCCACAGTGTGAGTGTCTGTGCCAGCCCGGGTACACCGGCGAGCGGTGCCACAGTGTGAGTGTCTGTACCAGCCCGGGTACACCGGCGAGCGGTGCCACAGTGTGAGTGTCTGTACCAGCCCGGGTACACCGGCGAGCGGTGCCACAGTGTGAGTGTCTGTACCAGCCCGGGTACACCGGCGAGCGGTGCCACAGTGTGAGTGTCTGTACCAGCCCGGGTACACCGGCGAGCGGTGCCACAGTGTGAGTGTCTGTACCAGCCCGGGTACACCGGCGAGCGGTGCCACAGTGTGAGTGTCTGTACCAGCCCGGGTACACCGGCGAGCGGTGCCACAGTGTGAGTGTCTGTACCAGCCCGGGTACACCGGCGAGCGGTGCCACAGTGTGAGTGTCTGTACCAGCCCGGGTACACCGGCGAGCGGTGCCACAGTGTGAGTGTCTGTACCAGCCCGGGTACACCGGCGAGCGGTGCCACAGTGTGAGTGTCTGTACCAGCCCGGGTACACCGGCGAGCGGTGCCACAGTGTGAGTGTCTGTGCCAGCCCGGGTACACCGGCGAGCGGTGCCACAGTGTGAGTGTCTGTGCCAGCCCGGGTACACCGGCGAGCGGTGCCACAGTGTGAGTGTCTGTGCCAGCCCGGGTACACCGGCGAGCGGTGCCACAGTGTGAGTGTCTGTACCAGCCCGGGTACACCGGCGAGCGGTGCCACAGTGTGAGTGTCTGTGCCAGCCCGGGTACACCGGCGAGCGGTGCCACAGTGTGAGTCACGACAAGTAACTCAACGAAAACTCATGTCAAATGACATGGAACGTCAGACAAACGCGCCGTATGTCCCTATGCTGGGATTTTGAATGCTAAGACGTGTGTAGTTGCCGGATGCTTAATTTGCACTAAATTTGAAAGAAGTTGTAAAATTGTTACATCTGGATTCGGCGTAGCTGGCCGCAGTATTCATATAATGCTAACTAAACAAATTATTAAAACAAGTAAAATGTTCGAGTTGGCTCGTACATATACAGTAATGGGAAACTGGATGACACAAACATAGATTTGAATTCTAAAATAAACGACTGTTTTTTTTTCATATTATGTCTTCTGTTCCATAAAGAAGTGGTTTAGTGAATCAGTTCATGCTTTTCGGTACTGTTGTTTTAGCAATGATACATGTCATATTGGATTGATATTTGGTATCTACGAATTATTTGTCAATTATTTTCTTACTAACGATCCGCCTCGGCTTCGCACGGGTGCAATTGGATGTGTACAATAACATATAATATGAAATATAATGTTACTAAACATATAAACTTTCTTCAATTACTCTACCTATTAAATAACTGCATCAAAATCCGTAGCGTAGTTTTAAAGATTCAACCATACATAGGGACAGAGAAACCGACTTTGTTTCAAACTATGTACCAACGTATTTATTTTGAATATTCATTACATTTGCCTAAAATATTGATAGAATAACGCTGATTTATAGCTGAATACATCTGAAGGTTTTAAGGATCACTATAGAACTTTTAGATTTTCATCTTGTCTCCTTGATTTTTGTATTTAAATGCTAAACTTAATGCATGTTTCTTCGAATTGTTAAGCTGAAGTATAACATCAATTGTTTTCTCCGTAGATGTCAGCATGCGCATCAGGTCCTTGCGGCCTCGGCGGCGCATGCGTGGAAGAGAGCGGTGGGAGCGGCTTCCGCTGCGTGTGCGCGCGCGGCTGGGCCCCGCCCCTCTGCACCACGCCGCTGCCCCCCGCCCCCTCCGCCGCCGCCCCCGCCCCCGCGGCCCCCGCCCCCGCGGCCCCCGGGGGGCTGGCGGCGCTGTGCGCGGAGCTGGCCTGCCCGCCCAACAGCCACTGTGCGCCCGCGCATCCGCACACACAAGGTACTATTGTTGTTGTATCTTTCTGTTCAATTACTTGAAAGTTATTTCATTTTTGTCGCACCGCCTACTGTGCTTTTCTGCTTGGCCTTATGGTTCACGCCTCATTGAGTCCGTCTTTTGTACTATTCATTTTTGTGCAATAAAGAATAAATAAATAAGCAAACGAGGTTGCCCATGGACTACCGCAGCACCATGGGTGTAATATAATAATGTGCTAGTTTTGCTTGCCGAATGTTTAAGTAGGCTAAGTATGGTGAAAAATAACACTCTGTATTCCACCTGTATCTAACACCCATATTTTGCACATAAATATTTGATTGATAGGTTGCAACATACAAAAACATGCGTTGCTTGTCTTTCAACAATTTATACACTATTTTCTTGAAGACCCCGATGTCATATTTTATTCTAATCTTATTTCATATTTTAGCTGTATCCTTAAAAAAGTGGCGAATTGCACAGTTGATGAGATGATTGAATGTGATCACAAACACAACCTGAGTATAGTAATAATCTTTGCTACAGGGATGCCGGCGATGGTGGCTGGAGTACTACTCTCAAAACCAGTGACCTGTTTATGTGATCTTGGATTCTACGGTAAGTGATCTTAGGCTAAGATCACTTGACTCCACTCCAGATGAAATAAACGTTTTTCTTTCTTTCTGATTTAAAAGATTTTATGAATGTTCATTGCGCACTGTTACAAACGCTAAGCAAAGAGAGCAAAATATATATATTTCTGCCGCAAGGAGAAGAATGATTTAAATACCTCATAAGTTGAAAGCCTACCTCCCCCCAGGCCTGCCCGGTCCCCAGCCCAACTGCACCACAGCGGAGCTGGCGTGCCTGGCGGGCGCGTGCCTAAACGGGGGCACGTGCAGCGTGCTCGGGGACCATCTCAACTGCACGTGCGCGCCCGGGTACAAAGGTAACATTCATTGCTTGATGATGACTGACTGTTTGTTATGAGGCTGTTATAGCTGTATGGCATGTTTAGTGGACGAGTTCAATTTGAAAAACTTTCATTTTGAGTCTTTTAGAATTTAGAGTTTCTGGAATTTTGCAGGAGATTTGGGCATTTTGAACAAGTTTAGATGGGCGATAGATTTTTTTAAAGTGTATTATTTGTCAATGTGATGATATTTTTTTTGTGAGTTTTAATAACAGCAGCCTGTAGGTACCTACTATAAATGTCATATTTTTGATTTGCGTGACTTGTACAGCTGGCCATAACATTTGCTGGTATAAGGCCACACATCAAGTGTTTTTTACAAGTAGTGACAGTTTTTTCTATCTTACACACATCAAAAGTGTCTAGGGATATCTCAAGCATTTTCATACAAAGTATAGCTATTGGGGAGGCTGTAAAAATTAAAATATTGATACCAACGTAGAAATTTTTAGGACACAGAAACTGCTATATCTGCCCTTTCAGATTGTATAAAGAAATTCATTGTGGTAGCATTATTGTACAATCGTAAGGACGTTAAAAAAAAGACAGATTTTTCTTTTAAAAGGTTTCAAAATTTTAGCAAAATCAAAGATATTAGATAATGCTCAGCATTATCTTAGAATAACTCGAGGAAACAGGCATAAGATAAAGGTTAAGAATATTACAAAAAAACGTTTGATTTTGCTAAAATTTTGAAACCTTTTAAAAGAAAAATCTGTCTTTTTTTCAACGTCCTTACGATTGTACAATAATGCTACCACAATGAATTTCTTTATACAATCTGAAAGGGCAGATATAGCAGTTTCTGTGTCCTAAAAATTTCTACGTTGGTATCAATATTTTAATTTTTACAGCCTCCCCAATAGCTATACTTTGTATGAAAATGCTTGAGATATCCCTAGACACTTTTGATGTGTGTACTTCAATGCACTTCGTGTAATTTTTCAACTGTTGTATTACACTTGACGTGTAGCCCATATGGTACAAGGCTAATTTTGGCTTATTTTCAACCATTCCCATAAGTGGTCCCGTTTTTGTTCTGAAATAGAATGATGCATGATTATCATCTCAGAATGTTGTAGTGTATTTGTGTGCAATGTGCGTTGTTGTTGTATTGTGCGCGTGCGCGGTGTGCAGGCGCGTACTGCGAGCAGGAAGGGGCCCCGGGGGGTCAGGGGGGCAGCGCGGGCGCGGGGAAGGCGCTGTCGGAGCTGAAGGCGCCGGGGGAGCACTGCGGCGCCTCTCCGCCGCCCTGTCTGCACGCCAAGGCCTGCCATGATCTCGTGAGTAACGCTTTGTGAAGGAATAAAACAACTTGACCCATTGGCTACCCCCTTTTCCATGGACTGGGCCTAGGGTACAGTACAGCGACAAAATTTATGCTATTAAGTGTCACGCAGTCGATCTCAGATGACAAGTAAAAAAATTAAACCTGCGAGTAGAATGGGTTGAGTTGTTTTATTTCAGTGAGTAGTGTTTGCGTCAAAAGCTTTGTGTTAGCTTTGCATTCTTACGTGTTTGACCTGAACGTGTAGAATTTTGCAGTTTGTTGTTTGTTTTTACATTCCCTCACGCTCTATCACCGCTGTTACAAATTCCTATTTTAGTCACTTGTGACTCCAATATTTGGTCACCTTATTGTTATTGTAAAGATAGTTATCTATCTGTTGATAGAATCTTGGGAATCATGTGGATGATTTCAAATATGCACAATTAAGCACGTGTGCAATAAAGAAAACAAATAAAGTGCAAACAAAATTGTATAATGCACAACTGTTTGATTGAATGCACAGAAAGGCACCTTTTCAATGTTAAAACACAGAAATTTATTTGTAAAACCAAGATTTCAACATGTTTTTTTACAGTGTAAAGACGAATTCGCTTCTTATAAGCCCCCATTGTCTAAACTTTTGTAATTCCAGGTGACAAAATACTATGATAATATCGAAATTGTACATATAAATTACTCAAAATCAAATCATCTCACAACTTCTTAACCCTTGCATTATTAAGACAAATAATTGAAAAGGCTAAAGAAATGATTTAAAAAAAAAATGGTTGCCGTTACGTTACCTTAATCCGAATTTCCGTCCTGTGAATCCCAGCAATGATAATGTTCTGAGTGCATCATTAATTTGTCAGCCAATGGGCTTCCACTGCGAGTGTGAGCCGGGCTGGTCGGGGCCCCGCTGCGAGCTGGCGGCGGGCCCCCCGGCCGGGGCCCCGGGGGCGGAGGGCTGCGCGGCGCGGGGGTGCCTCAACGGGGGCACTTGTCGGGAACCCGACGCGCCCTGCGAGTGCCGGCCGGGCTTCTCGGGCGCTCAGTGCGAGATGCCGCTGGATTGCCGCGCTTCTTCCTGCCCGCACTATCAGGTAATGTTTCCACCAGACCAGCAACATACTAATTGTAGACACTCTGCTTCAGGATAGGCCTGCAACTGCTCAAGGTTTACATTCCTTAAAAAGCTGCTTTAAATTCGTACAGTATTCTGCTGTGCACAGAGCTAGCATAGCACTTTTTATAGTTGTTTGAAAATATTTGGGCTTTCGATAGCATTTTGATAACACTTTTTGGAGGTTTCTAGCTGGTTCGACGGTGGTCAAATGCCATAGTAAATAATATTTGTCATAACTGCCAACAGGCGTAAAATGTTTAAGGTATATGCCTAAACATTGGTGAAACCAACCTGTCTGTCAGGTATAATATACCAGAGAAATTCGTCCGGTCTGTTAATGGTCTCGGTAGCATAATTGGTAGTGCAGTCGCCCGGCTTGTGAAAGACGCGGGTTCGAGTCCCGCCTGATGCCAAGACCGAATGCCTTTTTCTAGTTTTCCTATCTTTAGGCGTAAAATTGCTTGATCTTAAAAGTTTAAGCAAGCTAGAGTGCCTTCAAGTGATTTTAAATAGATATATCGAACTTATTTACGCTGATTTTGTTTTTGATTACTCTAGTATAGTTTCTATTGAGTCCCAAGTAACAAATGTTTTTTTTTCGAAAGATGTGAATAAATAAAATTCAAATGATGTCAGTGTTCATTTACTTATTACTACAGCCTCAGCTGGCAAATATTGAAAGTTTGTTGCTACTGGGATAACTTAACGTTTTTAATCCGTATTCATCGTCTATCAGGAATGTGTGGAACAGAACGGTTCCTGGCGCTGCGTGGTGGCTCCGGCGGAAAGCGCGTGCGCGTCGTCGCCGTGCAACAACGGCACCTGTCTCGCGCGCGACAACACCTACCACTGCCAGTGTCTGCCGGGAACTACAGGTATGTAGATAGGCATTAGGCTACCTACAGGTATTCATGAGTGCGCGTCGTCGCCGTGCAACAACGGCACCTGTCTCGCGCGCGACAACACCTACCACTGCCAGTGTCTGCCGGGAACTACAGGTATGTAGATAGGCATTAGGCTACCTACAGGTATTCATGAGTGCGCGTCGTCGCCGTGCAACAACGGCACCTGTCTCGCGCGCGACAACACCTACCACTGCCAGTGTCTGCCGGGAACTACAGGTATGTAGATAGGCATTAGGCTACCTACAGGTATTCATGAGTGCGCGTCGTCGCCGTGCAACAACGGCACCTGTCTCGCGCGCGACAACACCTACCACTGCCAGTGTCTGCCGGGAACTACAGGTATGTAGATAGGCATTAGGCTACCTACAGGTATTCATGAGTGCGCGTCGTCGCCGTGCAACAACGGCACCTGTCTCGCGCGCGACAACACCTACCACTGCCAGTGTCTGCCGGGAACTACAGGTATGTAGATAGGCATTAGGCTACCTACAGGTATTCATGAGTGCGCGTCGTCGCCGTGCAACAACGGCACCTGTCTCGCGCGCGACAACACCTACCACTGCCAGTGTCTGCCGGGAACTACAGGTATGTAGATAGGCATTAGGCTACCTACAGGTATTCATGAGTGCGCGTCGTCGCCGTGCAACAACGGCACCTGTCTCGCGCGCGACAACACCTACCACTGCCAGTGTCTGCCGGGAACTACAGGTATGTAGAT
This sequence comes from Udea ferrugalis, assembly GCA_950022985.1. NCBI lineage: Eukaryota > Metazoa > Arthropoda > Insecta > Lepidoptera > Crambidae > Udea > Udea ferrugalis. The sequence continues at coordinate 674,737 of OX465518.1, forward strand.
AGGCATTAGGCTACCTACAGGTATTCATGAGTGCGCGTCGTCGCCGTGCAACAACGGCACCTGTCTCGCGCGCGACAACACCTACCACTGCCAGTGTCTGCCGGGAACTACAGGTATGTAGATAGGCATTAGGCTACCTACAGGTATTCATGAGTGCGCGTCGTCGCCGTGCAACAACGGCACCTGTCTCGCGCGCGACAACACCTACCACTGCCAGTGTCTGCCGGGAACTACAGGTATGTAGATAGGCATTAGGCTACCTACAGGTATTCATGAGTGCGCGTCGTCGCCGTGCAACAACGGCACCTGTCTCGCGCGCGACAACACCTACCACTGCCAGTGTCTGCCGGGAACTACAGGTATGTAGATAGGCATTAGGCTACCTACAGGTATTCATGAGTGCGCGTCGTCGCCGTGCAACAACGGCACCTGTCTCGCGCGCGACAACACCTACCACTGCCAGTGTCTGCCGGGAACTACAGGTATGTAGATAGGCATTAGGCTACCTACAGGTATTCATGAGTGCGCGTCGTCGCCGTGCAACAACGGCACCTGTCTCGCGCGCGACAACACCTACCACTGCCAGTGTCTGCCGGGAACTACAGGTATGTAGATAGGCATTAGGCTACCTACAGGTATTCATGAGTGCGCGTCGTCGCCGTGCAACAACGGCACCTGTCTCGCGCGCGACAACACCTACCACTGCCAGTGTCTGCCGGGAACTACAGGTATGTAGATAGGCATTAGGCTACCTACAGGTATTCATGAGTGCGCGTCGTCGCCGTGCAACAACGGCACCTGTCTCGCGCGCGACAACACCTACCACTGCCAGTGTCTGCCGGGGACCACAGGTATGTAGATAGGCATTAGGCTACCTACAGGTATTCAGGAATGAAAGGGTTGACAAACTTGACACTGCCGCGTAATGGCGAGATCAAACCAAGAAAAAGTATTGGTTCCACTGTCAATCGTGAAGGAACATACGTCTAATCGAATTTGAATTTTTAAAAAGGTAACATGTGCCTATTGCGCCCAAGCTGGTCCACGCTTCAGGGGACCCTAGGGCTGGTGCGTATTTCGCTCAGCGCTTGTCACTGGCAGTCCAGCGCGGCAATGCGGCCAGCATCTTAGGGTCCATGCCTCAAGCACCTCTTTTAGAAGAAATTTTTCATTTATAAGTAGTTTCGTTTTTATATTAGGTTAGGCTTTATATAAATTTGTTCCTTTTTGTTTTAATTTTGTATAAATAAATAGTAATAGTTACATGTGCCTGCAACGCGTAAATGATTTTATTTGAAAATTGGTCAACCCTTTGATTCCGCGATGGTACACTCTGAACAGATAGGAACTCACGGGGTCGGACCAGTTAGACGTAGAACAATCAAGGCACAGACGGAGGAGCAAATTACCAGACTTGTACAGCTACGCGGGATGCTGTTTACATTGGACAACTTGAGGTTCCCTGCAGTGGGCGCCTGGTGAAATGGGTGAAACGGCCTACAGTAGACTGACCGATCACTGCCAGCGGACCTAACCGGAAATAATGATGATCATTTTAATATAGAGCTCGTCAAATTAAAAAAATATACATATAGGTAGCGAGAACCCCTAGCAGCAATTTATCTTTAAAGGAAAACTCTTAACAAAGTCTTACTGTTGGTATTATACGCGTATTTTTTAAAAATATGTGTGGAAGGTTATGCTTCACTTATGCTACAGGTAAATTATTTCGATCATGAATCATATCAATTAAACTACGATGAATTATTTATTTAATATTTATTTTAGACTTATTACATATGAGATGATTTACCTACACGAAAAAGATTTAGAATTACTATTTTAAGTTTCACTAAAGGCATTGCCTATCATATAAGCAGGCGTGTCGCGGACCCTCTTGCCCTTCAAGTTGACGGCGAAGGGCAGCAGCGAGGGGCAGCGCCGGTGCACCCCGCGCGCGCCCGGCGTCCACCCCGCCACCTTGCACGTCACGCCGCCCTTGGCCGTCACGCCCACCCACGCCACCGACGACAGGACCACGTCCCCACAGCACACCTTAGGACCTTCCCCCGAAAACTCAAACACTTCCTTCTTCATCTCCAGTCCTGGCCAGTTGCTCAGCCTCTTTTCTCCCCCCGCCGGCGCTGCGAACAACTCCGTACCCACAAACTTCTCATAAACCTCGTCGGCGTCTTCAGTCTTCACTATCGTTATGGGCAGGCTTTCTGAACAGAATACAGTAAACCTACAAGGATGCGAGCAGTATATGTGGTCCAACCTCGCGAGACCACCAATGAGCATTGTATAACCTTTATGCAGGTAGTAAGTCTGAGGCCTGATTGGTTTCTTTGGAATGGTGAGTAGCAACTCTTCTGTGCTCAACAATGACAGCACTTGATCTGGGTGGATGACTCCTGGTGTGTCATAGAACCATTTACTGCTGGCAAATATGTTATCTTTTTCATCTAAGACCATCATCTTTCGGTGTTTCTCTGTCAAATCGGCGGAGGTGTCGGCGGACGGGTCGGAGAATGACCTCCCGATGTGTCCGATGAGCAGCGGCGCCTCGGCGGGCGCGCGACCGTTTGACTGCTCTTTTCTGATTTGCTTTTCCATTTTAATGAGTTTCGCCTCAGTTCTTAGTCGTCTGGTTCTCTGGTATATCTTCCAGCCTGATGGCCTGTTTATGGGAAACTTGAGAAGATGCAAAGTAGTGCCAGGCCATCTGCTCACAGTAGCCCTTTTGACAATATCCACTGCTTGTACTTTACAATAGTCTGACTGAAGCAGTGCATTGAAAAGAGAGCTTTTACCCACATTAGTGCAACCAACTAGAAAGACATCTCCCTTGTAGAGCCACTCCTTAAACATAACTGATATCAAATCCTCCACTCCATAGCCAGTCTTAGCAGAAATTAGAGAAACATGTTTGATATTGGCTTCTGCAAGTTTTGATTTGCTAATTTCATTAAGGAGACATTGTTTGACCCGTTTCAAATAGCCGTGGCTGTCGCCAGGTAACAGGTCGGCCTGAAAAACAAAACATTATTGTATTTCAAAAACTTGTATCATCATCTTCATTGCACAAACAATAAAAGAATCACTCAAAGTTAATAAAAACAATCCAAAAACAAGGTATATGGAAAACAAAATATCACAAGTTTGAGTTAAACCTTGTAAGTTATATCTTTAGTTTTCTTACCTTGTTGGCAACAATTATGATGGGCCGTTCAGTACCAATGATGTCGACCAGGCCAGGCCAGATGGAACATGGAAAGTCCAAGAGATCTATCATCACAACTACCAGTGATTTGACATACCTGAGAACAAAAGGATATTATAGATCCTCTGCAGTTTTACAGACTAAATTGTTACTTTGTGATTTGCTAACATGTTATTGTTTTATGCATAAGGGCATTTTTTATTTACTTTATTAGTTTCATGGCTCCTACTCTTATCAATAACAGAAGGAAAGATATGAAATACTCAAGATTCTACACAAGCTTCTACCCTTATTAAAAGAAACATTGAAAATGATAATGTAATAGCATTAATTTAAAAAACCAGCCATAAATATTTACAAAAGCAGTTTACAAGCTAATTATTTGTAGTCAGGCATATGAGTCAAGAAATATTGCTAATTTATAATGTATGGGTCCTGAACAGGATTCTTCTGATTCTAATCCAATGATTAATAAAACTGCTAAACCTCATAATTTTCACATTAACTCACTTGATGGATTGTAGCAGCTTCTCATACTCTTCTGGCTGCACACTGACATCCAGGGCAATATTGTATTCCTGCAGAAAATGGCATCGCTGGCAGTCAATTTTCTTCAGCTCTTCATCGGTACGGCCTCGCAGGATCTCACTTGGCAAATACCCTGGAATAGATGGCTCGCTGCAGTGCAGCAGGGCACCACAGCCCCCGCAGGGCACCCTGCTGATACCCACATTGGGATCAGGTGTCCCATAACATTTTGACCACTCATCATCAGTCTCATCTAACTGACTATCATCGTAATACTCATAACTTGTCATCCATCTGTCTAAATCAGACTGGTCATAGTCTTCTTTATCCTGAGAAGTTGCGGGAAGTGGTTTTTGTTGTATATTTTCTTGATTTCCAATTTCTACTTGAGTGGTTTTACTAAAAGGTAGCTGAAATAGTTCTTCTTTGTCTGGTACTTTCTTGTCAATGTCTGTGTTGAGTAACCTGTCCTTTTCGACATAATATTGGAGTGCAGTCGGCAACGGCGGCAAACTCTTTTCATTAAATTGCTTCGTATGTTCCGCTTTCGCTCTTTTTAGCGATTTCAAGTGATATTTGAAGTAACCTATTGCGACCTTTTCGTGTTCCAAGTATGAGCTAAATGTGATCTTTTCCTGGTATTTCTCCAGTAACGACTTAAAATTATCAGATTTTTCAGCGTTTGTTTTCTTGAAACTGATTTCATTCGTGACTCGGACGTGGGCTAGTCGCTTTTTCAGTAAAACACATTGTATACGACATAACCTCAAAATATTATGCACTGAATGTATCATATTGATAGCTCTAACGATTTGTTATACTTTTTCAGTCATGCATATTCGATAATCAGTTACTAAATGTATTTTTTCACTTCACAATAATTCCAAAATTACGACATTGTTTTTGTTGTGGTGACAAACGCCAAAAAACGGAATGACATTGACATATAAACGTCATTCGATAGTGATGGACCTTGACTAATTCTAATCGATTCTTAACATAACAACATAACCGGTTTTTATAATCGATTGTTAATCGCATCAATCCCGTGTTCATAACGATAAAATTACATTTATTTGTATTTTAATTTATAGCGTGTTGTTGCATTAGTCATGAAATGTAATTGCAAATCGAAGGTAAATCACTTGAACAATCGTGTAATGGAATACCTACATTATTCGTGGAAGTGGGACAGAGCATCTCATTTAGCGAGTCAGTTTGAATGTACACTTGAGTAAACTCGCCGTACTACAATGTGACTAATTTTGTGTTTTAGCGAAATAACTGTACAATTTCATGATTGGAGCGGAACTAATTACATGAACATGACCATTTTAAGTCGGTCTTTGTTGTTATGGTTTTTGTGCACTCAAGGTACTGATTGTTTTTTTTTAAGTTAACTGTTATGTGTTGTGTGAGTCTGAAGTGTAATGTGTTGTTGCAGGACGGTTGTGCGATCAGGATATCGACGAGTGCGCGCGCTCTCCCAAGATATGCAACAACGGAGTGTGCGTGAATGTCCCGGGCTCCTACCAATGCTATTGCCGCCCAGGTAACTTCCTCTTATCATTATAATTTGGAATAAGTCTATTTGTCTGGTGCAGTGGTTAGTGACCTAGACTCTGCTCAGCGGTCGTGGGTTCAATGCCTGCCCTGGACAAACATTAAAGTGACGAATATTCCTCTGTGTTCTGTGACTGGGGACTGATATTAATTTATTTGTGTCCCTTCTTATTTAATCCAATATCTCATAATATTATTGTTGTCCTATTATTTTTTTATTCTGTGACGTTACTTAACCATTCTTATTTATTTTTTGATTGTAAGCTGATCCTTTTGATGTGTGATTTGAGGAAGTAATATTTTAAATGGCAAACTAAGTAATGGAAACTTCTCAATTTTAATAAAATATTATTATTCGTACCTTAAGGCATCTTAGTTTAGTGTTAGATCTTAATATTAGGTCTCAAATAGAACTGTTTTTCTCTCAATAATGTAATATTTTCCGTGGAAAGGGTTCACGGGCGACAACTGCGAACAGGACATCGACGAGTGCCTGTCGGCGCCGTGCAAGAACGGCGGCACGTGCCACAACCAGGAGAACAACTTCGAGTGCACCTGCATGGAGGGATTCGAGGGTGAGTAGCGTTGTCAGAACTATGGGGGATTAACTAATGTTCACGGGCGTAAACTGAGGGCAAGACATCGACGAGTGCCTGTCGGCGCCGTGCAAGAACGGCGGCACGTGCCACAACCAGGAGAACAACTTCGAGTGCACCTGTATGGAGGGATTCGAGGGTGAGTAGCACTGGCAGAACTATGGGGCATTAACTAATGTTCACGGGCCACAACTGTGAGCAAGACATCGACGAGTGCCTGTCGGCGCCGTGCAAAAACGGCGGCACGTGCCACAACCAGGAGAACAACTTCGAGTGCACCTGTATGGAGGGCTTCGAGGGTAAGTAGCACTGTCGGAACTATGGGGGATTGACTAATGTTCACGGGCGTAAACTGAGGGCAAGACATCGACGAGTGCCTGTCGGCGCCGTGCAAAAACGGCGGCACGTGTCACAACCAGGAGAACAACTTCGAGTGCACCTGCATGGAGGGATTCGAGGGTGAGTAGCACTGTCAGAATTATGGTGGTTCAACCACTGGTCGTCGAAGGACCTGGGTTTGGTTACCTCCTATTTTAAACATTCAACTTTTGTGTTTCCACTGTTGTCGTTTTTTTAACTCACTCTCTGGTTGATCTGGTGGAAGCTTGTCACAGTTTATGGTCTGATGATCTTAGTGTGATAATGTACCAGATGCAATTTGTTTTTATTTATTTACTGTGGCGAATTTTCTCTTATTTAAATGGTATTCAATTGCATGTCAATCAATGGGTTGTTAAAATTTTCGTTAGTTAGTCAGTCAGTTTAGTTGACATGTTAAATTGAGTACAAGAGGACTCATTTTGAAATAAACTAATTATGAATTATTTTAGCTTTGCTATTTCTTGAAATAATAATATAACTGAAGGTTGTTTAAACTCTCGACAAGTCGTTTATTGTTATCAGTAGACAGAATAAACCATGTTACACGCCCTGTGGTGGCTTGGCAAACCTTTTTCACACATGTGCCTCTCTAAAGTATATAGACAGATGATTAAGGTTTCAATAAACAAAGGCTATACCTATCGTATGTAGCCCGTTTCTGTCACCTCGCTATTAAATGTTTCACAACAAACAACCTAACAAACAAAGACACTTAACCACCTTTCCATTGGCAAATAAAACTTAAATAGTTATTTACTGTTTGGCATGAACAACCGTTGCTTATACCGTCGGATGCGTGTATCGTTTGTCTGGTATTAATTACCATATCATTCGATGGCACACTTTATAGTTCATTGTGTTGTGTGTATTGTACCACCTTGATTGATTCGGTCACCCTGACTGCCCTGCTCGTTTACATCTCTCGCTAAATATGGTTATTCATTGTTAAGTGATCGTAGTTGATATAAAACAGAAGTCCCAGCTATTTTGTCAAATCGTTATAAACGAAGTTGCTGTTTTTTCTAACGTTTTTTTATGTAAAATAATATATTTTTTAAATTGTCTAATAGTATAACATGAAGTTACAAAACTAATAAACATTGTGGGTTGATATGTAATTATTACACTGTGGTGATTCTGGTTCCCTCGGGAATGCTCCTGTCCTGGTTAAATAATGTTTGTTTGGCATAAGAATTACATTTACACTACATTAGAATAAAACACCTTTTCAGTCTATTTGCTAGGAAAAGACAAATCATATATTCCCTATCATACCGGCGGGCCCGCGTTCTGGCTTAGCTATAAATAACGAATTCTGCCCTAACTACACACTAAACATTATCCCGTGCTCAAAAAAATTGAAACACCTCGATATGTATTTAAATAAAAGAATTCATAAGAGTATTATTTTATGTATTTGTCAGTATGCAAAAGTCAGGTCATTGATGTTCATACTGGTTGTGTTCAGGCAAG